>LS997563.1:33138467-34338467 GCA_000469685.2 Haemonchus contortus | reverse complement strand
TATTTTTACTTATGAGCCATTTCCCGTGACGCAGTCTTGATTTCGACCATTTCACTCCATTTCAATCAAACGATTTATGATTGCTCAATCTTACTGTTGGATTATTAGTGTTAGTGTAATGCAATCGTAATCAATGTATTGTGGCTATCTACACAGTGAACCGTTTTAGGTTATAGGTTATATGACATCTTGGAAGGAGGAGGCACAAAACCGCACGATAATAGTCCTGCTCCACAGTAAATGTATCACTACTGTCCAAAGAAAAGAACCGCTGAGTGAAATTTGGACTGAAATGGAAATATTTGCCGTTCCGGACACCCGTTTCCACATTCATCGAGAAAGGTCCTTCGTAAAGCTCTCCTCCGGCCCTTCTTTTTGAAACTTCCCTCCAAAAATGCCATATAACCTCTTTAAACAACGTATATTGTCATCTTTTCCCTTAAATTCGGATCTCTCTATGTGCGGGCACGCTTAATATCATTTCTTTCAATAGCAATTCATGCGAAGCGCCAAAATAAAGCCACAGTAAAGGAATGATAGCGTGGGTCCCGCAACGGACTACATTCAAACCGTGGGCAGCTTGCCGAAAAACTCGCCCGGCGTTTCTTCAGGGTGTAGGTTTAGGCGACAGTGGATGCGCCCACGCATTCGGCTTCCATTCAGAATTGTAGTGGCGTATTGAATGCGTATGTGGCTTATGCAATGACTTGCGGTGGTCAGCCGATGTACAAGTCAGTGCTTTTATCCTCCCAGGCAAGTCTGGTACCAATAAAGTGATCCCAGGGGATGGAAAGTTTGATTGGTTTGGACGGATATTGATCCGAGATTCGAATCCGCGACCGTGGGTGTATAGTATAATACATTCACAGGACGACTAAACCCGTCTTTATGGAGCGCTGTCGTGAACGCATCGATTCTCGTGGCTCGTTTGTTATTGATATTGATTGGCGGGTATTGATTGATTTCAATTCGATTATGTGACTGTAATCCTATCAGAGGACAGAATGTCACACTCCGAATCCGTATCGCCGCTACGTTCCCATGCAACAATCCCTCATTCTCAGTCATTACGATCTCCAATGCGTCCACCTTTCGGTCATGCTCATACTTACAGTGTCAGAGAGCGATCTATCAATGAGGTACTCATTTGTGAATATTTGCATTTCCACTTTAGTTGTTCAATCCTACTTGCAGAATGTATTGAGGGAGGTTTTTAGTTGCTCGCTTGCCAATTATTGGACAAAGTTTACTGAAAACACTTTTTTACATCTTTTCACGCGCTTTCATAACAGGTACTCCACAATGAACCAGATTCCTATGCTCGTCTTCTACAAATGAATCAATGCTATGAAGCTATGCCAACCTCGAGTAAAATGGTTATATTCGATACCGAACTGGTGTTATGGAAAGCTTTCAATGGACTTATCTATCAAAGTATGTGATCCGTGCCTTTCTTTTCTTTTTGTAAGTGGTTCATGCCTTTCTTTTCTTTTTGAGTACCAAGGTGCGGGTACACAGTAGGATTTTTGTCGACTCATTCATTCCACAAGTATTTTTTTTTGAACGGAATTCACACATTCTGTTGCTAAGCTTGCTCCCCTCCCTGTTTTGTTGCACAAAACATTTTGCGAAACAAAACAAAACGCTGCAAGGAGAAATGCTCATACAACCGAAATAAAACTTGAAAACACAATCCATTTCAAATATTCAACAGCTGCAACATATAAATTGTGCCGCAGCTATAATAATATCAATCATAGCTTATTTAGAAGTCACTCTCATTATAGACACTGGGAGTAGAGAACTAATCAGTCTTTCACTACCCTTTTTCTGAGCATAGTAGTTGTCAACCCTCAGCATACCTTTCTTTATTGTTTGAAGGCTCGATATATAGGGCTAGTGATGCACATTTTTCTCCTTGTTATGTCCTTCATCAACTTTATAAATAACTTCGGGCAACGTGAAAAAGGGAAACAAATAGCTAGAAAACTTAGTAGAGCGGGGCTCATCGTAGCTACAACATCGTTTTCGTAAACAGTGCAAAGGACCAGAGCATCTCTGGTCCTTTGCACTGTATATGAAAACGATGTTGTAGCTCTGGTCATTCTCTGATCTCATTGAAAGGCGTATAACGAAAGTTAATGGATTATTTTTTGTCCTTTGGGCTTTCCTTTCAAAAAGCTGGAACAGGACAGATTTTGCTATCGATCGAATTTCTCAAGTTTCGCCCAGATCAGTGCCTCTAATCATGTGATACTTCTTAGAAAAGCTCGTGTGAACGTTATGAGCTAGGTTTTGGCTGGACAGTAGATGTGTTCGCTGGAAATCAATTCATTGTCTGTTTACTTCTTTATCAGACACTCGACATGTCCTGTTATCAAATGGCGAACTTGGTGGATTAATTACCGGCATTCTTTCAGTCACAGATTTTATACGGGTTGTACTGAGGTTGCGCAGGTAACTGCAACAGCTTTTGATCAGCATTTTCTTCCATAACACTATTTGTTTTCAGAGAACAAGAACAGTCAGACGCACTGGTGGAAGATAAACAAGATCTCGGAAAGCTGTCTATAAAGGCGTATAGAGGTGTGTTTACTCATAATGAAGCCGTGTTTTTTGAATTCTCTAAGCAGTCTTTCAGAGCTTGTGCAAAAAGAAGGAAAACTTAAGGATTTAGTGTACATTAATGCCAATAACAGGTATGCCCTAACTTACTAAGTTGATCCGTTATTAGGATATCCATTAACTGCTTTGGTTAAGTTTGTTGGAGGCTGCTAGATTACTCGCTCAGCATCACATACATCGTCTACCAGTTCTCGATCCGGAATCTGGTAGTCCTCTGTTCATCCTTACTCACAAACGACTACTCAAGTTCCTTTGGTGCTTTGTACGTTTTCGAAATTCCCTGTTTTCTTTGTATTTCTGCTTTCTTTTCCTAGTTTTTTTTTTTTGTCGCGGTGTTTTCGTCTTTCGAAGGGGATCGGGGTGTAGTCTTGGGAAGAACCTATTCAAAATTGTACCATACTACCCATTTATCACTATTCATCAGGTTGTCGCTTGTTGTTCAGGGACAACAGTTTTCTCAACCTGATTACCACATTCGCACTGCCAAGGATTTGAATGTTGGCTCCTGGGTCGGAATCCGAGTGGTGAGTCGAAAGGCCCTATCATCTGTGTTCGTTGTTGATATTAAGACCGCAATATTCTGGATTCATAGGTCACATTTCAGTGTCTACGTAGTCCATTATTTTATTTAGTTTTTCTACTTGTGCAATTGGGGCTTGCATTTCTAGGTCTTCCCAGACACTCCTTTGACAGATTGCCTTGACATTCTCCTGAACAAAGGTGTTTCGGGTGTACCAGTTGTTCAGCGAGACACTTTCAAGTTAGTTGATCCTGCTGTGAGGTTGCTTTATAGTTCCAACCTTAATATTGTAGGGTCGTCGATATGTACTCGCGATTTGACGCAGTGGGAATCGCTTTAGAAGAAAGTGCCGACATCATGGATGTTAGCGTTGAACAGGCGCTCAAGTTCAAGAACTTGGGCAGGGTAGTTTCCTTTGTTGTTTTGTGTTTTAGCTGGGCTTTTAGTGGTGTTTTACTTACAGAATGGTAAAGATCGGGTGGTGTCAGTAAGGGACACGGATACGTTATGGAAAGCTATTACTATTCTCGTAGAGCGGAATGTCCATCGTTTATGTGCAGTCAACGAAAAAGGTGCTATAGAGGTTGGTGTTTCTGTCCCCGTGTTTCTGTTCAAAATCCTTGCTTTATTTCGCTATAGTGCGTACCTGAAGAGGAGGTCGGGATGCTCTTGTAGCCTTCGATATATGGTCTGTTATTTGGGTATCTGTATATGTTTTGTATTACATCATAACATCATAAGTTTATGGTTTTCGTCATTTGCTCTTTTTTCATAAGATCTCATAAGAGCCTAATTTTTTTTCTCTATGCGGAAACTTCAGTATGTCATCCTGGGTTATATTTTTTCCGATATTTTGCCCAATTTTCTCTCTCACATTTACTCTGATCCTGTGATTGGCTGCTTTCATAGTCCACGATTTCGTCCGCGAGCGAGCGACCGAGCAGGCGAGTGATCGAGCGATTGGGGCGGCGCTTGCCCTTGTTTACAACTGAATCTTGGTCGATTCCGCTCGATCGCTCGCTCGCTCGCGGGCCAAATCGTGGACAATGAAAGCAGCAATTAAGCTATGTTCTCATGTGCTTATATGATAGGATCGTTTTTACGATTCGTTGGGGTAGTTTTGTAGTTATAGAAAAGTCTCTGCTATCATTCAGGGGATCATTTCGCTTTCCGATGTGATCAATCATATGGTTGTCAAGCCAGGTGCGAAGTTGAAACCTATTCGAGCTCCAATCCGACACTACACGACTCATCCCTACGAATTCACCGATGTGGTGCGTTTCATTATTCATATCGCCGATAAACTGTTACTGCAGCGATTTGTTTTCCTTTTTTGTATGCTAGTCTTTTCCTCTTTTCTTTCATAGTCCATTTTCACTGTTCGATTCGTTTTTTGCTTTTTTCTGTCATCGATACACTCAGATCCTTTAACAGCGAAAGCTCGGACTTTCATGACGACCCAAATGAAACAGGGTCCTTTGAATAGTCAGATATGTGTCTGTTGATCACACTCAGTGCTCTGCTTTTATCACTTTTATTGAAATTGCCTAACGACGACTATTCTCAATAGTTTTATTCCAAACTTTTCTCGTCTCTATCGCACGTGTTTCTGTGAAGTCATGCTCATTATGCACGCAGTTGTGTTAAGGCTATTCATCACTGCAGCAGCGCCGTTCTCGCTCGCTTACTGCGCCTTTTGTGCTCGTTGCTTTACCGCAGGAGAATGGGGTCACAGCGACGAAACTTACCCAATGTACGCAGCCTCCGTTACACTTAGGCACAGTTCACGATGACAATGGTTTCCGGGTTCTCCCCCTAGGAATACCCAGTGGCTCCCAAGGGTAATAGGAAGCTCGCTGTCGAGTCCCAAAACTCAACAGCTAGGGCATAGTGAAGGCCCCCTTACCGGATCGCCCGGACTTCCCGGGCCTCGATCGATGTCACGCCAGACGAGTGTCGAGGCGATAGAGATTGCAATATTCGCTGTAGGACCCACGTACAATCGGCTGATCGCCTAGTGATGAGGCAGTGTTTTTCTCCCATTCTCTTATTCTCTTTTATTCTTTTTGCTTATGCGATCCTTATTCTAATTTTCTATCTCAGAGTCTGAAAAAAGTGAGCCTATGCTGTTACTAGGGTTCTTGTTACCTTGTGCTTCTGAGTGAATGAATTTTTGCTTGCTGTAATCAGTTGTTAGCCTCAGGACCCAGGCGTACGCAGTGACATGCATTGTATAGCTTGTCCAAACGCTCCACTCTTCTTCATATTTTTGGTCTCATTCTCGTCCAGCCCACTTTTTTTACGATATTTCGAAACATTTTTTCTCTTTGGAAACACTTACACAATTCCTTTGCCTTCATCGCCCTATTTTCCATCTTATCTTCTCTTTTTCGTCACAATCTGGTTACCTAAAATTATCGTGGCCTTTAAAGGCACAGTTCACGATAAAAATGTTTTCTGGGTTCCCCCTAGGATTCCACGTGTCCCCCAAAGTTAGTAGAAAAGATGCTATCGGGTACAAAAACTCAAGAGCTAGGCATGGTGGCAGCTGCATCAGTGGATCGTCCGGATACCACGCCCATCGACCGATGATGTGTCAGACGAGTGTCGAGGCGATACAGATTGCAATGATCGCTCCAGGACCCACTCATTCAGCACTTATTCAGCTGATCGCCGAGTGGTTAGGCCTGTCATTCTTTTTGCTGTTGCGGTCTTTTATCTAATTTTCTACCTCTATAGACTGGAAAAGGTGTGCTATTTCTGCCGTTACTAGTGTTTTTGTTAACCTACGCTTATGAGTGAACGAATTTTAAGTGCCTTTTTTCTTGCTGTAGTCAGCTATTCACACCAGGATCCAAACGTACGCAATGACACACATTGTCCAGCTCGTCCAAACACCCGTTTTTCATTTTTCCGCTCTCATTCTCGTCCAGCCCCTTTTTTGACGATTTTTTTCGCAGCCTTTTGTCCCATCGAGAACACCGATCCGCGCACTTTCTTCACCTTCGTCGCACTATTCTCCACATTATCTTCCATTTTCACTCATAATCTGGATTGCCCGAAATTATCATGAACTGTGCCTTAAGGGGACTCCTGGTCCACTCCTAGAGGGGGTGATAGCCTCACATGCCATCATAATGTAGATTGCTAACCTTCACTGTGTAAGTAACATCCCTCTCACCTTTTGAAGAGTTGCTTTTAGGATTTACGACATCGACTCCAAGACAGTGCCACTCTTCTCGAAGATACAGCCACAGGAAGGATACGTAAAGACATAAGTAATCTCAGTCTCCGCCAACATACCTCTGCTGATAGGCACTGATCGCATAATGTACAGCTTCCTATGTACATATATCTGATCTGCAACATTGTCCAAAGGCAACTGATGAGCCAGGAGGCTGTGCCTTTACCTATATTGTTTAGATTTGTAAGACTTAAGCTACTTCACTTTTGCGTAAGCTTCCTATGGACTCGAGTTTTTTGGGGTCCAGTGTGATATGAATTATTGTCGTAGTTTATCGTATGTCATGTTTTGTATTCTGGAGTGCTTTCAGTTATTTTTAGAATCGGAAGTATGTTCGAAAGAATATGTGCAGAAGTAGCTAGTATGTGCTTACTCGAATTCAGCCAAAGAAACGCGAAGCGTAACTTTGATATGAGATTGTATTTTGTGATATTTTTGTCAGAAACAAAGGAATTTCCGTTTGCTACTCGAATTTCGATCTTCCCGTGGATATGGAAGTACTTTTTCTCCAGCAGTTACCTTCAGCAGCAGCGGGGGTGAAATTGAAGCAAATTGCTCGAGGTGATTGAAAGCCTGGGATGGGTGAATTCACTTTCAGAGGCGAGGTTTCATGCATTTGGAAGCATTCGTATATAACTGCGATATCAAAGAAACAGCCACATGATGTTGTAAGTAATTATAGGCCCATCAGCATCACTTCTATGACCGCTAGATTGCTCGAGAAATCGTTGGAAAACACAATATTGGAGCACTTGGTCCAGCATCGTGTCATCAGCTCAAATCAGCTGGATTTGTTGAACATAAGTCAACGATAACTCAGCTTCTTGAGACTCTTACTGATGGGACCTTAGGGATTGACCGAAAAAAAGAAGTTCACATCATCTACTTTGACTTCATAAAGATATTCGACAAAGTGCCCCATAACAAACTGTTCACCAATCTAGAAAGTGTGGAGATTTAAGGTCTGCTCCAGATGTGGTTACGTGAATTTCTCATAGATCGTACCGTTCAGTCCACATCAATGATTCTTTTTATCTAAAGGGCATCAATTGGAATTCCGCAAGGTGGCGTACTCTCGCCTTTACTTTTCAGCATATACATATACTTTTAATATTGAGATTCGGCGGAGGTGGTGTAGTGGCAAGGGCACTATATCACACGCATGATCAGGGGTTTGAATCCGGGATCGATATCGAGCCTAGGCCAAACGAGCCTTCCATCCCTCATGGGTCGGTTAATCATTTGTTAGACTCTCTGGGAGGATAAAGGCGCTGACTTGTACATCGGCTGGCCACCGCAAGTCATTGTATAGGCCACATACGCACTCTACTTTTGAATGGAAGTCGAGTGCGGGGGATTGATTAACGCCAAAAACTTTATCCTTTTATAATTTTGAGCTTAGTTCGTTAGTTATTTCCCTCGGAGTGGAGTGTAAGCTCTTAGTGGATGACCTTAAAATTTATAAGGTTATTCAAACTAATGCAGATTGTTGGTTTCTTCAAAAAGCAACTGGTGTTATAAGTAAATGGTCTAAGAAATGGGACTACCCGCTATCGATCGAGAAAACTATCTAATCTACGCTATCTCAAAGATTCTGTTACCATGTTGACAGGAGCGCCCTTCAGACAGTTGTCAGAACTTCTGATCTGGGTTTTATTGTCTCGAACAATCACAGTTTTGACGAAAATATAAACATGATCATCAGCAATGCCTCTAATAAAATCCGCAATCTTTCAAAGGTGTTAGGTGTCTTCTAGAACTAAACTGAGGAACTAGTAGGCCAGTCACTACCTTAGAACGAGTTGTTGCCGCTGTACGCTGAACGTTTCGGCCGTGCCGTGATGGAAACAAGGCTGACTAAAAAAAAATGATGTTTCTTCCGGTCTTGAATTGCAGGTAGCCACGCTGTGTACTGGGTAGGTTGAAGTGAAATAACTTGTTTAGGCCAGCAAGCGGAAATTCACTAAACAAGTTCTACGTACTCTTCCGCCTTTCCCAGACCTCGTTGGTCATGTCCTGAACTACGGAATGATTGTTAGACTGCACCTCAATGTAGGTTTATCACTGTGCACGCCATATGTTCAGCGCGACATCTTATAACTACTAAAGAGCAAGTCCATCGGCCGTGAGAATGCTTCCAGTAGGATTTTTTCAGGTGAAAACGTAGTTGGGGTGGGGGGGGGGGCATCCATTCAAAGGCTAGTATATCAAGAAATGAACTCAATGAAACGCGTTATGCCGTGTTATATCACGGACATGCCAGTTTTTGAATAAGGGCTTTCGTAGGGAAGGAGCACAGCGGTGCGCAAGTTTTCTTTCTTTTTTTTCCTTTTTTGCAAGAGGTAATCATCCCAGCCACCCAGGTGCTCCTACGCTACCTAGGCTCATTTGGGAAACTAAATTTTCTTAGCTGAAATTGCATAAAAGAGCTGAGGTAGTCGGTTCCCATCATCCTCTACGCATACGATAGAGTGCTAATATAACAAGGACTACTTTACTTCCTCATGATTGTTGAATTTCTTCCCGTTAGAGCAGGTCTATAGGCTTCTCAAAATATGGCAGTCATATGGTTAAGGCCAGGTGAATAAGTAGAGGGCGGGGTATTCAGGTTGTACCAAGTTTTCCCAGCACATCTGTTGATGCCCTCGCGTGTTGTGGTCGAGCATTATCCATCACAATCGAAAATTCCCTTGTGTTCGGTGTGAAGTGGTGGTTCAAACACCATGTCTCTCAGTCGATAACGAACGCTCTTGTGTGCACCCCAGTACACTCTGGTAGGAACTCCTAGTAGGACATCCAGTAGGACATAACATCTTCTTTTTATCTTGAGCAATGATGGAGGTGGTTGATGTTGTCGTTGCTCACAGTCAAGGAGCTTTCAAACCGCACTGACTGGCACGCACGCTTGCTCAGTCAAGTAGTGTGCGATATTTTCGAAGAGTCATGCTTTGAGAGTGCCTTTTGCGTAGAACGTATTGACCGTGGATTGGGGAGAAGTGATCGTCATTTCCAAATCCTGATACTTTGAACAGGCTTGCTCTGACGGGAGAGCTGAGCAGTGTCCGTTTTGAGGACAGTGGACGTTCGCTTCGGCAAACTTCCCCGAAGCAAATCTTTACTCAGAGGAAGCGATCGTGCCAGTTATGTTAGGTGATAAGAGAGGATCACTGCTGCCAATCAATCATAACTCATTCTAAGCTTGAGTGTCGAAGCGATCAGTTCGTAATGGTGAAGCAGAAATCTCGGGTAGTCGTATCGATGGCACACTGTTCGGTTCACGATTACTTTCTTTGAACGACCGCGTCAAATACCGATCAACTACAGTATTAATCTATCATAATACCCCTTTCCCTACTATTAATCTTTCTTTAGCGCGCTCGCGAGCGACGTGCTTTCGAAGTTGACAGTCCAAATTTTCTCAAAACTTTCCAGACACCCTGATACTTTTTAAGAAACCGATTGTTTAGGTTATCCTAATTAACCACAAGCAGCTCTCGCTATTTGAGCTTTCCCCAGGTCGACCTTCACGCAAAAAAGGACATCTGAGGACGATACGCTCTGAAGAAATTTCCTGACAATGCGAAAGTCATTTCAATTTGCAAAACAAGAGCTTTGTTCCTAGATCGTTTGAAGAAGCCAATGCAAGAAAACGATCATCTCACGACAGCTCTCTCACCCAGCCCTAATCACATTTTCATTTTACACTGCGGGTCCCGCGGGAAAACACCTCACACTTTCCTTGGTCTAGGCATCAAGATCAACAACAAGTCACTGATCAAGTTGAAGGAGCAATTGCTTCTTTGGGGCCAGGCGCGTAACGACAGCAAGGGTAGGACCATCCACTAGTTCCCGCGCCCGCTTACAAGGTGAAGACAATCCAAAACTCCAAAGAAATCACCCTGTTTCATCTCTCACACATATCGGCTCTCTTTTCCCCCGGACTTGGATCCTCTCAACAATAAGATCTTGAGGTGTTCTGAGCAGAAGACTGTGCTACATGATGTCGCGGTTTCGCCCCTGTCAAAGATGCCCTTTAAAGGAAAGCGTCAAACTGCCCGTTTATTGATAGATTCCGTACCAATGTTTCGAAATGCCATCAAAACAAGGGGGGGGGGGCGTTCTCAAAACAGTAAGATGTTGTTCAGCGCTACGAATGTTGACAAGGTACAGTCCGAATTTCACATCGTTTCAGCTGCTCAGGCCCGAGAAGCTTAAAGTTGACCAGCCGTGGGTAATTTTAACGATCAATGTTTACTGGTCCGCTGTTTACCATTTGCTCTTTAGGTGGACTGGCACCCTCCCACGCTAACGTTCTTCAGTGAGAAAGAGCATCGCTAGAAGTTATCAAGGAATACTATTAGGTGTGTGCATTAATTTCCAAGGGCCGTTGCGCGGACCATGTTAGAGGTTTACCGGTGAGACCTGTCATGTTCTGTAAGGCAGGGTATTGGCAACCTACTTAAGGGCAGACAGATCAGTTTTGCCCCAAAATTATGTTGCTCTCAGATTGATTGGTCATGAAACGTGATGAACCGTTTCCCCGGGCGGCCCTTCCCCTGCTGTTTGATTTCAAGAAAACTGGCATTGAAGCCCACCGGATGCTTCTATTGAGAACAAGACCAGCTGAGATAGTTTCTCTTCATTCGAGAGCTTGCAACGAAAGCGGAATGTTCATTTCCAAAACGTAATGCTGTGTGTGCGTTTGGTGGTGGAATCAAAAGGGTGCTTTGTACTGTGAGTTGCTGAGCCCGAACGAAACTGTTACTGCTGTCCGCTACGAACACCAACTTGACAGATTGTAGGATGCTCTCATCTACAAGCGGCCGTTAATCACAAGAAAATATCATGAGGTGCTGTTCCACCACGAACATGCCAGGCCCCTTGTTGCGAAAAATGTCCTTATAAAAAAATTGCAGTTGTTGGATGGAATCAGCTTGTTCTGTCCGCATACTCTCCAGATCTTACTCTTTCTGATTGCCACCTACTCCGGTCCATGCAAGTAGTTTGGCAGATATACGCTTCCGGAATGCCGAAGAAGTGTGAAAATGGGTGGGTAACAGGATTGCCTCAAAAGATGAAGACTTTTTTAGACCCGGAGTCAACAAGATACCAGAAAGATGGCAAGAAGTTGTAGCTAACGATGGGCAATACATTGGTCAATGTACATTTAGTTTTAATTTTGTAATGAGTATGTTTTTGCACGCGAAAAACGGCGGAAATTGATGCACACACCTAATAAATAACACGTTGAAAATAGTTCGAATTCCGGTGTGCGCTACGGCTGGCTGAAACTGATTCATGCCCTCTTCAACCCATGTTTTTACTAATCATAGAGGAGCGAAGATGTTAGATGGTTGTGGTTAAAAAACGGTACACCTTACTCATCTAATGGTGCTGTTCAATTGTATCTTACTAGCTCTAACCAAAAACGTCGACAGTTTTCCAGTTTTGTTTCCTAGAGAGGGACCACCTAGTGTGCCTCTGCAGGCTAAATATGTATTTGAGAGCAATGATGGAACTTTTTCTTCGGGTGTTTCTGAAGGGGCTGGTATAAAATTCAGACAAAGTTGATGGCAGTATTCTTAATCCGTATGATAAAAAAGACAAAGTCCTGTAGCGATAGTCAATCCTGTCTGAGGGACGCGCCCACGGATTCGACTTCCATTCAGAATCGTAGTGAAATATCGAAGGCGTATTCGGCCTATACAATGACTTGCGGTGTCAAACCGACGTACAACTCAGTGCTTTTATCCTTCCAGACTAGTCTATTACCTGTTAACCGACCCCGGAAGGATGGAAGTCTCAGTTGACCCATGCGGATGTTGATCCGGGCCCAACTGAAGAGCTCATTACAATAGATGAGTGAGGTGTACCGTCTTTTAACCACAACCATCTAACAGCTTCGCTCCTCAGCGATTAGTGAAATTCGAATCCGCGGCCGTGGGTGGTGTGATATAGTGCACAATCGCTATTACGTACACCGTCCCCGCTCAAACTCTATGAACCTCAGATAACTACATAGTTGCTAATGTCGGGCCCTATCGCATTTGCAGGACTCTCAGACAATTTTTTGATCGATTCCTTGTGGTAATATTGTGACGATCACTTTACCTATTGGTGGCTGATGTCTACAGTAAACCTCGGTTGGTCCACCCACTCACTCACTGTAAACAAGGACGCGCAGTTGGAAGACATGGTTGGCATAAGACACTCACTATTCCACGTCCACACGTATAAGTAAAGGCTTCTACATGCTTTTACAATGGCCACTAAGGATAAGAGGAAGGAATAGAACTTGTTCACGGGCTCATATAGTAGTCAGTTTGTCACCTTCGCAGG
This sequence comes from Haemonchus contortus, assembly GCA_000469685.2. Taxonomy (NCBI): domain Eukaryota; kingdom Metazoa; phylum Nematoda; class Chromadorea; order Rhabditida; family Trichostrongylidae; genus Haemonchus; species Haemonchus contortus. The sequence goes on along the minus strand of LS997563.1, from coordinate 34,325,739 downwards.
CAACCCCAGTGGCTCCGAAAAAACATCGAGGAAAAGAGGAATTTTTGTGACACGATTTGAACCTAGAGGTTCTTGTGGCACTCTAGATGTGACACCTTTGCTACGTCATTAAATCATTCATATCATCCAGCCTTGCCGGACCGTCAGTTCTTCAAGACAACCAAAAAACTAGAAGTGACGTTTTACGAATGTTTTTACTTGTCTTTCTCCGTACCATATGAAAGCTTTATTGATGAGATCAAAAGTATTCATCAATATAATATACATAATAAGTACTTCAGTCATTATCCGAATCCACCATAGTAACCGTTGTTGAAGCCGCCAAGGCCATAACGTGAGCCGAGTCCGTAACTGTTGCCGTAACCGCTGCCAAGTCCGGGGAATCCGCCACCGCCGAATCCCGGATAGCCGCCACCGCCAAGGCCCGGAAAGCCGCCACCGCCAAGGCCCTGATAGCCGCCACCGCCGAGGCCCGGATAGCCGCCACCGCCGAAGCCAGGATAGCCGCCACCGCCGAAACGACCGAAGCCACCGAAACGCTTGACACGGTGCGGCCTAAAGTGAAGTATTATTTAGGGGCAGTAAGAATTATTGATGAAAGCTTCTATACATAGAAATTAAAAGTTTTCAAACCTGTCATCTTCATAGTTGACATAAGGAGACATTGGTGATGTGCTGCAAAGGAGCAGGAACGAGCAGAATAGGCCAGTGATGAGGATTGCGTTCATCATTGCGGCTTGTGTTTCTACTTACTGTGTGGTATGACTTTATACTAAGTGCTTTACCTTTTGTTTGGCAAACGTTCCGTTATGCGCATGAGGTTCATCAAATTTCATTTGCTGTGGTTATTTTGGCTTTGAAAAGTAAAGAACAAATAGTCCAGTCACCAGCTCAGAACGGGTTGTTACCATTGTACGCCGAACATTTTGGCAGTACCCGTAATGAAAACAAGGCTGACTCATAAAAAATGATGTTTACCTAGTCCTGTTATGCAGGTCGCCACGCTCTCCATTGGGTAAGTTCAAGCCAGAAGTCAATAAGCAAGTTTCACGTACTTTCTCGCCTTTTCAGGCTTTCCTGGTCATGTCCTGAACAATGAAGTGATTGTTAGGCTGGATCTCAATGTAGATTTAACATTCGTTCAGGGTAAAATCTATTTACCTCAAAACGAGCAAGTTAATCGGCCGTCCTGATGCTTCCGGTGGAAGCACATACTTCTTGGTAGACTACTTGCTTAGCGGCAACCTGCAAAGCCAGTTACCACCACTCAGATAACTTTAGAAAGGCACAAATAGGAACGATAATCTGTTTTTTTTTAATTTGTAGCTTCGAGATTCTCTCTGTAGGTTGTATATTATACAACGATTTGCAGAAAGACCTTTTTACAAAGCAGTGCCAATTCCAATAGATTCTCGCTACTTTTGGATTGAAAAGGGAATAGAGAAAACTTTCTCAGAAGTTACTGAAACAGTCAAATGTTTTTGTCTCTGTATCCAAGTGCGACTGCCTACAAATCTCCCCAAAGGTTAGTTGACAACTTTCGACTTCCTAGTAGTTCACGCCCTTTGAACTTTTCTTGTTGATTGAAATAGTGCTTGACCGGATGGTTTTTCAAATGCCTTTTGTCTTTCCATGCTCCGAGGAAGGTGAAGGCACCGAAACGTCAGCCCACTAAAAGTTTGTTGTAATCTCTGTCCTACAGCTCAAAAGACAACCTCAAACTGTTTTTGTCTCTGTTTTACCAGCTCGCGTAAGGTTAATATGAAAGTGAGAGACAGGGTGGGCGAAAATTATGATTACAGCGCGCGCTGACGCTCATAGCAAATTTTTTTGTGAGTTCATAGCGATTTGTTCATTTTCTTCCATGTCACAAGGTAGATTTCCTTATTAGCCTCCTAATGATACTAGACTTTTGGAGGATTCTGAAAACAATGCAAGCGTCACTACCCTGTGAATCACCGCTTTGCATTTACAACGCTTTTGGCACGATGCATCTACAGACGACTTGGCGTAACAAAGCAGGAGGTAATTCAACCATAAGACGCTTTCAAGAATTGTGAACAATTACAGATAGGAGTGGTACCCAAGAGGCCTGCGGTTTACTTAGTGGGAGTGTTAAGGAAGCAGGGCGAAGGTCTGCGTATCAGCGAAGTTCATTGTGAGCCTAAAATGGCTAAATGAATGGATATCTCACAAAGTTTTCTACGCGAAACCGTGGAGCATTGCCTGCACAACAAGGCTCTTATACGATCAGACAGATGTTTCCCCAGTGAGCAGGCTAGAGAGAAGAAAAAGGTGGGTCACAAAAACTGTCCTGTCGTATCGAAGATTTGAAGGTCTGTTCCATCCCTTCCTGCGCAGTAGGACACTTTGATTTAAATCGTACATATTGTCAAGATGAAGCTCCTGACAGCAGATAAGATTTTGTCTAGAAGTTTCGTAAAAGAGGTTCCCTGACTTCGTAACCTTCGATCATTGACCACTCTGGAGCCCTGATCTAAATCTGATGAATGGCTCAGTGTGGTCAGCCTGTGAGATGAAAGCATCCGTTGGCCCAAACAAGAAGTGAATAGGCACGATAAAGCCTTGCAAAAAGCCGGAATCAACTCGATGACCTTAGCTGCGTGCCATCTTCAGTGCCGTCCATCATTGTCTATGGGGTTGGGTGAAAGCAGAAAGCAACAGATCCCGGTTTTAATTCACTATTTTGATAAGGGATTAGCGATAAATACTCTATTAGCTCTCTATTCGTTATCGGGTATGTGATGTCTGTGTAATCATAATTTTAGCCCACCCTGCATACCAGACGTTGCCAGAAAGGATTGTTTCTGCAGACCTTGTATTATGCTTTCTAGGGGAGGAGGGTAACGAATTCCGGTTGGAATTGATGATCCTTATAGGTTTGTCGCGAGTTCGACGTATAATCGACAATGGAGAACGCATTCGAGGGAGTTTATAGCTTAAACAATAGTGAGAATTGTAGTCGAACGACGACTGCTAGTAAATATTCTAACCAGTGAGTTGTGATTGTGATCCTCGGGTAGATAAAATCACAGCTAAGCTGCGTTGTCGCTCAGCTGTTACTAAATCACATTCAAAATTTGTCAAAGCCCCAGTTAAAGTTGTCCACTGAAAAAGTTGGAAGCAAGGTTTCCAGAGAGATCGGTACAGGCCACACGACGGCTCCACTGAAAAAGGCATGGGTGGAACTGGAAACAGGGTATCCCCGCCGAAGATTCTCTTGAAGGCAGTGTTCACGAAAAATGGCTTCGGAGATTTGCACATGGTTTGAATTCGACGCCCCCTCTGATACCATTTGTGCAGGAATGAGGTCGAAAACGGTCTGGATAGGACACAATAAGGGGCCGGAGAGTGAGCCACGGTCGCCCTCCGCCCCTCGCTAGGCTGACTACGAAATCTAATTACCGTTCACCACTTTTGCATTGGAGCGAAATTGGTGAAAAAACAATAAGCTGGTTGGCAAATTGCCAGAGTCTGCCAGTCAGATTGTGAGGCAAATTGGGTGTGTTGCCTGCTATTGCAGACATTGCGTCGCCTTCGTGCACTCGCCCGAACACTCCCTTAACCGCCGTTCTTTAAATGTGAAACTCGTCCAACCCCACTTTCCAGCTCTTTTTTGACCCTTTCCATTTCCTTTTGTTCATCGTTTTTTGCGCTTTTTTCGTTGTTATCACTTTATTTTAGAGTAGTTCTGTCAATTCTCGTCAAAAAAGGGTACCCTAAACTTGTCGTAAACGGTGCCTTTAAAGGAATGCAAAACGACATTAGTATTAGAATAGAATTAGAAAATATTTAGTACAAGTGTATCGTTCTTGGAAGTGCAGATCCTTTTATAGCCTTCTGAGTTGTCAGCTGATTTCGTTCAGTTTTTCGGTACATAATGTTCCCTGCCTTGCCCTTCGATTGCAAACTATGATTTATGATCGGCCAGGTGGAGTCATCATCACGTGGCCGCTGATGACACACTTCAAAGCCAGTTTTTTTGGTAAACGGTCAACAAGTTTTCTTACTACTGTAAGTTGGGGCTTAAAGGCAATTTGCCATATACCTCACTGCGCCTGATGGGAAGTTTGCCGAATATGAGCACAACTATAAAAACAGTTGACGAGGTGAAAAAGTTTTCCATATTCGAAGATGAACGCAATACTCATCTGTTTACTGTGCTCACTAATCGTACTCGCTCATTCCTCTCCAATTGTTCAACCTGCGCGAACTGAGGCTAGCAAACCCACTGAGTAAGAGTTATTGGTATATGGATGTTCTCAATCCTTGCAAGGCTTGATTTCAGGCTACGCCGAGTGAAACGATATGGCTATGGTGGTGGTTATCCTGGTTATGGAGGTTTCGGTGGCGGCTATCCTGGCTATGGCGGCTATGGCGGCTATGGCGGTGGTCTCGGTGGTGGCTATGGTCGACGATTCGGTGGTTTCGGGGGCGGATATCCTCGCTATGGCGGCTTTGGCGGTGGCTATCCTGGCGGTTTCGGAGGAGGATTTCCTGGATTTGGCAGCAGCTATGGAAACTCGTTCGGTCTAACTGCTAGTCTCAGTCTTGGCGGGTATAACAACGGATATAGCAGTTTCTTTGGATAATCAATCTTTTTAGTGTAGGTTTGGATGTTACTTATTATGTTTCAAATTTAAGATCCATACTTGTTTAGAAGTAAACTGGACAGCTTTTACGATCTTCATGAGAACAATAATTAGGATTGAGCCTCATCCACCTTTACTCAAAATCAAGACTGTGATGGATTTGTTTCCACTTGATGTTTTGTTAAGTGCTGTCATTTCGCCACAATGCGCGATTCGAAAGCCAAGAAAAACACAAATGCAAGTTCGATTCCCGTTCGAGGCGGAGTTTTGCGCGTAACTCACAAGCCTTGTGAGGCTACGATATAGATTTTTCCGCAGAAATCAATTTCTTATTCCCGGAAAAGGTAGGTCCTTGAAAATGAGTAGGCATGAGGAACAGGCCCAGCATGATTTTCTTATCGCTTCCGCCTCAAGGATTTTGATAGGAATGACATCGATAATTCCTAGCAAGCTATTTTTCTTCAGTGACATTTCGGGACACTCTAAGTCCTGTAGCTCCGTGTGATCAAGAATTGCTTGACGACATCGTCACAAGTTCCAGAGTGTGTACGATGAGCAGGTTATCTGTTGTCTGATAGAGGCAGTAGGACCGAGATGTTAGTGACATATCGCATTGTTTACAAAAATTCCGGCTGTCATCCTCAGGAGCTCTCGGAACTTTTCTTAAAGATCCTATTCAAACTGGTCAGCTTCTTAGCCACTGACGAATCCTTATAGTTTATCCTGGTCATGGCCGCAAGCAATTAATTTTCTACATTGCGTCCAATTTTCAGCAAAATGATGTGTGCATACCTACGTGTGGGGCTATGTGAGGAGGCAAAGGGAGGATGGGAGAGGCCATATCGTTACGAGAAATCTCCTTGTTTTAGGGGATTTTTTCCACAAACGCTCCTACACATTCCTATTAATTGTTACGCTTGAGTAGAAGTTGGACTGGTAAGTAGATCTTCGCCTGGTCCCGGGGACCCCTTAGCGTGGCATCAGAAAAAAGAATTACGCAAAAAGAACATGTAGCGTGGCTATTACCTCCTTCAACCACGTTATGTGCAGAAAGGTGAACAGTTCTGGAAACTACCTCCTTTTTTGAAGAGGACCAACTATACTTGCTCTAAATGATTGCCATCAGTTGCAGAATTCATTCTTTTTGCATAGACTTCTACTTTAATTTGCTCAGACTTCTTGGGATGCTTTAAAAGCAAATACCATAAATACCATAATTGGAAGCGAAGATCACCTGTAATAAAGCTACGTATTCACTTCCACTGAAAATGGTGGTATCGTGGCAATGGCGTGCAAACCCACACTACCTACCCCTCGCTCTCCGGCTCGCTTTTCCTTCATTTCCATTTCCTCTTTCGTTTTGACTAATTTTCTTCCTCGAAAAGAGCAATAGTAGTGCACTGTGACCACACACTGTACCCTGTTCCTCCACCCAATGACCCGAAGTGGGCCCTTCCACAGTTTGCTCCCGTGAAAATATCGCTGACTAGAGATGCAGCTGGCAATCTGCTGATGAGATAATGAACCTTTATTTCCTTACTGAGCGGCAAAGCTCTAATACTTTCCGACATTTGTAGCATTTACATTTGATTAGTAATGCTGGTTTCAAAAAAGGAATAACGTTGGCTTGCGTGAATCTAATCAAAACTCTCTGCATCCAACATTGGTTGTATCGAAGCAATGCGTGGGCGATAAAGATTAGAACAGGATCAAGTCGCTAATCTGATTTACAGAATCACAAAACAGTCCGAACTATTAGGTTGGTGCAAAAGGAATGCAGGTTTTCCTACCTTAACTCTAAATTAACTACAACTTAGCTCCAACAACATTTATTCAATCAAAGTAATCACCATTACAATCAACACACTTCTGCCAACGAGAAACGAGCTTCTTAATACCAATATCATAGAAGTCTGGGTTTCTGGAAGCAATGAACTCATTGAAGGCAGTTTCTGCATCATCTTGGTTTCTGAAGCGTTTTTCCCGCAAGAAGTTGTCGAGGTGCTTGAAAAGGTGAAAGTCAGTAGGTGAAAGGTCTGGCGAGTGTGGTGGATGATCCAGAGTTTCGTAGTTCAACGTCTTAGTCTTCAAGTATATTCGGCTTGACCATAACAAGTACCTGATTGTGGGTGAGATGCAGTAGGAACGAAACTGTCGCGTACTTCTTAGTCTTCCCATTTTGCTTCAAATGGCGAACAAGTGTAGTGTGATGGACATTGAGTTCCTTCGCAATGTCTCGTGTCGCTTTGTGCGGATCAGCTTCGACGGACGCCTTCAATTGATCGATATCAAGTGTTGGTAGACGGCTGCCATGTGGTTCGTCTTCGAGGCTGGTGTTGCCGGCGCGGAACTTTTGGAACCAACGTTGTACTGTGCATTCGTTGACACTTCCCTGGCCCCATACTTCGTTGATATTTCGAGCGGTTTGAGCGGCAGTCCGACCCAGCTTGAACTCATAGAAGAAAATTTGACGAAAATCGCGACTAGACATCTGAAAATAAAAACCACATATTTTAAAAATTAAGCAATTTGAATGAAATTTCACATACATATTTAAAAAGCGCAAGGAATAAGCTTTCCAACAATGTATATTACCCCATGAAAAAGGCTTAGTTTTCTTTCAAAAAAAATAGTGTTGAAACTAGTAAAACAAAAAACCTACATTCCTTTTGCACCAACCTAATACATGAAGGCCTATGTCAGGCGAGTTTGAAGTCTACTATAATCAAAAGTGCCACAAAGTCTCTCACAGAGTAAACATATGAAGTGAATGTGATTATGGGTTTCAGAGCAAAGATTTTTTCAAAAAGCCGTCAATTCTTTTGAATTTCGGCATCAATTGGCCTCACTTCAGGAAGGTTGTATCCTTCTGAAAGCCAACTTTCGATGACACTCAACCAAATGTGTTTCACTCACAAATTGCAAAATAGCAATATTTATTTCGCTGGATAGAATGAAAGGGAACTTAAGAGGGCTACAGAACTCTCCAAGATGGCTGGTTCATGGAAGAAAATCGTGGTATGAGACAAAGGTCGCAAATATAAAAGGGGATTGAAGCAAACTGAAATTTCATGAACAAACATTGTAACTGAAAACATTAAACCCAACACAACACAGCAACATTACAAACAATAACAAACAACAAAAACAGTATCTACAAAACACTTATCGAATACCAGAAATTTGTTTGATGAAGAGCTCTGAAGTTGATCATCCTTGAAAGCCATAGAAAGCTTTTCGGTAGATGTTGAAAGAATACATTCAAAGGGATTAATTGATAATAAGGAAGTGTAGACGATGTGCTCGAAAGAAGTAAAGAGTCTCGATTGACTTTGCTGAGACTTGCTGCTCGAGTATTGCATTCGAGTGTACAATTTGATAGGGAACAGGAGCCCTTCTGCCAGATCATTCCCTTGGACCTTGGAAAGATCAGGTATGATGAGCACATACGGAGCGAAGTTTCGAGACGAGAACTTTACTCTCGAGCACAGTGGTCCAGGAATCCTATCGATGGTTGGTTTAAGTCGCTATTTGAAACGATATTTTCTTCGTCTTCGTTACAAGGGATACGAAGTGAGAACTAACCAGGGAAGGATCCCAAGTCGAAGTGGCCATTTGTAATGAGACTTACACTGCCGGGCGTGTTTTTGGATGCTGGCTTCAAATTTGCTTTCCAAATTTGCCAAGCGTTTCTCTGATTGGAGTTATGAGGGTGGTTTCAGGGAGCTTAACATGAGAAAACTTATATTACCCAGATGTGCCTCGCTTCTCAACGGCGGCTTGGTGTAGTAGTAAGCGTGACGCTTCATGGGTGAGAGGCTAGGGTTAGGGTTTTGCGGGGGACGGAGTTTTTGCATCTTGTAGAATTTTCCCCTCCAGGACTAGAAAATACTCTCATGGCGGTTTTATCACATATTATGACCTTTTAATGCTTTGCTGATATCCATCAACATAAAGTCATACTCAAGTTTTACTCGCATACCCATGCACCCTACATTCATAGTAGGAAAACCAAATCTAGCCGGACAGAACTAAAAGTAGTCAAGCGATAGTAAGTAAAAAGTGGAGTCTCGTGTGTACACGCAAAAGTTGAGGTCGTGAGGTATTTCATATGAGGTGGTGCGGTTAACATATTTTTGAAAGGAAATAAGAAATAAGCTTCTATCGGCTGTATTAGCCTCAAGGTAGCTCCGAGCAAGATGTCATTTCCTTTACCTGCTTTTGTGGAGGTAAGGCGCACTGAATAGCTTTTTGGTCTTCAAATCACTATCAACAGTGCCGGTGCTGGCGAGTCCGGAGCTGCTACGCACCATCGCACCCAATCTAGCATCAACACCCACTATAGCGTCATCGTTGCTCATCATATACATTTTACTCTCCCGGATCTCCAGAGTTTACGCACGTAGGAATCTCCCACTCAGTAAGAGATAGATATGTAGGAGAAGGTGTCAGCAGAGCATCAAAAGGTCATAAAACGTGACAAAACCGCCATGAGAGTATTTCCTAGTCCTTAAGGGAAAAATTCTATATAATGCAAAAATTCTGTCCGCCACAGAACCCAAGCCCTAGCCTTTTGCCCGTTAAGCGTCACGCTTGCCATTACACCGAGCCGCCATTGGGAAACGAAGCACATTCAGGTAATTTAGAATTTCTCATGTCAAGTTCCCTGAAACCACCCTCATTACTCCGTTCGGAGAAATGCTTGGCAAATTTGAAAAGCAGATTTGAACTCAGCATCCAAAAACACGTCCAGCAGTGTATATCTCATTTCAAATGGCCACTTCGACTTGGGATCCTTCCCTGGAAGTCTCAGTGGTCCTCAAGGGTAATATTAGGTTGTTCGGAAAGGAACGCGCGTTTGAGATCAAAAAATTTTTTATGATAAAAACGAAACTAAACAAGATCAATTCAAAAGATATTTTCCATTACTATCAATGACTTGTTGCCTACGTTTACGCAAAGGATGGATTCTTCTTCTGAAGAACTCGGCCGGCTGCGACTCAAAGTAGTTGGACACCCTGAGTTGGACTTTTTCTCGGTTTTTGAATTTTCTCTCGGCCAAGGAGTGCTGCATTGACCGGAACAAATGGTAATCGGATGGTGCAAGATCTGATGCAATACTTCCCAGCCCGATTCTTCAATTTTTTTTCCAAGGTGGTTTTCGCAACATGTGGACGAGCGTTGTCGGGGAGGAATTTTGTCGGCATCGTTTCAACACCTTGACGAGGCAGTGCTTAATCTACGCGGTTCAATTGATCTTCGTAATTGTCCGCTGTAACCTTTTGACCCGAATTCAGGACGTCAAACTACACTCAACCTTTGCTGTTCGAAACACAGAGCATCACCTTACTGCCGTGTATATCCGCTTTCGGAGTGGATTTTGGAGTATCGCCGGCGTCTAACCACTGTCTTTTTCGAGTTGTATTGTCGGAGCAGATCCATTCCCGGCTGATTTACTGATAGAGTTGAAAAAAACCGCTGTTCTTGGAGCGATGAAGAAGAATTTCGGCAGTCGCCAGTCGTGTTGCCTTTTTTGCGTCGCTCAGCTGGTGCGGTACCCATTTTCCGCACCTGTTCGTCTTGCCAATTGCCAGCAAATGTTCATGGATGGTAGGACTTGAACAGCCAACATGTATTGCCAGTTCTCGAGTGGTTTGGTGTGGATCCAATTTAATGACGATCTTCAACACTTGGATATCGACAAATTGACGCCAACTTCCATGTTCTTCGTCCTCCAAGCTTTTATTACCTTTTTGAAACGCTGAATCATCGTCGGCACTGACTTTCTGGCAGGGCTTCTTCGCCGTATACTTCAGATATGGCGCGATGAGATTTAGCAGTCGATTTTCCTTGCTTGAAGTTGTACCACATGCGAGCCTTGGCAAAGGAATTTTTGGTCAAGCGAGCGCGGGTGCGCAATGAAAATCTTTTTCTAATACCGAAAACTATTTCAAAAAATCTCCTATAGTGGTGAAGAAATGAATGGACAAATTCAGCGCGCATTCCTTTCCGAACAACCTAATAGAAAGGACCCTCGCGCCCAAAAACTTGACGGTTGGGCATGGTGGAAGCCCTACTACTGCTCGCACGGCCTTCCCGCCTAACGATCGATGTCACGTCAGACGAGTGTCTATGCAATACAGATTGCAATTATTCGTTCTAAGACCCACACACAATCAGCGATCGCCGAGTTATGGGACGATGTTTTCCTCCGAATCTTTTTTCCTCTATTATTCTTTTTGCTGCCGCGATCCCTTATTTAATTTCCTACCCCAAGAGGCTAAAAAAGGTGAGCTGTTGTTGCTGTTACTAGGGTTTTTTGTTACTTATGCTTATAAGTGAATGAATTTTCGTTTCGCCCCACTCTTCTTCATTCTTCTGGTCTCATTCTCGCCCAGCCTCCTTTTTAACGATTTTTCGGAAGCTTTTTTCACTTCACGAGCACCGATTCACGCAGTTCTTCGCCTTCATCGCACTATTTTCCATCTTAACGTCCATTTTTCGTCATAATCTGGATTACCCAAAATTAACGTGAATTATGCCTTTAATGAAATGATACTCTACTTTGGCTCTGCTTACTTCATTATTAGAGCAAACGGGTCAACGGAGAGAATAGCGTATAGACCATTGCATTCCCGACAGCCAGTTAGCAGGAATTTTTTCGATAAGACGACGCCATTGATGACTGTTTTTTAACACATTGCGCTGCTTGAGAGACAGTATTCATCTTTAGACAAATACGGGAGTTCAACCCAAGAGTGAAGCCTTATCGATACAAACCTAGTCGCAAAACCGACAAGGAGTCTCGAAGTACCTGCGCGCACCGCGCAACTGTAATATTATATTCGATCCCTGTAGTAAAACTTGTTCTTTCATCTGCTCTTTGCCACGCGGGACTTTATACAGTACAGTACATAACAATTATTAGAATTCACTTTATGTAGTAACTTGTAACAGACAGACGACTGTTCTCAAGACTTCGTACAAAGACTTACTGCGCATTCTAATGGCGGGCTTCATATGCCCCTCAGAGATCAAAATGTGGCGCGAAGAACTAAACCTGTATCTATCAGAGACCCATCGTCCGCACTGTTTGGATGAATAGCTAACATAACAGAGGTAGGTAGAACTTCAAAGGTAGGACATTACATACTAAAGCAACAAGAAATGAACATAAACATCAAGAATATGTTATGGTCGACTTTTCGACAATCCCAATTTTCCGATTTGGGTCGTTTGTGAGAATTATCGAGAGATCCTAGCGTCAAAAGTCGGTTGATCAACAGATTGTTCAAGAGTAAGTGCGGAAATTCCGCGAAGGCTGAAATTTTTCTGAGATGTTCTGGAGTTTCCATGGAACTGGTGTCTAAGGCAACACTCGCTGGTATGTACATAACGTATGCTCCATCTTGCTTGCTTATTTAACATTCTAATGTTCAAACTTCTCGGCACGAATCTCTTCCTTTAGAATTCAGTGACTCTACTGCTAGAGCCCATCCATCGGAACTTGCATCAAAAAATTTGGCAGTGATGCCCCGCCCCCAAGCATATCTGTGCACGCCTTTTTCAACTCTTCAAACCTAAAGCCAAAATGATAGAAGATGAGTCTCAATCTTTCCAACCGATTGCTATATCCTGAAATCTTTAAATAAATCAAGCGCTCACGAGTGAAATGTGCCCTTTTACAGTAATTTTGCGAAGGGTTTTGGTATATTCCAGGAAGAATCTGGTCACTGTATTGTGTGTTGTATTGTATTGCCTTATACAAAAATAAAATAAATTAGATTTATTGTTGATTGCACAACGAGGTCACGAATAAATGCAAACATGCTTGAAGCATAAATCAATGAAGTCAATAAATTATTGGAAATAATCTCTCAAAAATACTCAGTATTTCTTCACTCTGAGACAGAGCGCCGTACAGACAACAGCAAGAATCATGAGGAAGACGAGACCAGAGACCATCACAGACATTACTTGTAGTGACATACAGACACCCTCCGACTGTAAACTCGTCAAGGTAGGGTCGGCAGTGAGAAGAGCGGCTTGAGGCAGTGCCGGCAGCTAAACATGAGTTTAAGTAAATGATAAATGAATTTCACAGTGGAACTGGAGCTGAATGATGTCAGAAATCCTGAGGAGTTCCTTCGACTTTTGGTTCTACGCTTTTTGGTGCTGATGAAGGCTTAAACCTTGTGTGGAATCGAGAAGGTCACGGATTTCACAAGACGGAAACATCAAGATTGATTCAAGCATTCACTGGGGTCACCCAAGTCCCTACCGAACCCAAACACGGTAGGCTACTTCTAGGTGCCAAAGGGCTTGAAGCGGAATCTGTGCATTCGTTCCTTGGATTTAAATAGGACATATCCCTTTTCTCGTAGCCTCTTCCCTTTACATCTCTGTGGCAATGAGGGATATGTTAGAGCATGTATTTTCTTCACCCTACTTTCAGTTTACACTTAGGAGTATCACGCACGTAGGGGTGCTCATGTAGGGTGAATACTATGCTCTCTGGTAATGGCACTTTCAAGCTTATCAGGAAGATTGGACGAAAATGAGGTGCTATTACACCTATAGGAGTGAACTATTATTCTAAGCATTCGTGGCCTTGTTCAAATAAGTGGAAAAGTGCTTTTAGGAGATTCATCAATACATTTCAAAAAACCAACCTCTCCGTCGAGCACATCAAGAGCGGTGATTTCGGTACGGACATCAAGAACGTTCTCGAGGGGAGCTGATCGTTTCTTAAGCACGCGGAAGAATTGAGCTTGCTGCGCCGGTTTGACTGCTCCGAAGGCCTTTGGTTCAGCGCACTGCGGTCGAGCACACTCAGCGTTCGGTTCCTGAACAGATCGTTGACATTGTCTCCATACATACTATTCTGATGAGAAAAATATGCAGTGGAATCACCCAGCTAATTATTGACGTCTTAAGCGAAAATCGTAAGTCTAGCCAAAATACCTATCGAGTCTTACTAAGACGGCATCCAAGGAACAACTTTCAAAATTTACCATCAGTTGTTTGTTTGTTCGAAGTAATGAAACTTTCAATTTGAAGATGTAGGAGGGGAAGAACCCTTACGACAACGAGATGTTAATTTGATGCGCAATTGGTTGGAATAGCAAGTGAACATGTGTTTTGATAGTCTCTTACCCTGATAGAGATGCTAATTTGACACTGGTAGAACAGCTGACTGCGATCGGCATATTTGTAGACGTGTGCTTCCTGAAAGTGGACAAATGATTAAACACTCTCCTTCTTCAAATGGTAAGAATCACGAATGGTTCTGCATATTTCTTTTCCAATTACTAGGAATTGGCAGTGGCAAAGTACTAGAGTTGCCAAATAATTTTCAGGACGGTGTAGCGAATTTCAGAAGTAACACGGGAAAACCCAGCTAAATTGCAGGTGAACATTGTGCTCAGTGATTATATCTACCTCCTACCTACCTAAATACAATTGTTCTATTACTCTAAGGAGTATGGCGATGAATGCCAAAGTACAGACCTGTCCAGCCATGAGATCAGTAGGATATTCCAGATTGTTCAGCAAGAATTTGTCAAGAGCGCAACCGTTCTCATCGAGGATCTGGAAGGAAAAGTTTCTTCCTCCTCTCATTTCGGCTTATCTGAAGCCATCATCAGGCGTCTGGATGGCTCACAAATACCTGTACGGTGTCACCATTTCCGTCATCAACAGTGCAAGAATGGACGACGGCGCAGAATGTGTCAATGGTTTCAGAATCGCAAGTCCATTTGTGGTAAACCTGAACAAGATCGTAGGAGGGGAGTTAGAATTGTCTCTCAAAAACGGTGCTGTACCTGTTGTCCAATCGTGGCAAATTGCACAGGCTCTCCAGTTGGACCGCCGTTAAGGATTTCATATTTACAGACAGGCATGGGAACAATCTAAACGTTCCATTTGGTGAAAAGTGTAAAACGTCCTTTCAACCGCTACTGAAGCGGTTCCAGACTTTTCAAGAAAAAACTCAGCCTATTATACCTGGGTTTGGAAGGCTGTGGTAAGGTCAGAAACTTCGATTTGAGTAGAGACGGTTTTGTCTGCTTCCATGTAGAAGCATTGGATACGGTAGGCCCTGAATCATTCTCGTTAGGGATGAAATGTGAATACGGAGAAAGTTGAATATGGGGTTTTTTAGTAACCAGTTGCTCACGCACGCATGCTAACGCGTGCACCGACTTCCCATTTCATAACTGTTTCCTCAACGCGCTCACGTGATCTTCATCTACATCGTGCCTACGTGACTTTCGGTAGGACAAACAGACAGAAAAACAGAAAAACAGACAAACGGACGTTTGCCGTTTATATATAGTAGGATAATGGCGCTGAAGCACGGAGTTGGTGTCATGGCAAGTGACGCACTATCTTACACGCACGGTCACGGGCTCGAATCCCGAATCGATATACGCGTAGACTGACAAAGTCTTCAAGTCGTTGCTCCCTCCGGGTCGTTACTTGGTACCATACCCGTCCAGGAAGATTGAAACGCAAACTTTTACATGGGCTTACCACCGAAAGTCATTGTTTGAGCCGCATACGCAGTCAATACGCCACTACGATTCTGAGTAGAAGTCGAATGTGGTGCGCATCCGTTAGACGGGATTGAAAGTCCAAAAGACCTTATGCGTCTATGGCTTTGCAGGCCACTTTGCTCAAATCAAAGTCATGCAAGAATTTAGGGCACAGCTGGAAAATCTTCAGACATCAAATTAGGAAAGTGAGTTTACGTTTCTTCAACTAGGTAATAGAAGAGGGCGGGCAAACCAAGAACCATTGATCAGAAGTAAGGAATTCCCACCTGTCAACTTTGGTCACAAACTGAGGGTGGAACGAGACGACAACAGTTGTAGTGACAAAAACACCACGAGGGTTCAATGAGCGGGTTCGAGCGACATTGCACGAATCGAATGGCAGTTCGATTCCAGCCACCTGCAACAGTCAATATTAAAAGTTCGGACACAATATCACCGATTCTTACAACTCCACGTATCCAAGATTTTCCCACTCGTGTATTCAAGGCGAATGGGCCACATGGTTAGTTTTTTATACACAATCATCAGTGAAACTGCGATGTACCTGTCGTCCACTGTCATTGTTACGGCATTCGTCGTGGTCAAAAAGACCCTTCACATAAACGTGACCTTCGAACGGGTTTCTGAAAAGAGTTACTCGAACCTTATGAACTTCTCGAAGGCATAAATGTTGCGGCCAAGGCTCACCTGGTATTGAAATTGACAGTGACTGATGTTGGTCCGCATTCAATTTCTGGTTCACCTTCAACTCCATTGTCAACGGGAATAGCGGCGGCTAGGGCAATCAGACCCAGAAAGGACAGTAATCGCAACATCTGCAAGTGGTCTTGATGTAAATTGTGGCACTATACACATTGGAATAGTACACGAACTCAATGGAACAGAGGTTTGCTCCCACTGGAAAAAAATCTCGAAAAATTAAAGAGGACGGTTGGGTGGCACCAAATTTCAGTCTTGCAGCTGCTTTCTTCCTATTCTTCTACAACATCGGTCATCATTATTGCTGAGCTTCCGTTCTCAAAACATCATTAAAACAGTATTGAGTAAAGAGAGAGCAGGGAAATTCGGGAGCTTTTGTCATAACCGAGTTGTGAGTTCTTTTTTTGGGCGAAATAAGTTTGCCGAGAACCAATAGAGTAGAACCTTCTCTCAAAAACAATCTCCTGAATGGGCTTTCGTGGAGATAAAGTTCATAAAACAGTGGGCCTCGACCGAAAGGTGATTCGAACCATCAGGAAATTTTTGAATACTCTGAAGTATGTGAACAAAAGGGCGAAGTAAATTCAGCAATCACAGTGGAAAGCATGACAAAGGAAAGAATTTAGTTTTTCTGCATGTTCAAATTAGTCAACAAACGATCATAAGTTTGAAGCCTTCCGCTTTAATGCGAAGTATTGCCAGAAGGAGCAGGGAAGTGGAAAATAGGGAAGCGAAGCACACAGTATGGAATCGAGGGCAGCAACCGAAGATGCAGCAATTCGGAACTTTTAGCTTTTATACGAGGGTTGACTACGGTTTTAGAGGGCGGTCAGCTGGATGGTCGCAGCCGGCCGATGAAGGCGATCCCGGTTTCTACCGCTCAACAGTAGCGTCGATCACCTTCGAGCGATGAGAAACGGCTTTTTCGGGAGAGAACGGCGGCGACGCAGAGCGCTTTTTCACTTTAAGATATCACTGTCGGAATTCAAATATTAATGCTACAATCAGGTTTGAGCATTGCTATTGAGACTGCTGCTTGAGGAAGAGCCTCTCATGCCATTCTGTCTACCTGGGCAATTGCAAATTCCTCAAACAAATGAACATTTAGACAAAAGGAGTGGAGAAGCCTACGTCCACTGAAGAATTTTAGAACTTCGTCATTCGTTTTTATTTGGCAGTTCCAAAGTATAATACTTGAGAGTAGCGCTTTTTTAGCTCTCCTCTTAACAAACCTAGGCCTGTGCACCCAATGTGGTGTACAGGGTGCACTTACTATTTCATTTATTTTATTTTAATCTGGATCACATTACCAGGCCATGCCTAGTTCATTACCTAGCTAGTCTCACTTCCATCATGGAAACCTCAGATTCCCAACAAAGAAGGAAATACTGCTTTGAGTGATCAAATTTGTCGCCCTCGGCAGAAATCTCGCTTCTCTACTTAGTGTGCTTGATTTGCGTGCGTGCACCTATTTCTACGGCTAATGCTCGCTAGTTAGTTCCTCCAGGCGAAGAACCTACAGCACCTACAACCTACAGATATTATCTCATAAGTTTCCTCCGAGAAAAGCGCAAACATCAGACAAAGAGTCACCCCATGTAAACCCTGCTCTGAGCAAGCACTTCGACTGTTAAATAATTTTTGAAATTTCTAATGAAAGTATATGTTCAAGCAAACTTTAGGAAGAGATTGATGGTTAAATTCTGCTCCAGAGAGAAAGGGCTTCGACCCGAACCTATGGGATCGGTTATGTCTATCGCAAGCTTTCAGCTATAGTATAGCTGATGGAAACCGTCTTAACATCGATTTACCACAAGGTCCTGAGGAAGGTTGAATTTCCTTTTCCCGACGTGTTTTCTGTTTTATTATATTCGACAAAGTAGAGATTTCTTTGAGCGCTCTCAGTTTCACGCCTTTGTTATTGGCTTCGTCGGTCTGCAAGACCGGTCTATTGCTAATTGTCTCAATTTTCTTCCAAATTCCGTCATTCAACAAGACTTTTTTCACAAAACATAGCAAGTTTCTAGAAAACAAGAACATTTATTGACTAAATCAAATCCTGCTTTAGAAATTTTAATTTGGTGTCTTGAAATGTATTTGCATCCATTTTTTCTAGTACGACGATG
This sequence comes from Haemonchus contortus, assembly GCA_000469685.2. Lineage (NCBI taxonomy): Eukaryota > Metazoa > Nematoda > Chromadorea > Rhabditida > Trichostrongylidae > Haemonchus > Haemonchus contortus. Next base: position 34,307,745 of record LS997563.1, on the reverse strand, counting down.
ATGTCTGGTGTTTTAGTCTCACTGAGCTGGACCATCTTACGATGAGAAATTTTTATTCGTCTCATTCTCACAGGGTTTTATAAAAATATTTGTAAACAGAATTAAATGTCCAAGTGCATTATTGGCTTGATATTGAAGTCTCAGCACTGACACTGTCCTCAGAAAGTTCCTTCTAAATAAGTTTTGAGAAAAATTATACCCATTCATCAAATTTCCTTCAACTCATGCAATCTTCAAGGAGCTCGGATATGTCGGATGATCTAGTTAGTTAACACTATTACCTGATTTCATTTAATAGCGTTGTGACGAATTGTTTTGGAGTTTTTGGGAATAAAAACAAGGCTTGAACAACTTTTGCTCTACTTCTGAGGCAGAACTCTAATAGAAAGAAATACTGTTGTAAATTGCCCTCGCGTCCGACATACTCAAAGAAAAATTGGATTATCTCTTCGCTTGTTCATCCACAGAACAGTCAAAAATGCTCCCATGACGCTGCCGTTCAATGTGCGAAAAGAATGGCCTCAGACCAGAATGCGTAGACTATGATTTCATAACTGCTTTCCGAGGGCTCTGCGAACCTCGACAATTCTGCAATCCAACGAAAAAGCTGAAATTTCAGCAAGACTTATGTCAAATAGCGCTGAGCTCTCCTGCATGTTTTGGCAAATGTAGACGCTCGATGTGCTTCCAAAGTAGCATAGTTTGGGATAATTAATTAACAGTGATGGGAGAGTTGATCTGAGTAGTATTAATTAGGAACAGGCAAATCTGGGGTTCTAAACTAAGCAGGCGTCATACAAATTTCAGTTTAGTTGATTCGTCATAGATGCCGCTTTTGAAGTCATCCCTGCTTGCCCTTCAGTGGAATTCTTTTTTATATCACATATCGTCCTCAGCTTCTCTGTAGAGGTATTACCTAATCTCCGTTTCCGCCAATGAACCAATAGCTAGCAGTTCCTTCGGTTCCTTGCTAGCATCACAAAATACGCCGAATCGAAAGACGTCAACAACGAAGGGGAGGTATGCTGTTCCATCCTGAGAAGACGTACACGATGTGTAGATGCACCTTGACTAAGCCAAGATTTCTTTTTATTGATCATTTCACACCAAAGAGGTGCTTGAAACGACAGTCGGAGATTGGTCATAGATGACATATTTCACGAGGACTACCTATAATTAATCACTCACCATTAACTGAACGCTATCTAGTGATTTTGCGTGTACGTCGTCACCTTCCTCATGCACTTTCACCGCTGTTCAGTGGTTTTTTCGATTCTTTGACACCTTGTCGGACATCGCTGTCATAGACTTTCAGATTTTCCCGTCCAGTGAGCGAGCGAATGATCGGAAGGGAAATGTTTCTCTTTGAATTTCGTGATTATCTTCTTGGTCATTGCAGCCAGTTAAGCCGGTTGCTTTGGCACACCGATTGATGTAAGGAAACGCACGCAGCCCGAGAAGCACGTATTTTAAAACCGGTATATTAGCATAACGAGACAGCTTATCATAGCGGAGATCCGCAATCATCGAATAATGGCCAACGAATAATGGGCTGTCAGAAATGTCAGAAAATGTCCCTGATAATCGGTCAGTCCCGGAAACCATTTCCATTTTGCAGTTGATTAACGAAACTGGTTTAATAGGTAGATCGTACCTGATTGTAGCCCCATAATTCATTACACTCGTTTCACTTATGGAGTCTTCATTATCATGGTGTTTACTACAAACAATAAAAACCACGGGTCCTTGGATTTTAGTGCTACTTTCAGGTACTTTGGCAGGCTCTCTAGGACATGCAGTTTATTTGTAAATGCTAACTGCTGAATCGTTTCTTTCGGTCTATACTTGTGGAATAATTTCGGGGCGGCGCACGTCGTCATATTACTCTCCGCTAGTTCAGACCGGATGTTTGATGTACTCATATTTTTTGTGTATGTGATTGTGTGTTCGGACATGACAGATGGATGAAGTGTTCCCTACATCGCCTTTATGTTCAGGGCGGGGCTGATTCAGGTATCACCTTCACTCTTCTACTCTTTGAAAACACGAAAACGTATCACATCTCTTTGAATGAAGGAACTATCAGAAAGCTGAAATTTGAATAGGTTTCTGGTCGGTATCGAACAAAAAAACTTTTTGAATACTGAATTGAGAGTTTTTGAAAGTTTTCTCCAAAAAAAGTAAGTGACACTGCTGAACTACTCCATGGTCATCAAATTCAAGCTTATCACAGGTTTCCACAGTGTGGAACGAGTAATTGTATGATAATAGGTGGTTGAGTGGTCCAGCCAGTGGTATTAAATAAAGTCAAGTAGCAGTAGGTGAATACTGTAATGGCTTTAAAATGCTTGACATTAATATATTCATTGAAAAGGTCAATGAAGCTGGGTATTTGATATTTAAGGAGTTTTTACCTACTTAAAGAGGAGAACTTGAGGAGAGATTTAATCTTTCTCTGTTTATGATCATCTCACTGAAATCTACGCTTAGCAACTTTAGTCAAATTTTTGTCTCCGGATATCGTATAGCTTTTTGGCTATGGAGAAACGTTTTTCATGCTGCCGATTACGCTATACGCTGTGCTAATCTAGCTATACGTCTATTGCAATCTTATGCGCGTAGTATCACACGTCGTATCGCATGTCCACCAAACGGTTTTCGTTAGCGATCGTAATCGTAACGGAACTTCTTGTTGTCCGTTATCGAGGTAGGGTTACCGCAGCTTTCACCATCACGGCGATACAGAGGGGAGGGATCGAGATTCACCAAGGGCAGCTCCTCACTTTCATGAAAATTTGTGAGGTTAAATTTTGCCCCTGACTTTCTCTCCATTCTGGGTAAAGAATCATATACTATACAATATAACAGGATAAAATCCTTGGGCGTTAATCAATCTCGTCTGAGGGATGCGCCCTGCATTCGACTCCCATTTAGAAATGTAGCGGCGTAATGGGTGAGTATGGTCTATATGATGACTTTCGGTGGCCAGGCAATTGAAAGTCAGTGTTTTCATCCTCCCGAGCGAGTTGGACCGATTAACCGACTCCGGAGGGATGGATGGCTTGTTGGCCCAAGCGGATATCGGTCCGGGATCCGATCCCGTGACCATGTGTGTGTGATAGCGGGCCACTTGCCTCATATCTATCATGCCTTTCATTCAAAGCTTCTGTGGAAAAGGCTGATCGCCGTACTGGCGACTGGTAATCGTGAGAAATCCGGCTATTAACCGCCCTTATTAAACGGTCATTACAAAATTGTATGGCGTGCTCGGATAGCCAAATCTTGAATTTAGTAGCAAGAGCAGCGGCAGAGATAATCTTCATTAGTTGGAAGAGTGCGGAACTTCAGATTCCTCTTAAGCACTTGCGTGTATCAGGATACTCCGACCCCAGCGTTGTTCTTGCAACACCAATGACTTTTCCCTATTGCGTTGAATGATACTGACTTCATGGTTATCCTTTTTGCGTGAAATATAAATCCATGAGGCATAATTCAAGGCAGGAAGGCCCACAGTGTCGAAAAGATGTGCGCGGAGTCGGTTTCTCTGTACTCTTTACTTTCTACTGCTCTTCTAGTGTTCTTGGATGGATCTCACGTTGTTGGTGACATCGTATCCTTGACACAAAAATCAACATTATAAACGACCTGGCTCCAAATCTGTATATCATGTTGGCTTCTTGACGAAGTATATGCAGCGAAAGCATTCAGAGATGGTCCCTGAGCGTAAAGAGGGCTCTGAAAGGACTCCGTCTCACTTCAGCACGTCCTCGCTAGGATCGGTCGCCAACTAATCTTTCCACGATTATTGTACTCCAGAATTCAAACAAATCCATTACACCTGCTACATCTTTGGTGGAATAGACGCGATGCAAGCAGTCTATCCTTGTCCTCGATTTTGACCACCCTCACAATCCAGAAAAAAGGATTGAGCATTCGTTTCGACTGTTTTGAAGTCTTCTTCAAATCGATGAAAGAGGCTTGCTCATACGTACACTTCCACGATACTCCAAGAGTTTGTTCGCAGTGTGAATATGATTGATCGTGCTGGAATCTAGGCAAAAATCCAGTATGGTCATCCTTCATCCACTGCTCTTCTAGTCGTGAGAATGGCTCGTTTGAAGAGTTTATAGATTATATGTGGCAAGCACATGGGGCAACAGTTGCCAGTATAAACCAATGCTCGTTTTGAAAGTAGTGGCCCACTTGCACTAGAACTTCACGACGTGAGTGCTTCGCCTTCCCTTAATTTCGAGGTAGGAGTCGAGCTGGGTTGAGGGTAACTAAAGGCTTTCAGGGTGTTTTGGTCTGGTCCTTTGGTATTATGAGTCTAATAAGGCGCTGTACAATTCCCCATCGACGTGATGCCAGATTCCGGAAGTGAGATCTGAAAGAATGATCAATTCCGCCTAAAGTAGTGGGTTGGCAGGCATCAATGGGTGTTGAAAAAATCGGATAAGTCGCTGACGACCTTCTCCAGTGCACTTTGGAATTTAGTAGCTGTTCCGTCGGAACGACGAAAGGAAGCCATCTGAAAATTGCCTTCGAAAGAAGACCATGAAAACTGCTGCCATCCCTTTACAGGTTTTCCTTCATATGCGCAGCTTCACACTTTATTAGTTATTGTACGCAGTTAACACATATCTCCAATAACGTACCAGTTCAAGAGTTTTCAGAGGAACTCATTTCTTGATAATTTGCGGTCACCCTAATTGCCTGAAACTAGCGTGAGAATGTTTGACGAGCCGCTTTTACGCTTCATCAATGTTGCCGGTAACGGAGCCTTGCCTATTTGAATTAAATTGAACTCGCATGGGAAGGGAAACGATTCCAACTGTTGGCGGCCTTCTAGTTTCATTTCTTGAGTTTCGCTGCTCTTTCTCTTCATACTGAAAAAATGTGGTGTGGAGAATACGATGATTTTATTCCGTATTTAAGCTTACGACAACAATCGGCCGAAACTGTCAATTGTACATAGTTGTTGTGATCGGATCTGTGGTGCAACTCAACCTTGTCATTGGCAAGAGCGTATTCAAAATATTCGTTTTCAGGTCCACATTAAACGCTCACGGAACAGACTAGGTGGCAATGGAGTCATTGGATTGCGCAGAAAAATGACTACGGTTTCTATAGACAAGTCGCATTCTAAAGGTGACATGTCAGGAGGTGGAAGAGCAATTGAAGGTACAGTTTTGTGTAAATTTAATTCAAGGTATAAGCTCCAAAATTCCGCCTGTCTTGGAATATGTATACAAGGGGTTGAGTTACCTTTCATGAATTTCCAAAAACAGTTGGCTCAAGATCCTCTTCACGATCGACGATGCCAAGAGCTCTACTGCATTATACACCCTTCCAGACAAAAAGGGGAGTGTGTGATCCTAGTATTTGTACCCTTATTACATACCAACTGTGAGTAGTAAGTAGGGAATACAGGCATCCTGCTTCAGAATAACATAGCATCCCAATAGATTCAAAAGGTTCAAAAGAGGTCCCTGCATCAGTGATCTTAATGTGCAATGATATGGACATAAGTCATGTCGGTCATCATTGCGGTACTGCCTCATGATGATCTTTCACCTCGCGAAATTCTGTAGACCCTGGAGATTGTGGCAAGAAACTCAAGGAAAATTGTGAGCGCGGCAATGATTCACCACTTTGATCTACTCAATCGTTCCTCAAGCGGGAGCGTTACGGCAGGGCTTCCATCATCAGGCGTTTTAGATCCTTCTAATCCGGTGTCGTTTGCTTTTTCGAGTGCTTATGATTGATTTTCTGGATCGGAGCACTACTGCGGTACCATTCAGGCAATACGAATTAGGGAGATGGCGCCAGCATTGTAGAGGGCTTCGCGTCACCACTGTAGGTGGCTTCCATTGATCGTTGATCTTTTGCTTCCTTGACTGATCACGGTTTTGTTCCCTAGTTACCTACTTTGTTGCATTGCATCTCGTGACTAGAGACTTGACTGATTTTCTTTTTTCTGTGATAGACACCGCTATTGTTTATGAAATGATAATGATTGTTGAAACATTCCCTGTTATTCTTCAGGAAAGAGACAAGGACTGGGGGCTCTCAGATGGCACAGCGTCATTGCCTGAATTGCTGGTTACTGGGAGCTTACCAAGGTCATCTAGCAAGCTCGTGACTACTCCTTTGCACACACGTACAGTGCTAGCTTTTCTGATGTAAAACCGAATGGAACTAGACTCCAGTTATATGCTTAAAAAGCAAAAATATGATTCTTCGAAGATCCCTCCACAATTCTCGTTTTGTCCAATTCGATCAAACTCTCTGATGTAACCAATCAGTCGCTGCCTTCTGAATAAGTGGAACTTACAGATCCATTGTGTGCCGGAGAATCGTTGGAAAAGGAGTTGTGATAGAGTTGCGCATGATCGTCATTTCGTTCATCAATATCAAATGTGGCGCGCAAGCACTACTCATAACACCTTATCTAAGGTTGCATTGCCAAATTTCTTTTGTAAGGCTTGTGGTGAGGGGAGCATCTTATTGTAAGTTAAAATATTTTCGCTCAAAACGGGATCTTTATGAGACCATTCCTCCACATGGGATACGTAACAAGATTCGTAATGAGAGGGAGGCCGCTTGCAACAGAAGGGCAAATAACAGTAATGCTGAGTTCAATATTCGTGGGCTACCTCATCGAGTTGCAGTCCTCTCGTGCACATAGCAATAAAAATGAATTTTTCTCCCCACGGTGAACACCAGTTCGCATTCCTACCAGACGTTCTTATTCACATCATTCACAGTAACAGGGCCAGGCTTCAGATGTTGAAAAAGACGTGGACGTCATTTACTTTGATTTTTTCGAAGTATTCGACAGAGTAAATCACGCTGCGCTACTATTCAAATGAAAGCAGTTCTAGCAATTTAACGCGTGCGTCTTTCTTGTTGAATCGTTTTACCCAAGCACGTAATCCGTTGGCTTTTACTAGTGCTTAAGCGGCTCCTAGTAGCACTCCGCTAGGGAGTCTTTTCACCTCGCTGTTCAGTATATATAATATATGTATATACCTGTGACCTTCCGTACATTGTTGAATAACTAGGCGTTAATTGCAAGCTTTTCACAGACGATATCATAAATTATTTACTATAGGTAAAAGATCTGTGTAAAAGATAATATATACATAATATAATAATAATAATATAATAATATAATAATATATACTAATAAATCAAAAAAGGAATTTTTTAATAACAGGTTTACGGAGGAGATAAACAACTATATACTATTCTATCCGTTCCAGTTAAGCTCTGGAGATACACGTGAGACGTTTTCAAGAGGATGTAAATAAACGCGGTCTACTCGAATGGGTGAGCATGTGCGGACTGGAGAATAAACAAAAATGGAAATACGACCACCTTCTATCCCACTTCACCGATGTAATATTGGGGTAGGTGTTTAGACTAACACTACACATAGATGTTGTATATAGAGCCTTACTCATAAGTACTTCAGTTTCCCTAGTGATGGAGACAACACCACTATCATGGCCAACGAGCGCGAGCGCAGAGATCTATAAGTGCATAACCGCCATAAGCATCAGAGTAATTGAAGATAAATGTAATAAGGGAACTAGCTACATTTTGCTTGTTTAGGCAAAGGTATCGTACGAATTTTGGAAATACTTTATGGCAGAGGGCTGAAAGAAATTATCGGAGTATAATCAAACAAAACAAAGCCCCCGTCGCAATAATACGTAGGAGGACCATCAAAGACCAGGATACCCAAACGTTAGGGTAAAATTTTTTTTTAAAAACATTAGCTATACATTATTCAGCTTGTGATGGTAATATTAATTATGTATTTAGGTAGATTACTACTGCGGAGAAGAATAACATTACTGTATATGGGAAAAAAAGGAATCCCTCAGAGATGTCTATGAAAAACGGGATGTTACATATAAGTAGACACATGGTAATTATATTAACCGCTAGTAACATCATTAGTAAACGAAGTTAGTTAAGACAAAGGAGCCGGCGACATTAGTAGTCAAGTTAGGTACGGAACTACCTGACAACAGCAATCTTAGACCACTCAATCGCAGCAGCTTCCTGACTTTATTAGCGAGGAAATCCGAAGACAAGAGCAGCCCGCCGTCATTCAACGGAGACAGAGAGGTAATCGTGCAAGTAATGAGAGCAGCTTTATCTACTAAATTCGACTAAGATTCTCAGTGCAAGTCGAATGCATGGGCGGGTTCTCGCTGATGTGCCACGGGCCACGGGATCCTCATGGTTATGTTGGATTTTATAATTCTCTGCTCTGTAAACAGTATAAATACATGAGCATCATGAACGCCAATAATACCACCACACTACACAACCATGAGTACATCATTTCACTCCCATCTCCCAGAATCGTCAATTTGTTTTTGTTACCAAACAACCTCAATTGTCCATGTCCTACCTGTTCCTATAATTGACCAGAAATTTGAATACACGTATAAAAATACATTCCAGGTGAATAAAATGGTACCTGAAAGTTATTTCGAAAGTAGACATGAGCTATAACCATCTTAAGGTACCAATATGCAATCTCATCCACGACAACGCCTGTACGCAGTGCGCATGCAGCGACACTAATCAGTGCTGAAGGAGGTTCTTACTGAAACGGTTGATTGGGTGGTCAAATCGATCACATCCATTCCATACACTTTTTGTCCAACCACTTTGTTACCTATTCTTGTACGGCTTTCTACTTGCTGCTGAGCCAGTTCTTCCTGGAAGACAACATTTGCAATGTACAGAGCAGTACAGAGCATGCTCAATAACACCTCGGACTTTGACTTGTCCGTATCCCGTAGACTAATTCCGGGCATCCTGCAGAAGAATTCGCAGTGGGAGCAGACAGCTATTCATCAATGGCTACACATCGAGTTTGCCACGAATGATGTATTGACAGTCATTTTCGTTCCTCCACAAGTTTCACTGCTGGTGTTGCTCGGATCGAACCACTCTTTAAGCCAACATTTGAATGAAATACTCCTAAGAAAAAAGTTGTTGGTAGTTTGATTAAGGAACGATTTCAAGTACCTATTTCAGGTAGGGCATTTGATGAGCTAAGCGAAGGCCCCTTCTTGGAATAACGATTTCAAGTACCTATAAGGTAGGGCATTTGGTGAGCTAAGCAAAGGCCCCTTCTTGGAATAATATCGCTCAAGACTTAGAGATATGAAGCCCCGATGTAAATTATTTCTGTTTCGGGATGCGCCCGTCGCGCCTAGGATCGTAACAGCGTAATGAATGCTGGTGTAATGAGTTTCAGTGGCTAACTAATGCAAAAGTGAATCCTTGTATTATTAGAAACAAAATCGGTACCAATTGATCGACTCCAAAGTGAGGCAAGGTGAGTTGGCTCGGGTTGACTTCGATGAACGAAATGTAAAGCAGTGAGCCTAGCTGAAGTGAATTTCGCAATATTCGAAAGATCTGCTAGATGACAAATTGTGAAAGCCTTTGTGATTTCCATCACAACGGCTTTGCCCTCAACTCTCTGACAAAATGGTATAAAAGGACCAAATGCCAATTTTCAGTCAAGCTCAACAAAATTCTGAATGTTGTTCTATATTTTAAATGCTCGAAAATTTTACGAACGAAGTAGCAGTCACCAAATCCGTAGGTTGCCATGCAATACTGGCTTCACGATTCCACACAGGCATGGGTTACGGTTTCCGATACGAATTCCATACTTGGTTGCGAAGCGCGTTCGAGTTCACTACAAGAGATAAAAATTTGCTGTATTCCAATGCAATTACCTTCCTAAACACCTCAGATGAGTTAACTCACCGATTATGCTACTACTTGGTCGCCATGGACCTAGAATGTTCAAATTTGGTAGAAGCACAGGCGGCAGGGTGGGAACGCTTACGGTGGGTGGCAGGACCGTACTCCATCCTCAGGGGCCGGGTTTACGCTAGAATTGTCCACTTGGCCCCAGGGCGTTCAAATTTGCGGGAACATTTATGGTATATGGCAGGACCAGAGCCCGCCCACAGGGAGCGGGGTTTGCGCGAAATAAATCTTCAAGCGGAAATTCATAAATCCCGTCCCCGTGTTCCCAAAGCGTTCAAACCTGGTAGGAGTACAGCCGGCAAGATGGAGACTTCCATAGTGGATCGCAAGGCTGGACTCCCCTCACAGGGCGGGTTTGAGCGAAAATTGCCAATTTGGATTCATACGTTCAAATATAAATAATAGGGTACAGGCGGCAGGATGGGAATACTTACGGTAGGTGGCAGGACCAAACTTCGCCGAAGGAGGGAGGGGGGGGGGGGGGGGGGTGGGCGGATTTTGTCAATTTGGCCCGAGAGCGTACAAACTTGGTGTGAGTACATGCGGCAAGATAGGAACACCTAGAGTAGGTGATGCAGAACCCAAGTAGACAGGGAGCGGGGTTTGCGCGAAAAAGGAGGGCAGGGAGGCGGGGGGGGGGGAGGGGGAGAAGTTGCGCGAAATAGCTATTTTAGCGGAAATTCATAACAGCTGCTTCCGTGAAGATCCGTGAAGAGGAGTGTTTAAAATTAGTAAGAGTGGAGAGGGCAAGATGGGATCACTGACGACAGGATGAACACACTAACGACCAAAGAGGTCCCAACCGCACGTTTGCGTACCGTACGTTTTTGCGCTGGCTGGCGCATGTGTCCGGCGCTTTCTTCATAATCGTCGCGACTGACGTCAGCACGAAGCCACATTGAACGGTTTTTTGAGAAGCGCAAAGTATGTGCTGTTCGAACTTTATTCAAACTATAGTGTAATTTTGGACCGAAATGCGGGCACGCAAAGGCAGAGTCGTGCTGCATCATGTGCACTCGGAACGCGGTAGGTTGAAGAGCAAGGTCACCTCCATTAAATAATAACGCCTTTGATATTTACTATCTAGCTCTGACTCCTCGATATATTTCATTCGACAAGAAGGGCAAGTGCAGTGATAGACACCAGTAAAGGGTAGTGAACGATATGAAGCAGGAAAAAAATTGGTTCTATTTGCTATAAGATTACGGCCGCTCCCCAGCGAATTATGTGACTCATTGAAGGACCACGGTTTCTCCTCGCTTCGATGTCATTTTTGCCAAAACTTATCCCACCGATAATAGTCTTGGATTCTCATCTAATGATAAATATAGTCGCCAGAAGAGATAAATGGTATATCAGTACCCGCTTCTTGAAAACTGCATTTGATCATGGTCTTATTATAACTCCACAAATTTGTGTAAGCCATTCAGGGCCAAACAAACCTTCGATGGGCCATGTTTATGTGAGTTAATCTCCTTTTCACTTTGTTCAGCTTTTCTACAATTCTTGTTGGTTCATCGTATCCTCATGACATTTTTGGTTTTCTATTTTTTATTGCTCACTATATTTTGACGCTAATATACGTTTTTGCCAATACTTACTCACTGATGAGCCTCGGAGTCGGCAAAAAACGTACTGGTTCGAATGATTGTAAGAGGCGACACGAACCACTAGGTAATTTTCTGTAATTTTTGTGTTTTGGCTTGTATCTTTCCCATTCTGTTGGTGTGTGAATTGGCCTTCAAAGGAACCAGCTGTTCGAGCTCTTTCCTTTTACGCGCCCTAAACGGTGTTTAGGTAAGTCTCTCCAAAAGAAGTAGTAGGCTCTGAGTCCGCACGATTTGGTGAAGGAGACGTGTGTAGCTCTCGGACATGTACTCCTCTTCATTTCGCAAATTTCCCACCGCAGCCCACGTGGCTCGAATATCCATTACACCAATATTCTGCTGTAAGAGGTTCACTATGTATCAGCTATACTGCGACATAACTAGCAACATGACTGCACATTCAAAAGGTGCAGATTTTAAAAAACCCTTTGGACAAGGAAATTGCGTACACCCCTTAAGTTGTTACCATGTTTATTGCTTGTTCGGTATTTTACATTACATACACAGAACATTTGGAACAGAAGACAGAAGACATTAGGAGATTTTTTCAACAATCACTTGAATCCATTAATGCTTCGGTTTTTGAACGGTCACTTTTATTTAATGCGCGTTGTATAATTTCTCATTGTAGACATCATGCATATCACCCGGATTTACATTTGCTCTCTTTTCACACTAATTTGTTCGTGTACTATTATATATTATATGTAATATATTATAGTAATACATCATAAGTCCTTGTACGATGTTACAACACTACTACTCGTGAGTTATCTAAAATCTGATCGAAATCAATCTTGCAACATGACTTCAATGCAAAAAGCCTGACGCAAAGGCTGCCCACTAGCTTTTATAATCTCGATCAGTTGCTCTTTGTGATACTCTCAGGTTTACTGACGACCTCTCCATAATCCTTTGAATTCTTATGGCGGAATATGACTCTTTACAAGCACTGTCATCTCACAACACACCATGCTGTCTATAAGTAGATCTTTCCATACCCATCTCATACATCCATTGACCACATTTTCCAGAGTGACGATGCAGGATGTCGAGGATCAAAAAATTATTTCCCGAGTTATAATTGGTTAGCCTTCTTCTCAAAACAATTCTATCTGTTTTATTTTTAACTTGCCTTACTGCTCTTTGGAGTGGCTGCTCCTCACTGAAATGACGCTCCTGGTTTTTCTGATAGGTAAATGTCGGAAATTCACTGCATCTCTACCTGTTTTTGAGCTGTGGCTATTCTATTTCAATCCGCAAAAAATTTTATTAGCACGGCTCAATTTAAGTACTCTCGATCCAATCCTACCTAGTCGCTTCTTCTTCTTGCTCCTTTCTAACTGCTACTTTGTTTAACAGGGCGTCATCTCATAGACGATTCTACATATTCGAGTGAAGCACGATGTAATTGAAGTAGCTGACATGGCCAGCTGGACAGCAGGCTGACATTCAACTGGACAAGTATTTATGCCAAACTTCTTGCTCATTCACTGTAGAAGTAGCTGTGAAAAGATGTGAGAGTACGCATTCATAAGACAGTGGTGGAGAGTCGATATCGAGCAGAATAAATGTGATAGGTTTACAAGTGTAAACAACTGTAAACAAGCAAAGTTCAAACAACATGAGGGAGAGGAATGCTATTGAGCTAACGGGCGGAGAGAGTATAGTACCTAACTGCTAAATTACGTGGCGATAGGGTACTCAAAGCGAACGCCTTGCTTTACATAATCAAGATTTAGCGCGAGAACGGCTTTGTAATGGTCGCAGCTTATTCAGACACACAGTCTTGGCGACCTGGACAACTAGTTATAAGCAAAATTGATTACACCTGTCATAACTTTTGCAGTGTATGAGATCTTTTAAAATTAAGCTTCATGAAAACCGAGCTAATTCATAGGGATATCACGCCTCACCTTGCTCAGAGTCTAGTAGCTACTACAACAGTTAAACTCGCGTAGCTAGCCTACGAAGTTCAAAGGAATAGGAAAAGGTAAGCGACTGATCCGAAACAATGGCTTTGTTCAACGAAAGTACGCAAGTCTCTGCAAAACTCCAGGTCGTCACCCAAACATTCATCATATATCAGCTAACAGAAAACGCATGATGTGATTAATAATATATGAATAGCTTACTGAACCCAGTTACTCAGAGAAATAAGAATGACTTCATTATGTTTCGTTGTGGTTCAGAGCCTTTGTTGATGTCGTCACTCCGAGCGGTCTCAAAGAGTTCGTTTTCCGACTGAATTTTAGCAGGGCAAGAGCCTCTCGTTGAATTGTACGGTTCAAAAATAGATATACAAAAGCGGGAAACCCTGAACCAGACTCGTTAGAGATTTGAAAGTATTGAAGACAAAGTTAGCACTGGAGACATCTCATCCAATAACCAATAGAGACATAATAACCATTATCTAAAGCTTCTTCTCTACACTATTCATGGATCGAATTGTTACCCTTATGACGGTGGAACTGTTGCATTCGCAACATCCTAATACTCGCACTCCCGTGAACTCTAAACGCGAGTGAATTGAGGATGTTTACCCTCTGGGTTTGGTGAATGGTTTGTAGAAACTCCTAGTAGAGAGGAGTTATCTTTTAAAGCACTGGTTTTTCCTTATAAATCACTTACTGAAATTCACGCGTTTCGATCCCACATCGATTGAAAACCCAGTGTACAGGGTGTCCCAAAATTATTTGCGCCGATTTATAGCAATATATTTGAAACTTCTCGACTGCTAAAGACGATGGAATTTCTATGCACGCTAGCTAACACTATGTGCTACAACATGTAAAGTCGCATTCCAAAATATCCCCCGTGAGCGCGAATAGAAGTCAAAGTTTGCTTTCGACTTGATCGCATGTGGCACGCAGGTATCCTTCTCTATTTCTTCCCAGCCGTCCTCCAGCTTTTGCATTCTAGGACTCCAAACTGTGACTGCAAACTCGACAGTTCCTTTTCTAATCAGGGACCATTCGTGGGGTCAAGTGAGTCAAGTTCTGGAAAATAGGATGACCATCCCTCTTCACCAATAAAGTCGGGCAGCTGTCGTCGGCACCACTCGCGGGCAAGCTTGGCTCTGTGGGCTGGAGTAGCGTCCTGCTAGAAGGACTACGAGATGTTTCAGGAATAGTAGTTGGATCAACTCTTCATCACACCCATCAGTGCGCTGTTCGAGTACTGGTCTTGGTCAATTTTCACGCCTGCACACAAGAAACCACGAGCGGCTTACCCTTGCCAGTGATTTCCTCGAAAAACATCATTTTACTGTTCTGATAGCAACCTTTTTGTGAGATATTATACGCTGGATGTTTCTTTCCGGAACGCGAACGTTTTGGTTGTTGAGGGATGGTTTTATCGTAAAAAATTTTTTGGCCCGAGAAAACGACGAAGGGTTGCGTGTCATCACTCAAGTGGGTCTGCGACTTTCTGCATTTTTTGGCCCTGCAGAGTCTGTTGAGATCGGGATTGGAGCAAACGATAGGAATGGTAGTGAGGCTTCTGCATGCCATTCTTCCATCGCGATAACTCCTGTAAGCCGTGCCCGTTGACTTCCTTTTGATGGCTCACCCAGGATCCCGACCGATTGGCAGACGGACCATTTTAATAGTCCTATCTTCAAAAACGTTCTACCTTTCTATCTTTCCTGGTTTGTCTCTGATTCAATCTTCTTTTCTATATCGCTTACTGGCCTCCTATACGGTTATTACAAAAATCCTAAGGAATTTCATAACGCCCTTCCACTTATCGCGCGTCAATTCTTGCAAGTGGCATTGAATGGACCTCCTCCACCTGAAAGATATTGGGAGTTCCACATCAGTAACCATGCACATTGCAAGGAAACCTTCTTATGCAACTAATTAATAGCAGGTAATGTGAATTTGATAGATTATTTCTACCTTAAAAATTACTGAACTTTGGCGCAAATAATTTTGGGACACCCTGTACTATAGTCTGCACTTAATCCACTGACAGACCCATTGTGTTTCTCATACGCTATTGTCATTATATGTTTTGCTGTTTCACCAGGGATAACTCAAGCTTCATGGTCTGGAGTATTATTCGATCTCGATAGAAAGACCTTTTGATGTACTAGCTCCTGGCGATAGGACTCTGAATGCTACTGGGGCGAGCAGGAACCTTTCCATGCTGAACTTTGAAAATATTTGGAGGAGAGAATTTTGATCCAGAAATCTCCACGTGCACCATTTCTACAACTTTCAGAAACGCAGGCATAAGTTTCCATAGGTGAGAAAGGATATGTTCTAACAAAAATAAATAATACGAATCATCTTACCATGACCCAGTTGCCAGCAGATGTGACCGATCACAACGAAATATGATGGCGTTGCGAAGAAATTCATGTAGACATAGATCAGAGCCGCAATCAAATTTGACATACAGATGGATGATGTTTGTAGGAAAAACTGAATTAAACTTTTGTTAATGACTTTGTATTTCACTCCATTGAAATCATCAAGACATTTCACTTCAGCATCTGAATCGAGCAGCTGAAAAGTTTCCTGCTTCTCTCCGCCCAATGTTCACCAACCACACACGAGCGACACCGATGTTCCAGTGAACGATATTATTATCACGGTGGTATTTCTGTGAAACCTTAAGGCCTCGCTCCCAGTGTTGTTGAGCCAAAAACGGCATAGTGACCATTTCTCCGCACTACATCGCTTTAGGAATGTTTATCACCCTCTTTCGCGTTTTGGAATGACAGCTAGGCGCTCTTGCGTCAATCAAGTATGACACTGAGGTATAGCAGGTCTAACACAGGTACATATTGTTGTGGTTTACTCATTCGAAAAATGTACTCGAAAGATATTAAATGTGAAAGGAAAAACCTACCGATTTCTGTGCCCAAGTGAGACCAGTGCTTGCTCTTGAGTGACGGAACAGTACTCGTGAGTACTGCACATAGAGAAGACAAGTGAGGACAACGATAAGCAAATTGTTGGCCGTATGTGGATAGTTGAGGAACTAAAGTTAGAATTGAGCAACAAAGTTGTCTGTTCTCCTTTTGTCTGCATTGCTTCAGGCCCGCATTAATTGTTCCCACCGGTTCTTCACATTTGGGCGAAGACTCCGATTCTCTTTATAGAAAAGGATGTTCTGAATCGAAATTCCCCACATTTTTGTCAAAAAGCCACGGAAATATACGTTTTAAAGCCTTCGCACAGCATCCACCTCATCTGGAAGTTTTTGATACTCTTAGTTCCTTTCCAACTTCATGTACTTTTCTAAGGAACTCTGTCACTTTTCCCTCCACATGGTGAGTGCAGGCGAACATTAGGTTGTCTGTAGATACCGCAACAGCAGAGATCATCGTGATGTAGGGCACGATATCTGCGGCTTCATAATTGAGAATGCCTTTCAACTAGCTCGTCATTTTATTTTTAACACTGTTCATTATTGGCTTCCATTTCATTCTCCTATTTCAGCAACGAGTCCGCTTGTTGTTTTGTGGCTACTTGTCGTTTATGAAGTCAGATATTCCCGAAACTTGCTTCTCAAGCTCAATTTTTAAGGGTCTGACCTTTTCAGGGTCGTGTCCGTCAGCGAACGTAGCAAAAAACCATGCCATCCGATCAGAGTTGAATAATACAGGTGGAGTGAAGAATGTGAAGTACAGGAAATACAGGAGTGGAATCACCAGTACAACATACGTTCGATTGCCTTTGAACAACTAAAAGGTCTTGTATCAGTGAGACGTTCAGATTATATTTTCCGTGAGTGCAGCCAGTAATTATAGGTCAATGATATTGAAGCTGATGAGGTTGTTAGCTTTTGAAATTATGCAAAAAAGTGTTCCTGCAACGCCCTTCAATGTAGAAAGCCATCATTATTGGAGTAAAGATGAAGTGAAAGTCAAAATTGGAAGGGCATTGAAGAGTGAAGAGGCTCCTCGCGAAGAGTTACCATCAGCTTGCCCAGAAGGCTGATTGTAGGATAGGTCGTCATAGTTAGCATCTCTAGCTACCCTTTTCAGCTACTCGCGAGTGTAGCATTAACAGATAGACAAAAGTAGTAGGGTAGTAGCGTAAGAACACATAAAAAAGGTTCAATGAACACTCACCATTTGCATAACTCTTTTAGTCCAAAGATCAAGTAATCGGTTGATAACTAATACCAGGCAATTCATGCATGCACAACACCATAGACCTGAAATGTTGCGTTTTTCTGTAAGTTTGTTATGCAGAGCGGGTCTACGCGCTACTTGAATTCGGTTCCTTCGAATTTGCCGGATGCGTCATTTTTCTGCCCCGTCTGTCGCACTCCCTTTTTATGTAGCCTTTGAGTGTTGTGCTTGTCTGTCCAGTGGGACTCCCACCGCCACTCCCGTAGGCTTCATCTGGGGTGTTTTTCTCTGCGCTCCACTCTCCCGTTGTCAGGGACGCAGAGAAAGTTCAAGTAGTTGCGTAACCCAAAGATTCCAGCTGTAAAGCAGTTAGCTGTTTAGCTTACCGGCATAATAACAAAGAAATCACGTCTCTTAAAGGCATAAAAATGGTTCCCGAGATTTCCCTATAGGATGAGTCCGGGGACCCCTGGTATACATAGGCTGCCTTTTATATTTTGAGATTTGGGAACAGAAACAAATATCATTTATTGAGAATCGCTTTATTGCCTTTCAAAATTCTCCACATTAAGATCTATACGCTTTTGCATGGGCTCGAACCAATTTCCGAAGCACTTTTGCCACCCTGACGTGGGTAACTCCAAAACATGGATTCTGAACGCATCAGCGGCTTCTTCAAGTGTCGAAAAACGTTGACCTCTCATTTTATTCTTTACGTACGGGATGAGAAGAAGTCACTGTCATCGTTGTTTTGAGCGCTCAAAAATGCAGTTGTTTGAGCCGATGTGTGGGAGCTCGCATTGTCGTGGTGAAGAGTGACCCAGCTTCAGCAGTTGGTTTTCCTTATTTTTTAGAAGTCAACTGGCAAACAAATGGTTGTGGACCACTCAAAATTGACTGTTCTGCTTGTCCTAGTGGTACGGTTGCGACATGTTCAGTTTTCGCAAAGAAGCAGGAGATCAATTGCTCGGAAGTGCTTGGTGCGCAGACAGCTTTTGATGGATTTGGCTCATCTTGAAATACCGATACGGTCGATTGCTGTTTCCTTACGGGCTCATACGCATAAATTCATGATCCATCATCAGTTTCGATGCTATGGACGTGTTTCGAAGCACCGCGATCGTAGTTTCTGAGCATTTCTTTCGACCAATCGACACGAGTCCCTTTTGATTGACAAATTTTCCAAAAACAATTTTTTTACAGTCAAATGTTCATGTAATATTGAATGTATGGTGGTTCCACCAATGCCTAAGGTTGTCCCAATCTCACGATAAGCCACATGACGGCCTTGCAATATTCGTTTGTGCACAGTGTCAACGGTTTCCGGAACAACAACTGATTTTGGACGACCTCCACGAAATTCTTCTTCGAGTGAACTACGACCTCGGGTGAACTCACTGTACCATCGATAAACACTGGCCCTGGATGGAGCTTCATCCCCAAAAATTGAACTAAGTTCATCCATGCATTGCTGTTGAGTTAGTCCACGTCGAAAGTTGTAGAAAATCATCGCGCGAAAATGCTCACGATTCAACCCCATAAATTGGCCCAAACAAAATCTTATAATTTAGTGTAAACAACACAAATCGCGCTCAAATTTCGCAGTGTCCTCAAAATAGTCAAGCTTTACGATAGTGATGTCAGTTGTTAGATTGCTACACTAATGTTGCCAATTCTCAAAATATAAAAGGCAGCCCTCGTACCATATCTGGCCCTTTTAAATCGGAAAACGCTTTATCCCAGGGAGTTATAAAGGATTGCACCGTGTATTTCCTTGGACAAGGTTCACTGGCTTTGTAGAGGCTGCACCGACCAGAAGGAAACCCATGTAGGAAGTTTAGACAACTTGACGTTACCTATAGCGACAGCGAAAGGAAGTTCTGTACAGTTCTGGCTTGATGTGGTCAGCTCTTCGCGCATTTGCAATAGGTGAAATCTCGTCCGAATACCTCTTCCATGTTATTTTCGTCATGGTGACCTCGTCCAACATCTATTTTACCTAATTTCAAGGAGCCATATTTTTCTCGAAATCGGCGATTTCTCTTGCTTTCCTCACTACCGATGAATTATTCTCAACCAATACTCCCTCTTTTCTAATGAAAGGGATACCTCGAAATTATCGTAAACTGAGCTTTTAAGTTGAGTAGCCGAGACAGCGATAATCAGATCAGTCACATGATTCCATCAAATGAGACGAAGTTCTCACTACGAAAAAATTCGCCGATATTCTTCGACTATTGATTAAAAATAGTTTACTGTTGTTCGTATTAAACCCGGAACAAAGGCGAAGCTTGCATCAAATTCCCGCTTGCAGGCCTTTTGGGTGTCCAATATCCTTCGAGCTGATCTTGCTTTTCGCAGAATTGTTTTCATTTATACATTACACTTAATTCCTTTTGATAGGAATCTGTCACGACATATACCCCTTTTTGCAGGGAAATTTGGAAACTCACCAAGCGCTATCGCTCCCATAACATAGATGAGTGTTGGATACATGCAGTAATTAGCGCCAATCAACCAGAAATATCCACTTACGATCGAATTCAATGAGATTGCACACATGTCGTTAATTCCTTAAAATCACAAATGCTCATTATCATATTGGCTTACTAAGATTGAATCATAAATAATATTCACTAGTATTGAGTGTTTTCTAGCTTTGCTGAACTCATTCCGTCTTCCTTCATAAAGAAGCTTTGTTCCGGTCATCTAAGGCCATGTGGTATTAGAGTATCGATATATGCAGACAGAACCACAGGATAAAGGATAAAACGCATTCACTGCTTTAGCGATCTCTATAATGATTTGGGGTGGTCGTCAGCGAAACTAAAGGTCATTGTTTTATTCTGCTAGAATTGTCTGGTATCAAATAGGCGATCCCCAGGAGATAGAAGCTTCGATTTGCTACGGCGAGTACCAGTCAGAGATTCTATTCCGATAGCTCTTGTGTGGTGTTTCGGCAAGCCACATGATCTCACTACGGGTGACACTACTTCTCCCCAAATCCACACGCCAAGCGGCAGCGGTTGCTCGCTCTGCATTCTTCCACTGATGAACCGAGTCTTGCTCTTCATAGTCTTGCTCTTCATATTGTGACTGCGACCGGCTGCTGCGAGCATGAAGCGATTTTCAGACATAAGTTCCCACACCCATTGAGCAGTATATGAAGCGTACATAGCCAATGTAAATCCACCTATATTCTCTAGTGATGCGCTGGCACATATTTTTTCTACCAGGAATACAATGGCTGACTATCAGTTGACGACTTTAGAAGGCTGAGCAATTCGGCTTGAAGTGCACGCTCCATTCCTGCGATTGGTACATATGATTACTGGTGAACGAAGCTTTGCTTCGGCTTTATGTTGCTACAGAAAATGGCAAAGACAACAAAAGATCCAACAGGAAATTCGCTCTGGGCTGTCTACCCATAGCGACTTTTCATACACTGATGATTTACTGATACGACTTTTTCTACTTTATCGATGATGACTAATACACATAAATTAACAAACTCTTTCATGACACCACTCAAGAGAAGTTTTTCAACAAGGGTCAAACAAGTGCAAGCACTTGGAAATCGGCTGCCGAGGGTAAGATGAGCAGGTAACGTCTCGATAGTTCATAGTTTCTATATTCTTTCCAAAGACCAGCTGAACTATATCCGAAAGATACGCTTGAAGTTTTAAAGGTGCTCATGCTAGTAGCAAGTCGAGCCTCTACGCTGCCGCTCGAGATGCTTCAGAAAGTTCTTTCTGTCAAACGAAGTCATTGGGAACCACGCTGATTTTTCGACTTTTGATCAAGACTTCAGTCGAACCGTTGACCAATAAAGCGGTTCAGTCATAACAAACCTGTACGGCAAAGTTTAAGCATTATGTAAAATGCCCAGGTTTCAAGAAGACCGAACATGGAAGTTGTTACGCGATGGACTATTGAAGCAAATATTCCCGTTCGTAGGGAGGAGGAGGTGTAGTGACAAGTGACGCACTATCTCACACGCATGGATCATGGGTTCGGATCCCGGATCGATATCCGTCTTGACCAACCAAGCCTTCCATTCCTCCGGGATCGGTTATTTGGTACCAGGCTCGCCTGGGAGGTTAAAAGCACTGACATGAACATCGGCTGGACACCGCAAGCTATTGTATAGGCCACATACGCACTCATTACGCCACTACGATTCTGAATGGAAGTCGAGTGCGGGGTAGCATCCCACAGAGGGGGTTGATTGGCGCCAAAAAGCTTTACTCCAATTTTTATTCCCGTGCAATTTTATATATTTCCATTTCATGAAACTTCGGATAAAAGTTCATAGTTACCGGCTTTGGTAATTGAGTACAGTCGCTTACTAGAAATTCAAAGATGGATTCAAAAAAAGCTATTCCGGTCAGAGTGAAACGATCAAATGTGATATTAACACTAAGTGGTGCGGAACTCTTCATCATCGCTGCTGAAACGATGTCTGATTGAACATCCTCGGGAAGAGTTTTTGAATGAGAATCATGCGACGGCTAGATTCAAAAGAAGTTTTTCCTACTTCAACAACGGGTTCAAATCTCCCATGGTCAGCGAGTTATAAGCGAAACTCTCAACGTCAAGTCAAAAAATTGATTAGTAATTCTTCTTTAAATCCTAGTACTTCATAGAGGCTCTGTAATCGAGAATAATCTGGGTTTCCCACAGGAATGAGGTTCTCGAAGGCTCGCCTGTCTACTAGCTCTCATTCTTCTTCCTTTCACTTAACAAGATCATTTTTACTTTACTTCCATCTGTACTTTTCAGCAGAGGTACGCCCAAGAGGATAGGACGGCTTATTTCGTAAATAACGCCTATTGAGTTGGTTGATGGCGACACCACTTATATTCGCACAGCATCAATTTTGAAGCACCTCATAAAAATGACTGCATATTATAATCTGATTATAAAAAATTAGTGAAGAAAAAAAGAGCATAGAACGATACCCAAGACAATCATGATCTTGTAGCACGACAGACGACGATGTTGATTCCTCACCATCACAGTTAATACTATTGCGTAAATGAGCTAAATCACTTGAGGATCATTTGGAACATTGTCAAAGCATCACACCACATTCAGTGCTGATATCTATGCACTTTGAAGATCAGCTTGACAGATTATAAGACATTTATTTCGTCGCAATGAATGAACAATTATGCAGCAAATACTTAACCCAAAACTCAGAGAGGGAGGGACGATTTGGGTATCTCGGCTGCTGTCTAAGGGTTTCTGATTGTTGCAGACTCCCAGCACCGCTGTGCGTGCAGTCATCCTACTTACTATAAATGCTTCGTCTGCCGTCTGTCTGTCTGTCTGTCTGTATGTCTGTCACGAAATCCCTTAGCTTCTTTAGATCTGCCTGGAGAGGCCAGGTCAAGCGTGGGAGGGGTGGGCCATGTCCTGAGAAGTATAAAGCATACATCAGCTCGACAGAGCCCCGCCCAAAGTGGGCGTGGCGTGCTTCGAAATGAGCTGTACTGAGGACCATGATATCAAATTCAGTCACAAGACGGCCTCAAATTGGGGTTCGAAGGTGTGCATTGGTAAGTTAGACCTAACTGGAGCGACCCACTCTCGATGGGCGGGCGTTCTCCAAAAATGCAATGCTCATGAAAACATTTTGGAAAATCATAACTCCTGTCCCCGTTGACCTAGAAAGCTCGAAGTTGGAAGAAATATAGGCGGCGGGATGGGAACATTTATGGTGGGTGGCACGACCAGACTCCGCTTACAGGGGGCGGGGCTTGAGCAGAAAATCATAACTCCTGTCCATGTACACTTAGAAAATTCAAACTTGTTAGGAGTACAGGCGACAGGAAGGGAACAATTATGGTGAGTGGCAGACCAAACAGGCACAGGAGTACAGGCTCACAGGAGGCGGGGTTTGAGCGGAAACTCATAAATCCGCGGGGTTTTCAATGAAAATCAGCTCATGTGGCTCTGTCCCTCATGGCTAGAGCATTTAGCGCACGCGAGCGTGCGTGGCCGCCTGGTTTGATGTAATGGAGTTCATTGTGTCATGCAAAAACTCAGTTCAAAGACTCGAAGTTGCCTGCCCAACTTCGCTTCGGCTCTTGTCCGTTGCTGTTGTACTGGTTAACAAGCATGTGAGGAATTCAGCATTGTTATGCAAAACCACTGCTTAATTAGTCTCATGCGATGAAGGTTCGATAGGATGCTTTTTCACTGAGTTGTGCGCAGCAGAGAACGCTTTCTGGAGATGTAGGCTTCCTACTGCTCAGATTTTTTGGAATCGTTTGCGATTCAGGCACTGGTCAAACATGAATGCCATATTAGCAATTATTGAACGAATATGTGATACACGTACTGTTCCTTATGGAGCAGAACAAATCACCGTAACGGAGAATCAGTACGGGAATCCGGTTCACACAGCAATCCAGCTCGGATGCTGACTCGAACGAGCGGTTGAGAAGCAATGGAGCTCCGTGTCGACCGCACCCAACTGCCCGGTGTCTATCTAACAATAAGCTTCCCTTTCAAAGTTTCTCCTGGTTGAGAAGAGTTAAGGATTTGGCCTCTCAAATAGGATTATGCCGTCGGATGATATGTGTTAGCTTTAAAATTCTGCGTGAACGGTGTTTTATCCGATCTTGCGGCTGCTCCTATAAAGGAACCGTTCCTGTAACTGCTCCAGCCCTGGGGCTGACTGTCCTATTTGCTGTCAGGGCACCAAAATGGCATTGTATGCTGTGCTTTATTGTTATCGAGCTGATCTCAATATACGTGCCAGGCAACAAATAGAAAAGAACATTTGTGTACAATGGTCAGAGCATGTAACAAAAAAGCACGGATTTCATTGCAATCAGCTGAAGATATGATGCTCACCTCAGCTGTGATTCCATAGATGAGTGACCACATACCGAGGATGACACTACCGTTTCCACGTTGACGTACCATACCTCTGGAATAGCAAATGCAATAGGGCGAAAAGTGAAGCTCTAGGTGGATCCATCATTAAAGGCAGTGTTCACGAAAAAATTGTTTCGGAGATTTGCACATGGTTTGAATTCGAAGCCCCCTCTGATACCATTTGTGCAGGAATTAGGTCGGAAAACAGCTGGATAGGGCACGATAAGGCCAGGAACTTTGGGGGACGGGATGCCTCCGCCCCTCGCTAGGCTGGCTACGGGTTCGAATTTTCTTTCACCACTTTCGCATTGGAGCGAAGTTGGCGAAAAATCGATACGCAGGTTGGCAAATTGCCAGGAATGATCAGCTGGTCGACCGCCTCACACAGGGGCTAGTATTCGGCTCTTATTTCTATTATTCGCGTATCGTTTGTTTTTTTTTTGTTATTAATTTTTTACGGTATCATTCTTTAACTTTTCTCGTAAGTTTACTGAAGATTTCAACATATTTTGTGTAGATTATTGCATGCAAATGTTTTTTTTATTTCAGAAACTCCGTTAATTTCGATGTGTTGTCTGTATTGCGGACATTGCGCCGCGTTCGTGCACTTTCGCGCGAACACTCCCTAACCGTCGTTTTTTCAATGTGAAATACGTCCAACCCCCCTTTCCAGCTCTTTTTTTGACCCTTTGTAATTATTTTTGTTCATCGTTTTTTGCACTTGTTTCGTTGTTATCGCTTTATTCTAGAGTAGTCCTATCAATTCCCGTCAAAAAAGGGTACCCTAACTTTTTTCTAAACACTGCCTTTAAGGGGATCCATCACCAAGGAGAACCATTCTGGAGAAGGAAGCGAAATGTTTTGTCCTCAAAAGCTCTCAATAAACAATTCGTTGTGCCATCGCTGTAAAGAGAATGAATGGGCAATTTTGTGACGACGCGGAGCCCAGTAGAAGGCGCGAGCTACGGTGGGCTTGTATCAAAGCACCTACAACTCGATTACTAAAAGGTCTACTCAAATCTACATTGACCGCGACGGCACAACACCTACCTCCAACCAAATCACTTTAGCCATTCGGACCCACCATATTATAATCACTTCGACCTAGAGGAAGCAAGGAATCGGCTCATTTTCTGAGCTAAACAGAAAAACCGTTTGCGAAGTTGGTAGGATTGGTCGGGATTGGTGGGAGTTCCCAATGGTTTTGCCTAGGTAGTGGTACCTTCCTGTCACACCTGGACACACTAATCGACAATACCAAAACAGGGCATGATCACTGGCAAACTTTGCTTTCTTTTGAGTGGTTGTTTGTAAACAGTCATGGAAGTGCACAACAATTTTGACGTTGATGTATTCGAATGAATAAAATTTCTTACCGTACCTGGTTTATGCATTCGATACCCTAGTTCTCTAGCACTCAGTTTGACCACAGTTCATCGTGCAATTATGTATTTCTCCGAAATATGTAATGCACG
The DNA here is from genome assembly GCA_000469685.2 of Haemonchus contortus. NCBI lineage: Eukaryota > Metazoa > Nematoda > Chromadorea > Rhabditida > Trichostrongylidae > Haemonchus > Haemonchus contortus. The sequence continues at coordinate 34,281,874 of LS997563.1, read as the reverse complement.
CTCCTATTCAAAGCAATTATCCCAAAAAGTTAAATAGGCCAATTGAGGCCAGCTGATCATGATTAATCACAGAACTGCAGTATGGGGAAACATGGAAGCATGGCACCAGGGCTACCGAGAGGAGGATCATGGTTTCTGAAGAATTTTGGTACTCACAGGGAACTAAATTCGAAAAATATAAAACTTGGATCTGGGAGAAACTTCGAAGCCTATTCGGTGAAAATGATATACCTTCGCGACGGTAGATTATCTTCATTCCCTTTGTCCTCTAAAGTGCCCAAAACTGCTCATCTAATTGTGAGACATTCACTTTCTACTTCTTCCACGCGCTATAGTCCCTTGAAGATCGTGGTGACCCCGCAGTGGAGTAGACTGTCCATGTCGTAGGCTCCCAATGGAGTGGAATGCACTTGGCCTCCTACTCTGATTTCTGCATTTTCCTGCATCCTTGCGAATCCACAAATTGGAACACTTGCAAAGTTGTTCCCTCTAGTCGAACTATGATGTTAACTGGAGGTCTGATAGGTTTTTTCGATTCGTTGGTTTTCTTACAAGAAATTGACCAATTTCGTTCAAATAACTATGCAGTCAGTGAAGGCTCGGAGGGTGAATCTCTCAACGCCTCTGTGGAATTACGTTCTGACCCTAAAGCCGTTGTTGGGAAGCAATCTTAAAGAGTGTAGGTAAGAAATAAACAACGACAACACTCCATACAACTCTTTCACAGGAGAACACTTCATGGAATGCGACATAATTATTAGGCTCTCCTTACGATCTTGAACCTTTGTCACTGTTCAATAGAATAAGTGGATAAACAACACTTTTAAATCTGTTTGCTCATTCCCAGGTGACACCTTGTTACAACGAGGACCAACAACTGATGGTCAGTACTTCGGGGATGTTTGGATTTTTCAAACAGTGAAAAAGGAAAGCCCTCATATGTGATCAACGATTCTGGTGAACTTTTGAAATCTGAATTTTGACGGACTATCAATAATCATAACGCTCTTCCTGACTCTAAGACTCTCCTTGCTGACCAAGCAGCCAGCGGTCTATTTTGAGCCAAATAAGTGGAACTGTTGGTCAATCGCTCGATTCTGAACACTTGTCTGCAACTAGACCACTAGAGCGGACGGGTATATCAGCCATGCATGATTCGCTTTCTACTCGCTGAGAAGAATATAGGCAGCTTGATGGTCTAGGTCTTGATTCGTAGCATAAGCTGTCCTTTCGCGGATCAGAGACTATGACTCTGATGCGCGTTCAATTGAGGACGGTCAAAGCCTCTATCAACGCAGTGCCTTTTGAGTATCCTCATTGGTGAGCGAAATGCTATACGAATTGACAGAGGTGAGTACAGAGTTGCAGATGGAGTCGTCATGTTATATCGTGAAGGTATTAGGTATTTCCCTGCAAAAGCTTCCCTAAGTTATTTTTATCATCTCCCTAGCCTGCGTTATACGAAACGACTACTATGAAGTCCGGCGGTGGCCACGATCGTAAAAAAGTCGCTCAGCGTTTTGGATGCAGTGAAAATTAAAGACTTTTCAAAATTATTCTGTTGCATCTGCTGTAAAGAACTTGCCTAATATATGAGAAAAAATACAGAAACAGTTCTCCTACATCCCCACACAGATGTGAAGCAATAACTCCCGAGCGTAATGAGTGTCTGTAAAAAAGAAGACGGAAAACATAGGAGAGCAATTTTTTTCTTCATTCGCATTGCTACTGTCCTCCCTAATGGCATTATAAAACATTTGGCTGTGTGTGGACAGAGAGAGCAATAAATGTGCAGCATACTGTAGTTACAGATCTCATTGGTCGAACCTCGCCCAATGTAGTATTACATTTGTAATGATGTGAAGAGTACTAGGCCTCGTCTGTTTACTGCCTTGTTTTGCAGCGTCTCCCTTTATTTGTGTTTATATAAGGTTATATTAATTTCATAAGATTTCGATAAAACCTGCTGCCAAGATGGTAAATCAATTCTTATTAACTTACGTTTCGGCGTTATCGCCTTATTCAAAGTTTTACACCTGAAGAAAATCGCGAGAGGGATAGGGCATATCATCTAAAGCTACTCCCAAGTCCCTATGGGTCAGTTCGGGGCGGTCGTTCGAACGACGGGTTGTTGCTGGAGGTGGGTTAAATGTTTAGGGATATCATGCCCATTTTGAAACATTAGGTCTAGGAAACCGGATTTTGAGGTTGAATTGTTGAATGAGGGATGGATAGCGACTATCTTTAGATTTCCAACTCTGAAGAAGGCGACAACGCCGAAACGTGAGTTGATAAGAACTTATCTACCATCTTGGCAGCAGGTGTTATTAAAATCTTATAAAACTAATGCAAAGCTATGCCAAGATTTATCGAGAGTCGAACGTGGATGCTTATAAGGTTTATAAGGTTACATATTAGAATCCTCCCTTGGAGATATGGTAAAATTTCGTAAGAAATTTTTGCAACCGATCTTAAGTCGATTGTTTTCGCCTATCTGCCATAGCTTTTACCTTTAGATGTTGGCCAATTCCAAATTCATTGTTCTGATTCACTTTTCCATTTGTTGACCTTCGTTAGTGGCCCAAAATGATTCTTCTTCCTTCTAGAGATCTGCGCCCCTGTAGGTGCCATCCATTACGGTGGTATTAAAAAGACTTTTTCCTATGCCAGACAAGTGAAAGGTACTAAAAAAATTCCGAAGAAGGAGGAGGGGGGGGGGGGGAGAGTGAGAGGAGAGACCCCTGCTATAAATCTAACTTCAATGCATCCATTTTGATCCCTCTCCCATCCTGTGTATCCTACTGAAATTTCCAAAATTAAGAAATTTGGGGCAGCTCGCTGCTGCGGAAATTTAGAATTTCAAAAGGCCCTGCCCCTTTTGTTTGGCCAAGTATACTCTCTATAAAAATGAAATCTTAGGTTCGCGTGCAATTGACTGATGATTGATTGTATAGGACGGTTTCGGTATTCATTGGTTTCAAGGCTTCAAAGATTCGAAAGGAACTAACACCATCGCTTGCCAACAATCAAGCATTTTCCTCCGAAAGAAAGTAACCGTTTTTCAATTCGAGGGATGAAATCATGATGTTGGATTTTTCGTGCTCAAAAAAAAGGCTGTAAGAAACCCAAACGATGTTAATATCAGAGAAAAACGTTGAACCGTTTGAATCGCTTTGTCAATACTCAAATGAAATCAGACAGTCAGGCATTCTAATTGCAACTCAATCCTCAAGAGAATTATTAGTAATTTTAATTACAATGCGGTATCGGAGAAGACAAAATATTAGTACAAAATTCTGGAGCATCGCCTGTTTTGCATCATTGCTTATATTGAAATCCCGATTAACAGTTTCGATAATGTGGACCTCAAGAATGTAATCTACGTGAAGGTCTCTATTAGCTTTTTTCTATTATACTTGTTTTTGAAATCTCCGTGTACTACCATTCTAATTGTTTCGCAGTATAATCTTGTCCACTGTTAAATTTTGAGGGCAAAATGATCTTGTTTGTTCAATGGTTTTCTTTGATTTCTCATGTGCTTTTGCACCCAGTGGTTGAAGGGTAGGAACCCTGATTCGGAGTGAAAGCCATGTCTTTCAATACATCCGAACACTTGCACGCTCAAGGGGAAAGAGATATTTTTCTTTGTTGGAGGGTACTTCTCGAAGTCTGTCCAGAAGAATAGAAATTGAAGTAGCCTTGTGGAAGGCTTCTGCTAGGTCCTCTCCCGAGAGGGTTTTCCGGTTAGCGTTCCGATAGGAGCATCAAACCAGATGGATCTCTTTTGATCTTAGTTCATAAAACAAATCTTCAAAACTGTTTTCTAGCAGTAAGCGAAGAAGAAACTCGAGTAGTTCACTAACCTGCAATCATAGTTAGTGACATTTTCCGCATTCCATCCTGCTTTGATCAACCAGTCCATGAAGAGATCCTGAATAGTCTTTTTATGAACGGAATCGTGAATTAGAAGGAACGATACTCGCCTATGCTCTACGGCTAATACTCAAAGGAATAAAGAGTTGTGTGGGCGTGGCTGCCGCTATCAAGGGTTACCTCGGAGTCGTAATACTATAAGGATGATCACGCGTAAGCTTGACAATGATACTATAATAGAAGTAATAGCCATGTACAGGGTGTTTTGCGTCAGCTTCATAGCGTCAATTTGCTGGGCTACGCCTATCGCCAATTCCTCTGATGGGAACGAATGCCCTTTTGAAGAACAAGAAAATATGAATTTCCTCTAGCAAATGATGAAGAATGTAAAATGTCCAGAGTAAGCGCTGCTCTTCACTTTTCAGGTACAGTACAAACCCAACATATGCAGCTTCACGATCTCAGCTCCGCATGCTTGACGAGGTATTACTTCAACTGTATTGCTCAAATTCATGAACTGGGTTATGAGCTGAGTGACGAGCTGTGTGCTGCGCGATCAGTAGCTTCCATTCCTGTTACTCAGTCAACTCTACATTACAGCCAGTGTAGCTCTGGACAGCTCCACAAGCCCAACATAAAGATCACGACACATCAGCCGCATCGTATGTGTCCTGTTGACTTCACTTCAATTTTTTTATTAGGACAAACGTTCTCACCACTCTCCTTAATCGTTTTTATTCAGCTTCCTTACTTTGAAAATAGCAACTTGTAATCTGTTAGCTAGTTGTTTACAACACTACATACTTCCTCACACATTCACTAGTTTCGACTGTCCCTCACTGATGAGCCCCAAGGGACAGTAGGAACAAAGTGGTTCGTCTGAGTGAGAACAAAGTGGTTCGCCAGGATCGAAACAGCCGCCTGTAGAGTTCTTAGGGATATCTGTGAGTGAATCCTTCTAGATGTATAGTCAGCCGCTATATTTAGATGTATGACAAAAAATTCAAGGGTTGCTAAACGAATAAGATGAACTATTTGCATTCCTTGTAGAGCAAATGTAGTGGAAAAGTCTTCAGAGCAGTCTCGTAACGCATTGAATTTCAAAAGAAAACAGTCAGGGCTCTCTAACTCTTTTGTTGAAGTTGGCCTACAAGCTGTCTCCCCTTTCAAATCTGGATGCTCAAGGCCCATATGAACAAGTCAGGCCATTCGCCCCACGTGGTCGAAGTTCAGTCCTGCCACCCACCAAAGTTTTCCTCTACTACAGATCCAACAGTGCTTTCACCGAAGTCATTGCCGGATGAACTGACTTATTTTCGTGGAATACTCCATTAGAATCGTTATACAAGAAAGCAATAACACACCTGCTTCCATGAAAACATGCGTTGCAAATTTCTTCCTACGAAAATTTGCTATCACTAATTTGTTTACAAAGTCAATAAAGCATGTCATTAAGAACCCGAAGTAAGTTAGTGGCCTTTGTTAGAACCATCTCCAAAAGTCAATGTAGCATGCTTGTTGACAACTTTCAAGGAATGAGGATTTGACGCCTATATGGCCATCCGTGACTGCAACCACCAGCTTGTAGACTGTTGAGAACTGCGTACAGTTAATGCAAACCGATCGAGTACTTAGAGCTCGTAAGTTCTATATGGGATCTAGATCAGCAGTACACGCAGTCCACTTTGTAACTTTATTCTGTGTTGTTGGAACCAAACCAGAGTTGAACTGCTAGTATGGACGTTTATATTACACTGACACTGCTGAAAGATAAGCTTCTGCTGCCCTCACAAGTCATTGAATGGCAACAAGTTAGACCGAGAATTTCTTTGCGAAAACTCTGGCAAATCCACTCAACCACAAAAATGCTCACTTCAGTTTTTTTGTTACAACGCTATGCTCTCCAAACCACCAGCAAACCGTCGTCGAAGTTCAGTCAGCTGAATTCGTTGGTTCTTTCCTCAGAGCTCGCCATTGAGCTGTAGAACCCGTTCAAGTGAAAAAGTTTCAATTTAGAGAGGGTGAATTTGTGAACGTCAGTGAATCTAGATGCTCTCTTGTCGACTTTTCTCAGATAGCCCTTCAGACCGCCAAATTCGAGACAAGTAAGTTCAAGTCTGCTTTTGAGTCTAATAACGCTCCGGCTCCTGCTGGAAGTATGCTTTTGATCTTGAAGTTCATCTCTTGCGCGTAGCTTGTACAATCGTTCATTGGCTCTATTGGTGCCGTGGGTTTTTTTAAGAAAAAACACATAGCACAATGGCTTCCACGAATTGTATGGCGATCTGTCGATAGCTAGAACCGGTATCATGCAGGACTCATAGTTGGGCTTTTTATCCTAATAGCAACAGGGCATTCTTGGCTTTATTGTTGTAAGCACAAGTGCTCGAGTTGGAACTGGGCATATTTTTAAGGTCATGCTCTTAGGTTGGACATATTAAAAAAATTCACTCGAAATCGATGGAATACATGAAAGAGAAATTCAATGTCGTGACCTTTTTTGGGACCTAGTTTCATTGTTTTTTACACGAACAATTTGATATTACATATATGCTGCAGAATTGGCCGGCACCTTACGTAATTGTTCTGGCAAAATTGTGGGTGAACTTGGAGTATAGAACGAGCTGTAGTATCAGTGTTTCCATCTTATCATTTGCATCTCTTCCACTGTGTGCGTGCAAGGCGTGGGTCCCAGCGCGAATGGTGCAACCTGTACAGGTCTTAAAACCTCAAGAATTGGTCCGCTCCAGATGTGTACGTCGGCTTAGCCGGTTTTGGAGCTCTTATTGGGCTCTATCATTGCCGTTTTTCGACCCGACAGCGTCTCTAAGGCTATCCGTGAGGATCACTACAGTTCGCCTTTCAATTCGCCCAAAAGAGAAATCTTGAAAACTATTTCCCGACGTGTACTGTGGATTTTATGTTGGATTGTAAATCAGGTGTGGTAAAACAGATTTAAAAACAACAAATAATAAAAACGTTACTTTTATTCAGAAAACGAAGAAAACCATACTATGGAGTCACAATGTATTCACAGCTTTCTGCAATTTCTCAAAAAGTCTGCAGAATTGATACCCATGATTATTTGAGCCATCTCTACGGTTCTTAATTGGGGTGTTGTAGGCATGACCCCTAAACCTCAAAACAGCCGACTGGAAAGCATGAGGTCGAGAAGAAACGAAATGGGTTGAAATGTGATTTGCTACGCAATTTTTCTACATGGAGATGCGTTGCAAAAAGAACATTTTTTTCTTGAGATTCGAGCTCCAGATTTCAATGCCGTATAAAATGGAGTTTGTAGTACTGGGGAAAAAAGAGGAGAAAAGGTGAGAAGTGGCACCTTGTTGCACATGTCATTGTTCAAGAACGTCAAGCATCAGTTTGGCTCCATAACTGCGCTGACATCCAGTGCTGCAATTTGACCACTGGGTTTTTCAAGAGCGGTAACGTCTTGTATCCTGCCTATAAGGAATTTGAAAAATATTTGGCAAAAGCCGCTTCAGATCTATACTTCTCTTTCACAGAAGTAGTGCATTTTCCGAAGCGTTGTGAAGAAGACCCATAGGTTGTCAATCTTCGTCTCGATATCAGAGACTAGCTCTATACGATTCTATTTCTTTCACTTCTTGAGAGGAAAATGAACTCGCATCGTGAGGTTGTCAACGAAACTTCTCGGACAGGCACGAATGCTTGACAACAATTTTCGAATGAGTTTATATTCCTGAGGTATTCATCGAATTTCCGTGACTAATATCTTCAGAATTATCTCTTCACATAGACACTTTCCGACACTGAAGGACAAAGAATAAGAATTTGAGCTATGATTACTGTTCCCTAAGGGCCACAAGAATCTAGTAAACAAGTGTTGTTGTCAAACGATAGACGTGAAATGTGTTCTGATTGCTGGAACTAATCAGCTCATTAAAATTCTGATCACGTCATGTCTGCGAAAGTTTTGGAGCAGGCAGTTATATGTGAAGGGTTAGCACTTCAATTACTATCTAGGTTGACGCAAATTCAAGAATTACCACAGAACGTTATCACTGATGAACAGATCACTTATGCAATTCAGCTGTTCGTTGTTTCCAGAGTGGCACTTGAATGTTGCGTGCTGTGTGCAGTCAGTGGAGGCTCCTTCGAATGAAGATCTCTCAAGAGAATCGTATACATTCAGAGATGCATAAAAACGGTGAGACGGAAGAAGGTCGTCTGATCAGTAACGCCATTCATCCATCTTTGTTTCCAAAGCGAAAACACCTGAGTGATTCATATAAGCCCAACAGGCCCACTGAATGACGGCTCAATTTTGACATTTGAGACAACACATACATAATTCATTAAGCCCACAACATAATTCTTTGCGGCAGTACGTAAACAGCTGCAGCGCAGCTACGGCTTAAAGATGCAGATTTTACAATCAGAAAACAATCAAACAAATATTCCTGTTCAACGAGTAGGACTCAAACAGTTTCTTAGATCGTTAGCGTCAATTCAATCAGCTAACTGGTGATAAAGATGAAAGGAGATGGAAAACTGGATAAACCTTATTCACAACAGGTGAATGTGGGAGGGCTATCTTCTCATCGATAGAAACATAATTTTTCGAAGTACCACGGCAATCAACTTTAATTCACTGGTATTTCCTTCAAAATCGTCAAACTTCGGGTAAGTAGGATAACTATTGAAAAAATGAGAAAATGGAATGCAAGAGCATCTTTTACTGGTAGCAGCAACGTGTTCAATTCCCATCATCTTCCATTCATGCATATACTACCAGTAATTTCGTCCCCTTGCTTACAGGAGCAACATGGAGTGAGGCTCGAAGTCAGAGAAGCACCAAATGCAAGCAACCCACAGACGAACAATAAGTTGTTCGGATTAGGTAGTTCAGTTCTTCAAATGTTCATGAGTCTCCAAAAGAGAGAGAAAAGGCGATTTAAGCGAAGAGCTCTTGGTCCTTGCTTGGACCACTTGGTTTGCTCTTCGAAATCCAGCCGTTGCAAGATTCCGGAGAAAGATTTTTGGATTGTATTTTTGGCTCAATCAGGGGAATCCGCTGCTACTTGTTTCCTAATGTAGAAACACGGTGATTCTGAGTTCTATGCATATTTACGGCTTTAAATAAAGCTACAGATCATCAATTGAGATAACCTTCAAATCAGTAATACGGAATCCTAAATGTTGCAAAGAACATAGCCGTGCTATATCATATAACTGGCATTGCTCTGTATGTTGGAAGTCATCGTTTCTAAGAAACAGGTATACAGTTGTGGGAATGAGGCTTTCAGAGAATAATTTCGATGGGAGACTTTTTCTAGATCCATCCTTTGAAATTTCCGACTACGAATTATCAAAAATGAATTCGAAATGGTAAGCCAATGTACATTGTAATTACAGGATCTTAACCGAGGAACAAGTGAATGATCGAAAGCCATACATACTTTTTCAGAATGGCTGTCAAAAACTGCATTGCGATGGGTTCTTCTCTAACCAAACTAGGTATACAAGCAGAATTCATGAAAAATGTATTCCTATTACGCTAAATCCGTTGCGGAAGCCGATCGGAAACAAAAGGGAATAAAATTTCCATCGCATTATTAGATTGGGAAACTCATGGCTCCTTACGAGTATGTGTAAGTAATCTGCACGGTAACGGTTTACGAGTAACACTGCATTCAAACGTTTGGAGAAGATAGCTGTTGCCAGACTAAATTACCCGACAGCGAATAAAATTGTCGTGACGTAAGCACGGAAATATCTCATGAATTACTGTCCTTTTCTGAGCTCGATTGCTTCCTACATCGAAGAGCAATATCCCTTATTGACGTATTTAATGGCTTTAAAAGTTGAAAATCGAGTTAGTCACAACAATAAGGATTCATAGAACACCATACATTCAAGCTTCGAATCGTGCTTGCGAGCATGTATCGTGTAGAAGCGGAAGGACCACTATCACTTTTCAAGTTGTTCAGGTGTGCAGTGAACATGTCGAAAACTCGTGCTCGGGGAAAAGCGAAAACCGATCCTTCAGCATTCAGTAGGGGTATTGTGCGTTATGGTTACTCATGGTGGCCTGGATAAGTTGATACGGCGAAGTTCTCAACAAAATTATCTGGACGAGTTTATTTTGTTGCATTGTAAACAAACGTATTTAGACCTCGGAGCCTTGCAACTATTAGAGTTGAGTGGCTTTGGTTGAACGGCTTGCCATGGTACTCAGACTATTTGAGCAGGTTATGATAATCGCCGGTTCTCTGGAACTGAACTAATTTTATTTTCTGCTTCCCGAATTGTGACGGAAAGCTCAAGTACGGGTCCCAGCACCGTGCTAGACCAATGTTTTGCGTCCGTCTCACCTGGCCTATTTAGTGGAACCCTTAGAGCTTTCTTCAGGTCTCATCCTGAATCTCATCGTTTCGGGTTTGAGAAGAGGGTGTGGGAAAAACTATTGGGCATGGGCTTTCATGGAGCAACAATCAAGTTTATCCAGAGACAAGGACCATTGAGACCAGAGAAATATTATGCCTCGTGGAAAAATCTTCAGCTGGACAACAATGGAACAGTGCATTTCAATATTATTCCCAAATTCTAAGTAGACCGAAAGCCTCGCAGTGTGGCTCTGGTCGGATGACTTGCCCTCTTAGCTTCACAGGCATGTCCCCACCCGCCTTTGTTCTGTACCGAAAAGTTGCCTAATCGAAAGTCTTCGATAGCCATTACTTTTCAAATTTCTGGTCGTGATAGCAAATGCATGCACTCAGTCCACGCCTGATGATTCTATGTAGACTACTGTCTTTTTTTAGATACACCTTGCAACGTAACAGTTGGCTTGATCTTACTGAGCTCGGCTTAATCCAATAATTTTTTTACGTGTGATTCATTTTCTTTGGGGTACGTGCCATTAGAAGATGACAACAATCTTGAATAGAGTACTAATCCTACACACATCTCTTATTCGGTGTCTGCTGACGGATTATGGGATTACTTTAATGGCAGTTCTTCAAAGGAAGCTACTAGATGCCGTAGCATCGTACAGACCTATTCTCAACATATGGAACTGATCAAAGGGCAAGAACAGAAAATGACCTAAGCGGAATGATCTTTGCACTGAGTATGTCTACATTCTCGTAGAGTGCTGCATTGCTAGGGAAAGAGGGTTTGAAATAATCGCGAACTGAAAGGCATGTCATATTTCACAGTCAGTATTTTCGTGTATCAAGGGCTCTACAAAAACACTGGTGAACGGGAACTAGAACTTGACAGCCCAGCGCTCTACGAAAGCGATCATCTATCTAGAAATGAATGGGAACAAACTATAATAGAAACAAGATATAGGAAGACATACTTCGATTATGTAAGTCCTAAAGAAGGACAAAAAGTGCGCAGAAATGGCTCGCACAGTAATGAGACGGTACTGGGAGATGGATGTTCGCGCTAGAACAGGAGAGTGTACAGAATGAATGGTAGTTGGCTCTGATGCGATGTGATGATCATAATTTTCTTAACTCGAATGCTTCGCAGGTGAGTATGGCCAGATATGCAAAAGGCGACAATGAAAAACGAGCAATGATATAATCAAAAAAGTTTCTGTTGAGCAGGAGATCGAGTCTCTCAGACCAGAGAAGGTGTAAACAACTTTTGGCGATTTTTCAAAACATAGCATTTTACTGGCGCTCCGAGAATGAGGCAAATCAGCTTAATTTTACTTTGACTATTTGGCGGACCCAAGTTGCCATAGAACCGCATTCTTACCAATAACGAAATCGATTGAACAGGGTTAGTGAAGGTGAAGCCTCAGCGTACAGCTGGGTTAGGCCATGTTTTTCGCATTTCCCATTCAGTATCGAGCATTTTCTGACAAGTGCTACCTATCACGGGTACTCCTGCGGTTTGCGATGGATCTGGATCGTGCCAAGATTCGGAGAGATATTAGAACCTTGGCAGCCAATCGTTTCAACTGCTGACAACTGCTAGTCTGCTCTGAAAAAAGTATAGTGTGGCTTTTTGGAAATTAATTTAGTACATGCACTACACTTGCGGTGCATGTATGTATGAGTAAAAAGCTGCCTACATTACAAACATCATCTGAAATCGTCTACAACCTCCATATATCTGATAAAACGACCGAAAAAAGGTAAGTGAATATAAACTTTTCTTTGCAAAGCTTGTTTTGCGGCCAACACCTTGACCAAAATGAGAAACTTTTCGGTCTGGAAAGGAACTTTCATGTAGCTATTCCTTTCTGAAGTGTAATCGTGTTGACAGGAGGTTGCTCACGATAGAATCAATATCAGATGGTAGTTCATTGAGGCGCAATTGTGACATCTCGTGTTCATAGAGATGAGAATGAGTTTATGACTGTTTCTTTTAACTCTGCCCACTCTATTCCTACAGCGAGCTGGAACAAGCAGTGTTTCCTCTGATGTATGATACTAACCTTAGATGACTTTGAACGCGTTGACAATGTCATCAAGTGCTCGCGATGGTGCATTGTTGCAATGATCGTTCTGTATTCTGTGCAGATCTTCAATTTCGTTCTATGAATATCTTTTCGAGACCGACTATTCATTGAGTTTGACTTATATTTCAACAGCAGTATCGTCCGGCACTAATCATATGTCATTATCAATGAACCTTCCTTCTCTAAAGTCCCACTAGTAATCGAGTAGCCTACCACTCTATCTTTGGAACAAACGATGCTTTTCTGAACACGGAATTTGACATAGGCTTTACAACTTTTACACAGCATCCAAAAAGAAGGTAGCTCACCATAAACAAGGAGGGTAGGTGGTATCGAGTATGTGGCTATGCTTACGCCTATGATAACAGGGTTGGCCATGAATATAGCAACAAGGTTTTCACCTTATATCTCAGAAAGCAAAAGTGCAAACGAGTCATGAACATAACGTTTATTAAGTGACAACAGGTACATTAACAACCATAAGTTTCTTCTCGATTCGGCCACCTTTGGCACGGACGACAGCGCGACAGTCGCTCGGGAAAGGCGTCGATGACCGGATTCAGGAGTGCGTCGTCGATTTCGTCCCATTCTCGGATGAGCGCTGCCTTCAGAAAATCCAAATTGGGGTGCGGAGTGGCGCAGGCCTTGCTCTCAAGGTAGGACCACAAGTGATAGTCCAGTAGGTTCAAATCCGGTGACGATGCCGGATATTCTTCTGCCGAGATGAAGTCGGGTAGTTCGCTCTTGCACCACGATTGGACGACCTTGGTCTTGTGAGAAGGCGCCGGATCTTGCTGGAATGTCCACGGGCGACCGTTGAAGTGGGAATCCGCCCACGAAAGTTGAGCGTCTTTCAGGTAGTAATCTTTGTCGATTTCGACCCCAGGGTCGACGAATATCAATGGCGTCTTCCCGAGGCACACACCCCTGCCCAAACCATGATTTGGGCAGGGTATGCGGCCCGTTGAACTACTCTTCCCTTCTTGTCGGCTTCCTCGGCATTCCTTGCGATCACTCTGACGTACTGAGCGTTGAAGTGCAGCTCGACGGTGAAGGGCTTTTCATCCGAAAAGGCGATCGAATGGTGGCCTTTGTTGCGCGTCCGAAGCAAAAGCTGTCGGCACTTCTTGACTCACGCCTGCTGATTCGAGGCGCTGAGGATAGCATCCTTCCGAATACATTTCAGGGGTACATTTTAAGGTCTTCGTGGACGATCCTTTCCGCTAACTTCCGCGAAACTCCCATGTCGCGAGCCATCGTCGAGATGCTCCGAGTCGCGTTTCTTGCTATCCGCTTTCTGACGGCCTCGACGACCTTCGGCGTGCGACCAGTACGAGGCCTCCCACGTCTTTGGCGGTCTTGGAGTCCACCAAGGTCTTGATAACGTTGGAGTATACAATACACGACGCTGCGGTGGATGCCGGGAAAATGCTTTGCGATCGTGGCGGGTGGGCGGCCGGCTTTGTGCAGACGAACGATAACGGAACGATCAGGAAAAGGCTTCACCATATCACTATAAAAGGACCAAATTTAACCAAATTTCAACATGAGTTGGAAAAAATGATGCGATTGAAAAATCCATAAAAATGGCGTGCTATGTGCGCGGTATAATGTACGCTAGCTGCAGCGAGTCTTACCGCTATAATTATGGCCAACACTGTAGAAGTCTCGATGGCTGCTCTTCGTCTTTAAAGCAACTTCTTATCAGAGGTTGTCAGTCTAGCCAAACCTTGAGTAGGGCTTACAAATGTTGTGGAGTAATAATAAACACTGATTAGATGCCGTTATGAATCACAAAGCTTGCTGGGTGGTGGTTGCGATCTAATAATTGCGATCATGAATGCTACTTCGTAGGTCCCATGGACGATAGCTGATTGGTGTCTCTATCAGCTCTTATCAGCTGTTGTCAGTTCTTCTCACCAGCAGTATACGATCCCACCGTACTCCATACCACGCCACATTGTCAAGGCTCTGCTATTAATGCGATTATTATGATGGCTTCCGATGTTAAAGGTTTGTTATTAAAGCTTATCAGTTGTTATCTGTCCCTGACACCAACCCTTCTCGATCCCGTCATCACCTCATGCCGAGGTTCTCTAAGTGAAAGAGCTACCCTCTTGCTTTCGGTAAGCTAAGCTATTGGTATTTACCGATGTGAGCTTTAGGCGGAGGTAGTGTAGTGATAGAAACGCACTACCCCACACCCATGGTCATCGTTACTATCCCGGATCAGTCTCCGTGTGGGCCAACGAAAAGTTTATCCTTCTGGATCTGTTCAATGGTGCCAGACTCGCCCTGGGAGATGAAGCCACTGACTTGTACATCGGCTAGAAACCGCAATTCATTTATGGGCCATATTCAAACCTTCGCTACGACTCAGAATGGAAGTGGAGTGCAGGGTTCATCTCTTAGACGGTTGACTAACGAATGTTGATGATTGATGGTCCGCATAGGTCGTCATTCATCATCAAAAAGTTTTTATCAGTTCCCTTCACTGAGTACCTACAATCTTATCTCTCTTTCCATCACCTGTTAAAATACCATCGTTTCATTTGTTTATTTATTGAAGACATGGCATAAGGCAAACGTGGAAAGCAATTGCTATAACTAACAACACAAAGTAACCTAGTAATGGGACGAGAGCGTTTTCTCTTCTAGGAGTTTGAAAAGTGGAAACACGGAAGCGGAGGGTGCCACATCGATTTGAGTGATAGGAAAGTATTAAAGGCTCGGCAAGAAGAAGTGTAACGACTAATGTTGGTTTTCGGCGTTGCACATGAAATTCTCACGTGCCAACCTCTGGTTCTAAATTCCAACTTTGCATAACATTTGGATGCGTCAATCCTAGCAATACCAGTCAGCAATTTGAACACCGTACATACATCACAATTTTCTTTTCGCACATATACAGTGCAATTGTGAACTTTTATTCCTTGAATTTCGGTAGAGGCACTTTCACGTAAGTGGCATCACCAGAACTAATAACCAGCTTTCGAGTGGAATTGTTTTGGATCTTTCCCACTTAACAGGATATCCATCATCTTATATGGGCAGAGTACAGACGTGCCGCATTCAGTTATGGGACATATATACGTCTTGTAACCTCTCAATAAAGTGTCCTTATCATTAATCGCTGGACCTTGAAGACTCGGTATGTACGGAAGATAGCCTTGTTGTCATAGGGGAAGCCTAGGACTTTGACGAAAGAGAACTCAGAAGGACATGGTCATAAAGGCGATAGGAATTAGGACCAACTCTCATGTAAACAGTTTACTCCGGCGCAAGAGGTGAATTCCATTTACATGACCAATCAAAAATACAGACCAAGGCATTTTCAATTCTTTCTGTATCATCCAACTTCCTATAAACCTTGATTTCATCTGCAAATTGCTTGCAAACAACACCACATCCTTCAAGTTAACCTGGGAGCTGCTGAGTATATATAGTAGGAGGAATAGGTGACAATACTCACCTTGGGGCGCTCTACTTCTAACATTCACGACCTTTGAAAAGGAAGACCCACTTCGGACCTGAAATGTCCTCGAAGAGAAAAAGTTTTCCAACCAACGACAAACTGAAGGATGAAATATAAGGTAATCCAATTTACACAGAAGTTCAGCATGATCCATCCACCTTATCAAACACTTTGAAAAGTCAAAAAACTACATCACTGCTTTCCTTTCTTCGAGGTAAATACTCCACTCACTGATACATTCAAGAAGAATCGTTTCAACCGATCTAGGTTTTACTAACATTCCTGTAGTTGTAAACAGGGACTGTGATTATTGACAGGAAGTGAATAACAGGCTTTGTAGCTATTGTCTTCTAGGCTTTATATCAGCCCTAATCATACGCCACCCGTTCTTGTCAACATTCTTTCATAGTCCTTTCACATTTCACACCACCTATGAAATTGTCAAAGCTCCACCGATGACGCGAAAGAATCTATAAATTTGATAGCCTTCGCCTATTGTATCTCGTTATCAGTCTTTATCAGTTGTCAACAATCCCTGTTACCAAGCATTTACGGTCCCTTCACAACCTACTTCACCTATCGACTGTCAAGACTCCACCGATAACCCGAAAGAGATCAAAGATTCTGTAGCTTTTGCTTTTTAAGCATCATCAGTTCCTATCATTTATTGTCACTTCCTACCATCTATAATCAAGTTCCCAAACCGCCTCTCAGACCGCTTTCAACCTGAATGTACTCTGGTGTGCAAAACTTAGGGACGAGATGGATAATATAACATAGAACATTGAGGACTGGGTGGAAGTAAATGAAAGTGTGGGGTTACATTGCCAGACCTATGATGGTTTTGCACAAGTTGGACATCCCTTTCTGGAGGAATAGTTCAAATAAAGCGAGAAATATTTCTACCCGCACAAGTCGAGGCAGCTGATAGGTAAGAAAAAATTTTTTGTCTATCAGCCAGTAGCTACCAAGTGCTGTGGTGGTATCCTCCTAGACATCATACCCCGCAGACATCGTCTGGATGACCTGGCACGAGGAAAAATCATCGAGAAACTCGAAAAAGGTCGAACCATGACGAGTTGAGCTCAGGAACCTGGTATCGCTCACAGCGTTGTTTCACGTGCACGGAGAGCATTCCGAATCTCCGATTCTGTTGCACGAAGGAGAGAAGATGGTCGACCAAGGACAACTACGCTGAGGTATGACCGCTACATCGTACAGCAGGCAAGAAGAGAACCACGTCAGTCAGCTTCTCCGTTTGCAAGGACATTTAACAGGATTCCAAAGCAAGCCATATCACGCACTACAATGGCACGACGACTGCTCGATTGCGGTCACTACGACGACCGCTACGTGAGTTCTTTTGCCGATGAAAAATGGGACCGTTTGCTTTTTCCGGATGGGAGCAGATTCAGTCTGAGTAATAATTCTGGACGCACCCTCATGACCAAGTTTGGGACACGCACGTCTCTCAGAAACGTTGTTGAACCTGATCGTTCTGGTGGTCGAGGTGTTATGGTATGGGGAGGCATCATGCTTCGTAACCGTACTGACTTCCAGATTTTTGAGCGTGGAACCCTTAACAGTCGGCGTCACTGTGAAAAGGAACCCCTCCCTAATGTGTAACTTTTCAGGGCTGCAGTGGGCCCTAAATTCATTTTCATGGATAACAATGCGCGAAAGCATCGAACAGCTCAGTTAAAGAGCTCCTGACACAAGAGGGTATCCAGCGAATGGAGCAGCCTGCCTGCCCATCTCCCCGACTTAAATCCCACCGAGCACGTGTAGGATGCACTGGGTAGAGGCATTGCAGCACGTCCAAATGTACCACTGAACATCCAGCAATGTCAATTGCGCTGATAGAGGAGTGGAAGACCCTACCACAATAACTCATTTCCAGCCTCGTGGAAACTATGGGATCGCGTTGCAGAGCATTTACTGCTGTCCGTGGTGATCACACACCCTAATAAAAACCGCGTCGCTTTTTTTGAACTAGGGTAAGTTGTGAGGAACTATGCGTAATCAGTACCCTTCAATAAAAATGTCTTATTTGCTCGTCCTATTTTTGCCAGTTGCTTCCTGTGCAATACCGTAATGATCCTCTATTGGTACGGCATAAATTTCATCAAGCTCTGTCGTCTGGCAGAGGTACACTAATCGAAAGTTGCCTTGGTCCCTAAGTTTTGCACACTAGGGTACTAGGTCCATTGGAAGAAGAATTACGTTTTCCGACAGGTTTTCCAGACACACATATACACACATCAACAGACACACATATTGCGGATTATATGAGGAAATTTTCAATTCTCATAAGATCATGAATTGTTTGAAAACGATCAAACAACAGAATTTGATGCAGTTGCATCTTCCGCATTTTGCTTTATTCCTCTCAGCTCATGAAAGTCGACCTGCTTGAAGTTGCGGTTATCGTGGTGTAGTATTTGCAGCAAAACTGCCCGTCTTTAGAACACCAACTTGCGCTTGTCACTTACTGTTGAACTGTCGATTGGCGGTTGTTGAAATTTTCTACAGCAATGTCGAGTCCCATTTACCATTACACCAAGTTTTGTATGATATTATAAGTGTACGCATCAGAACTTTCTCTGGTATGTGTAGTTCAATAACGGGAGAACAATGTTATAGAAGATAAAGACAGCTGGGGCGCTAACCAGCAAGCGAAGATGAGGGGAGGCCCTTATTTTGCTCTTGTTGGTTTGACTTTTTATTGTTATAACATTAGGGTGTCTCAAAAGTCCCTCCATCGACTGGGCAGAGCACTGATGCCATTCATCCAGAAAGAAGAGGAGCGCGACGCGATTCATTCATCTACTGCACTTTTGACCTCCTGACGGTTATGAAAATTTTTCCCTTTGATTTAAGCTTGCAGAGTCCTGGAGGCGAGGTAGTCGCAAGGGCTAAGGTCAGGTGAATACGGAGGATGGGGCAGCCAGGTAATCCCAATCCTTTCCAGTTCCTCAGCCGTCGCCCTAGCATGATGTGATCGAGCGTGACCCATCAAAATCAGAAACTTTCCCTGCATTCGGTATGGAACCGGGGCTCGAGACACCATCTCCCGCAGCTGTTCGCAGAATACCCTTGCAGTCACAGCAGTACCCCAGGTAGGATCTCATAGTGAAAACAGCCGGCGGAGCAGAAGAAGAACGATATCATCTCCTTTTCGACGTGTGCCCCACGCTTTGCAACGGCTTCTGGCCTAATGTCGATTGGTAGCCACTGCAACTTCCTGTGTGGATTATCATAGGGGATCCACTTCTCATCCTGAGCGATGATGAAGCTCGTCCAATCCTCAGCGATGATGAAGCTCGTCCAATCCACCGTTCGCTTGCGGTCGAGTAGCTTCCGACACACACGACCCACACCTTACGCTCGCTCTCAGTCAAGGTGTGGGGGATAATTGTAAGAATTGCTGCGCGTAAGCGAAGTCTGCTTAGGATATCGTGGATGGTGGAACGGGGAGCAGAAGTCGTCCTCTCCATTTCCGTCAAGCTTTGAGAAGGATTGCTTTGAACAATTTCGGTCTTGGTGGAACGTGGACGTCCGCTCCGTGGCACTTCGTCGGCGTGATACTTCTTTCTAGAGAAGCGGCCGTACCACCTATAGCAGGTGGCGAGGGAAGGTGCAGTACTGTGTCTGTGTCGTGTGTCGTGTCAGACGAAAATAATTTAAATGTTGATAACTCACTTCCAAAGATAAAGTGCAATACGATTCTATTGTTTCGACGATCTAACAAGAGTGCCCTTTCCTGCCCTTTTTCCGTGGATCTGCTCCATCTCTTTCTTGTGCAACATGGTTGAGAAATTCATGACCAAAATTTTCTCTAAACTTCTGAGACACCCTAATAAAAAGCATTGAACCTCTCGGAGAAAAACCTCTCGTTGGGGAGTTTCTACCCTATATCGAGACAACTCAGCCCCAGCAGAAGGTAATGATGATAAAATGAAAGGAGGCGAAGGAGTATATTCCACAGTATATTTTACATTTTTGGACGATAGAAACAGCTCGTTATGGTTAAACAGGATGAATTCACAGTAGTCGTCTAAAATCTTTCCCTTTTCATAGGGTCACACACAGCCTACGGTACATTGTGGGTGACATTCTTACAGCTGTGGTGAGCATGCAATACGCAAATTCTTTTCTATAGCTAGCACGGTGTTGTTTTCTTGAAATTTTCATCCTTGCTGTTTGCCTTTATTTTCCGATGCATGTGCCATTCAGGCGATGTACTTTCAATCGTTACGATTTGTGAGATTGCCGTTTGGCCACACCTCAGCGCAATTTGACATACGCCCCACCTGCGGTTACATCATCATCTCCACGGTCCTCCCCCCTCCTCCCCATTTATAAATGTCATAGAATTTAAGATGACTTTTATGAATATCTGTTTCAGGTGCTTTTCGGGTCAACGCTGCTGCGACGTATTACTGAATAAACATCCTTCCTAATTTTTTTATTATATGGTGATAAAGTAGTGATAAACGAGATGCCGGGGTTTCACACCACATGGTGCCTTAAAAACGGTGTTGAACCAATCTTGCTTCCTCGGATTCATTGCTAGGTACCGCTCAGTCACCGTTCTTTGTCTTTTTAGCACTGGTGAACTATTAATATCGAGCGGCAGCTCACTTTCAATGTTGTTGACCATGTTTAAGGCATTTTCGAATGTCCGCAAAATGCATGCAGTACCTGAGAGGAGAGAAAACTGGAAAAACTCTACTCAAACAGCACAAAGCCGAGGCTTCAAGAAATCCCACATTAAAGAGTCTTACACACTGCCAAATCTAGTAATAAAAAATTGTTAATAGTAAATATCGTCTGTTTCACGGCTTAATCAACATTGTGAACAGTGATATTATAAATGAACAAACAATGTTTCATTGTGATGAGGAAGTCTTGATGATGCTGTCAATCCGAGAGGTCTGAGTGAGTTTGGTTTTCGACACGATTTCAGGAGAGCGAAGGACTCTCGGTGAATTGTGCGGTTTAGAAAAAGGTATACGAAAGCAGGAAAGCCTGAAATCAGCTTTTAATCACTCAACAACTTT
This sequence comes from Haemonchus contortus, assembly GCA_000469685.2. Classification (NCBI taxonomy): domain Eukaryota; kingdom Metazoa; phylum Nematoda; class Chromadorea; order Rhabditida; family Trichostrongylidae; genus Haemonchus; species Haemonchus contortus. The sequence continues at coordinate 34,261,002 of LS997563.1, read as the reverse complement.
CGGATTGACGAAGGAAACATCCATTACAGCGGAAAAACAGACTCGAAGTATTCTAGTAGGCATTGTAAATGCTAATGCTCAGTATCTTAAAGATCTATCTGAATGCTCACCATACACAAAGACTTAAGGTTTAGTCAGGTCCCTTTTCAATGGTTGAATTATCTTACCGTGGCCAAGTTGCCAACAAATGTGACCGATTACAACGAAGTATGACGGCGTAGAGAAGAAATTCATGTATACGTATATCAGAGCCGCGATCAGGTTTGCCATACCAATTAATGATGTCTGCAGGAAGAACTGAATGAAAATCTTGGTGAATGAGAACTTTCTAAACATCAACAAACAATTCCGCGTTCTGGATCCCCAAAAATTTTTGACTTTTCATAACAGTCGATAATTTACAAGGTGGACTATGAAAGACTCAAGTAACACTGCTGATGTTCCGCTTTCGCTATTAGACATTACGCCTCTTTCAGCCACATACGTGTGCCATATATACTGCAACACCTAAAGGTAAAGAGCCTCGTGCGATGCAACGGAATTCAAGGCATTGATCCAGCACTTAGAAATCGTTCGAGAGAAGGTACTAGGCATTGTAAAAAACAGAAAGCCCCCTCTACTTGTCTGCTTACAATACTTAATGAGATTTGGAATGATAAAAGGAAAGCTCACCGATTTCTGTGCCCAACTGAGACCAGTGCTTGCTCTCGAGTGACGTAACAGTATACGAGAGTACGGCACATAGAGAAGACATGTGAGAACAACGATAAGCAGATTGTTGGCCGTGTGCGGGTAGTTGAGGAACTTAAGTTAGAGATGAATAGATGAATTGCTTCTGTACCGAGTTTTACATAATTATTACTCTATACATTGTTACAACTGCGTATCTTTGAAAATGTTGATATGATTATAATGCGTTATTCTATCGTAATTTTGATGCTACTCCGAACCTACTATAATACAATGCTCTAAAAAAAGCTGACTGAATGGAATAAAATGTAAAGTCCAACAATTAGTTAAATCAGAGCGGTTGATGGTGTGGGCTCATATCCGCACTCATATTCGATTCTGGAAGAGGAGAAACCATCTCTAAACTGCCAGATTGATGTCAGTACCGGCGTCAGGTCCATCTTTTTCATAAAGAAAAGATGGCAAATGAAATAGTATGGCAATACTGGTTCTTGTCAAGACTCGCGCACGACCTTCACTCGGGTTTAGAGCATGCGTCGGGAGAAATCCGCGGACAGGTCCACCTGCAGTCGGTCCTACCGCGGAAGGCGGAAATTGCCAGAAGCGTGGGAAAACTAGTTATAAGCATGTCATCTTGCTACGTATCGACTTCAGTTAGTCGTCTGTATGTAGTCGTCGGACCTGTTGGTGGATCGCCGCGTGCTCCTTTCTCTTTGTCTTGAGCTCTTTCCATAACCGTCGATCATCGCATCTTATCCTACCTCATCTAGTCTTGACATATCGTCTTAAATCCAAGTTAGTCATGTTGTAGTTTGTTTTATTCATGCATATATTCGGTGTAATTTTATTGCATCATAATATTTCATTTACCATTTGCCCATCACTTGAAGTTTCGTCACACTGTACCCATATGACAAAAAGGTAGCGTCTTATTATTTTTGTGTGGTCGTACAGGATTAACCCCGAGAGTACTTTGGACACTTTGTAGTTGGGCGTTTGGTTCGGAGGGTTGGACAAATATCTGTGAACACCGCATGCAGTCATTTGCTCAGAGTGTGTAAAGGACGAGATCTCTCTAAGTCTTAACAGTGCGATGAGATCAGTTCAAGAAGGGAAATGGGGGTAGAGGAACAAGAGTCAGAAACGAGCACAGAGAGACCTCTCTACAGCCCACAACTTAGCAGTCTGCAACACCTTCCTTCCGGCAGTTTTTCTTATTTTCGGCTGGCCAAGGCGTGGCACCGGACTCCTCAACAGTTCTCGAGAGAGACCTTGAAATAGTGAGAGTTCATCACGAGAGACCCAAATGAGGTGCGAAGAATTTTTCTATGAGTCCTTAAACAAGAGTGTTCTACCGACAGACAGCTCGAGTGGTAGGGAATTAGGCAGCTCACCGAACTGCTGAATCTGAATTCGGTGACTAATAAAAGAAAAAGAGTGCAGACCCGATCGCATACTGTCTGGGAGTACACATGGAAAGAGCGCAGCAATCCGATATCGGGATTATCCTAGACGCTGACGATAGCGTGTACTACGATTCAAAAGGTCGAGCAACAAGTGCATAGAATCCAGTGGTATCCTCTGCGGCCAGCGGTTTTCCAGGAGGCTCGTATTTGTAGACTGCTGTGTTGGGTTAACAATTTTAAACGGCAGTGAGCGCTGGGCAAGAATCATGAGAAGCAGCTCCACTCAGAAGTAATGGGGATGCTGGGATGGGCCTACTGTAGGACGGGCAGACTGGATTAGATCAGAAACGAAGAAGCAGAACAGCCGTGGTTCTGCTCAGAATGAAAGCAAAGCGTGTGATCGTATGATGTATCATCAAAAAAAACCTTGCCAAAACCAGTTCCGGGCAGCAAATAATGATCCAGAAGGGGAGAAGCGGAGGCAGACTAAAAGAACATCAGGCCCCGCGACTGTGTTGCTAATGAGATGAAGGAGGATATAACTGTCAAAATACAGAGTCTAAGACGCGTTGCTCACTTTAGTAGGGAATGCTCACGTTTCTTATCATATTTTCCCAGTAATTATTTCGCCATGTTCTAAAATCTAAACTTTAAAAAAAGGGGTAGAGTAGAGAAGGCAGCACAAATGAATGTAGAACAAAAACTGATGAATTGATTTCATTCTTGAGCAACGGTTCTATCTTTTTTGTATGATCAGCTCGTGTGCTATTGACCTAATAAATTGGAAAAAATCGTTTTCAGAAGTGAAGCGACTCCTCTGCGGATATTCAGGTATGTGGGCTTACGTCCGTCCGAGGATGCGCGGCGGAGTTCGTAGCGACTTGAACGACTTCAGCGCCTATCATTGGAGCCCAAATTTGAAGTCGAGTAGATTATAAGGATAATCTGACCCTACTAAACTACTCTACTTCGAGTACGTGCCTCGAAAATTGGCGTCAATTGGCTTCCACATTTGGCAAAAGTGTAGTTGGGAGGCCACCTGTCGCAATGTTCGTACAACAAGGAATGAACTCAGTGAATCCTGTTATGGTGTACATCAAGAACATGCCAAATTTCAACTAAGCTCTAGGAGGGAAGGAGCACGCGGTGGGCGAGTTTCTTCTTCTCGCATGAGGTAATCATCCCACCCACTCAGGTGTTCCTACCCTACTTAGGCTCACAAGGGAAGGATACTTGGTTCGCAGTGGCCATTCAAGATGAGATGTATACCGCCGTAGGAGGTTCCATAAGCTGACCTCAAATCTGTGTTCCTAATCTGCTAAACGATTTTGGGGACAAAGTTACGGGACAGTTGTCTCCCTGCGTTATACCACTGCAATGAACGGATCGCGTAGGAGATGCAAAAACCTTACCAGTGCAAAGGTGGCCTAGTGGCTAGTGTGGTGGACTGGAAGGCAAGGCAACAAGGATCGACTCCTTGGTGCATTCACTCGCTTTGCTTTTTCATGAAATGTGTCCTAAACGCTTGCAAAACGTTTTTTGGGCTCAATATAGGCCATCCAAGGAGCAAATTCGCATTTTAGGAGCACCGGGAAGGTATTACTGAGAAAATGTTTTTGCCCCACCGACCACATAAGGTTGGAGCTCACTCGAACAAAAGAGGAATTCTAAACAATCGCTCAAAATGGGCTTCAGGGGCTTCAAGGACGTTGACTCAAATGATTCATCGGATCGAAGGCTTGTCAGCATGCTACCAGCGAAATATTCTGGCCGAGGGTGATGCCATCGCATTTAGTGGAAGACTTCCGTTCTTGCAGCGTAATGTGGGCGCCATTTAGGAAGAGGCGGTAATAAGAAGATTTTGAACCATACTACTCGATGCTATGGAAACAATCCCGTTATCCACTGCGAGGGAGTCGGGTCCGTGAAAGGCGATCACAATGATCTTCTGCCGTCGCCCGATGATGAAAGCGACGATGGGTCCGTAACATCGCGAAAGAAACCTCGCACGTTTGTGGGAAAGTGAGGTTCGGGAGTGAAACGTAGCCATCACCTATGTGAACCGGCCCCTGAGCTCCAACCTCACGGCGTGATTGAGGAGCCCATAGCCTCCTACGGTTCGAGTGTCAAAAGCAGCCGCATACCCTCATACATGAAAAACACATTTCGTATAATCACGCCAGAGAGCCGTCTACGGGAATTAGGGGCAAGTGTGGGAGGCCATGAGCTTTCGAATTAGCCTAACACTGACAAAGAATGATATCTTATCCTATCTGATTGTCACTTTCAGGTGTGAACAAGCGGACCGGAGACTAGCGAATAAGTTGGAAAGATTTATCATATAATTAATGCAGGGTCTCATTACACCACAGTTATTTTGACTTGATATCGCTTCAAATCAACAACGAAGACCCATAGGGGACTATTTCAAAGCTAGTCGTGGGCGGATTCAGGGTTTTGAGTACAGCCGTGATATCATGTCCTACCGCACTACCTGTGTACCTCATGGAAGGGCTTCTTGAAAAGGCGTTCATCTCAAAAATTAGTGGATAATCATACGTGCACACAAAGCGATAAACTATTGTTCTACAGTATTTCTTCAACAATGCCAGTCAACTGGTACCACCGCCTCGAAAGGGACGGTATTAGTAGAATGTATGGACCGTATCCCTATCAAAGAGGACTGCGGCCGGATTAGACCGTCGTCTACCGTAAGGCAGCGAGCTGCCAAAGATTTCGAAACACCATCTTGACTGTTTGGGGTAGAGAGGCGTATATATTCGGTCAGTTGAGGTAAAAAATTTTATTGGTTTATTATTTTCGGGAGTCGTACAATGTGAGTTCCCACCTCAGATGGCCAATGTTGAGCCCAAAAACGTCTTGCAAGCGTTTAGGACACATTTTATGGGAAAGCAAAACGAGCGCATGCACCAAGGAACCGAATCTTGATGTCATGCCTACCAGTCCACCACGCTAGCCGCTAGGCCACCGTTGCACAGCCAAAAGCTTTGCTCGGCTCAGCGATCCGTTCAGTGCAGTGATATAACACAGGACTGGTCCCGTAACTTTGTTCCCAGATTCGTTCAGCAGATTTGAAACACAGACTTGAGATCAGCGTTTGGAATGCTAATCTAATAAGGATTAACAGGTGGGATCGAGCTCATTTCTTGATATACTAACCATTGGATTGGTGCCTCCCCCCCCCCCCCCAAATGCATTTTCACCCCACATTATTACTTTTATTTCATTGTTTATATCCCTTCATTTTGTTCTTTCACCCCACTGATTTGCATTCAAGCTAGTTGGTCACACACTAAAAAATCGTATTTTCAGTGAAAAGACGCAGCGTGGGGATTGATATGAAATCAGATGCTACAAAGTCACCAGATCACCTTTCAAAAAATATCACCTTTTCAGAGTCATGACCATCAGCGAATGTAGCGAAGAACCATGCCATACGATCCGAATTAAATATTAGTGGAGGAGTGAAAAACGTGAAATAGAGCATATACAAAAATGGAATCAGCAGAACGCAATATGTACGGTTGCCTTTGAACAGCTGAATAAAAACATTACTTCACACGCTATAAGTGCGCATACTACACATAATAGGAAAAATTCCTGTATGAGATTCTCTGAGGGATGTTAAGCAGACACTTCCTCAGCTAGCTGTAAAACAACAGCTGCTGAACGTGCTGCTTTCTGGATCTCGACGACGTTGAAATGCTCGTTGAGAGAAGAAGGCGGGCTGGTTCCCGGGGAAGAGCTTCGAGCACTGACTGGTTAAACACCACTTCTTGTTGAACAATTTCCATGCCATTCATCTCGCATGCTTCCTTTACATTTAAGTCAGGTAAACTTTCTGAGTTGTCCGCTATGTGTAAGTCGTTGTTACAGTGTCTTGAGCGAATGTACTTTATGTTTTCATCAACACAGTCATTGGAGCTGCTGATTATCGAAAGGTGTCTATGATAGGAGAAATAGCATTTCCACGAAGTTGCTTGGAAAAACGTCAGCAGTAGTTTTCAGGTGTGAGACGAAAAAGTCGCGCAGACAGAAACCGCGGTAGCCGAAGCCGAAATGACAACCACTGAGTGTGGATGTCGTCTTATTGTAGGTGGTCATATGAAATGGGCATTTCACATATCTAGCCTTACTACCTGTTCATGAAAACTTCATTTTTCTGTCACTCTTATAACAAAAGAGCATGATAGCTCACAGAACATCTCCAACCCTGTTTGCAAGAACCCGTCATTGGTTAGAATGTTGCCCACACCTCATATATGATGCAACCAAATAAGTTCGTGCGCTTTTTTTAAATTGATTATTTCTATGCAATGTATTAAAAAAGCTGATTTTGGTAGGAGGGTAACATCGCACATGCTTTGAAGCTTTTTTATGCAAAATCATTCAGTGCATCTCATAAGTTTAAGTAGTGCGTTTTAAGTTCAACAACAATTCTACCAGGACAACGACAGACCGCACACAGCGAATCACGCGGGATATTCTAGCACGTTCACAATGGAAGATTCTGTCTCACCCTCAGTATTCACCAGATTTTGCAAAACCGCAGGAACTTTTTTGGTTACCTGATACAAAGGGGTACGAGGAATAACAAAGCAAAAAAGCTCGAAAGGCTCACCCTTTGCATAGCAATTTTACTCCAAAGATCTAGTAATCTATTGATAACTAACACCAAACAGTTCATACAGGCACAGCACCACAAGCCTGAAATGTTGCGTTGCAGATTCATTTAAAGGGCACATTAGCAACTGCCGAGCACTACATAGGAGTGCTCCAATGTAATATCTTATATGACTTCTACATAAAGTTGTATCTTTTGAACCCGGTGCAGTGCATCTGTTCACCAAGTGTATACTCACCAAGTGCTATAGATCCTGTAACAAAGATGAGGTTCGGATTTGTGCAATAATTAGCTCCGATCAACCATAAATATCCACTCAGAATCGAATTCAACGATATTGCACACATGTCGTTAATACCTCAAAGTCATACATGCTTGACGATATTAACAATTTTGAGCTTCGAAAAATCACTGATAAAAATTAACCCATTGACGACCACGACATTTTGCGGGAAAACGCCGCGAGGGACCAGCGCGCTTTTCGTCCACCCGCGAGTGCAGTCCACATGTGGACTTCATGGTCCAGCATGACCATTTTTTGAAGTTTCTAAGAGAAAATTATAAGTCTTTAGGAATGTTCCTTCAAATGGATTCAGTAAGAATGACCACATTGAGTGATTGTTGATCTTTATTATAGAAACGCCTTTCGTTCTAGTGGTCATTCAATTATGTAAATCATGCCAGAAATCGTTTCGGGGTACTTTTATTTGCGTTGCGTTGGGAGCTTTGCGTTTGGTTGATGAAAGCGAAAATGCTAATGACGATCTCTTCTAGAAATATCTTATTTTTTGAAGTTGTTCAACGAACGAAGAATTCACCAAGGTAATGTACTCCTTCGAAAAAACACCTTCACAATTGTAAGATTAGAAGATTTTTTAGGACCACGCTGTATGTAGCTTCACTTAAGCTTGACGTAATGTTTTCAGAAGAAAAATTGTAAAAAAAAGGAAATATAGATAAATAAAACAAAAAAATACAACTGCAGTCCACATGTGGACTGCATGTTCTCACATGGCCGAAAAAGTGCAGTCCACTTGTGGACTGCATGGTCGTCAATGAGTTAATCAAACCAGTGAACGTTTCACACAAAAGATCATTCCACATAGAAAATGTCAACACAAGAGATAAAGTATTGTGATAGTGATTTCGTGATTCGCAGTCACAACTTGGATGGAAATCATTACCGTCACTGATTAAATTCACTGCCGTAGTTGAGTGAAATCGCGTGTCGCCAAAGGGGAAGAAGAAGCCAATACCTGCTGAGGTGATGATGTGTTGAACATCGTTTTTCTAGTGCACATTTCAGTGGTGTTTTCTGGCCAGCCAGGGGACTTTGCCATATGAAACAGTTAGACCACTACCCCATCTGCTTCCAAGGAGCGTAAAGAAGAAAGAATGTTCATTTTGGATGTCCTCTTTTTGGGTACAGCTGCTTAACAACCTTGCTCATCGGCCATACAAACAATCGTTGTTACTTTCGCAATTTATCTTGAAAAGATCAGTGCCAACCCTTCTTCCATAACCCTGTTTCTGGTTGGAGCACATGCTAGCTCGAACGGCTTATGCCTCAGGTACCTTTAGGTTAGGTAGAGGCCCTCTGATTAGTCGAAAAACGAATCCTCTACTGTTTGTAGCTACAACCCTACATATTTAACAGTCGAATTATTCAATGGAGGTAAAAAACGTTACCTAATATGATCATGATCTTGTAGCAAGACATGCGACGATGTTGATTCCGTAGCATGACCACCAAAACTATGGCGTAGATGAACTAAATCTTCATCAGTTCATATAGGACATCTCAAAACAAAACTTCTAAATTAGAAGTCTACCGCATTTAAGGCTTTTCAAGGTCGGCCTGCTCTTAGTTGCCACTGCTTTTACAGTAATGAAGTTGGCGCGTAGGAACAATAATGCTTAAGGGTTATTTGATGGATATCTTTCTGTGGCTGCCAATGAGGAGTGAGTGCAAGTGGAAAAAGCGATATGATCAGTAACACTTTGTTGTTTAATCATGAATCGTGAATTGTTGAAATGGGGGATGGACGAGAGGGAACCCAGAAAATGAAGAAGAATGGGACATTTGGACGAGCTATATGTACAATGTGGGTGATTGCGTAAATGTGGGTCCTGGTCCAGATAACTGAATGCGTTAGGCAAAAATTTATACATTGATAAGCAATGTTAACAAAAAACCCCTAGTCACAGCGAAAATAGCCCACCTTTCCCAGCCTCTAAGAGTAGGAAATTAAATAAGGGATCGTGGCAGCAAAAAGAATAGCAGAGGGGAAAAGAATGGGAGAAAAACATCGCTTCATCACTCAGCGATCAGCTGATTGTGTGTGGGTCCTAGAACGAATAATTGCAATCTTTATCGCCTCAACACTCGTCTGAAGTGACATCGATCGAAGGGCGGGAAGGCCGCGCGAGCCGGGAACAGGGCATCCGCTATGCCCTGATCGTCGAGATTTTGGGAGCTAGAGGATCCCTTCTACCACCCATGGGGGACACTGATATTCCTAAGGGAAGAACTCAGTCGCCATTTTTATCGTGAACGTGACTTTAAATAAAAATGAAAAGAAAAAATTAAGAAATTGAGCGAGGCCATCAGAGCAACAAAGGGAGTAGGTAGTGTGTTCATGTCCTAAATATTTAACACAATGCAAACCTCAGCTGTGATTCCGTATACGAGGGACCAGATTCCGAGATAGATCTTCCCATTTCCATGTTGTGGTACCGTACCCCTAAAAAATTAGAACTTCTTCTGAGTTACAAGAACAGAGGATGTTCTTTAAAGCAGCAGTTTGCGACTCAAACAACTTTGTGATTTGAACAAGAGAGAAAATGGAAACTTTTTGGAGGTAAGTACTCGATCACCACGTAATATAATTTAAAGGAAGGAATCCAGTGTCGGTTTATAGCCAGTTAGTGGCCAACCCTGTCATACGTAGGTTGCCTTTTATATTTTGAGATTCGGGAACAGAAACAAATACTACTTTTTGAAAATCGCTTTACTGCCACTCAAAATTCTCCACATTAAGATCTAAACACTTTTGCATGGGCCGAACCAATTTTCGAAGAACTTTTGCCACTCTGATGTAGGTAACTCTAAAACATGGATTCTGAACGCATCAACAGCTTCTTCAGGTGTCCAAAAACGTTGACCTCTCATTTTCTTTTTTACGTACGGGATGAGAAGAAGTCAACCGGGGTCTACATGGCTGATGACCTGTCAAATCGTTGTTTTGAGTGCTCAAAAATGCAGTTGTTTGAGCCGATGTGTGGGAGCTCGCATTGTGTGGCGAAGAGTGATCCGTCGTCAGCAGTTGGTTTTCCTGACTTTTTTGGAAGTCAATTGGCAAACAAATGGTGGTAAACTACTTAGAATTGACTGTTCTGCTTGTTCTAGTGGTACGGTTGCGACATGTTCAGTTTTTCCGAAAAAACAGGAGATCAATTGCTCGGAAGTGCTCGGTGCGCGGACAGCTCTTGTTGGATTTGGCTCATCTTGAAAAACCCATACGGTCGACTGCTGTTTCCTTTCGGGCTCATAGGCATAAATACATGATCCATCACCTGTCCCGATGTCATAGACGTGTTGCGAAGCACCGCGATCGTATTTTTTGAGCATTTCTTTCGACCAATCGACACGAGGCCCTTTTTTGGGGGATTGACAAAAGTTTCGAAAACAATTTTTTTACAGTCAAATGTTCATGCAATATTGAATGTATGCTGGTCCCACTAATGCCTGAGGTTGTCCCAATCTCACGATAGGTCACATGACGGTCTTGCAATATTAGTTTGTGCACAGCATCAACGGTTTCCGGACCATCGATAAACACTGGCCCTGGATGGAGCTTCATCACCAAAAATTGAACTAAGTTCATCCATGCATTGCGGTTGAGTTAGTCCACATCGAAAGTTGTAGAAAATAATCGCGCAAAAATGCTCACGATTCAACCCCATAACTTGGCCTAAACAAAATCTTATAACTTAGTGTAAACAACACAAATCGCGCTCAAATTTCGCAGCATGTCCTCAAAATAGTTAAACTAAACGACAGTGGTGTCAGTTGCTAGACTGCTACACTAGTGTTGCCAAATCTCAAAATATAAAAGGCAACCCTCGTATGTGTAGTCCATATGTCAATAGAAAGAATTAGCAAAGATTGCCGGGTGAACTGCTGGAAGTGTGTTGTGCGTGCATACGCAAAATTATTCCAGCACAGCCACCTGAAACCGGCTGCTCCTTCACTTGTCCACTCACACAAGAATAACGGAATATGTTAAGTTTCTTTCGAGGGAATGGTTATTAGAACTCAGAACTTTGAAATCGTATCTAGCCTTCATGAGTTGCAGAACCAGCCTGGGTACAAGTCAATAGTTTTGTACTAATAGGCTAGCTTGCTTCAATTAGCGCCATTCTGAGGAAGAAAAGGTCAGTTGGCGTTTAAAACGTATTATCACGCGTGTCTGACTGAAATGATAGGGCGTAAAACCTATAGTTCTAGAGCTCGGGTGTTTCAGAGTTCTATTCTGATTAGATTACTTGGTAGCAGTCAGATTCGCTTCAGAAGAGTTCTGGAGATAGAAATGATATAAATATCCAACATTGAAATTTTCGAGCGAGACGAGTTAAGACATTCAGATAAACTTTTCCAAATACAATTCTTATGGCCATCATCGTTGAATACTTTAATTAGAGTCTTTCTTAAGATCTCTATATTGTTGATTTTTATGTCTCTATCAAGTACAAGTGTCTAAAAGAAAAACGGGGAATGATTGATATCTCACTGATTCACTAACCGGCAGTCATAATCTGAAATACTTTCAGCATTTCCTCCGGCTCTAATTAACCAGTCCATGAACGAAACCTGAATACACTGCTATTATCAGTGCCCGTCTGACGTGATGTGTAAGTGGCATCTGTGGGAGAGGCTTGAAAGAAAAAGGAGGCGTGGCAGAAAACATCAGCGGCGCCCTCCCATTCTGGATGCAACGAGAAGTGGAGGATGAAGTCAGGAAGAGTACCCGTTAGAAGTAAATGCGGTATTATTCTTCAAGGATCAAAATCAGGCATATCGTGGCACCGGTCGGTAAATATGTATGATGGTATTCGGAGTCAATTCTTTGCGGCTTGAGATCGGATCCCGATGACTCCATCATTACGTGACGGTCATCACAGAAAAGTGGAGGTACTCACAGAGCGTTCCGACAGGAAGCCAACAAGTAGCGCCGTCAAGCCTGCTTGTTCTGTCGGTTGACCTTTTCTATCACCCTGCAGATACCTGCCAACAAGCAGCTAAAAAACTGGCAGAATCCTGAGGGGAAGATATTCTCAACCTTGAGTCAATTAGCGAGTGCACCTCTTCCAAACCTGTAAACAGAGCATGATCATGGGAGCTTTACGGGATATAAACCACACTACTGCTGCGTAAACGGCGTGTAATGTGGCGTCGAGTTTTCTGAGACACTTCAATTAAAACGTGTGCAATATATAGCTGAGTAAAATATAAAGTAAAATCAATTTGGTGTTCCTAAGATGGAAGGCAAACTTGTAAGGTTTATTGTAGTGACACTTTTTCTTTCATAATCGTTTACTAGTAATTGTAGAGTTTTTTAATCATTACATACATGACCTAATGCCCTTTTCCACCTTCTATTCGTTAGCGGAAAAATGAGAGGTATTGGTCAATAGATTATCGAGAACTCGATATTGAAAGTTAGAAGGTATAATCTGAATTGAACGAGAAAGACTTTGACGAACAGACCTGTTCTTCGAAATTGATAAGTGGTACCAACCAAATTATGGTCCACAGAATAAAAATCGATGTGAGAAGGCGAAAAGGCATTTTCTGAAGGTTGCAAAGGAGTTGAGGATCAACTCTCTATAAAGGGTACGTACGCATACTGTTTTGAAAGCAATGATCACTCATGCTCTTTCACAAGATGTGGGAAGTTTGAAAGCGGAAGTAACCAAGCTTCACAACTCGGGAGATATTGCTCTTGCTCTTTATAATGCTTTTCTCGAATAAGGAACTCATTAAATACGTTTGTAGTTCCACCAGAGCTCTTCATTATCACTTGATGAAGGATAAAGTCTTGAGGCGTTAATCAATCCCGTCTGAGGGATGAAGACTTGGTTGGCCTGGAGCCTAGTATTGTCACTTGATAAAGGATGAAGGATAAAGTTTTTGACGTTAATCAATCCTGTCTGGGGGATGCGCCCCGCACTCGACTTCCATTCAGAATCGTAGTGGCGTAATGAGTGTGTATGTGGTCTATACAATGACTTGCAGTGACCAGCCGATGTACAAGTCAGTACTTTTATCCTCCCAGCGAGTCTGGTACCAATTCACCGACCCCGGAAGGATGGAAGGCTTGGTTGGCCTAGGCGGGCATCGATCCGGGATTCGAACCCCTGACCGTGCGTGTGATATAGTGCGTCACTTGCCACTACACGACCTCCACCCAGGTCACTTGATACCTGAAATAAAGACTGACATGTATGCAAATGGCTGAAAACCTGAAAAATTTAGGAAGGACCTTTCTCCTCTCGCAAGAACTGCAATCTTCAATACATAACAGTGTCTGTTGATGGAGTAAATTACTGATATCCAATTAGACTGAAGAATTCCGTAGAAGCTTTGCCTATACGAAACCCCAAGATGAAGAATCCCGTAAGCCTTTTACTTATTGCCCTTCGGATTCAGTTCTTTGCAATAGTTGTTTGGTGTGTTCTATTGTTGTGAGTAAATACGCCGTTGCACTCGCTGCTGTACAACAACTCGATATGGCAGCTGCAGGACTTAAGAAATTACCTTGGCCTTCCTTGCACGGTTCATAACTTCTCGGATATGATTTTGATCAGAACTACAAAGACTCTTGGGAAACATCTATTACTTTCATCTCACTGAACTTATTCTGATGAATCACAATGATGTAGGAGATTATTCTGCTAGACAAATGTTAGACAAGAAATTATTGCTCGAATTCTTTCCGCTCAGACGGTTCGACGTTCCCAAGTGAATCATGAAAGCGATGGCTGTACTTTGAACGTATAATAATTCACACGCTCCTTTTGAAAGGTTTGTAGCGTGATTGATTTCCTTTTCAGGCAAAACTCAACTTTGTGATGTTATTTCAACAAAGATTTCCCGGAAATTAAATCCACATCAAAAGGTGTTTCCAGCTATAATTTGATTGCTTCTTCGTAAAAAAAAGTTCCATCATCAGCTGTAATATGAGGAACTATAGTGCACAGTGATAACCAGTTCGTAGGATTGATAGTTCTGAATTTTTCTTGCTGCCCTAACTTTTTTTATGATTATTTTTCAGAGGTCACCATTGGGCTTGCAACCACCCTCTACGAGATGCTCCATATTTATTCAGATTATCTTCAGCATTTGTAGTCTTTTTGAAGACAGGGTCCAAGAAAGAAGTCGCGCCACTAATGAGCATATCAGCTTCCTTCACCTAGAGCTGCGTCTCATAGTAGTCTGTACCATTTTTGAGCCTATAAGTATGCAAGCTTTTCCTGCTATCAGCTACAAGGCGGTGTGCTCTTCTGACCTTAAACCTGAGACATTGCTTAAGACTATCATCACTGTGCGGCTCTTGACGCTTGACGCTAGCCTCAACTTCTCAAAACTCTATCAGTTCTTGCTTTTGCGGCAGCATTCTCGGTAACATGGAGATCGAAAATGAAGACTTTCTGAGCAGATGGGGGTCGTGTACGACCCAAGGATAACAGAAATGGGAAATACGGAATAGGGAAAATGAAAGTAAAAGAGAGTTAGCTTCGGCCGCTCTAACTGTAGCTGTTTTCTGGCCATCTACAGCTGTTTACCTGAAATGATCGGGAGCGCGGTCAATAAAAGTTTGCCCATGTAAATTCCCCAGTGATCACCCATGAGCTCCTTCCAGTGTTAGGACTGATTGTTGTGAAAATCTGATCAAAGGTCTCCACATTCCCACTGATGCTCGAGTAGCTCCAAGGCAAGCACGTAATTTAAGGAGGTCATTCACCGTAGCTCGAAATCGCCCAGGTCATAGTGGAAGCAGTACAAACTGGGCATGGTATTTACCGATATCAGGAAGGTCAACTTCACACTAGGGCGTGGTTCCCCCGTGTTACTGTGAGGTATTTTTCTCTATGGTTCACCTTTGGATTTGGCCACTATACAAAATGCCAGAAGGGTCCTGCGAGTTCGTGTTTGCGACTCCGAAACCCGCACGGTGACTTCAAAAACGCCTTCATAATGGCTTGTACGAGATGGGCTACTCAGGTAGTAGGCTCTTTTAGTCGATTCATATAATCTATGTGCTTGATCTTCGCTAACACAGTGATATATATCCACATCCACAGCAAGCGATCCTGGAAACCACCGCAGATCTTACGCAATCCTCCTTCTTGTCAGCTACACAAGCTACATAGTTCACACAGTTTCGGATGGTTGATGAGACGAGCGTAGGGCCGGTTCGACCAAGCGCTGCTCAGGTTTGAAGAGTCACACTCGTAATAGCGACTTGATTTTCTAGATCCGTCCTCTTTAGACACTCTAAGGTGCTAACCCCAATTCTCGAACATGAGGTAGGCAGTCTAAAATTATTCTTCATGGGGCTAGAACACATTTAAGAGCCAGGGGCTTTACCTTCAGAGCTGGTAGTCTGTACATAAAAGTAACCAAAAATCTGATCGCTCCCTTGGCTTTGAATAGGTTCAAGCGTAATATGACAGTGGTTCTAACCAGGCATGAGCTTCCCTAGTTTTCTGAGATTGATCAATTGACTCCATACTTGTGTCTTTGTCTCATCTCTGGGTTGATGTACCATTATGTGTTGTGGTTTTCTCTTAGTTTGCTTTGTCTACTGCTTTTATCTTCAGTTTTGGATGGGCTATTATGTTGATTTCAGAAGGTTGTCTTCTACTGCGTTGTCTTAGCGCATAATAAACATAAACATAAACTTCCTAACCTCGGTCATTTCCTTGAATAATTTGGGTTTAAAAAAAGAGCATTATCGCCTAATTGCTTCTGAATTCTGGCAATTGATGGTAATATGCAATGCTGTACATCTAACAGACAACAATCAAAGATTACATCTAACAGTTGTAATCTTTGATTTCCGCTTTATTTGATAGTCAATAGAAAAGTGGGCGGTTAAACAGTCTGACTGCATCATTGACCGGGATAAGTGCTGCTGATAGAGATTTGAATAGAGAACTTATCATTCAACCTATTTATGCTCCTTGCGGCAGATTATGAGATTAGTCTGAGTGACAAGTCTTCTATGATACTTGTGCTCGAAGGTCAGAGAGCAACCTGGATTACCTGGAATGAGAACAGATCGTAAGGTGAAAGAGCAAATGGTCCTCTGGGTATGACTATCAAAATAACGACGAAAATTGCACTTGCGACAAAAAAGGAAGAATCGCGAAGAGCCCTTTGCTTTTTTTCCCACACGCGACTGCAGCCCACATGTGGGCTTCATGGCTCAATAAGGTTATATTATATTTTTGTGTCCATGTATGGATTCTACCATAGCATTTCTTGATCATTCAATCATGAGCTCAATGATGACCTCCAGAATTCGAGGATCTTTCATGGGCTTTGCATGAAATAGATACTGAAGAAGATGCTGACCCGTCCTCTCGGAATGCCCTTTTTTGCGTTTTCAAAGAACGCTGCATGAAGCACTGTACAGGGAGGGCCAATACTATAATTACACAGATATCCCATCCCCAAAACAAATAGAAAGCTAAGAAAGTAAACCGATTCCAAGAAAGTGTTTCTCACTAACCCTTTACTGAAATAGTACATAGCAGTTGATATCTCTTGCTCCTGCTCTCACGCAACCCCAGATGCGATGATAGACGGCATCTAAGGTGGCACGCATCTAGGGTGCGATCAACGAGTTGATCCCGGTTTTTTGCGAGGGGCATCATTTTCAATATTATCTCAGTTCTTATTTGAGCTAATGCTGCTTCTATTTACGAGCCCGACCACACTGAAACACCTATGAGATCTAAGTCAGGGCTCCTAAGTGGCCACTGATCGAAGGTTATGAAGTCAGGAAACTCCTTTTCAAATTTTCAGACAATTCCTGATCTGCGGTCAGGAGCATCATCTTGACAATATGTCCGGTTTGAGTTGCCAAAGTGTCCTCTTGCGCACGAAGAGATCGAACAGATCTCCAAATGAACTTTCGCTCCTTAACTCACAAAAATAATCAGTGTTCTTGCCTCGGCGGTTATGCTCGCAAAAGCCATAGCAGAACGCCAGTGAGCCCAACGCTGTATCACTTCCAGTGAACATCTTTTCGTCGGTGAACAGGAATTCCGTACGGCTTTCGAAAACGGAAGGGCAGCTTTTGTGAGCCAACCTTTCTCTTCTCTTTACTCTGCTCACCGGGGAAATCACTGCCTGTTTTTATAAGTATAAGGATCATCATTCAACCTTTTTAGTGTACAGATAATGCTTCACGATTTTGGGCGGTAAACTTCATGAGATTCCCTCTCATTCAGCCATTTTGGGCTTAGAGTGAACTCCGCTGCTACGCAGATCTTCGCATGCTTCCTTAACACTTCCTTCAGATATAAACGCAGGCCTCCTAAGTTTACCCCTCCTGTCTGCGATTGCTCCCATTTTTCGAAAGCGTCTTGTGGTTGAATGCAACACCTGTTTTGTTACATCAAGTCGTCTGTAAATGTACCGTGAAAAAAGTGCTTGTAAATGCAAAGCGATTATTGTTTCACTGGGTTGTGACGCTTACATTATTTTCAAAATCTGCTAAAAGTTCAGTATAACTACGAAGGAAATAATGTAATGTACGTACTCTGTGAAATGAAAGATACCGAACGAAATGTTATACGCCCGGAAAAAATTTGGTATGAGCCTTAGCACGCGCTGTCATCACAACTTTGGCCCACCCTGTAAGGCCTACCAAGACAGAGGAATTCAGTGGTCTTTTCATAGGTAAAATTCACTTCAAGCAGTGTAGTCTTTCCAGTTGCACAGGTATAGTTGAAAACTTCTGGAAACTAGGTTCTGCAAATGAAAGCTTTTTTTTTGAATTCGCAGCATATATGTAACTCCATATCAGTCTGATTCAATGCTCAGAAAGGAAAATATACCAAAAAAGGGAGTATTGCTTGATTGAATAAAAGAACTGTCTTCCACGTGCAGACCGCAATGTCGTCTACGTGACAGATGGTGAGGCGGCTGAGGAAGAACGTCGCCTAGGGGACTGGGGATATCAGAAGCTAACGTTTTACAGAAACGAAGCGCATTACTTGAGCCATTTTCAATTCAATCATTCTTCCTAGAAGTCCAATAAAGCGCGTTAGTTAGGCTCATCAGTAATTTTCTCAAACTCAGCTAGCTATGAAACATCGAGTAAAGGTGCTGTAATGTTATTTTATGTATAAAATATATTCAATCAGTCGAACTTTCGAGCAAATCAAGCCAATTTTCGAGCACCGAAGCTTTTGAGAAGTGCTTATTACTGAGGAAATTCGATATCAACTGAGTGATAGCAGTCTTGTTAGGCTTCCCAAAACCTGGCCTACTGACTATGCAAATGCGATGTGAACCATTTTCTGCTCGGCCATCGCATCTGGTAGCAGTGTCGTGTAACTTCTTCCGAGCAACAATAAGCTCTATCTTCGCTTTTCATTCATTTCGCACCACTACAGAATCTCACAAATGTCCCTGAAAAGTTGCACTAGTGCTCAGTTTGTGCCATTCAGAACATCCCATTAGTGAGAAAACTCCCACAAGCTGGAAGACTTTTATGGCTATAAAACTCAATCGTAGCAACTACGCATTCCCGCATATTTACTTCAAAATTTTATTGACCCTGTGGGTGCCTAGTAAGCGGATACATGGCCTGAAGATTCATTCCAATCGATAGTATTTCTTATACTCCACATTAAATACCTTTCATTTCATAACCATAATAACATGGCTTCTGTAGTATCTTTCCCAATCATTTAAATGATCATGTCATTGACAGTGTAGCGTCCACCCATGTGTGGGTGATTATCCTCAATGAGTCACAACTGTCCATCATCCCAGATTAAACTTCAGGGTGCGGACGAGTTAGGTAAATTGTTCCAAAGCATGAAACAACTTTCAGCTTTCGATAGTTTTGTGTTTGAATTCATTTTGATGTTCCAGAAGCAATACAAACATCCCTTTCCTCATTCCTTCCGTAGACGGCAAAGGCAATAAACTGACCGGAACAAAGTTCTACAAACTATAATACATAGCAATCAACATGCCTGGTACACTTGCCTGGGAAAGGAGTATAATTGACATGAGGGTCAGCCGATTCATCTGATCTCGATTCCGCTTTGGAATGCTTCCATGGATTTCCAGATGCAGTCAAAGTCGATGTCTTTGAATAAACTCCTTGTTGCAGATTCGTTTTGATGTGCCCCGCGGGTTTCTTTATAACGTTTATTGAGATAAGTGAATACGTTGTTGCACAGCGGAGGTCGGCTATTGAGTGAAGAGCAGGTTATTGAGAGGTTTATTGCGCGAAGATGATGTGTACAATCCGCCATGACTTTCTTTTTATACGGTGGTTACCTTGGCGGCGGCATAAGGAATGAAATATATCATAGGCTAGAAAAGTTTCTCATGAGACCAGTTACGAAGATAAGAGGAAATGTTGTGAAAGCTAAGAAAGATAATTCTAATCGTACCGTACTACTTGAGTAGCGTAGCTATACTTGACAAATATAACACCATTAGATCCTATTCTTGCATCCAGTTTGAGTCCATCTCTTGCTTCCAAAGACCACTTCTAGGCAGTGTTCCCGATAATTTTGCCACCGGCTTCATCCGGGAAATAGAGGTTCAAAGGTGATTTCGATCATTGACTAGTTGACTAGCTTTTGGATTAGCGAGTATGAGGCGATACCTATCCCCAGTTAGTAACACCAACACCTACTACAGTGTAGAGAACTCTTTCCCCAGTTTATAGGGTCATGTCTGAGTTCAAGAGAAATATATTAGTATTTATTCATTGATACACACACAGAGTGCGCCACAAAAGGTTGTGATCAGGGAATAAAACCAAACTAGACCAAAACAAACTGAATCCGATTTGAGTCGAAAAGCAGTCTGCTGGATTACATACCTATATGGAAAGAAGAGACTAGAGATATGAACATGAATATAGCCCAGGCAGCACGGAACAAAGCAAGAAAGGAAGTATCAATGTTTGCATAGAAGAAATGAAAGCAGCAGCTAATACTATACACTCGAACTCAGGATACAAGCAACTAGACAAACACGACAAAAAGGTAAGAAGCAACGAAACAAGGCACAGGGCAATTGGAACCTATTTGAATGAACAACAAAGTATCGCAACCGAGGAAGCAATTCATTAGCCACATGCTCAAAGAGGAGCCAAAGACGTTCCATAGCGACATTATGGTAGTAGATATAGACCGAAGGAGCAGGTGAAGAGATACTTGAAGTAAGATGAGGTGGTGTCATCCGTCCAACAAAAGTCAGGCCACAGCATACCGATGAGATTGGCAACACGAAGGATCAATAGCCAAACCACAGCATACCGATGAGATCGGCAACACGAAGGATCAATAAATAATAAATAGCCTCTAGGTGAAAATATGAAATGAACTCATCTATCCAAGCCAAGCAACTCAACAAATGCATGTTCCTCAATTTTCTTTGGGAAGACTTACCATTTGACGATTGCAGCACTTAGGGAGAAAGCTTTCAAGCCATATCGTCTTATGGAAAGATAACGAATTTAATGTATGCGTGTGACGAAACCTCTGCATCCTCTTATTTTGTAGCATGAACCCACTAGATCTGGCACCATTCTCTGTGCCTCCATCCTAGCAAGTAATGAGTATGTATTCGGTTCTGGGAAAATATCTAGGAAACAATAACCTAATGAGTCTGCTGATTTGCAAATATCCAGTGTTGATGATTCGGAAATATCCTTCTTCCGAGATGGGTTACACCCTTGGGAGCATTACTCAAAGTCATGTAAATTCGCAACCTATGACAACTACATAGCGTTTGACGTTACGACGACCATTTGACGAATACGAAATCGAGCAGCAATTGCCTTATTAGCAACATCGTCTAGATAAGCATGCAACTTCAGATCCGAATTGAATAGTGCACCCAAGACTTCAACATAGGAACCCAGGCGAACACAGCTCCAATGATAGGGCATTTTCAAGAGAGGCCACATAAAATAGTTTAGGCGCAAATTTTGATGTCGTCAGCATAAACTGAGTCTTAACAAGACTAGAACTCTTAATGAAGGGTAGGAGATCAGTGGTATAAATGAGAAACTAGGATGGCAGCACAATGCTTTGCGGTAATACACTGGGGCAGACATGTCGTTTCAAGAAGGTTAGACCCAGTCTTACAGTCGCATGCCTATGACCACAGTAGGATCTAAATCAGCCATGCATCTGATCATTGATGCCAAAGCTATTAACCTTCATGAGAGAGTTCGGATAGACAGGTCCTAACAAGAGCTTCGGGCAGGTCTATAAAAATCACATCAGCCTTTTCTCCCTTGATAAGAGTTATGGTCAAGTCAAAACACGCACTAACGAGATTGGAAGTAGTGGAGACCCCACACAGAAAGCAATGTTACTCATCCGGGATGGCATTGTATGTTTGAGACCAATCAGGTATCTCAATAAGCTTGCAAGCACTAAGAGTGATGCTGATTGGCCGAAAAACAGACGGCAATCTACTGTCGATTTCTTAGAATAGCTGAAACTATTGATTCCTTCCTGATGTCACGGGATTCTTCAAGGAGCTTGGATAAGTTAAAAATATGCGTCAAAGGCTGACAGAGCGAGCTCGCTTACTTACAGAAAAGAATTTGTGGGATCCCAACATAGGGTTCAGTCATCGAAGGCTAGAGTTCCACCGTACTTGGAAAACAGCGTGAGGGCTGATGATAGTACGCTCCGGTGGTGGTCAATCCGGATGTGACTGCTCACTGAAAATTCATTGCTAGAATTACTGCGAGAGAAAATGCTAGCGAGGTCGTTACCAAGAGCCCGGCTCCGAGAGGAAGAGGGAACAAGTGGAATCGGAAAGCTTAGGTAATCCTTATAAATATTTTGCTCTGTGTGATGAAGCGAAAGCATTCTTTAAGAGCGAAAGTATGACTTGGTTGAAAGCCGCTTTACTCTACTCTTCATGGAATCCCAAATCGCTATATTTCTCATAAATTTCTCGATATGAATATCAGGATCCACGCAAACTTCCCCAAACAACTCATCATTCGAAGGATCAGAGGGCCCTCGAGAAAGATGGGGCTTTTGGGCCAACAATTTCACGATGTGTGAATAGTACTTGGGATATGGCTGAGGCGGAAGCTCAAATGCAACGAAAGAATAAATTGCCAAGGAGAATCGCCTGTATACATCTACAATGCTGTGGAAGAATGTATCCAGCCTCCCATAAACAAGATTCACAATGTCCGGAACAGGCATAAGAGGACAGAAAAGGTTCGTTTGGATGACTTCGAACCCACACCACTATGACCGGCATTAGAGAAGGAAATAAGTATGGAGACAGGGAAGAATGATGAGGAGCATAAAACTAGGATGTTGTCCCAGAGTAGGAGAGGTGGCGTATTGAATGATCTCGTAGTTGCCGCAAAACTGAAGGTACAGTGCCGAGGAATATTTCGTGGCACCTTAGTAAGCCAATCAATACTTAAGTCGAAATCACTAACCAGCACGGTAAAAAAAACTCTATAAAAGAATCATTATCAATAGGGGGAAGTATTCGATAAGCGATAGCAACTAGTCCCAAAGAAGACGGAAGTAGACCGCTAAAAAACTAAACGCATATTACATTGGGCACGTGCGGTCCATTTGGAATCGATTATTACCTTTGATTTGATTCAGCCATGTGCGCATCGGATGCAGCTTCATGAAAATCGCTGTGAGCAATAGTCTTGGAACGCTTATTGGCTCCTTCAAACCCAGTCACATGTTTTTGAGCTTCCGATAAGGAAAGCAGTATCCTCTCGATAGGTGTGCCGTTGTTGTGCTCTGGAGCTACTGTACAAGTGGAAAGCATACCACAATCCACATCTGACGAACCCGCATTTGAACCTTGGTCGAAATTCACTTGATTCGCTGACACAGATTCACTGGATTTATCCATAGTTTCCTTCCTTCGACGGAGATGATCTACCTTTGGCGCCATTACCAATCGATCAGAAATTGCAAAAAGTCGATCGGAACCCCTACTGAAAACAAGCAAACAGTGGAATTATTATGCTGCTGACAACGACAAACGACGCTTAGTGGGTTAGAACGGCAATTTTTGACAAAAATTTTTCTTCCCTTTTTTGGCATTCAGAAGGCCATTCAGCGGAAATGGGCCATAGTTTTATATATGCAGTGCTTATGCCCCTATACCATGCAAAAAACCATTTTCGAAAAGCGTCCCACGCCCTGAAGACCTTCCTCGTGAGAGACTCTGATAAAGAATTCTCACAACAGCAAAACCAGTGGCACCAAGAATGGAAGTAAATGAGTCTAGAAGAAGTTGCAAGAAAGGCAATGAAACGAAATATATGCACGAAATGTTGGGAAGATTGTGACTAGGAGAAAAGCAGCCGCACTCACTCCATAGTGACTGAAAATCCTGGAAGACCAGATAGTTTGAATATTTTGAATAATTTGTAGCTTACAGGCAGTTACTGCTTCCGGAAGAACTTTTCAAAGAACTATACTAAGTCTCTGTGCATATTCACAGCTTGCAGAAAATAGTTACTAACCAAGACGTTCATATTCATGGGGAATGTCTTCATCAGAGCGCTCAAGGCGTTCCTCTCATTTTAGGCAGCGTTAATAACTTTGAGATAGCCTTCGAACGCCCTTTCCTTCACCTCCAATTTTTATCGTGTTACTCTTTATAAAATGCACTTGACACTTGGTTCATTTACCAAATTTGAGGTACACAAAAAATTACTGTACTACTATATAAAGCGCCTATAGTGTTTGTATGTCGGTTTGTGCGTTCGACGGCGAAAAGTTAAGTAAGCACGATGAAGAGTGTGAACTGTAACATGGACGCGGTGAGGAATTATTTATGTAATAGGAAGTCTACGGATCATGTGATGCACGAGTTAGCGTGTGTAGCCCAACTGGTCCAATACCACAAATAGATAGTAACTTCATAGCGCCGTTTATTTCAAAAATTCAATACATATAACTTCTATTTGCATCTTCGAGTTGATTAACAATGCAAATGGTTGCTAGATTTGTTCTGTTCTCAAGTCCATGGTTAGTTATAGCTAGCCTCGATGCGGTTTCCGACTGATTACTCTTCAGCGATGAGCATAATATCGCCAACAGCATAATGCTCGATGTGAAAATCAACAGAGAGCCAGCTTGCAATTTATACATGTATTTTGTAGTTTGTACAATAATTTGAATAAGAGACGGATTTTCCAATATTCACGATAAGTAAATCTGGCAATGGACTGCTGTAAAATGAGTAACCCACCGATAAATTACTTGCCAATCTTCATTTTTTTCCAGTATCCTGCCGACTTACCAACAGAAGGATTTCAATTTGTAATATCGACTATGTATTTATCACTACCTGGATGGATATTCAGATTCCTTTTAGATGAAGTTAAGGAGAGTTTGCATCCAAATACCATGGCACGCATAATTTTCGAAACCAAATTTGATGACCGCACGTGGGATTCAGTGAAAACTGAGACTTGACTAACTAAATCACATTTCAGAGGTACTAGGTCATGACCAACTAAAGGACGTAAAAGTGGCTTAGCGTAACATATGATGAAATGAGCTTAAGGTATAGAAGCTATAAAAAGTTGTATTAGTAAAGTGGGATGATCTAGTGTTCTAGTCTAAAGGGAAATGCTCCAGCGCTCACCGGAGAATCGCCTCTTTTTAGAAGCGACCATACCATTTTGTTGCTTATGTTCTTCTGTCGTTTAGCTTTCTATGAGGCCTGTATCTCAGTTATACAACGAGTGAACTGTTATTTCAGATGAACCGCTCTTGAACATACATGGGTTGCCTTTTATATTTCGGGATTTGAAAACAGAAGCAAATACTATTTATTGAAAATCGCTTAACTGCCTTTCAAAATTTTCCTCATTAACATCTATAAACTTTTGCATGGGCTCGAACCGATTTTCGAAGCACTTTTGCCACTCTGACTAAGGTAACTCTAAAACATGGATTCTGAGCGCATCAACGGCCTCTTCAGGTGTCGAAAAACGTTGACCTCTCATTTTATTTTTTACGTACGGGGTAAGAAAAAGTCAGCCGGAGACTACATGGCTGATGACCTGTCAAATCGTTGTTTTCAGTGCTCAAAAATGTAGTTGTTTGAGCCAATGTGTGGGAGCTTGCATTGTCGTGGTGAAGAGTGATCCGTCTTCAGCAGTTGGTTTTCCTGATTTTTTGGAAGTCAACTGGCAAACAAATGGTTGCATTCCACTCAGAACTGACTGTTCTGCTTATTCTAGTGGTACGGTTGCGACATGTCCACTTTTTTTCAAAAACAGGAGATCAATTGCTCGGAAGGGCCCGGACTGCTTTTGTTGGATTTGGCTCATATTGAAATACCCATACGGTCGACTGCTGTTTCCTTTCGGGCTCATACGCATAAACCCATGATCCATCACCTGTCCCGATGTCATAGACGTGTTTCGAAGCATCGCGATCGTATTTTTTGAGTATTTCTTTCGACCAATCGACACGAGTCCCTTTTTTTGGGATTGACAAATTTAAAAAACAGTTTTTTTTACAGTCGAATGTTCATGCAAAATTGAATGTAAGCTAGTCCCACTAATGCCTAAGATTGCCCCAATCTCACGATAGGTCACATGACGATCATGCAGTATTAGCTTGTGCACAGCATCAACCGTTTCCGGAACGACAATAGATTTTGGACGACCTTCACGAAATTCATCTTTGAGTGAAGTACGACCTCGGGTGAACTCACTACCATCGATAAACACTGGTCCTGGATGAAGCTTCATCACCAAAAATTGAACCAGGTTTATTTTCATTGCTGTTGAGTTAGTCCACGTCGAGAGTTGTAGGAGATAATCGCGCGAAAATGCTCACTGTTCAACTCCATAACTTGGCCTAAACAAAATCCCATAACTTAGTGTAAACAACACAAATCGCGCTCAAATTTCGCAACGGAACCTCAAAATAGTCAAACTTTACGATAGTGGTGTCAGTTGCTAGATTGCTACACTAGTGTTTCCAAATTCCGAAATATAAAAGGCAACCATCGTAACTGTTCTGTTTCCGTTCCATATTTCCGTGAAGCAATACAACGTCTTTTTTCAAGCCGTTCGTCTGCATTTTGGGAGAATAGCCGAATTCGATGTAAGGATGATAAGATTCGAACTATGATTTAACAAGGCGATCTGTCAGGAGGGGAGTCAAGTAAGCACTATTTGTCCCATCAATAATCTATTGCAGAAACTGCGCGAGAAAGTGACGCCGTGAGCGAAAACAACCTGCCACCTGCCAATTGGGGCAGTTGACGCTTCACAAAACCGACAGGAAGCCCGCCGCCTTTCCCGTGAGGAGAAGAGAACCTTATAGCATCAACCCCGCTAAGCTCCCCTTTTTTGCCTTATCTGTGCGTGAGAGTCGACTACCGATTCTCGATTTCTTGTTGTCTAGCAAGCAATAGTTGCATTGTTTTCTGTTACTTCGAAGCTCTCAATTTGGGTACGTTTTTCCGAAATCTCTTCGCCGTATCACCCATTGTTTGTTTTTTGGTGCGATACCATTTTTTTGTTTTGTTGTGGGTTGCCTGCAATACTTTTGACTAATCTGTACGTCATGGATTGCATGAAAAGCTTGTGATCTTTGAATCGGCTTAATACCACGACCGTTATTATTCGACCGTACTTCCTGAAAGAGTAGGTTGTACCGACTGATCAGTCAAAGGCACAAAAGGAAACGATTAGAATGACATAGCTAAAGATTTCTCTATAGTGTCATTACCCTTTTCCTGACTGTTGCACAACATCCTGATATCGAGGGTAAGCATGTAGTTCTTTGCCAATTCCTAGAAACCTGGATTCTTGATAGATTGCTAAGGTATACCATAATTAGAAGCACGTGGCGGCTCTGTTTAAACACGAAACGTAATCCCTAGTTGGGTACCTTTCCTTACAATAATAATCTATAAGGTTTTGGTGTGTTACGCTTTTTTGTTATCTTGAAAGTAGCCATCAGAGAGCTTGACATCAAAGTCAGTCAGAGGAGCTTCGCCAGCAGCTTTTCAACAGACAGGCTTTCCTTGGATTTCTTTCTACGACGGGAATTGGCATCCACAATTCGAGATTGTGGCTCATCCTCTCCTACCTGAATTCAACAGCAGCTCTTCCTATCAAAACTATTGTTACAAGGTTAACAACAGAAGTCAACAAAGTGAATCTTTGATTGTTCGAAAGATTCGGGAAGTTCGTTTGCGTTTTAATCGTGTTAGCTCTAAAAAATCAATATTGTTTCGCGAAAACTGTTTAGTGACGAATAATTCAGGAAATCTGAGTCACGGTTCACTTGGTAGTGGAACCTTGGCATATGTTTGACTACCACAAACTTCGCGAGGTTTTATTGGTTCTGCTCTTAGTTTGTCACAAACTGACTTTATCTGAAGCACCCAGAACCCTCATGAGCAGTTTCACTGTTATATTTGAATGAGTCGAAAATACCCTCACTTGGACCTCACCCATCTTCGTTGCGTTTACTCTCACAGAAGGTGACAGGTCCTCTCCTTTATCCTGTTCTGGATTATCTGGGAGCCCGAATAAGGTCGGAATGTTTCCACTCAAAAGTCCCTGTCTCGTGTCGTTGTCAGGATCCAGTTCACCATTGTCATCATCTTCGTCGCTAACAGGGTCGAAGCTGATGCTCCTGGTTTTTGCAGATATGCTGCTTTTACAGCATGAGTGTCGCTCCAGTTTGGATGGCTTGGCAGCAGATATTGAATTGCTATGAAGGGCCACGTTCGAAGCGATTACGCAACTGTGGGATGAACCGCGTCTATTATTGTTACTGTTTACTGTTATTATTATTATTATTGTTTTTGTTAAGAAGCTGTTATTTATGATAGGTTGCGCTTGAGCTGTGCTTTCGGTTGCTTCTCTTTTCCTGTGTCGGGCTGTCTTGTAGATCCTACCATTGCTGTTGCCGTTGACGAAATCACTGGTATTGTTGGCGTGACTGTTTTGTTTGGATTAGTATGGTTTATCACAGAACATACTAAGTGTGCAGTGTTAAAGTGCTTCTTTAGTTGACAGTTTATGTATTCTTTTTTGGGCAGTGTGATAAAAACGTTCCTCTCGTCAACAGTTGAGGAAACTGCCAGGCTCTTGGAGGAGTCTCTGATTTTCTGTGGTGGCGCTCCAACATGAACAGCTTGCAAGCCTTGTTTTGACGATATTCAAACATGGGCTGGGCTAGGCGGTACTTCACGCTTCCTTCTTGTAATGATCACCGTATTCTGCATCTTATCTATTCAACATAAAACTTGTGTGCTCTTCTGTCGTTGAGTCTGCGTCCAAAGCATAAATTGTGCTCCACATTTTCCACTCTCTGAGTGTCGTACCAAGCGTTCACTTCCAGTTTGTGTAAGTATTATACATGACTACGGGAGAATTGAATTATGCGTGTTATAAGAATGGACTTGAAGCCTGTATCCGCGAAGGATCTTTCGGAATTTGATTGTAGTCTGTTGTCGTACACTATGTAATGAGAATGGCAGTTAAAGTAGACTTCAGTGCCATTTTCAGCTGAGAATCTTGAAATACATTACAATGAATGAGTGCTCATATTTTTGAAACAACCTTTATTACATTGGCATGGTAGGGAAGTTCTGACCCATTTATGGAATTCTGTAAATCCGCTCTCCTTTGTTGCGTCAGAGCGGAAGCTCCAACAAAACGAGACAAAGTGTTAATCCTAGCGACCTCTACCACCAAGCTTCTAATACAAATGCTAACTACTTCAACTTGATTGAAGCGGCGCACAATGATACTGCCTCACTCAAAACACATTTGCCCACTAATACAAACTTTTTATTATAGTGGAGTACACTCCTGTGAACAAAGAATGATGGACGGCCTTTCAACTCAACTGAAACGAGCTACGGCAAGTGGTAACGACATATGTATCCCGCCTAATCCACAGTGGCAATGGCGGAGACCTTTACAGCTTCAAAGCGGTAATACAGGCTAGATGTCACTCTCACACGTATAGCTAGTTGTCGTCATGCCTCACCGATATCAATTCATCTACATGGCCGGCATTTTAGCCGGTGAATCAAGCCCACAAGTGCGTAATTACCTGTTTTCTCATTGAGATATGTGACACAGTCGTTCGTCAAGCACTGTTTATCGTAGAGCCGGTTTTGAATCAGCTACCGCATAATGTTGCTGTTGGGAATGCCCACCAATTAAACAACACCTTGCAGCTCAGCTCTGTAAATGCTTTGCAGTGCTGACTTTATCGGAGATGAAAAGAAGACATACTAGTGGTTTCGTAAGACGGATAATTCCCTGCGTATTGCTGCGCTTCCTCCAACGGTGGTGTGGTACCATATACCCATTCGCAGCAGCTATCTCGGAATCTAAGCAACGTGATTCGTGAAGTTAAACTTCTTCCTTGCAGATTCCGAAAACCCTCGTCTATTTCAAACTGCGTAGACTTTATAATGAACCATTCATCGGAATGGCTGCTTTCATAGTCCGCCGGGGGCGTGGACTGTTTGCCTAACACTGTCTGCCTCCCTCCTCTCCCCTAGCACTGCCTCCGCCGGCACGCCGGCCGGCCGACGCGACGGACTATGAAAGCAGCCAATATATGCAGTGCGTCAAACGATGACATTCTAATACCGGCCCTTGGATTCTAGGTAGAGGGCGATAGAGGCAACGAAGATTTTGGGTTTTTACTGAGCTCCTCTTGGGACCACTGACTGGGACTCACCTAAAATCTCTTACATTGTAATTGCCGATTCGAGCAGCAGATCCAATTAGCATTCCTCTTTCTCCAACATCGCACCCGTGATGAATCCAAATGTCAAACCGCGCTGATTGTGAAAGTTTACTCTGAAAATCAGCCTATTAACATCGAATGAATTTCAATTTGCCTCTCTCGTGGCGATACTTCAATGTAGAAAACTTCAGCCACGATTAAGTTTCAGTGCATAGGTGACTCAGCTAAAGTGTCTGACGTTGCCATCTTATCAAAAGCTGGGTTATGTGGACATTTGAATGGTCTCTTCCTCTTTGAATGAAATAAATCACCCGCTGAAAATGATTAAAAAAAGAACGCGTCTAAGATCTAAAAGAGTGATCCTCTTCTTGAATTGATAAAACACTTCATTAGGTGGAAGAATCATTTTTTGCTTCATTGATAGGTAGTAATCACGTCCTCCGCTTGTTAGAACACGAAATCTTCATCTGTATGAAACACAACATCCCAGCATGGTTAGTGTAATTTACAAGATGTTTTTTCACAGTTTGCAAAGGTAGTGGCCCCATGTAACTAGCCCACTTGCCCCTGGCCACCATCTCCACGATAACTCGATTGTTTCAATGTTGGAAACATCGGAACAATCGAGGTATCGTGGAGATGGTGGTGCAGGGGCAAGTGGCGCACTATTTCACATGCATGTTCGCAGGTTCGAATCCCGGATTGGTATTCGCCTGAGCCCACCACGCCATCCAATCCTAGGGGGCTGGCTGATTAATTGGCACCATACTTGTCTGGTAGGATAAAAGTACTGACTATTACATCGGCTGACCGCTTCAAGACATTGTATAGGCCACATACGCATTCAGTTCACCGTTATGAAGTGATTAACGCCCCAAAACTTCATCCTTTAGACTTTATCATCCAGCTGCAATATGAACTTATCACCCATATGTTCTATTTATTTTGCTTTTACTTGTCATCTATAATCAATGTTATGTTTGCTGTTTGTTTATTTGTTTTATCTGTTTCAGATGTAAACACCTGTCTATGAGTCAAAAAAGGGCCCACAGAAGAAACTACATGCTTGTCATGGGTTTTGCCTTTGGAAGCCTACAAAATGCTTTCTAACAAGTAGTGATCTTCGAACAAATAACGACCACAATTTGCTGCTTACCTGTGCATATTGTCTCCCATCTCCAGAAATATCGAGCTTTAAGCAGCGCATTACTAATTTCTCGTTGACGAGGAGTAGTCATCATTGTGAGTGGTGAATACAAAAGAAGCTTTTACCGTGAGAAGGGATTATAGGATAAATGCGTTACAACTATTGTTAGACATCGCATAAAGGTTGCTTACGCCTTCACTAACAATTAACAATACACACGTTGTCTCCGTCACAGTAAACAAAAACACTAATCCGACTGATCCCAACATACCTGTTGATGTCACTTCAGCATGACTGCTCAAGAGGTTATACAAATTACAAACTACGATACTTGATAATTTCAATCATACGACGTTTCAAACTGATCGTTCAATGTGAAGAGCAGGCTGTTAGGCAGAGGCAATGTTTAATTAGAAAACATTCAGGCCGTTAGAATTAATTTCAATGTCGTCTGGAGCGATATCTCCCCAAACGGCGTGTCGCACTCGCCGCACGCGATCGCGCACTTCGTAGGGAAAGATTTGATTTCCCAATGGAAGGATGCGGAGATGCCGCGGAACAACTGCCGTAGGCCAAGGGAATCTGGGGAGAAGTTCCGTTACCCGGAGCGATATGCACAAAAATATCTTTCCCAATGTTTCCTCGATGACTATTTTTCATAAAATTTAACCATGAGGAAAATAATCTGCTGATCTCGGTCCAGTCGATAGCTCACATCTTCAAAAAATTCTCCAACGAAAAGACAGTTCAGGGCAATACAGTATAGCAGCTTTCCGATGGGCTTCGATCTCAAAGCATAAGTGGTATGATAAATATCGTGAGCAAAGTTCACTGCAAAAAAACTCACAACAGGATTCCCGTATTGGATTGAGCACTTTCTCATCCATCTACATACAGTAGCGCTCAAAAGTCTTCGGTGAAATGGTTCTTCAGCCATACTTTTCAGTCGTAGCTCCTTTTCTACTGGATCTAATCATGCGAATTTTCTATATTTGGAGCGTGGGGGTATTGTGAATATTTACCACTATTAACCTGCAATCTGATCACGTTCCAGATGTTCCAAAGAGCATGAACTCAAAATCGACTAAAATTAGAGATGATGGTCCTTCTTGAATCTCATTCCTTTTTGTCATATCTAAAGTGTACGAGCGGTAACGCCGAACACAATAGATGAGAAAAACGCAGATAAGGTGCGAGTAAGTGCAGACGTCAACAACTTTAGTTTTAGCAAAATCTACTACCGCAACAAACACCTTGCTCTACCTGTGGACATTGCAGCTTAACAGTCAAATAGTGTTGGGTAGGGTGAAATATGCTCTAGTTAAACATATCTAATTTTTACGCGATTTGGTCTACTAAAAAAAGTTATGAACGAACAAGCGTCGAAGCAATTCACCGAAGACTTTTGAGCGCTACTGTATATGCAGGAGGTCTATATGTTTAGAACAACTGACTTATTCTTCGAGTTTACCCATGTACCTGCATATACCAAATTCGTTCCAGGCAGGATAGATGTAGTCATCCCACAGATATAAATTGATTACAGTAAGAAGAGATTTTTACGAAAAAATTTACTATTGATTAGTTTTGCCAGAAAATCACCATTGTGTGCGAATACCACTTGTTATTAAATGGTGGGTTGCCGCAATTTCGTACTCATCACAACTCATCATGCTTAGGGTTCATGTAGAACATCTCACCTGCTCTCTCGGATGGCAGAAAAAGATCGATTGGTTGAAGTAAAATTCGGAATTGGAAGCAATGACCCGCTTTTTGAAGTGAGCCACGCACTTGACTCCCTTGGACCTGGGTTCGATCACAAGTCATATTGTTGTAGAAGCATAAAGATTCATCTAGATTGCCCATTGGCAGGGACAAAGGATACTCGTTGATCTCTCTTGCAACTCATTTGGTGCATTTTCGTAAAGGTTATCCAGTGGCGGATCGTTCCGGCACTTTGAGATGTCTTTCGCTGGAATGTGGAACCTAGACTGAACACGATTCGTCACAGTACTCCACTAATAAGCATGAATGGCTTGGACATACGTAGTGTGGTGATTTTGCGCCGATTCCAACGCTGATAATCGATGCTCAGGAAAGTCTGTAGTTGACTAAAAAAAACCCTAGTCCACTAATTTTTAGAAAAGCTGAAATCTTGTAAGAGATGTAAAAGCTTAAAATAGAATAGCTCAGAGTAGTGTCGAATAGCTGCTCTTCCTATCCCACACGTTAAGCCTAGACTAGTTCTTTGAACCTTTCAATGAACTCTTGCTCAAGCTGGAAGCAAGCCTAAATCTCATCCCAAGGGGTGCTTTGCTGCAGTACTTCGCAGCACCTTACCAAGAAGCATGAATGGCTTCTAACAAGAAAGGGCATTCATTGAAATCATAGTAATATGCACTATTCAAGTCACATCCGAATCCATCCAGAGTGACATTTTCACTTTCGGGTCTCGATGCTCTTAGTTTCAAAAACTCATCGTTTGCGCCCCAGAGCACTGAATTGCAGTTGGTACATTGACAAGAAAAAAGGCTTAAAAAAAACTCCTGAAAAAGTAAGGAAGGACCGTGCAAAGAGGACTACGTCGACTATGCGTCCTCTTGAAGGATGAATTAGATGAAATGTAATTTGTCTTTACATTTTTGTTTTCAGTTTTCCCTTCTTTTTTTGCGATTGCGATTTCACCCTTACACTAGAAATTCATTCCCCTCTTGTAGCTACAAGTCCACAGCCCCTCACGGCTTTTCTAGCCTGTAAAGTTATTCGATTAGAGCATCACCTGATCTATGGTTACCTAAAAGCAGTAGAACATCGAAAACAATTGTTTACACTTCAATACTGTCAATTTTTTGATTATCTAGAAGTGCTGAAAAACTCTTTTCCTCCATCTTTTCATTCGCACGGAGATCTGCTCAAAAATCAAAGATGAGGTTTCTCAGGTGTCTGAGAAAACACAACAATTCGTCCCGCACAAAATAATCTTTGATGAAAACAAAAAAAGGAAAGGTCTTAACTGATTATTTATTCTTCTTTCCCTTCCTTTTCCTTTCCTCTTTCTTTGCAAAGCAAACTATCAAACCACGATGGTTGGAGGTACTCCTCCCCAAATTCCCACGGTAAGCGGCAGCGGTTTCGCGGTGGATACCATATCCTCCCACCAGCCTTTTTGGGGTAAAGTACTCACACCCAACCACGATGAACCTATGGTAACAGTATTTTGTTGGTAAAACAAAGTCTAAATTCTTCTGTTGTCACAGCCAATTGGCACTCAATTTATATTATACAATACATGCACACTTCTATGTTAAGCGGAGGTGTGTAGTGGCAACTGGCGCACTTTCGCACACGCACAGTCGCGGGATCGATATCCTTCAAGGCCAACCAAGCCTTCTATCCCTCCGGGGTCGGTTAATTGGTACCAGATCCGTTCAGAAGGAGGATAAAAGCACTGACTTGTACATCGGCTGACCATCACAAGTCATTGTATAGGCCAAATACGCATTCATTACGCCACACGATTCTGAATGGAAGTTAAGTGCGGGGTGCATCCCTCAGACGGGATTGATTAACGCCCAAAAATTTATCCATTTATACTTCTACACCTCTATGTTATGCACTGATGCTACCTGTAATGTTTAGCCTTGTCCTATCTGTTTTTGAGAATGCCACTGGGACGTCTTGCAACCACAAACCTACCGTGCCTTCCAAACACAATTCTTTCGCAGTTCCTATAGCAAACGCGTTGTTCTCCAACGTATAGATATGCCTTTTCACCTTCTCGAATAGACCTTGTAAGACTGCGCGACGAAGGTTGGTAAACTTATGTTCTTGACCTGCATGACCCCCAGTCCGACTCATTACTCGCTTCGTTTTGGATATGGTCAGGCTCATGCCCGGTCCATGCATTATAAGTCCTTGACTGTAGGAAAATGAGGAATCGCTGATAAAGCTGATGAGCTTCCGCTTCGGCTATGATTAGACTCAACTACAGCTCTAATTTTGGAATGGGTTTAGGTGATATCATAGTATTGCTTTGTCTTTTCAATTTTAAGCCTGTCATAAGGTCTAGCCGAGAACAGATTAGCTCACAATTGGGAACATCATCTGAGCCGTTGTTGGAAATGCTCTAGCGATATGTCATTGTTGGGTGCCGCCCATACGCAATTTATAGAAGAGGAGATCCTGTTCTGCTTCACAAGATGATACTTCCGTCATCCCAACACCACTCTCGTTACTTCGTTGAAAACTCGCTAAAAATGTAGCTGTCTTATGTTCTCTGCAAATATCGCTATGGTTTAAACAGTATGGTATCCCCTCCATTTCAGTTGTGGTATTTTGATCAAAAGCCTAGTATTCTAGACTAGTTCAGACTCCCAAGAAACCATTCATGAACATTTTGAAACCATGGCGGCGATCCAAAAATGTTCAACAAGGATATTGCTGCGATAGTTTGGGAAGACGGCGGCTTTTTGAGCATTTATCGTACAATAAATGCTCTACGGTGGTCATAATATTGTCGAAACTTTGTTTAAAATTGATGAAATGGTAAGGCATACTTGATGGTACTCATTTCACCAAAGCAAGTAAAGGGATCCTTGAAGGGTAATGTTAGGCCTAATGGATCACTGTTGTTCATCAACGATATCCTTGAGTTGATGCCAGTGACGTCTAAATCTGCCCTGTAGCGAGATAGAGTAGCCCTGTGATCGCCACGGACCGAAGAACACGAGGCTGTGAAGCATTCATTCAGTTTATAGCCACCAGATGAAGATGAGTAACCATCGTTCTAACTTCTGTCCTGGGATTCATTCGACGTCTATGTGGATCCACTGCAAAGCCGCCATGGCCCAGCGGTCACCACGAAGTCGCATGGCTTGTCCGGCTCATCTAATTCTGGAGTTCTTGGCAAAATAAATTTGAATGAAGAAGCTCTCTATTTCAAATTTCAAAGTAATTCGGTACATTGAGTATTGAAATTCGGAGCTTTGGGAGATCTATACAGGTGCGTTTCTCCAATTGGAAGCAAAATGTCCTAAAAGTTTTTTATAGCCAGAACAGCTTAACCAGAGCCCTCTGGTTTTCTGAAACGGTGATAAGCTCCACCATACACTGACTATTGAGACGTTTCTTCACCAACTCTGGGCTCCACAATCGATTCAGTCGCAGAACATCTT
Organism: Haemonchus contortus; assembly: GCA_000469685.2. Taxonomy (NCBI): domain Eukaryota; kingdom Metazoa; phylum Nematoda; class Chromadorea; order Rhabditida; family Trichostrongylidae; genus Haemonchus; species Haemonchus contortus. The sequence goes on along the minus strand of LS997563.1, from coordinate 34,224,906 downwards.
TGGTCTCTTCATTATCGTGGCATTCTGAAAAGAGCATCGACGTCAGCAATTCACAGAAGAAACCGAATTTCGTGTAGAATTTAGTAGAGGTCGTAAATTCATCGTAACGGCAAATAGAAACTGTAAGAATCGCCTATAAAAAATTGTTGCCCTTTCTGAGGTTTAATGTTAAGAATACTTGAGAAGTGAATGTCGAAAGGCATTGTCGCTTGCCGATTCCATGTTAAACTTCTCATTTACAAAGAGGATTGGGTTCCATAAAATTGTTATTATCTAATCATTTCAAACACATCGGTGCCGTCTTTTGAAAACGATCAGATGCAACGCCTGCGAGCAAATCGAATTGAAGAGTAGAATCGCTCAGGAGTGATCGATCCTCACCCATTTGCCTTCGATTCTTTGCCCTTCCATACAAGCCTAGTGCCAATCAAACGACTCTGTGGGAAGGGAACGTCTAGCAGGTTTGACGTCTACCATTCCGAGACTTGGTTTTTGAATAGGATGACAGCGCGCCACCTGACTCGACACACTTTCATTCACGAGCTCCTCGCATTGATTATATCGTGTCGATCATTGATAAAAAGTGATCAGTTGAATAATTTTTCCTGTTGATTCATTATTTCAATTCCACGAGAATGCATTAGCCCAAAACATTGTTCAGCTCATACTCGCGTCACCTTCAAGATGGTGAAGAATGCGGTGATTACGAAAATTTCATTCAGAATCTGCTGAACGAGTACGGAACCAGTGATGGAGTGGCTGATCAGAGCCGGTGGAGATCCCCAAAATGTGCCCAACTACAGGTGCGCGTGAGTGAATCGTAAATTTGCACCTACTTCACTATTATACTATTAGAAATAGACCCCATTTTTGAATGATTGGGTTCAAGTTTACTAAGTTTACTAAAGACGTGATAGCAGCGTTCAGTTTTGGATGTGGTAAGCAGAAGCACAACGCTTTTCTCACTCAGGTCCTCTATATTTTCTTTCATTTCCATTCTCGTTTTTCTACTAGCTTTGAGCCATGTCCTACTCTTTTTTTCCGTTCTCTTCGAGATACTTGGCTACGTTACCCATATGCATTCTAGATTGTCTTGACCTGTATTTGCTTGATATATGCCTTTCACCTTTTCTTCCCTTCGTACGGCTGCTTTCATAGTCCGCCGGCCGGCGAGCCGGCGAGCCGGCGAGTCACGAGGCAGTGCTAGGGGGGAGGAGGGCAGCAGACGGTCGGTCGAAGGGACGAAAACAAAGAAGAACAAGATCAAAAACTAAACAACCAAAGGCTAGTACAAATGGTTTTTGATCTTGTCTCTCCTTATTTACAGCCCTTCGAGGGGCTCACCGACCGTCTGCCGCCCTCCTTCCCCCTAGCACTCCCTCGTGGCACGCCGACCGGCGGACTATGAAAGCAGCCAACTTGGGAGAACTCTCATTATGGCAGCGTTGGGTAAGGCTGCTTGAGAGACGCTGCTAATATCTCAGAGTCATTACAGACTGTACAAAAGGAAAAGGACTGATCGTAGGATGACAATCTGGCCTTTCGGGGCACGAAAGCTTACATCGGAGGCGTGTATTAAAGATATGATGATGCAGGAAGGAATTCGTTGGATTGACCGAGACAAGAAAGCATCGCCCACCGCACAACGCTATCGAGGCTCGAGAAGAAATGTTTCTTGGGACATGCAAAAGTGTCGGTGGTGTAAGTGTGCTGCCAATACACACATAGCTATGAATATCGATCCCTACGAAAACTTATACTGGACTTCTGCGATTGAAAAAGTGTGGCTTAACTCTAGCTTTAACGATATTTTTTGCGTACACGCCAACATACTGCTAACTAAGAAGAAGAGGAGCTAGAAGCATTCGACTTGGGACAGCGCTCGAGAGAAGCTCACAATCTTCAGAGTCTTCGTCGGTGATTTGAACACTGAGGCTGGCCTCAGACGAACCGCTTAAGAACTCCACATCGGCACCCATCAAACGGATTGTAATGAGTTGAGTGAAAGGCTGTCTGAATGCAGAGAAACGATAAAGGAAGATCTGACAGGCAAAAGAGCAGTAGGTCTGGCCTAAGCAGACTGGAAAGAAAATTCGCGATGCCTGTTGGAGCTTCGCCGATTAAAAGACGAAAATGACCTTTATTGGTCGCTCTGATGGAACAGTCACTCTCGTCACTAGAAAAACATCTCAACTTCGGCCAAAATTATAATTCTTCACTCATTTTAAGCACGCATCGATGCTTTTAGGCTTTTCTGCTGTTACTACATTCCAAAAGGCAGTGGGAAAACTCATCGATGACATCTACTTAGGTCTGGTTGACAGGCACATTTACCCGCCTATCTATCAGCTCAGCAACATGTCGTATTTTGGAAAAGAGAACAGAAGGATATGTCGCTTCTTCTGTTCTCTTTTCTAAAATGCGATATCACGTCGATGAAGACTCCATCCCGATAGGATGGAACCAAAACGTATGAATAGCCTTCTAGAGTGCGCTCTTTTCAGCGCGTTCGTCGAAGTTAGGTCGCAGCCGTCGAACGCTTTGCCTCAGTTCGCGATCCTAAACGGATTTTGCTGTTGCTTGTGGACATATGAGGAGAGTCCAGTCAGCTCAAAGAGAAGATAATACGAATCAGTGCAGATCATCCGCTCCATTGAGGCTGAGTGGTACTGTAATGTAACCTCGAAATTGCCGTGGGCTGTGTCCCGCTTGAAGTGGGCACGGTGACATAGCTTTGACGGACGCGCGGAACAGATGTTCTCCCTGTCTGCACGCTGCATCTGTCTAAAACCAAAATGCTTAAATTGTGGAAACTAGCAAGACATTAAGTTGTTGAATAAGAAGGGAGAATCAAAAGATACCGGCAACTACTGCTCAAGTGCCCTGCTATCGGTAACCAACACACTTCCACTGAATCATCCTCAACAAGGTTGGCGGCATAGTAGAAGTATAGGCTTGCATGCAATTTGCTGCATGATTTAGGGAGAGTTTAGTACGCTCAATCGTTCCACACTGTCACAATACAAAGTGAACCAATGTGAGGGTGAAGGGTGCCATTACTTGTTGTCAATGTGAAGATAGGGGTTGGGAAGGGCAACACCTCATCCATGTTCTTCAGTCTGCTCTCGAGAACATCATGCGTGATATGGGTTGGGAAAGCATGCTAGTGAAGTGTGACAACCGCTACTAAGACCATTTCCGCTTTGCAGACGACATTGTGCTCATACTCCGAACAGCGAACAGGTTTAACAAATGTTGCTGAATACGACAGCGCTTGTAGGGGATAGGCTCGAACGTGGTGAGTATAACTAACAAGGGAAGGATCCCAAGTCGAAGTGGCCATTTGAAATGAGACCTGCACTGCTAGACGTATTTTTTGATGCTGATCTCGAATCTGCATTCAAAATCTGCCAAACGATCCTCTGAACGAAGTTATGGTGGTGGTCTCCGGAGAGCGTTCAACAGGGGGAAAGCACATAAGACATGGCCGCGCTACTGCACGGAGCGGCGATTTGGAGTCGAGGTAAGCGTGACGCTTCATAGGCATGGGACCAGGGATCGGGTTTGGTGAGCGACGGTGTTTTTGCATTTTGAAAGACTTTTTCCTCCGGGTTGTAGGGACCTTTCCATACTAATTTCACCGCCTTTGATGACTTTTCGAATGCCCGAGATGAAGCAGTTCCTGCCCAAACAGGCTTCCTCTCCGCAATGATATCGATCAGTTTTTGAAATAAGTGGAGCTTGTGATCAGTTTTAAAAAAAGGCAAGGGTTGCATCGTGGCAAACGCGGCGAAGTATGGTAGATATGGATAGACGTAACACCAAAGGAGAAGGAGTTTGTTCTGCCCAGAGTTGGTAATGTTGCATCTGTAGAAGATCTTCGGTTCCCGTGATTTTGAACACGCCCCTAGAAGCAGCAGAAGTTGATAGCCAGTTTTTCCTCTATCTTGCGAGATGCAACTTACGAAAACTTTAATATTAAGTGCGAAGAAGACTGCGTGATTGAGAACGAGGAGGCCGATCTACTGTAAGAACCCGATGATGAAGAGGAAACAGCAGGCACATCTAGAGGGTCGTTGTTGTTTGCTCATGCGGAAGTTTCGAAAAAGTTACTATCACTTGTGCACTTCCAGTACTGTGCTCCTAGGTTTAAGAAGTGATAAGTGAGTGTGAAAAAACAGCCTGCGGTGGAATCTTTTTCATTCGCTGCTTTCACTGTGAAAATTTCTGTGTTCTAAACTTTCCGTGCTAGATTATCACATCTGCTTATAATGGGTAAAAGTTATCCCACTGTGAATTTGAAATGTACAAGGATAGAGTTGCTGTCATATTGGTTGTTGGAGTAAATGTCAGATGACTGTAGTAGAACCTGACTCACCTCGAGCATTCGAAAAGTCGGCAAAGGCGGTAAAACTAGTATGGAAAGGTTCTTACAACCCGGAGGAAAAAGTCTTTCAAAATGCAAAAACGCCATCGCTCACCAAACCCGATCCCTGGTCCCATGCCTATGAAGCGTCACGCTTACCTCGACTCCACTCCGCCGCTCCGTGCAGGCCTGCGGCCATGTCTTACGTGCTTTCCCCCTGTTGAACGCTCTCTGGATACCACCTCCATAACTTCGTTCAGAGAATCGTTTGGCAGATTTTGAATGCAGATTCGAAATCAGCATCAAAAAATAAGCCTAGCAGTGCAGGTCTCATTTCCAATGGCCACTTCGACTTGGGATCCTTCCCTTGTAAGACGATGTTTATGAGAGATGGATTGGTCTCCGTTATTCTTTTCACGCTGAGAGGGAAGAGCGTCTCTGTATGCTCTAGATACGTGTATCTAAGTTGTAAAGTTAACATGATAAATGACCCAGCTCCGTAGCTGAGCGGATGGGAACGCGCGAATAGTAGTAGTGAAGAATAGCATCAGGCTCCGCGCTCACCACTTCGACACTGCGATCCTTCCTATTTTGTCATTCGCCTCAGAAACTTGGACTCTACGAAAGCAGGATGAGCATGCAGTCAGTCACTGAACAGGCTGTGGAAAGAACGATGCTCGGAATATCTCTATACACGAAAGAGGAGAGAAGAATCTCGAGGTCCGTCAATAACGAAGGTTAGCGTTGTCGATGCTTACACCAAGGAATAGGATATTATGTGAGCTGACCACGTTATGCGATATCATGATGACCGCTGGACTACAGCGGTTATTTACAGTATTGCGTTTTTTACGGGGTGTTAGAGACACATCAGAACGACTATCAGCGCGATGGTGAAGCTTCTCCATAGAGAGTGGAAGGAATGTGATGACTCGAGTTCTTTGAGTAGGGACGATCCACTCGTCTCCTCGCTACAGGGAGAATAGAGACGATAATGGCTCCCACTAGGCAATATGATACAATTCTATGGTCAATATTTACGACTTTTTTTACAATTAAAAGGTAATCATATTTATTTGAAATCAAGCAGTTGTTTATTGCCAACCTAACAGATTGTGTGGCTGAAATGCTAACATGTAAATGGTGAATGTTTTACAGAGGCACCACACCACGACAAGGCAATGTGGACTATTTCATTGGTGTCTGCTTCATCATCTACGGGGTTCTTGCTGAGGTACGATTTGCTCTAAAGCTATCATCATCGTAAAACACAATTCATGTGCGAGCTTTCCGAGTGATCATTTATTTATTCAAAGTGCTAATGTATTGACGTAATCGCCCCCTTCAGAGGCAAGATTAACTCGTCAATTCGAATAAAATCCACCGCCGCTGCAGCTGACATCAGGCAGTTTAGTTAGAATTTGTTCCACACGAGCAGAAACATATTAGCAGCGCAAACATTTGCGTCGACTTTTAGAAATTCGAGAAGTCGGATACTCAAACGTTTATATCTACACTAATTTCCGATTACCTGCAGGATACGTAAGATTGACCCTGGAGTGATGATAAAAGGAGTGGTCACATACTATAAAGGATAAGCAATTCGATCAATCAGTTACCCCACCTTGCATCTCAGCACTAACAAGTTACCAATCAAACAGTTGGTGCACCATCACTGATACATGATTTATTTGATTAGTACGATACAATACAACTCTATATAGTATATAGAGCGCTAACTTTGTGTGTCTGCTTGTATGTCGGTTTGTGCGTCCGTCCGCAAAAATTCACGTACGCGCAATGACGAGTGTGAAATGTCACGAAGGTGCGACCAGGGAAGGTCGCTTTCAGACTTCGACGACCGTCCGTCCGTCTGTCCGTTCAACGCGTGCACGACGGCCATCACTTGCGTGCTGCGACGGCGGCGCTAGAGCAGTGTTGGCAGCTCTGGCACGTGATCCAGTGTTGTCAACAACAGTCAGGCGCCGCGGTCGCAGCACACAAGCGACCGCCGTCGCGCACGCGTTCAACGGACGGGCGGTCGGATGAATTGTGGGATTCCGAAAGCAGCCGAACAGCAATGAAATAGGAAGTCTAGCAATTCTGTTCAAGTGATTCCCTAACAAACCTTGTTGTTAGAGAAGCGGTTGTTGGCGTGTGATGCACGCGTTCTTTCATCCTTCAGGGATCGGTTTATTGGTACCTTGACTTGTCATACACGATAAAAGCACTGGCTTGTACATTGGCTGGCGATCGCAAGTCACTGCAAAGGTCAGATGCGCCTTCAATAGGCAACTACGATCTTGAACGAAAGTCGAATGCGGGGTTTATCTCGCGAATCACGCCTCAAGACTTTATCCTTTGTTCTTTATTCCATAACAAATAACTTTTGGGTAATGTTTAATAGCTAACTTGATTGAAATTATGGCTATGGAAGTGTCCTGGGTTAGATGTAATTCGAAATTCTTTCGATACCGGAAGTAAGGTGAGATATGCTTTGGCGAGGGTGGGTTCCTGGTTCTTTCGTGCTGTTTACCTGAGCAGATGGAGCAGTACTACGAGCTTTCCCCTCACGAAATTCATTACAAATAGCGGCTTGGAACAACTACGTAACCTGATCTTTATCAAAACACATGCAATCTATGGTTCCAAGCAAAAAGCTGGTTGAACGTGTTTGCTAGAATGACGTTCACCGAGTAAAAGTTACTGGAAAAATCAATCCGCCCATTCGACATGCATATTGAAAAAGCAGCAACAATATTGAAGGATAGTCATCGACAAATAGTATTTCAGCATAGTTAATGGATTGTACTGCTTAGATTTATGGTAAATCAATTCTCGCCTCAATTCATGGATTTCAGCTAATGTACATATTGGTATTGCACGTTATCGCACGAAAGCAATATCGTCGATTGTCCTGCTACAAAATAATGCTTGTCTTAGGTATGTTCAACATTCGTAAAATAATTTCAGTAGGGTCAGATAAAACCGGGCTTCTATTTGCTGAAATATTGTACGAAAAATGTAAAAGTAGAAATATCAATTATACTCCTAGCCATGGATAGACTAAAGAAGTAAAATTGATAAGAGAAAGTAACCTCTTAGTGATAGCTTGCTGAAGTTAGTCTGTTGCATTGATCGTATTATGCCTTGAATATAGACATTTACTGTTGTGAACTATGCATATTCCAATATTCAAGTAAAACGGGACGCGATGGAATTTTCCAACTACCGGGGAATCAAGCTGACTGCTCACACGATGAAACTGTGAAGCCTTTTCGCAACTGAACATTGTAGGAACTCGTCCAAATCTACCAGGAGCAATTCGGCTTCATGCTACAAAGGTCTACACAGTATTCATGGCCAGAGAGGTAACTGAGAAGTACTGAGAAAAACGAGAGGCTTCAGTGGTCCATTCAGGAGTTCGTTTGTGATGAAATGCTCTGTCAGGGGAACACTCACAGGTTTAGAGCTGATCCCTGCTATCCAGCTTCCCTCAATCTGAAAAGTCTCCCGCGATACTCTTCTGGAGCACGCTCCGAGAGAGGAACGCTCGAAGCATCGATTTCTTCACGATAGGTCCACAACAGCAATACCAACTCCGCAAGACCTAGCCACAACAAAAGAAGTCACGGGTTGGGATACACCAGGGATCAGCTCTAAACCTGTGAGTGTTCCCCTGACAGAGCATTTCATCACAAACGAACTCCTGAATGGACCACTAAAGCCTCTCCTTGACACTTTCACATTATAGAGGAGAGCAAAAAAGAACCTCAGTACAAGCTGCAGAAAGGGCTGGCGTATGAGCTCTGGCTGAACGTGAAGAAGACCAAATTCTTTGGCTTCGAATATTGCACGGAGTCAATCGTAGACGAACCCGGCCATCGAAAGTTTATAGGAAATCCGACATCTAGAAAGAGACTTAGTTGTTAAGGGCAGCGTGGACCAGGCTGTGAAAGTCCAAATAAACAGGCATGGATGTAATCGAGCTAGTCCACTGGTATTCATCGTGCTACAAGACGCCGAAGAAGGGGCATCGGACAGCGGTGAGGCTCGACGGCAGCAGAAGCTAGCGCGTTCGTAAAAATCACGAAAGACCGCTTCACTCTGCTGAAATGGAGGTGGCAGCACGTGAACAAGAAGGACCCGACGAAGGTGCAGGTAAGGCAGAAAATGCCGCAGAATCGACAAGATTAGCGGACCCTGCGGCGGTTCAGGATCAACGCTAGAGAGAAGAAATGTCAGGTACAATCATTTCTCACTGTTCTGCATTCATAAAGAGGTTACTGATACGTCCCACATGGATACTGTACAGAAAGATTCACACAGGATAAAAAATCCTAAATGAATTGCTGTAGAAGAATTTTCCTCATCTTCCCTGTAGTTTCCTCTCCATGTGTGCACCATCTACAAGGATGGGCCACATCGCGGTCACTGATATGAGAATATGTTATCAATGTCCTCCAAGATTTGTTAAAACTCAGACTATATCAGGATTATACGACATGTGTGCGATCGGAGTGAACTCTTTGCTCACTGGATACTTTTGGTTGGTTGGTGCGAACTATTGTCTAATGCCGTTACTAATGTACGTCGCGGGAGCAATCGGACTCGGTTAGTTTTCACTATTTGTGTTAGAAAGAGAGACTTATTCTTTATAGTATGCGTTCTATAACTACCGAGAAGAAAGTAAATAAATCAGCGGGCGAGGGCTCAATTAGAGCTGCTAATATCGTGCTTTTGAGACGAGACATCGCATAGTAGCAGTGGGGATCTAAAAAGACATCCCGACAGCCGTTAGCTCAATTTCGATACACGAATACAGCGCAAATAAGATCTATTTGAGCATGAAGGCACGGCGCACTGACAGAGGAGCTGCGCCGATAGTAGGAAGAGTATAATGAAACATAGCGCATGCCGTTAGATTTGTAGGCGCTTTGTCATTTGCTTTTCGATATGACACAGATAAGCGTTGGGAACTTGAGCATAAATAGAACGCGAAGCCCTTATCAGACCAAAGGAATCCCCGACCAATGTCATTCCTCAAAGAAATAAAGACGTTGACAAAGATCAAAGAGTAATAATATCAAGCACTTAAACCAAAGTGCCTAAATATATCAAAGAAACCGCGGTTCTCCTGCAATACTCCTAGCTACCGATCTTCTAGTCCTAAAAGATTTGATGGTCGCGCTCCAACTTGTTGATTCGCTCCGTTGTTTTAACGAGACCATGCCACGCACGAATCAGTGTCTCCGCGATCTGAAAGCTTACACGAAGCGGTTTGATGGCCGCATTCGCCGCAATGGTGGCAGCGCTCACAGTATTCTTACAAGCCTCTTATCTCTGCCTGCGATAAAATCCAATGCACTCAAGCACCTTCCCCCGTCTTTAATCATTCAACGACGCACAAACACAGAGGGGAATTCGTCATACGAGTCCGAGTAATGTCTGCCGTTTGCTCTGCACAAGGCAGAGCGGATAAATCGTTCTCTCCCATTTCTAATTGCTCCATAGCCATATCTGTTTGGTGGACAGGTACGAAGGTCGCATAGATCATCTATGATTTGAAGAAGATCAGTGCAGACTCGTTGAAGCTGCTGAATTTCCTCTCCGATCTACTGTCGCATGTTGGCGTCCTGTTATCGCAGGCGCTCTCGTAAGTTTCTTGTGACTCCTTTCATCTTCGCCAGCTTTTGCCTCCTCTACCCAAGTTGTTCAAAAAATTCTCCTGGATTGCGACTCTTATTTGATCGTGCACGACTATGCCCTCCGGCACAGGCGACTATGAGGGAACGCCCCACCATGGATGATAAGTGCGCGTTCCGCTCCTTCGAGATCGTCCATCGCGTTATATCCCTCCGTTAAGGTTTACAGCTGGCGCCTCACGTCTATCGCGTTCCAAGATGACCGAAGCTGCATCCAGAGAAGAATGCAATTTTGTCATAGCCGTGAGCACCTGGATGTTGATTTCCTTTATTTATCTCTTCGATAGGACTGCTACTGTTGATTGTTGGCCTTCCCCGCCGATGCACCAGAGAAAGACTTCCCGACAGCCGGTGCTTCGATTCCAATACGGGGTTAGACGGCAAATAAGATTTATTCGAGTATGAGAGTACGGCACAGGTGGCGAAGTCCGTTCCTCCAAGGGGTGCCACTGGAAACTGCCCACTCTGTGGGCTGAGCTGACCACGGACATTCGAATGCAGGCGACAGGCCCCGTGACAGGCCGGCCTACGAACACCCCAGTCACATCAAAAATGTTAATGTCACTTGAAGAAGTTCGATGTAATGCTACGGCGTCCGCGGGAGCCGACGCGCACTCGCAAGGCCCGGTGAGTGTGAAAAGTATGCGAGGGTCTCCGATGCAAGGACGGCATCGGGGGGCAACTAAGCTAGTCCGAAAGCTACGCAACGTATGGAAGACCCGCGTTGCGACCTTAAATGTTGGCACATTAACGGGACGCTTGTACGAGCTGGCAGAAGCTCTAGAGCGTCGACGAATTGATTTCTGTGCCGTGCAGGAAACGAGGTGGTCCTGCTGCAAGTCCAGGGACATTGGCCTCGGCTTCAAAGCCGTTCTTTGTGGTGGCCCAAAAACCACCAACGGCGTCGGGATAATAGTCTCTGAACGGTTCCGTGACTCGATAGTAAGCGTGGAACGCTTCGATGACCGCCTAATGAAGATCGTGGTAGTCATCGAACGCCAAAAATACCATCTCTTCTCAGCTTATGCTCCGCAGACTGGATGCTCCGAGCAGACCAAGGACAAGTTCTGGAACCTGCTAGATGAGAAGACAGCTGAAGTACCGTTACAAGAAGCCATAGTTGTCGCAGGTGACCTCAACGGTCACGTGGGCGCTACGAAAGACGGTCATAGCTGCCATGGGGGTTTCGGATATGGGTCACGTAACACTGATGGCGAGCGAATTCTCGAATATGCGGACTCGCATAATCTCGCCATTGTAAACACGAGATTTCGCAAACGTGACTCTCATCTCATCACCTTCTATAGCGGTGAGAACAGAACGCAAATTGATTTTGTCCTTGTCAGGCACCGCGACCAGGGGCTCGTAACAGACGCAAAGACAGTTCCCTATGAAACGGTCGCAACACAACACCGACCACTGATTTGTACGTTCAAGATCGCCCCGCCGAAACCGAAAGTAGCAGAAAGGTGCGGGCCTGCGAGAATCAAGTGGTGGCGACTGAAGGAGAAAGAAGAGGCCGTCGTTTCCAGCATTTTGTTACCAGCGGTAACGACTGTCGACGAAACTTGGAAGGGAGCTGCGGAAGCGATAACCCGGGTCGCACGGTCGAAGCTCGGCGTGACCAAGCCTGGACGGCGGAAGCTCGATAAGCAAACATGGCTGTGGACCGACCATGTCAGGGATAAAGTCCATGAGAAGAAAAAGCAGTACCACGAATTTCTTATCGAAAAGACGGCGGACAACTGGCAACGCTATCAGATAGCGAAGAAAGAGGCGAAGAAGGCTGTTGCTTCTCAGAAGGCAGCTCATTATGCCGATCTTAATAAGAAACTCGAGTCTCGGGATGGTGAACGGTACGTTTACCGACTCGCAAAAACCCGCAACCGCCAGACCGAGGATATAGAAAAGTTCTTCGGCATAAATGACGAGAACGGTCGCCTCTTAACGGACCGCAGGCAAGTACTGAAACGATGGCGAGAGTACTTCGCAAACATCTCAACAGACGAATTCGCTCGTCCCGCCATCCCCTGCGCTCCGCCAGTACACGGTCCCGTTCAGAGAATAACCGTGAATGAGACCATTACGGCTTTGAAGAAGATGAAGTCAGGCAAAGCAAGTGGTCCTGACGACGTAGCAGCGGACTTGTGGAAATCGAAAGGCTGGAATCCTGCAGGATGGTTGACGGAATTCTTTAACCAGGTCGTTGCAGAGAAGAAGGTGCCTGAGAGCTGGCAACAGAGCACGACGATTCCTATCTGGAAGAAAAAGGGCAGCCTTGGGGACTGCACTTGCTACCGTCCGATTCGCTTGCTTTCGCACAGCATGAAAATCTTTGAGCGGATTGTAGACAGTCGTATCCGGGATATCGTCGAGCTGACCACTAATCAGTGTGGTTTTGTAGCTGGTTGTAGCACCATCGACGCCATACACGCCGCTCGCCTCCTTCTAGAAAAGCATCGCGAGAAACGTAGACCGGTACATCTTGCCTTTCTAGACTTAGAGAAGGCTTTCGACCGCGTTCCACGTGACGTTATATGGTATGCCTTACGACAGCATGGCGTACCCGAAGAGCTCATTGAGTGGGTGCGCATCCTTTACACTAGCCCAAAGAGTCGAGTGCAAACGGCAGCGGGCACATCGGCGGAATTTCCCATTTCCGTCGGAGTACACCAAGGCTCTGCGCTATCCCCACTGCTTTTTGTTGTCGTCATGGATACCATCACAAAAGACCTCCAGAAGCCGGCTCCGTGGACGCTTCTTTATGCCGATGATGTGATGCTCGCCAGCGAAGACAAAAGCGAGCTCGAGTCACAGGTGCAGACCTGGTCCGACCGTCTGGCTATGTTCGGGCTCAGGTTAAACGTCAAAAAGACTGAGTACTTGACCACTGATTCGAGCGAGCCAGGCTCTATCAAGATCAATGGCACTGAGCTCACACGGACAACAACCTTCAAGTACCTTGGATCGGCAATTGCGTCTGACGGCAGCCTGGGTTTTGAAACGAATTCTCGCGTGAATGCAGCGTGGTTGAAGTGGCGCTCAATGACTGGCGTACTCTGCGATAAGAACATCCCTGAGCGTCTTAAGTCCAAGATCTACAGAACCGTCATCCGGCCAGTCGCGATATATGGCGCTGAATGCTGGCCTGCAACGAAAGAGGTTGAAGCCCGTCTCAGCGTGATGGAGACCAAAATGCTGCGCTGGACAGCCGGAGTAACACGCTTAGACCGTATAAGTAATGACGCCATCAGGGAGCGATTCGGTGTTGCGCCCATTGTCGATAAAATGCGCGAAGCTCGTCTACGATGGTATGGTCATACCCTTCGCGCAAAGAACGACAGTGTCCGTAAGATCAGTCTCAACCTTGATGTGTCCGGAAAGCGGCCTAGAGGACGTCCAAAGCAGCGGTGGCTCGATACGTTGCACGAAGATCTTAAAGCGGTTAACATCCACCCCGATCAAGCGTTCAACCGGGAGAAGTGGCGTCAACATATCAGAAAAGCGGACCCCGCTTATAAGCGGGACAAACGCTAAAGAATAAGAAGAAGAAGATGAGAGTACGGCACAGTAACACAGGAGGTGCGCCGATGGTAGGAAGAGTAGAATGAAACATAGCGCATGCCAACGGATTCGGAGGCGCGTTGGCATTTACTTTGCGATCTGAGACAGATAAGCGTTGGGAACTTGAGCATGAACGAAACATGAAGCCCTTATCGGATCAAAGGTATCCCTAAACAATGGCGTTCTTTAAAGAAATGAAAACGTTTACAAAGATCAAAGAACAACAATTTCAAGCACTTGAGCTAAATGTCTACATCGATCGAAGAAATCGACGTTCCTCCACCATAGGGTCTAATCTTCAGTTGTCCAGCCCCGAAATCCGTTTCTATATAGCACTGGAGACCCGCTACTAGTCGACTAATCGTTGTCATAAGGGGACCGCATGCATCGACGCAGTTTCGAGCTTTGATAAAGCGCACAATTTGAGCACAGTAAACATCACTCTGTATAATCTTGATCTCAAAAAAAATCACGAAGTTAGTTAACACATCAAATTGCTGGATCGATGATGATGCCAGAACGTGTTCAGCATTTACCGTTGTATAAAAGCAAAAAGACCTCGGTTCCCATTCCAGGATTGTGGTGTGGCGCATGTATGATTTGCTTCGTTCTGGTAATCAATCGATTGCTTGATCTTTGGGATAAACAGATGATGGAACTGGTAATATCAACTTCTAATTCAATGATCTCTTTATAAAACATCTCAAACTCGGAGCCTCTGTAATGGTGGCATTTGTAATAAAAAAATAAAGGGATTCAGACCCATAAAAACTTGTCTCACAAAGTTTGCGAGTTATGGACCAAACTTTGGCTTCAGACGGCACTGTGCTTTTATACCTATACTATCGCCTAATTCTCTTTGAAAGCGAAGAGACCGGGTTTTCTATTCCAAGACTGAGGTGGCTGGCGCATGCATGATTTGCTTCGTTCTCGTAATCAACCGATGGCTTACCCTTGAGGACACAGTTCACTCTAACTTTATGTGCCTTTTTAAATCAAAAAGCTTAGGTGTTTGTTGAGAATAGTGCATCGGGTGAAGAGAGCAAAACGTCTGCCAACTTTGGAAAAATAGGGCTCCTCAAATGTAGTTGGGACGATGCTACCATTACGAAAATGGCATGGGAGTTGTATTCGGAATTAAGCAGCCGTCGTTGTGCAAAGAGCTGACTACATCGAGACAAATTTGTCCGAAACTGCCGTTTACAGTTGCCATGGGCCACGAAAAGTCGTTAGAACTTCCTTCATAGATGTACCTACTGGATGATGTAGATCTCCCTCTTGACAATGACCCACGAACGACCTTCTTGCGAGCCCGCGGGTATTCTGTCGTGCTATAGAAGCCAGTAGCCGTCAGAGCATCTGCCCGAAAGACCGTTGGCACGTTTAAAGTGCGCAGTCACCTATAAACCAAGAAATAAACACGTTACTAAACTGATGGGGCAGTAGAAGATCCAGGTGCGCTTCGTTCTGCACTCCGTGTAGGAACTAGGTCACGCCGCAGCCGTCCCGCACGGCGCGCCAGCCCGCGGTAAATGACGGTAGTCGCAGTTGTCAGTGGCTGCTTTCATAGTCCGCCGGCCGGCCGGCGCGCGTGCCGGCGGAGGCAGTGCTAGGGGGGAGGAGGGAGGCAGACAGTGTAAGGCAAACAGTCCACGTCCCTTCGAAGGTTGTTTGTTCCCAACCCCTCGAAGGGGCGTGGACTGTTTGCCTATCTGTCTGCCTCCCTCCTCCCCCCTAGCACTGCCTCCGCCGGCACGCCGGCCGACCGGCACGCGCGCCGGCACGCCGGCACGCCGGCGGACTATGAAAGCAGCCAGTGGGGCATACGATTTGCGCTCGGTCCACGGTAGACAGCTCAAAGGGAAGATAACACGGACTAGTGCAAATCGTTCGCCCCACTGACACTTAGTGCACTGTAATGTCATCTTGAGGCCACAGTGGGCTGCGCCGTGCACAAAGTGGGCGGGGTAACCCAACTACAGTAGCGCTCAAAAGTCTTCGGTCAAATGCTTTGACGCTTTTTTGTTCATGACTTTTTTCTCAGTAGACCAAATCGCGCGGAATTTGGATATGTTTAACTAGAGCATATTTCACCCTAGTAAACACTATTTGACTGCAAAGCTGCAATATCCACAGGTAGAGCCATATGTTTGTTGCGACAGCAGATTTCGCTAAAAGCAAAGTTGTTGGCGTCTGCATTTATTCGCACCTTATGTACGTTTTTCTCACCTATTGTGTTCGGCATTACCGCTCATACACTTTAGACATGACAAAAAGGAAAGAGATTCTAGAAGGACCATCATCTGTATTTTAAGTCGATTTCGAGTCCATGCTCTTTGGAATATCTGGAACACGGTCAGATTGCAGGTCAATAGTGGCAAATATTTACAATACACCCACGCTCCAAATATAGAAATTTTGCATGATTAGATTCACTAGGTAAGGAGTTACGACTGAAAATACCGCTGAAAACCCATTTCACCGAAGACTTTTGAGCGCTACTGTACGACGTGAGCGCGGAAAGAACATTCCTCATAAGATCCGTGGTCGCAATTTTCTTTCGAATGACAGAGAAATCCATAGAACAGTTCGAACAAATCTGCTTTGATTCCATTTCAGTTGTTCAAAGACAATCGCACCTACGTTGTCCTGCTGATTCCATTCTGCTACAGTATATACTTCACCTTTTTCACTGAACCTCTGTTTTTCAATTCGGATCATACTGCATGGTTTTTTAGCCCATTCGTGGAGAAAAATAACATTGGCGAGGTTAGATCATCTTTCCGGCTTATACATTCTAGTTTTTGCAACTCGTTCTATACTTCTATATAGTCCCAGGTTTCTATAAGAACAGATACTGATATCTTGAGCACCATCCTTCGTTTTGATTCGGAGATTGTTACTTGATCAAAACGGTGACTTCCATGCTTTGAAATTTTTACTCACAAATTCTCGCTGCTGAGGAGCATATGAGTTCAGCTTGCGTAGCCTACCCACCCACTGAACCTATACCATACTAAACGAATCTGGTACCAATCAATCGAGCCAGAAGGGATGGAAGGCTTGATTTTCCAAGGACGCAATCTTAATACTGTGTCATATTGCATCGATTGCCACTACACCACTACATCGATAAAAACAGATTCATATCCTCAGAGAGCCTGAAAGCGAACTAAGAAAGCCGTTAAGCATAGATATTGTTTTGGAACAGTATGATAGGAGTGTACTTCTCCCTAAAGAAGTGGGACGAATAAAGAACAGCTGAGTAAGAAATAGGTGTGAATAATGAAGGAGTAAATGGGAAAGAAATAATGGAGTTAACTTTCGTCATATAAACCCTATTTTCATTCATACCTGTTTTCAGTTTTTCAACTATCCTCACACGGCTAACAACCTGCTCATAGTTGTACTCACTTGCTTACTGTATGTTCAATACTCAAGGGTACTTCTGAAGCACTCCAGAGGAGACAGAGGGCTGTCCTGGGCACAGAAATCGGTAAGTCGTCAGATACAACTTCAATTTTTCTTTCAGGAAAACTTCATTCATACCTAAAGTCTTTTCAGTTTTTCTTACAATCGTCATCAATCTGTATGGCGAACTTGGTTGCTGCTCTGATCTATGTGTATATGCAGTTCTTCCCAACGCCATCATATTTCGTCCTTATTGGTCATATTTGCTGGCAGCTCGGACACGGTAGAGTCGTCATTCTGATAAAAATTCAATCAAAGTCGGCTAGAAGTTGATTTTCATGAGTGAAGGGTAAAGTGGCAGAATGTGAGAAGTAGGAAGGTGTTTATTTTGGGATTATTCATTCTGCTCTGATGTATTGCGAGTATAAGGTGCGGAATCCGCGTCCGGTAATGCATAGAAATAGATCCATACATAACAAGTCTTGAGTGACATCTGCGAAGGTGAGCTCCACAGAATGATACGTCGTACTTTGAATTCGAGTAAGGTCGAGGCGATATGGTGAAGTGACAAGTAGCGCGCTACCAACAAGAATTGTCCGTGGTTCAAATCCTTGATACACAGTCGACCAGTGACCCAAGTATTCCATTCCTTTGTGATCGGGTGATTGATACATAAATCTTCACGGAAGACAAAAGTACTGGCTTGTACATCGGCTAGCCAACGCAAGTCATTTTGTAGCCCATATACGCATTTGAATCGCCTTTGCGAGTTCAAGTGGAAGTCGAATGCAGAGCCTCATCTCAAAATGGGATTGATTGAAGACTTTCTCATTAAGTACATAAGTTATACTTGGCAGTATACCAACCACATCAATGAGCTTCATTCTATCAAAATTCACATAACTTAATTGGAAATGACAAACCGGAGAGAATCGTCAGTTACCGAAAGGCTCATGCGTTGAGGTTTCAAGCTGTGTGGTCGGTACCCTTGTTGGTAAATTTGGAACTTTGCCAGTGAAAATTATTATTTTCTTCTTTCGACATACAGTTCTTTTTCTCCTTGCCCTAGAAAAATCACACTTCGAAAAAGATGCGTTATGGAGCAGGTCAGGGGAGAGCGGGTGCAGTGATAATAGCACAGTTTCTTATGCCAGGGATCGAATTTTGGAACGACACGAGACGAGCTCCCTACTTTCCATTCCTTGTATCAGTAAGCTGTTTAGTTGATATCAAACTCGTCTGGGAGCATAATTACACTGACTTGAACAGTGTCTGTTTACCACGAACGAATCATTGTATAAGCCACCTCCGCTTTCAAAACCCCTCTAAGCTTCTGAATGAAAGTTGAATACCGCATTTCAAAAACAAGCTACATCCTTTTCAAGACCTAATCAAGATTGCTATCTCTTCAAGGTCACATCGACGTAAATACCTGGCATTTTGGCTATGGACCTTGATCGTCACTCATCAGGAGAAAAATCGAAAGCATTGCAGCAGTTTGACCCAAGAAATAAAGTGCCCCCGTGTTTCCTTCTTCATCAATGGCAGTTCTGTCAAAGAAGTTGATTACTAAAGACACTTTGACTCAATCATCTAAAGAAGCCTTCATTTTGACGACGATCATATGTCGCTCGAATGGCCTCTACAACTATGTATAAGCTGCTCAGGGTTCTCTCAACAAAAGCTACAGTAGGGATTGCGCGCACCCACATGATCCATGTTAGACGTGTTGTTACATTCGGGACAACTCTCAATCCACGCAGGACAAATACAATTTCAGTGCATGAGACACTTTCACTCTGAAGTTCTTCAACTGTTCTTCAGCTCTAGAGCTATCATATCATAGATATCATACCCGCTAGCGCGGAGGAAATCGAAATTTTGGATGGCAATTTTTTCCCTCCAGTAGAAGAGAAATTAATCCTAAATTATTCTATGAGTCTGCAGTTCATAGGTGATAGGTATGCTCAAGTCATTATTGTGTATTGCGGTCTTCGGTGAGTAGGGAAACCCAGTGAAGCATCAACCCCTCCGTATTCGCCACAACCTGAGATTCCATTAGTTTACGGTCAGACCTGATGCAGATTACTTAAGAGAAAGAAGAGTCGAGATTCTTCCTCATACTGCGTTAAAAACAGCTCAGATATTGCTTGGTTCCATAGAATATTCCTATATTTATTCTACAATTCATAATCGTTCTTCTTTATCTCTCTTGTTGTGCGAGAGAACCAGGGTCCGGGAACATCTCCCCGACGACGGCGCTGCGTATCGCAGTATTGCGATAGAAGACTGGAGCGCGCAATTTGCGAGGTAGGGAGTCCTTTGATTATTTGAATTGGCTGGCCGCTCCCTTCAATTCCAATGCAATATTGATCGTCGTTTATATAGGTGGAGTCATTCTAATTGATCAACTCTCGTAAACATGAAAACGAAAAAGAAACATGAGAAAAAACGATTAAATCCAATAAAAAAGCAAGGCAATCAACGAAAAATATTGCGTCATATCGATTGGCGGGGGGCGGGGTGAGTACGGTAATTGCAGTGACATTTGCCGTATGCCGCAGGGGAGAATGCCGCAATCGGGAAGAAGTACCCTTACCCGAGAGAACCATGACAGTAAAAATAGAGTAGTGTGCAGACCTGCGCAGTTTTGCTGCCCTGATCAAGGTTTTCTAGTACAATTCAGCAAAATCTATTGAAGTGATATTTCAGGCTTCCCTGCAATCGTCTACCTACTTTTGAACCGAACAATTCAGCGTGAGGCGCTTCTAGTACTGGGACTTCGCAAAAGTCGCAATCTCGTAAGCCCAAGCCTTGCCGTCCAGTCTAAGTCAGTGGCTACTTCTGATGCTGCTTGAAGAGGATGAATAATCATTAATGGAGGAATGTCAACAGTTGACCGTTTCAGTATACTTCATTGTTTATAGAACGACATTCAGTAAAGTTTTCATTTTTTGAAAATTTCAGTGTAGAGGTTTTGAATCTTGAGCAGTGTGTGTATTATGTATGTCTGTTGATCAGCATAGTGCATCATTCAAATTTCAAATTTTTTTTTCCATAGTTCCCCTCTTATATGTGTATAGCTTGTGCAGCTTGTGCTTGTGCATATTTACTTTTTGTCTGCTGTACATAAAAGTTAAGAAGAACATCAGCTGCGCTTCTCCCAGATACCGAGATTCACCCCAGTCGAGTGAAACTGGAGCTTCTCGATGCATGATGTAATAAGAGCGTTCTTTTCATTTCTTTTCTCTCTTTCTTTGAAGTTCAATCCTTTGCTAAAAGATTTATTCTGATTTATCACTTCAAAAGTGGAGTGAGAAGAAGGGGAGGGATCGGATGCGCCGTGTTGCAGAGAGGTGTAAGAGAAGCCCTCCTGGAGTGTTATCGTATTCGCGGCTCATTTACGTGTAGGAGTAACGAGGAAGGAAAAACTGCGCGTCACAAAACAAGAGCAAGGGCCCCTGGGACCCCCCATTAAAAGAGGAACAAATTGGAATTTTTTAAATAATAACTACGATTCCACTCCGATATAGGTCTAGACCTTGTAACATCTTGAGCAAGGTATAGCATACTACTTTTCACAGTATCCCAATGATCCCGATGTTTGAGACCAATTGATGTACTATTCTGCTTGTGCGAAGTTTTCTAAATTCCTCACCGACAAAAATTTGAACCTACCTCGTATAATTCGATATGAAATTCAATGCGCTCTATCAGTCTGTTCATGTGCTATTGATGAACCAATTTACTCAATGAAAATACTTTATTCTGAGACTCTGAAACTAATTCACAAATATGGGCAAGGTTGGTTCGGAAAAATGCTAATGTGCTACATAGTTTCGAATGAAAACGAATTGTGATTTATGGATTAATATTGGCATAATAGCTTCAAAAGGTGTTCCCATACACTGTTTAATCAAAAGCGCAATGAACGGTAAACTTTCCGCACCACACGTCAAGCTGGACCGTTCCACGTGGGTTCACACCTAGTTGCTCCTCTAATCAGACTGAGATGTCAGGTTTATCATCGCTCGAGCAGTCAATGACTTCCTGGACAAACAGACGTTGAGGGGAATATCTGGTCCCGTGGAGTTGCGAAAGCAGACGGTCCCCTCAGAACCACAAGTGATATTTGACAGCGCGTGGTCGAATTCCGGCTTGCAGCTAGTCGGGCCACTTCCGCAGGGCGGCGCCACCCTTGTTCTCCGCGTGCGTACGTTGACAGCAAGGGGGCAGCAGGTCAGAGATCAAGCAACGAACCTTATGAATAGTTGAGGGTTTTTCAAGTAGACTGATTAAACTCGTGAACACCACATCAAAATAAGGGGTTATGGTAATGCTCCAATGTGCATGCAATCTTTGAAAGGAATTCTGCTCACAGGAAAAACCTCTCGGAGGCACTCGATGGTAGCAGTAGCTAGGACAGAAACGAAAATTCAGTCCGGCACTCGGCTCTTACAGTAATCCGACACGTGTTAAAACGCAAATTTTCACCCGTCACATATACGACGCGTCGAAAAGGGCCTGCGGCAAGGACAGGGGGTTGGGATGTGGGCAATCCAGAGGGTTACTGTAAGGGCCGAGTGTCGGACTGAATTTTCTTTTCTGTGTAGCTAGGAGGTAACGGGCTGAGCAAAACAACTCTTTTGCTACGTGAGATGAGTAACTCATTACTCCTAACTTCAATCAGCCGCGATTATGATAGCATTTCAGGGGGGACTCTTTCTTACATTTCTCAGCAGCACCGCGCAGAGGTCCCCTTTCCCTCTACCCACCCTACTACACTTACGAAATACTGCTCACTTTGTTCTTATTCCCAATTACACTTATCCTTAGACATTCAACAAACCCTGGGGCATCAGGGAATCACCTCATTTATTAGATTGATTTGAAAATTACTAGGAAATTTGAACTAATGAACTGTATCGAGCTCCTGAACGCTACGTAGTTTCGCATATAATCCCTGTATAAGAGTGGAATATACTTAATTTACCCGTAAAATCACTGATTTCTGTAGAATTTGATGAAATTTCATCATAAAAGGCATCAATTTAAAGTCAAATTAAAAAACTTCTTAGGCTCGCCATGAACATAATGCCATACGTGGATTTTGAAATAATAGGAGAATTTCTATTGAAATGAATTATTCACAATGCTTTCATATCCGCAGGTAGCAGCTGGAGTACATAGGAACCTGATCTTCATTTTTCGTGAAATTAGGACCGAAAAGTTGGATAAAGCCGAAAATTCAATATTCATCTAGCTTGCTCACTAGCGGGAGGAGGGATACCCGTAAGTCCTCTTTTCAACTAACTTGGGACATTTATTTATTTATTTATTTATTTATTTATACACTCACAGAGTGCACCCTAAAAGGAAAAACGGGGCTTAAGGTAAAAGCTAGACCATAACAACCCAGCAACTGAGAAATGAGAAAAACAAACAAACAAACAAAAAGGTAAAACTAATAACAACAAAACAAGAGACAGCACCATATGCAAAGCGACAGTTAGAACCAGTTAGAAAGAACACAGAACAATGTAGACGAACATTGTTAGCTCAATCAAACCGAGGAGCAACTCATCAATGCCATGCACAGGAAAAGCCAACAAACACCGTCCGCTGCAGTATCCGTTATCCTTATACTACACGTTAGTTCACACCACAACAAGCTGACGAGACTGGAAGCACGAAATGGAAAATAGAGAGCCTGTAGAAAGCCTGCAAATACACGATGAAATGAGCTCAATTATCCAAGCCAAGTAACTCTATCAAATCGATTTTCCTCAATTTTCTTCTAAAGGACTCACCATTTGGCGATTGCAGTACCTCACGAGGAAGCTTCTCAAGCCATCTCGTCGTACGGAAGAAAAACGAATTGAATGTCTGCGTATAACGAAACCTGCGTATTCTCCTACTTTGGAGAATGAACCCATTAGACCTGGCACTATTCGGACGAAAGGTCCAGTACTTGCTGGCTCTAAGCTTAACTTCCTTTCGGATGATGCGGAAACAAAAGACGAGATCACTTACTACACGCCTTTGTCTAAGACTCGTCAAGCCAAACATTTTCAAGCGCTCCTCATAGCGAGGAATAGACTTATACTCGGTTTTGGGAAAGGATCGAAGAAGTAATATCCTAGTGAAAGTTTGTTGAACTTTTTCCAGTTTGCATATATCCTTCTTTTGCCATGGGCTCCACACCTGAGAACAATACTCTAGGTGTGGAAGAACATAGGCCTTGTAGAGTCGCACTAGGATTCTATGATCATTGCACAGTACATTCCGCAAAATTAAAAATAAAGCAGCAAACGCCTTGTTAACGACCCTATCTATATGAGCAGAGAACTTAAGATCTGAGCTGAGTAGTATGCCCAAGTCCTTCACAGAGGGAACACATGCGAACTCAGTTCCGTTGATAGAGCACCTCCAAGGGAGGCCACCCCCGAGATGCAGAACGAAGCATTTATTCAGATTAACAGGGAGGCTCCACAAAGCTGCCCATTCTGTCAGCCTTTCAACAGAGTGCTTGAGAGCGAGTTGAACTTCATTGGTATTCAAAGAACTATAAGACGCATATAGCTTGATGTCGTCAGCATAAATTTGGGTTTTAACGAAACTCGAGGCCTTAATGTAAGCTGGGAGATCAATGGTATAGATAAGAAATAGCAAGGGTGATAGCACACTCCCTTGCGGTACACCACTGCGACAGACATGCCGTTTTGAAAAGGATCGACCCACTCTTACAGTCATGTACCTGCAACTAAAGTAAGACTTGAACCAACCGTACAACTGCCCACAGATTCCAAGGCTATCCAGCTTCATGAGGAGCTTCGAATGACAGACTTTATCGAAAGCTTTAGACAGATCTATGAAGATCACATCAACAGCTTCACCACTGTTAAGGGCTGTGGTCCAGTCGAAAACTGAATCAAGCATACAGTGTGTTTCAAAAGTATGTGCACACCCAACATTTTGTTTTTTTTGGATTACCATTGCTTTTTGTAGCCTGTGACCTTCCCATTCAATTCCTTGTGTGCGATAACCTTCGAACACTTATTCTGAGAGAACATCGTAGCTGCTAACATAATTTTTTATTGAAGAAAATTTTCTCCTTTGTTTCAAAAGTATGTGCACACTTAGCAAAAAACAAAAATATAACCGAGATCAGGAATCAATAGGGTCACCCAAATTTCTGTAGAGGTTATCGACTACGAGAAATCGTTTGAGAATGGTTTCGCTACGGTAGGTTCTTCAGTTTCCTTTAAAATGAAAAATTTCGAGTGTGCACATACTTTTGAAGCGGCAACTGGGCCGCTCTTTTTCATAGATTGCTTGATTCATTTAAGACCCTGGCAGCTATTGCTCACAACCTATTCCTGGCCGTCCGCGTATTCTGACTGCTCAGGACAACAGAAGGATAGCCCGTCTTGTGGCGAATACTTCTTTGTCTGTGAGTCAGGTCCGAGCTCAGATGGGTTTATCAGCCTCGCGTACGACCGTTTGGCGCCCTATCCGCTCTGATGAGTATATCACACGAGAGACCATGAAGAAGGCTACTCGATTCAGTACTCGCCACAAGCTGACAAGGCTGGAGTTTGCTCGCGCAGACCATCAAAGGGCCTTTTCCGAAATTCCTTCTTGAAAACACGAGTTGCTCTCGACGAAGGTACCTTCAGTAAAGACAAAATCCATCCGGCCCATCGATATGGTGCTTCTTTTCATCAGAAAAGATCACTCAAGAGCAAAATGGGTACAACACATTGTTTGTTCTAAAAATAGGAAAATCCTGAAAATTCTCGAACAACCGTACCTTAACCCATGATGATGCCATGTTCCTACGAGCAAACTCCAGCCTTGTCAGCTTGTGGCGAGTACTGAATCGAGTAGCCTTCTTCATGGTCTCTCGTGTGATATACTCATCAGAGCGGATAGGGCGCCAAACGGTCGTACGCGAGGCTGATAAACCCATCTGAGCTCGGACCTGACTCACAGACAAAGAAGTGTTCGCCACAAGACGGGCTATCCTTCTGTTGTCCTGAGCAGTCAGAATACGCGGACGGCCAGGAATAGGTTGTGAGCAATAGCTGCCAGGGTCTTGAATGAATCAAGCAATCTATGAAAAAGAGCGGCCCAGTTGCCACTCCAAAAGTATGTGCACACTCGAAATTTTTCATTTTAAAGGAAACTGAAGAACCTACCGTAGCGAAACCATTCTCAAACGATTTCTCGTAGTCGATAACCTCTACAGAAATTTGGGTGACCCTATTGATTCCTGATCTCGGTTATATTTTTGTTTTTTGCTAAGTGTGCACATACTTTTGAAACAAAGGAGAAAATTTTCTTTAATAAAAAATTATGTTAGCAGCTACGATGTTCTCTCAGAATAAGTGTTCGAAGGTGATCGCACACAAGGAATTGAATGGTGAAGGTCACAGGTTACAAAAAGCAATGGTAATCCAAAAAAAACAAAATGTTGGGTGTGCACATACTTTTGAAACACACTGTATTAGATGCAGTGGAGGCCCCGCTCAGGAAGCCGTGTTGTTCCTCCGGAATGACATTAAATTTCAGAAGCCAGCCAAGCATCCTATTTCTAATAAGTTTCTCCATGACCTTGGAAGCTGTGGGAGTGATACTGATGGGCCGGAAATCGGATAAAAATTTACTGTCGGATTTCTTAGGAATCGCTGTAACTATTGATTCTTTCCAAATGTCAGGAACTTCTTCGAGAAGCATAGATAAGTTGAAAATATGCGTCAAAGGCTGACAGAGTGAGCTCGCACATTTACGATAAAGAATCTGAGGGATGCCATCATAGGGCTCAGCCATAGAGGGCTTAAGGTGCACCAGCACCTTGTAAACATCCTGAGGGTGGAAGAACATATGCTCCAGACGGTGATTGATTCGGATTTGACTATTCATTTCGAAACCGTCGTTAGAATCATCATGTGAGAAAACACTAGAGAAGTAGTTTCCTAGAGCCTCGGCTTTCTCAACATCAGAGATGAAGAAAGAACCATAGGGATCGGAAAGCACGGGTAATCCTGAAGAAGGCCTAACTCTGTGCTTAATAAAGCGAAAAAGACCTTTGAAGTTAGACTTAGTTGAGAGCCGCTTTACTCGATTCTCCATGAATTTCCTAACATGAATATCAAGATCTTTACTAACTTTCTGGAATAACTCGTCATTCACAGGATCTGAGCGTGAACGAAAAAGACGTTGCTTTTGGGCCAATAAGTTTACAATATGTGGAGGGTATGTGGGATGTGGCTGAGGTGGAAGCTTGAATGCAACGAAGTAAGAGAGAGCAGAATAAATCACCAAACAGAATCGCTTGTAAACATCATTGATAGAAGTATAGTTGTCGAAAACCGCCCACCAGTCAATGCAGTGCAAGAAGGCATCCAACTTCCTATAGTCAAGATTGACGAAATCCGGGACAGGTATAGGGAGATGTGAAGGAATCGTTTGGATAACCTTGAATGTCACTACATTATGATCGGCATTAGAGAAGGGGGGAAGTATGGACACATCAGTGACGAGTGGTGCGGAGCACAATACTAGGTCTAAAATGTTGGACCCGAGAGTAGGGTGAGTCACGTATTGCACGAACCCGTAGTTGTCAAAAAACTGGAGATACAGGCCGGAGGAATGATTCCGTGGCATCTTAGAAGGCCAGTCAATACTAAGATTAAAATCACCAATCAGCAAGGTATGACTTGAGGACGAACATATATCCGAAAGGAACTCAATGAAAGAGGCATCATCACCAGGAGAAATATTTGGTGGGCGGTAGACAGCAACTAGTCTTAAGGAACTAGGAAATAGCCCGTTAAGGAACTCAACGCAAATAACATCAGGCATAAGTTCTATACGAACATTTACCTCTTTGCAAATTATAAAAGAGCTGACTAGACAGCATATCCCACCCCCACGTCTACCTTTGCGGTCATGCCTGTAGACATTGTACGGAAGGTTGGCAGTCAATTCGGAATCAGTTACATTTGATTTTAGCCATGTCTCGGTAATTACAACAACATCTGGCTTGAAAGTACTCAAAAATAAATGTAAATGGTGGATTTTTTTCACTAAACTACGTGCATTAAAGAGGAAACAATTAAAGGCGTTACCGTTTACAGGACCATGCTTCGCTGTGCGTTTCCCGAATTTATAGCTCTAAGCTCAGAAATAGATCTAAGCTCGCCCCTGTAGACCACCCATTCACGAGTAGGTTTACCTTTATTACGTTCTTTAGCTTGCTGTCTTAGCTCATAGTCGCGCTTCCGCTCGTCTTGAGTCATACTTCTCCTGACATAAATGTTTGGAAAACCAGCTGACCTCAACAGCTTTGCATTAGAAAGCGCCGTCCTCCAAAAGGAACGTGAGGGGAGGAGGACCTTAACTAATCTGGGACGTGCGGGGTCTTCCTTCCCCAAACGGTACAGTTCAACGGGACGACACTCCACGTTGAGCGCATCAAGTATGTTGGTGACTTTAACCTCCAAGTCTTTCTGCCTATCAGATGGGCGCATCCCGGAGGGGGCCTCCTCAACACCACTAATAACAATACTTTTTGACCGCTTATCGGCTTCTACAAACTCAGCCACATCCTTTGAAATTTTCTCGGCAAGCACCAGCAGCATTCTCTCGATAAGAGGATCCTTGTTGTGCTCCAAAACTACTCTGATGAGCTGACTAGCTGATAGCTTACCGTAATCCACATCCGACATATCCGCACTTGGGCTTTGGCTAGACTCCACTTGTTTAGCTTGCTCAGATTCACTGGATTTACTCATAGTTTCCTTTCTCTTGCTAACACGGTCTACCTTTGGCGCCATGATCAATTAAACAGGCCGCGCAACACAATCGATCGAAACCAACAACGACACCAAAGAGACCACCCCGGATATAAATAAGCAAAGTGAAACTGATAAAGATAGTACTTTATCAAGTTATCACAACAGCAATATCTAAGACAACAATAATGGGGTAAATGAGTCACGCAGAGAAAGATGAAACGAAAGGGAATTGAAGTATATCCAAGAAGGATTGAGAATATAACGAGAACAAAGAAAACGCCGCCGCACTGGCCGCCGCACTTGTCGAATTCGTTTAAAGCATCGCCTGATCTATGGTTGGCCAAAAAGCGGTAGAATTTCAGAAATACTTGTTTACGCTTTCAATTCTGTCATTTGATTACCTAGAAGTGCTGGGAATTTCTTTTTTTTTTCCATCATTGCAGTCGCACGAAGACTCTGCTCAAAAATCAAAGATGAGGTTTCTCAGGTATCTGGATAAACATCACAATTTGTCCCACATGAAATATTTCTCAGGTGTCTGGATAAACATAATATTTTGTTCCGCATGAAAATAATTTTCAGGGTAAAACAGAAAAAGGAAGGTCTGTACAGAACTCCTGATTATTTATTCCTCATGCAAAGCAAACTATCAAACCTCGACAAGCTTGTAATTACAGTATTGTGTGGGCAAAACAACATTTGAATTCTACTGATGTCACAGCTATTAATTAGCAGTCAATTTATACATGCATACGTCTATGATATGTACTGGTGTCAACTAAAATGTTTATCCTTATTTTAATTGTTTTTTCAGAATGCTACGAAACCAAGTTTCATTCACACTTTTGTGGCATCCAAACGATCGTCTTTCGTTATACATAATTTGTAATTTCCCAAGAATTATGCCTTTTGACCTTTTCGAATGAAGCTTGTAAAAACCGCTCGACTATGGTTGTCAAATATGTTCTTGACTTGCATGACGCCCATTCCGACACTTTCGCTTCGTTTTGGACTTGCTCATGTCCTGTTCATGCAGTATAAAGACCTTTACTGTAGGAAAAGGAGAAAACCACTGATGAAACAATCTGAGATGAACTTTCGCATCAGTTCTGATGCTCTGATTCAGATCTAATCTTGGAAGGGTTCGAGCGATATCATGCATTACTTTGTTTTTCAATTTCAAGCCAGACATAAAGTTCAGCGAGAACAGATCAACCTCATTTGAGCCGTTGTGGGAAATGCTGTGGGTATATGTGTGCCATATTATTAAGTACCGCCCACACTCAATTTATAGAAGGAAAAATCCTATTTTGTTTCACTAGATGATATTGCCGTCATCACAACATCACGCTCCTTCCGGTGATTGTTGAGAGTAACTTCACTCCACAGTGAACATGAAGCTGTCCTATTTTCCGGACCATATCGTTGTGGTTCGAACGAAATGGTATCACCCTATCTTCATTATGTGGTATTTCAAGTCTAATAGCTAGTAATTCCTGGAATTCGTTTGAACGTCTTTTCTTTTCGTTGTAAGTTAAGGCCTATTTCTTGGCGTAGTTCAGAACTTCGGACATTCTCAGTCTCAGATAATCTATCGGTATATTCCTCACGCATCGCGTTTCCTTTTGCTTACCTTAGCTCCGGAACTAGGTTGCTCATTATTTTGACTTCTCGACTCAACTATACTTAGCTATAGCATCTAGCGATATTCATTCCGTGTTGCGTGAAAGGAGCATCAGGTACCAATCCTTTACAAAAGGGCATCCCCTTCATTAATTGTCATAAGCACCTGAAGAACACAGAGCACCTGTGCCTGAAGAACTTTTCCTTGAAATATAATTCGAACTCCGAAATTTGAGCACCGGCTGTGATACTATGTTCAAAGAACGATTATTACAGTTGACTCAAGTATTGCTTGACAATTTCGTCTCCCCGGTGATACCCCATGTTTCTTCTGATTCTAAAATCTTACGGACAGTCCGCAACAGACCAACACTTCGCTAACCGCCGGTCTGTAATGTGGATTTAACAGAACATAAGCAAAAAAGTGAAAATGGGATATTGCTTCAGTTATGAGATGTCCGAAACGAGAGGGTTCGGGAGCCGTAAACAAGCAACTGTATTAGTCAACGAAACGATATTGATCAAATTTTTCCTTGAAGTGCCTGAATTGAATTGAATTGAATGAACTTGAATTTATGCTGCAATTTGAAAGTTTCAAGTCAAAGTGCTGGAGTATTCTTACCTCGTCCATCAGCAGAAAACGAACTTCCTTATTTCGCAGCCCTTTGACTACTCAATATAAAGACAGAGGGCATTCGAATTGGAAAACTTCTGTTTTACTTTTCAAGGTTATCCGATACATCGAGTGTAGGAATTCGGACCCTTGGGAGATTTATGTACACAGGTGCGTTTCTCCAATGGGAAGCAATACCGTAGTCAAGAAGACTCTGTATCTAAAACAGCTTATCCAGAGCTTTAGCATACCCTGACCAACGAGCACGTTTCCTTTCCAAGCTCTGAGCTCAACAATTGAATCAGTTGCTGAAAAACCATGGTCTCTTCGTTATCAAGGCATTTTCAGAAGGACATCGACGTCAGCAGTTCATAGAAGAAGTAAAGTTTCACGTAAGGCCTCAGTAATGGCTCTATGTTCAACATCACCGAATAGAAGCTGACAGAATCACCTATAAACCATTGTCGCTCTTTCTAAGGCTTAATGCTAAAAATACTTGAGAAGTGAATGTAGAAAAGGGAGTGAATGTCGAAGGTAAAAAGTAGAATCTCTCGGCAATGGTCAACCCTAGAACATTCGACGTTCATTCTTGTCCTTCCACAAAATTCTAGAACAAATCAAGTGACCAATCATGGAAATCTCAACTGGTACAACTCATACAAGTTCAAGACCTCGTTTCCGGACAATACTAATGGTAGTGAACCACGTGACTTCACCCGCTTTCATCCATACGTCACTCACACTCAAAAGCACAGTTGCCGATAATTCTGAAGTATCTGGCTTAGGTAGAGTAATGGAAGTTATGGTACGGAACAATTTGAAAATGACGGAGAAAGCGCGAAAGTCCGAAGTTTGAAATGTATAAGACTCTAAGAAAGTAGTAGGAAAAAGGGGTCGTACGACATCATGCGTCTGTGACCGTCTGGATGTCTCTCACATAAGCATACTATTTGTCAATGTCCTAACGCTTCATTGTGAATGGTGCAGGCCGTCATAACACGTCCACTTCTGGGTGTGTACGTCTGCTGAAGGCCCTTATTACTCTTATCGAGGTCGCTGTTAAGCCGGACAATGCCCCATGTGTTATCCTTAGAAGGCAAAGATCCTTCTGAGCAAAAATCTGAGAAATCATTTCATCGCGAGCTGTCTTTCAAGATCAATAAGTGATTATACAATGTTTGTGATCTGCTTTGCTATTTCATTATTTCAGTCATACAAGGATGTGTTAATGTACAATGTTATTCAGTTCACGCGCGTCAAATTCTAAGATGTGCATAGTGAATACAAAATTTCCCTTCAGAATCTACTGATTGAATTTGAAAGCTGTGATGGAGTGGTTGATCAAAGCTGGTGGAAATCCCGAAAACATACACAACTACAATTGCGCGTGAGTGTATCGTCGATGTCTTCTGCTTTTTTATAATACTTTGTTGAAAAAAACACATTTTTGAACGGCTGGGTTTAAAGTCACCAAAGATTTTACTACAGCATTTCGTTTTGCAAATTTTCACCAAAATCATGACGCTTTTCTCCCTCCGTTCCTCTCCGTTTTTCTCATTGACATTATCGCTTTTCTACTTCCTGCTGCTGATACTTCAACCCATACTCTGATCGTATTCCATTTCTTTCCCCGTGATGTCCGCCTTTGTTGAGCCATATGTTTTGTCAACTGTCTAAACCTGTACTGGCTCAATCTCTGCCCTTCACCTATTTTTCTGCCTTCGCTCTACAGCAGCGCTCCTTTCCTCTATCATTAACTTTAGTCCACGTACTTTTTTTGAAAGAAAGATGGTGATGATCATGATTATGATTATGATCATACATGTCATAAGATGGGTGAGTTATGGCCAAAACACTCAGTCCCACAGGGATTCAGACCCGTACATAGCTTTCACGTGACTGATTTTTTCCTCTACAGTAGCCAGGAGGCGGATGCACCACTACATATATAGAAGAGGATCTCGAGTATAAAAGTTTTGTCCCTTGAGATTTCCCTATTGCTGAAGGATCTCTGACCGCTCCGTAACGAGACGATGTGATGCGATCCCAGGTGGTGAACAAGAGAGTAAATCGAGGATTAGAAATCACGAAATCACGGGTGCGAATGGTTTCGTGCTCATGAGCCAAGCCAAAAGTTCTCATCCGAGTGACTGAGAAAAAACTGACAGGCGCCTGTCATTTCTGCCGAAATCTCTTCGAGGCCACGTGATCGAGAATGAAGCGGTAATTGAAGCCTTGGGCAACCAAGTTACTTACTCAGAGATGTTTCGGGATCTCAGCATGATGAGCAACCTTGCTTCGAAGCTGAGCAGGAGAAAACGCGAGTTGTGGGGAGCGTTCGAGGGGACACAGGAACTCCGTAGTTCCGAACTACGTCAAGACCAGAGACAACGTGCGTACGTCAAGAAATCGAAGATCAGACGGACCAGAACCGTTATGCGACGTTATAGTGACCAGGACGGCTTCTTAGTGGATCGCTAGAGATGTCAAACGTATACCAGTGCAGCCATGGTAAGATTTCTCCGCGAAAGTTTTGAACGAAAAAAAAATGGTATGCCTAGTGTCCCTCGAGCGAGGACGATCCACCGAACTACTCTTGCTCGTGATAGGGAGAATGTAGACGTTACAGTCAACATATAACTTAGTGTTCTTTTGGAGAAAAAACGGACTTACATCCTTCTGATGATACGCAAATATCTATTGTCACTTTAAGAGTTTGTGTAGCTGAAACACTGTTTTTTTTTTAAAAAGTGAAGGTTTTTCAGAGGTACCCGTCGACATGGCAATAAAGACTATTTTATTGGCGTGTGTTTCATCATCTACGGAGTTCTTGCTGAGGTAAGATTTGTTCTAGAACAATCAGCATTGTAAAACACAATCCAGTCTTTATGTTGGTGATGTTCTTCTGCAGTGCGAAGTTTTTGAGTGAGACCAGAGAATAATTCAGTGGCAACGTTTCGATGTAATCTTCGTCTTCAGGGACCAGATTCCGCCCTTAAAACGAGCGGAATCCGCTGCTGCTACGTTCAATTACCTCGAAACATTGGGCTTGGCCAAAATAGTTCCATCAAAAGACCTCGCATGTCAGACGAATATTATTAACGTAAGCATCAAAACGATAGAGTAGTTTGAGACACAGTCATTTATGTTCACAGTAAACGCCAAGTATTTACCTATAAGATACCTACACTAAGAATCTAGTGAGCAATACAAATGTCTGAGAGACCGTAGAACCAGGTTCTCCGATCAGCCGTTGCTGTTCTTTATTCTCGAATTTTATTTACAAGAGGCTAGTTACTGGATTACAGTACAGTAATTGCCCTAAGATGAAGCACGTTTTCGGAAAGATCCTTCAAAGATCGTTGAAATATTCCCTGAAAAGCAGGGGCAATTCTTGAGTTCAAGCTGAGAAAAAGCCAAAACTTGTACTACCATATTTCGAATCGGCTCCTTCTTTCAATGGTAGACCATCGGAAAAAATGAATTTTATGAATTCCAGCTAATGTACATTTTGGTACTGCACGTTATCGCACGAAAGGAATATCGTCGATTGTCCTGCTACAAAATCATGCTTGTCCTAGGTATGTTTGTTATTCGCAA
The DNA here is from genome assembly GCA_000469685.2 of Haemonchus contortus. Classification (NCBI taxonomy): domain Eukaryota; kingdom Metazoa; phylum Nematoda; class Chromadorea; order Rhabditida; family Trichostrongylidae; genus Haemonchus; species Haemonchus contortus. The sequence continues at coordinate 34,191,222 of LS997563.1, read as the reverse complement.
CCTAACTAGGGCGACGTGGAAACTGAGTTTTCTGTTTGTTAAAAGGATATTCCAAGAAAGTGTAGAAGTAGGAGATAAAAATGGATAAGACGAGAAAAATCCTTCTCAGTGGTAGTATTCTGAAGTCGGTCTGCTGCACCAGTCATATTTTGCCTTGAAGGCACAGTTCACGATAATTTCAAGATAACTTTTCTAGTCGAAAAGCGGAAGATAGGTTGGAAATATTAGGGTGTCCCAAAAGTTTTGAGAAAATTTATTTGGTTTATTCAACACAAAAATACCACAACAAAAAGGTGAGATCAGTAATCGAGATAGTGGCCCTCTCCATCGACTTTGGAGAGCACCATACCATCCATCAAGAAAAAAGACGAGCGCGACGCGATCCATTCATTTACTGCACTTTTGACCTCCTGACGGTTATGAAATTTTTCCCCTTTGAGGTAAGCTTGTAGACTCCTGGAGGCGTGGTAGTCTAAGGGCTAAGGTCAGGTGAATACGGAAGATGGGGTAGCCAGGTATTCCCGAGCCTTTTCAACTCAGCCGTCACCCTAGCATGATGTGGTCGAGCGTTGTCCATCAAAATCAGAAACTTTCCCTGAAACCGAATGCAGGAAAAATTAGGTAGCCACTGCGACTGCCTGTGTGGACTTTCATAAGAAATCCACTTCTCATCCTAAGCGATGATGAGGCTCGTCCAAGCTACCGTTCGCTTGCGGTCGAGTAGCTTCCAACACACATCGACCTGCAACTGACGCTCGCTCTATGTCAAGGCGTGGGGGATAACTGCAGTAAGTGCTGCGCGAAAGCGACGTCTGCGTAGGATGTTGTGGATGGTGGAACGGGGAGCAGAGGTCGTCCTCTCTATTTCTCTCAAGCTTTGAGAAGGATTGCTTTGGACGTAGGCTAAGACAATGTCGGTCTTGGTGGAACGTGGACGACCGCTCCGTGGCGCTTCGTCGAAGTAAATCTCTCCTCTAGAAAAGCGATCATACCACCTATAGCAGGTGGCGAGAGAAGGTGCAGTACTGCCCATCGATGACTGCAGTTCGTTCCGGGCTTGAGTGGCGGAGTGACCAGATCGGTAATAAAGCAGAAGGCGCCGGTGGTTCGGTCGGTCGGAAGTAATTAAAATGAGGATAACTCATTTCCAAAGATGAATTGCAGTATCGTTCTTGTTATGACGATCTGCCAAGAGTGCCCTCTTCCTGCCTATTTTTCCGTGGCTCTGCTTCGGCGCTTTCTTGCGCAACATGGTTGCGAAATTCATGACCAAAATTTTCTCAAAAGTTTTGGGACACCCAAATAGTTCATGGGTAGCGAAGAAAGCGGGAAAATCCGCCGCTTTTGAGGAAAATAAGCCTCCCTAAAATTGTGGAAATAGAGGTTGAACGAGATTACCATGGTGAAAATAACATGAAAGGAGTATTTGGACCAGATTTCGGTTGTTGCAGTTGCGCAAAGAGCTAGCTGCATCAAGCCAAAACAGTCCAGATTTGCCTTTCACTGTCGCCATGGGTCATGAGAAGTTGTTTAAACCTCCTACATGGGTCCACTGTGATCAGTGCAGCCTCTACTTGCCGGTGAAACTCGTCCGAAGATACACACGATACAATCTCTGAGCCTTTAGAAGGCCTATAATAGTGGGTCGTTTTACTGATAGCTCACGATATGGTATACGTCGGGCACTCAAATTCATCCTATGGGGAAATCTAAAAAACCATTTTTATCGTGAACTGTGCCTTTGAAGGCATACATACCTTTGGGTGTACTTGAGTAAATTATTGGAGAAATAAATGAAATGCGAGGCAGAGTACCTGCTTCGCATTTCATTTATTCATTCTGCCTGTGGATTTCATTCCACTACACTACATCTGTCAGGACTATACGACATGTGTGCAATCGGAGTGAATTCTTTGCTTACCGGATATTTTTGGTTGATCGGTGCAAATTACTGTTCAACACCGTTACTGATGTACGTCGCCGGAGCGATCGGACTAGGTCAGTATTCACTATTTGATCAAGAATAAAGGACATTCAATTTCTTTACCATGCCTTCTAGAGCTAAAGAGAAGTAAGTAAGTAGGCCAGTAAGCGAGAGCACTATGTATAAGAGTTGCGTAATCGTGCTTCTGAGGCGAAATATCGGAAAGTGACAGTGATGGTCTCGTCTCCAGTTATCCACCTCCGAAATTCGTGAATAAGTTGTATTTTAGCCCTTCCATTACTTGATTAATAGCTGTTACAAGAGGGACGCGTGTCGACGCTATTTTGGGCTTGCAAAGTGCATACAAACTAAGTACAGTAATCTTCACTTTAAGAAATCTTGATTTCAAGAAAAATTAAGAAGATAGTTAATATATCAAGTTGCCAGAAGGGAATGATAGCTAGAAGTCCATCATCACTTACTACTTTTTGAAAGCGAAGAGCTCAAGTATTCATTCCAGGATTGTGGTGTGGCGCATGTATGATTTGCTTCGTTCTAGTAATCAACCGTTTGCTTGATCTCTGGAACAGACAGATGATGCAACTGGTAAGTTCAATTTTCTATGGATTCATTCCCTTAGAAATATCTCAAAACTCGAAATCCCTGAACTGAAGTATAAGAGACTAACAAGTCTCTGTGGTAATGGGGATCATAACAAGTTGTCATGGTTTTTTCGTCATTCAGTCTCTTTCCTTCATCATCCTTCCCGTCTTCCTCTTATTAATCCGACGTAGACCTTGTGACTCCCCGGCGAGCCTTACCCCATAGTGCTTGAGGGGCCGTAAGGCCCGCCACAACAGCAGTAAGCAGAAACGGGCTCGGTTCCACAGTATACCACTTGTAGTCCCAGTTTTTTCCCAATTTTAGAACGAAAACTTATATTAATCTTCGTTTCCATTTCAGTTGTTCAAAGATAACCGTACCTACGCTATCCTGCTGATTCCATTCTGCTACAGTATTTATTTCGTCCTTTTCACTCCACCTCTACTATTCAATTCGGATCATACTGCATGGTTTTTCAGTCCATTCATAGAGAAAAACAACGATAGCGAGGTTCGATGATCTTTCCAGTTTTTACATTCTATATTTTGTAGTTCCACCAGACGTTGCTATATGAGCAGATACATACTACCATCTTCATCTTTAGCCCAATAATTCGTTCCGATTCGGAGAACGTAACGGCTGCTTTCATAGTCCGCCGGCGTGCCGGCGTGCCACGAGGCAGTGCTAGGGGGGGAAGAGGGTGGCAGACGGTCGGTCAGCCCCTGGAAGGGCTGTAAACAAGGAGAGACGAGATCAAGAACCATTTGTACCAGTCCCTGGTTGTATGGTTTTTGATCTTGTTCTTCTTTGTTTTCAGCCCTTCGACCGACCGTCTGCCGCCCTCCTCTCCCCTAGCACTGCCTCGTGGCACCCGACACGCCGGCCGGCCGGCGGACTATGAAAGCAGCCAACTTCACCAAATGGTTAAAGCTTTGGACCGTATCCCAGATTCCCATTACAAGAAAAGCCGGAGAGTGCATGATTTCACGTCAGATAGACCACCCGTCCATTGAAGCTCCGGTAATTACTACATAGAAGATGATGTAGACATCAAGTTTGGAAGTCTTCAATGAACCCGCTTTGGGATGCATCCCCACACATCTTAGTGACATCTGAACCAGGATAGTGGCGTACAAGGGCGTATATGTCTTAGTCGATGCATGGCGGTGACCAGCCGATATGCAAGTCAGTACCAGATGAATCTGGTACCAATGAAGCGGATTGATAGATGCCCGGGCCAACCGAGGCTTTCATCCCATGAGGAGGCATAGTTAGCTTGGACATCTATCAATCCTTGATTCAATCCACGGACTATGTGTGTTATAGTGCTCCATTTGCCGCTACACCACTTCGATTTAAGCCCATTCTCTGATAGCCTAATAGGAAGAAGAAACGTCTGTTACCATGAATGTGACCTATCAAAAGTTCGTCTTGGAACAGCTTCCCCTACCGAGTAAATAGAACAAATAAACCAACAGCTGATTAAGAAATAAACGCCCCATTTCCTCCCGACCGAGTAAGTCTAAAGATATACACTTTTTGTTTGATTGTACCTGTTTTTCAGTTTTTCAACTATCCTCACACGGCCAACAACCTGCTCATAGTTGTGCTCACTTGTTTACTGTATGTTCAATACTCGAGGCTACTTCTGAAAAACTCCAAAATTGACAGAGGACTGTCGTGGGCACAGAAATCGGTGAGTCCTTGGATACAACTACAGTTTCCCTTCCAAAGATAAAAAATATTGTGTCAAAGCCAAGAAAAATTCATTTTTTTATCATCCTATTTATTCAGTTTTTCTTACAATCGTCATCAATCTGCATGGCCAACTTGGTTGCTGCTCTCATCTATGTGTATATGCAGTTCTTCCCGACACCCTTATATTTCGTCCTTATCGGTCACATCTGCTGGCAGTTCGGACACGGTACTGTCGATTCAGCCAAGTTACAACTCAATTTTCTTATGTGAAAGGTAGAGGGGCAGAATTTGAGGAGTAAGAATGTGATTATCCTGGAATTTTCTGTTTTACCCAACTTCGCTCTAGGTAATGCAAAAAAAGTAGATCTATACATAACTAGTCTGGAATGGCATTCAGCGGAGGTTAGCTTTTTAAAATGGGTTATCGCGTTTTTGAATCCGAACTTAGTAGGGAGAGAATTGGTGCAGTGGCTAGTGGCACACTATCACAAACACACTCACAATGGTCCGCGGTCCAATCCCTAATCGGTACTCGCTCGAGCATTCCGGGCCTTCCATCGCTCCGGGGTTGGTTCATTAGTGCGGACTCGTCCGAGAGGATAACATCTTGTACATCGACTGACCACCGCCAGTTATTGTACAGGCTACATACACAACATACACATTCAAATCGCTACCATGATTCGGAATGGAAATCGAGTACTGAGGCGCATCCCACGAAAAGGTGCCGGATGACGTCGGGAAGCTTGTCGTCATCAGGACCAGTTCAAAATCACCTTGTCTTCAAAGTTCAGTGAAGTAACTAGCAGCTCGATGTTGTCTGGTCTCTCCTTATGTGGAGAAAAAATAACATCTATGCTTTTCCGTTCAAGAATAAACTCTCTCATCCCATTAATGCAGGGCCTCTATTACCGTGTACGAGCTGTTCAGGGTTCCCTCAACGAAGTATTTACATTAGGAATCATGCCGAATGCGTCTGCAGGAACTACTATGTCAGACATGTTTTTGAATATGGGACACCAAACTCCAATTCACAAAAGAGAAAAACAGTTCCAGTGTTCACCAAAGACCTGTACACCTTCACACGAAAGCTAATGATAAGAGAATTAGTGTACAATGGCATACCCTCTAGCGTGAGAGAACTTACATTTTTGGATCGGATTACTTTTGATTGCGAAATTCGATCTCACACTGTTTTCACAAGAACCCTTCATGGTGACTCTGGTCTGGGTAACGGAACTTCTCCTCTATCGCGGCATGCGGCAAATGTCACTGCATTTACCGTACTCACCCCGCCCCCGCCAATCGATATGACGCAATATTTTTCGTTGGGTGCCTTTCTTTTTTAATGGTTTTGATCGTTTTTTTTCGCTTTCTTTTTCTTGTTTTTATGTTTATTGGACTTGATTAATTAAAATGACTCCTCCTATACAAAAGACAATCAAGACCGCATTGGAATTGAAAAGAGCGGCCAGCCAATCCAAATAATTAAAGGACTCCCTGCCTCACAAATTGCGCGCTCCAATCTTCCATCGCAATCCTGCGATAGGCGGCGGGTGCGGCGTGTGCGACGCCGTGTTGGGGAAGAAGTTCCCTTGCCCCTCTGGTCTGAGCTTTGCTCAGCACTGTATATTTTGCCGCCATCGGTGATAAGGTGGATCCAGTGAAACGTTCTCTTCTGTGCTAGACACAACTTACGATTCCATTGCTTCACAATAAGGGCAAGCGCAGATTACTTTAAATGCTCGGAGTTAGAGCTTTTCCTCTCATTGTCGAAGCATTTGAAAAACAAAAACAGCTCAAACCAGCGCTTTGCTTAGCAGAGTGTTCTTAAGCGTCTTTCTGAAACTTTCTATCATTCCCCTTCATCTTTATTATCATTTATGAAATACTCGACCACGACTTTACTATTTACTTTGCAGTTTTTCAGAGCTGATCAAGGTTTTTTTAGAATTATTCATAGTAGAGTGCATTGAAGTGCTAAGTATAAGGTTTTAAGATAAATCTCCCGAATTTCAGGGTTCCCCGCAATGGTCTACCTACTCTTGAATCGTACAATCCAGCGTGAAGCGCTTCTACTACTCAGACTCCGAAAACGTCATAATTCCATAGTTCCGAGCCGTACCATCCAGTCTAGGACATTGGCTACTTCGGATTTAGCTTGAAGAGGGCGAATCGTTACCGTCGTAGAATACAGTAGTCACTTTACCATTCGGGAATACTTGATATTGATGTGTCTGGAAAGGCTTTCCAGTACAAATTTTAATTTTAATCAAAATGTTAGTATTGAAGTTTCGAATCTCGAGCAACGTAATGGCCATTGAATTAATATACATATGTAGCATATTACTAGAATCTAATAATAATTTGGTTGATAGTCGTTCTGCTTGTGAGTGTATACTACATAGTATTTTTGTACTTTTTCTTTTTATTTGCTGTAAATAAAAGTGGAGTGGAATGTCATCTGCGGTTTTTCCAGAGATTACCGTTTGCACCAGTTCACAGGTACGGGCTCCCTGAGACATGAGGTAATTATTGTGTTCTGTTTTAGGTGAATATTTATTTACAATATTTGAAATTTACTCTTTTACTTGAGAATTTTTACATTTTATCGACCAATGTGAGGTTCCATAGCGATGCTGCAGGCATGGTAGAGGTGTAGAAAGGCAGCATTACCATTTGCAGCTGTCTTGAGTTGCAGGAGTAGGGAGGCAAGAAGAACTGCGTACTCGCAAGTCTACAGCCCTTATTGCACTTAGGTACGAAGGTTATAATTGGATACGGTCATAACTGGTTACGGTAACATTCATAGTTCGCAGCCTCGTTTCTTCTGTCGAGCGCTTGCTACCATTGAGGCCTGTTGGCAAAGTTTTTTATCTGTGAGCAGCATGATTGTTTCTGGAAATTGCATCCCCACGAGGAAGTTATCATATCTTTTATTTTGATGTGTCTTTCATCAGTTCGATCAGTCTACTCGACCAAACCCCAAGCATTCAAAATGCTCTTGGGTTGATCTCTAATCTGCTGCCCCCTTGCTGTCAATGTACGCACGGAGAAAAAGCGTGTCGTCGCCCTTGGGAAGTGGCTGGCCGACTGGCTGCAAGCCGGAATTCGACCACGCGCTATCAAATATCACTTGTGGTTCTTAGGGGACCGTCTGCTTTCGCAACTCCACGGAACCAGATATTCCCCTCAACGTCTGTTTGTCCAGGAAATCATTGACTGCTCGAGCGATGATAAACCTGACATCTCGGTCTGATTAGAGGAGCAGCCAGGTGTGAACTCACGTGGAACGGTCCAGCTTGACGGGTGGTGCGAAAAATTTTACCGTTCATTGCGCTTTTGATCAAACACCATATGGGAACACGTTTCAAAGCTATCGCGTCAATATAAGTCTTTTAAGCCACCGTTACCTTTCTTTCGTAAAAAAAAAAACTGAATTGTGCTTATACAAGCACTGGTCAATGAAAACACCGCATTCCACTATGATCTCATCATATCTGAGTTTTATTTTGACTTGATGTTTCATTGACTGATTTTATTTCGCTGCCATACGCCACCGGAAAGCCTCACAAATGTGATTAATAATGGACAAAACTTCGGCCTCAAACGAATCACATACAAGACCATGTGCAGCACGGTCACCGTGCTCTTTATTTATCAGTATGCGGCTTTATTTTGTTTTTTTTTTGTTTTTTTTTTTTTGATTTCAGTTTCGGAGAGCGAATTCCTCCATGATCCTAAGAAAACACAGTCCGCGTGAGTCGAAAAATACTCGCATTTGTTGAGACCAACATTGAAAACGGATTCAAGAGAAAACAAGGTGAATGTGTTGCTTTAACATCAGTTAACCATGTTTGAAACTGCCCTTAAATGCCCTCAAATTATTACAGAAAAATTACCAGTCTCCCTCACCTGGCCCATGTATTACGGTCAGAAATAACACGATGGAAATGAAAATAATTCTTTCAACGCCTTTCCCTTCCTTCGAGATGCTCAACAGGAATTGCGAAAATTCATAATATTTACCCTCTTGTGCTGACTTGAATTTGTTTCGGGGAAAACCACAATGGTTTGAGCGTCTACGAAGGAGCGCTGAATTGCGTTTCTAAACTATATTTTGTGATAAACTTTTCCCTATCACCTTATTGTCTTTATATTCAATCAAACACGAAGTTCACATATACTGAGCACGGCTGAATCTACCACCTGGACAGCACTATAGTGACTCCCACATCGTCATTCCACTTCAAGAATGGTTCTGTCTATAAGATTCACGCCAGAACATCAGAAATGTTTTTCGTTCGCACCCCTTCGAAAATTCTATTTTTCATGAATCTTGGATACTAATTGTCTTAAAATGGAATTAAATAGAAAACAGACCTTACTAGGGGTTTTTGAGACGTGCTGCCCTGTGTGAAATATAATTTCTCTCAAGGACGGTGAATTATTTCAGTAGGTAACCCGACTTCTTGGGTCAACAGCTTAACACAGTCATATGCTTTTCAAGCGCTCCCATGTGAACATGAACAATCGTTGCAATGCCGAAGCAGTATCAAATTTAATTTGTGTGGATAGTTCTCGGACCTTGTTCAAGCATCGTATGTGATTGCAAATGGGAAAGACCACCTGCAAAAGAGCGGGTGAAGTAAAGCTGTAAGGGTTTCTATCCATACTATAGTAGCCACTTTGAACTTTCTAGGATTTCGCACTTTTGAAGTTTTTTTACTAAATTTTCTTGAGCATTCAATGATGCCTGATAACCTAACGCTACGAATAAAGCCATTCATGATTGGTCGAGAATGTAATTCAGAGAGTAGCACTGAAGATTGCAAAAACTGCAGCTTTTGGAGAGTTTGGAGTAGCATCGAAGCTCTGGTAGACACGATAGGGAAAGTAACAAAATATATTCAATTTATGATGAGTATCCCGGAAGAGGAGCTCCATTTCCAATGGAGCTAGGAAACTTGGAATGAAACGGGAAAGTTGGCTTCAGGAAGGCAGTCCTCAGCTCTGATGTGAGATGGTAGAAAAAGTTTAAAAATCCAAAAACCGAAGAGGTATATTCGAATGAACACACTGCTAATGGTGCTTCGGAACTTGACTTTTCGAGAAATAAAAAGTTCCCACAGCATTTGTGAAAAATTATTTCTTGTTTAAGCAAAATAGGCGTTCTTTGAGAATATCTAATTTCAGTGTCTTGAATGTAGATATGTTCCGAAAAAGCTTTTCTGCGGAGTTATTGTTAAGGTCAGGAGGTTTAGATTAAGAAGATTTCTATGTGAGATTGCTACTTTCTTGAAATTTCTTAATATCGGTGTTCGATGTAAGCGATGTAGGCCATAAGCCGATGAAGCGGTCGGAATCTTTTCTTGACCTTTAAAGGAATATCATGAAGGAGTTTACATACGGAATTCGTCCAATTGACAGCCCGTACTGAGAAAACCAATCATATCGAAATCTTAGTTGGTTCTACCTGAAATTTCCATAAAAACCCATACTACCTTGCCCCAGATAAGAATGGTCAGGATCGTAGGTTGATTATTGAATATAAGTTATATTTTGGGGTCTGGCTCTATTACAGTCCAGGAATAGGTCTAGTTGATTTGGATTATTGGAATTCTCAGTGCCTTCAAACTGCTTTTGAGGGGTATATTCTGCGTTCACAGTCGAGAATGGAGGTGGAGCCCGATTTCCAAAATTTCTCTCAAGTCGTCTGAGCTTATCACACGGTAGAGGCTGACTGAACTATGAAATAGATTTAGATAAAGCAACAAATCAGTGAATTTATCAGAACCGGAATATTCATAAAATAGATAAAGTCTGTCGGCGATAATCAATCCTGACTGAGATCTGGGATCCTTCACATTCTACTTTCGCTCAGAAACGTAGTGGCATACTGAATGTGCATATATTGTATATACCTATCGTAGTCCTATACAATGACTTGAGATGACCAGTCGATGTACAAGCACCGCGGTCATTCTCCCAGGAGGATCTGATACCAAATAACCGGCTTGGCTTGCCTGAACGGGTATCGATCCGGGATTCCCTGACCATGGGTGTGTGATAGAGCTCCCCTTGCCACTGCATCACCTCCGCCCTTTCTAATACCTGTCAGAAACTCATATGATTTCAATGTTACCCATAGTTTCTGGATGATGTTGTGGAAATTGCCCCACGAAGTTGTTTTACAAATAAAATATCGAAGTTTAAATGCGTAGGGTGCTCGATGAAAAAACTGTCCACAGGTGGCTTCTAAGGAAACCTTATTACATCTCCGAACTGAAATATCCCCTCCGACGGGAGTCAACTCGTAGCCTGCTTATCACGGGAGCCGTGGTGTTGATAGTGACCATCGAAGGCAAACACAAAACCGCTCGTAAACGATACCGACGCAACTCAGTCGAAGACGATGACATAACGAGTAGAACACTAGCATTTGTCAGACAGCTTCCAGAGCGATGTTTTGAGAACGGATAAAACCAGTGGATAAAGTTAACCCTGAAGGGAAAAACAATGGGAATTTGGAGATGGGCCATACCGAAACCAAATCAACTTTATTTGGAACCTCATGTCACATCTGAATTTTTTTTTGATTCTGGCCGAAACCAAATCAACTTTATTTGGAACCTCATGTCACATCTGAATTTTTTTTTTTGATTCTGACCGAAACCAAATCAACTTTATTTGGAACCTCATGTCACATCTGAATTTTTTTTTTGATTCTGGGAACACGAGGGTAGCGAACCGATGAAAGAATCTGTATGGGTATGAAAGCCTCCGTTATGACCCGGTATATCCGATTCCGAATGCTTCGTCTAGTGAGTAAGGTAGTAATCGTCACAGCGCAGCTTCAAGTAGTGGCTGTAGAACGGACGCTTTTTATTTACTATCTACTAGGCACTGAGGAAGAGATATGAGTGCTCGTCGAATCCTCTTCAGGGCTTCGATTTCTCACGGTTGTAATTGAGGTCTATCTCAGATTAAATATAATAAAAGTACAGGAAATAATAACTAAATTAGCTTGCCTAATGCAAATTATTATTTTCAAATTTATATTTTTATTTTTTTTTTTGAAAATTCCAGATTTTTTTTGGAAAAGTTCTATGTAACATAATTGTTGCTTTTCATCATGTTCGATTTAACGGTAATCGAAATTCGTTGCTTTTTCGTTCACGCAAATTTCTTCTCTTCTGTTGATCTATATGATGACACAGCGTGAGCATTCCGGAAGGGTTGAGTCATGCGGACGCGGACCGGTTGACCGTTAATTTGGCGCCGTATAAAAGCACCGCGACGGTGCCGCATACCTCAGCTCGCCGACGTCAAGCAGAAATGGCTCATTTCGCTCGACTTGCATTTGTTGTCGTACTGGCTTTTTCTGCGACTATAGCTGAGGATGTGCCTACGGTACGGGAAATTCTACCAGCTTGGAAATACTGCCTAGAATCTGGAAACCGTTTCCGAACATGTTTATTATATCTGTTGAATTGGATGCTTTAGAACGAGACCTCCATCCAGCTGACGCGAGCCAAACGGCAATGCTGCTCCTCATCGTCCAGCTCTTGTTGCCCGCAGCAGCAGCAGCAGGTTAAATTTTCACTCACGATGCCTTTTTTAATTCTATACAAATTAATATTTATTCTTATTGGATCCTTTTTATGACCGGCTAAGTTCATAGAGATTTTATTTAGACAATGCAGTGTGTACCGGTATGTATCCAGCAATGCCAGTCCTCTTGCCAAACTCAACAATGCTCCCAGAGTTGTGCACCCAGCTGTAATCAGCAGTGTGGTGGTAGCCAGGTGAGTCGATCTCCTCCAGACCTCAATAAAAGCTCCACACCTTCTCAAACAGCCCTCAGGAGTGCTGTGCAGTAAAGTATTCGCTCTCATGTCCGAAACCAAATAGGATAGACACCCGGTAAACAACCAGAACTTGATCATCAGGCTTAAGTGTGGACGAGAGGGTCTTCTGGAAGGTCAACGAAACCTACGTTTTGGATACTCCTGCCGCTTGCTGGACATATTTTTTGTAAGCGCTATATTGTAACTCATGAGAAACCTCTTGGATTAATTTTGAATTACCCTTCGCTTTCTTGAGCTGGAACCACCAAATATTTCCTTGGCCGTTATCTTTATTCTGCAGGGCCTCAGAGATGAGCGATTTTATTGACAGAGATGACCTCGGGAATTTCGTGACCTCTACATCTTTGAGCTCAAAACAGCTGTCGGTAAACTGTTTTCGATTTCAGCAGCAAGTGATTGTTCTGCAACAAGAGAACTCCTGCCAATCTTGCCAACAGTCATGCAGTAACTCCTGTGCCACTCCTTCCTGTCAAAGCAGTTGCCAAGCAAGCTGTGCTCCCCAGTGTGGAACCCAAACACCTCCACAGGTGAGCTTTCATGGCTCTCATCTTGAGCAAACAGATAGAGAACTGTTTGATTTTCAGTTTATAGCTGAGGCTCCGCATAAGGAGAAGCCTGATTTCTAGTTTGGGAGCATATCAACATTCTTGCTCGCATAACTCTTCAAAAACTGTGCTACTTGACCATCACACCCATTCTCATGCTACCGAACTGTTACTAAACCCTTTAACCACACCATGGGTAATGAACCTGGCGTTTCTCTTTAGGCAGTTCATTACCCTCTCAGAGGATCCTTCCGTACCTCTTAGAAAATCATGAAATTTCTTGGGTCCAACAAAATCGTTAGAACGTCAACCCAGGTGAATCTTTGAACCCTGATGGCGAGAAGGTTCTTGTTCCACTTCAACTGGAGAGCTATAAAAAATGTGCTTCAAGCACCGTCCGAGATGTTCTATTGTGACCTTCCTCTTTGTTTCGACAATTCATCCTTTCATGCAGGTCCAGCGCGTCTACTCGGATGAAATTTGAGCTTGTTTGGGGGGCCAACAAGGGCGGCCCTACGAGCCCAAAGACATCTAGATTTCATGTGTGCTTGTGAACCTGGGTTCATTCATGGGTTCCACCATCGACTGCTCATTTCAATACCATCCTTCCAGGTGATCGTTCTCCCGGCTCAGGATCAATGCAGTGCTTGCCAACAGACCTGTCAATCTAGTTGCTCCAACCAAAACTGTAACTGTCAACAGTCGTGTGCTCCCGCTTGTGGTAACAACAACAACAACAATCAAGTGGGTGTTCTCGAATGGCGGAAACAGTTGAAGTTTACAAAATGGATACTCTTAAATGCCCTTTTAGGTGATCGTGATCCAATCCAGCCAGGACAACTGCAATAATCAGTGCAATCAGCAGTGTAGCTCATCCTGTTCCACTCCCGTTTGCGCCTCTTCCTGCCAGTCCTCCTGTTCCTCAGCATGTGGTCCACAACAGTGTGCTCCAGCCTGCATGCCATCTTGCTCTTCTTCCTGCACACAACAACAGCAACAGCAACCGATCGTGGTCGTCGTACCTCAGGGTGATAGCTGCTCCAACTCATGCCAGTCCCAGTGCAGCTCTGCCTGTTCGACTCCTTCATGCCAGCAATCTTGTAACAACCAGTGCCAAGCCTCTTGCAATCCATGCCAAGGAAACTCATGCAACAATAACCAGCAGCAGCAGGTACTGGTATAGATCACAGTATATCACCAGTCGAGTCTCATTTTTGCAGCTACATGTATTCAGATAATCGTCGTTCAACAACAGCAGCAAAGCTGTCAGAACCAGTGCCAGAGCAGCTGCATGAACACCTGCCAAGCCTCGGCTCCGACCGTTTCCTGCCAGCCCGTGTGCCAGCAAACGTGCCAGCAGACTTGCCAACAGGCTGCACAGATTGTGGTGAGTGTAGGCCGATTTCCTAGCGAAGGCAAATGGTCAGCACCCAGCCCCTTAAAATACCTGCCAATTTAAGGTGCCATGCCAGCAGACGTCATCAGGATGCGGATGCTCAAGCGGTTACAGCCAATGCGGAGGATCGTGCTGTCGTCGACGTTAACAAGCTAAATGCTCTGCTTATAACTGAATCATCGTGTGTGTACAAAGTGATAGCCGCCTAATTAGAATAATTGAGGATGCTTTTATGTATTACTATGTATAAATGATACTTTGTATGATCATGCGACTGCATTTCAAGAGTCAGGGGATATGGAGAACATCGGAGACTACAGCTGAAAGTAAAGAACTAAGGGGTGTGGAAACTCCTCCTCCCTCCCCCTTCCCCCCTGCTCCCCCCCCCCCCCCCCTCAAAATCGGCGCATTCGATCGAGCACAGTCGCGAGCTATGAGAGGAAGGTTTGAATTCCCACTGGAAGAAGAATACGGTAGCAGCCGCAGAGCCACTGCCAACTGGAAGTCACTTGCAGGTTGTCCCAGACCTTCTGTGATTTGATTTGATTTGATTTATTACACGACTGATTCGTGTGAAAATGAACAACGGGAAACAAGCAAGAGCAACTACAACACAATGAAAATCGACCGAAGAACTACTTATGCGTAGTTACTACACCAAAAAAACAAGAGGTAGAAAAAAAAGCTATAATATAACGAAGAAGTGAAGTACAAGAGTAAAACAAAAAGTGAAAAAAGCAATATAGTAGACAAAGGAGCAATTAATATCAGCGTTGGGTCAAGAGCCTTTTGAAGTGTGCGAGCGATTTGGGCGCTGGGCCTCGCTTGATAATTTTGTTAAATTCGATACCGGCACGGTGGCAGAAGAACTGGCTTCTATACCTAGAAATAGGTCTAGGTATAAAAACCTTGGTGTTGCCTCCACGAGTACGTGAATCACCAGTAGCAAAGAGCCTAAGCCTATCTACAGAGACCACACCGCAGAGGATGCTATTGATATGCTAACTTACAATTAGAAGTATAGTCGCATTCATGAAATTAGGCATGTAGTTCAAGTTAGTATACCTTTGGTCCGAAGGAGTCTGGACCAAAGGTGTGCTAAGTGTTTTCTAAGCTATTAGAATGCGCACGACTCTGGTGACTGCATTCTTCAAAAAAGCAGGCATTCCCCGATCGCCTAATCAATTTAACTTACAGTATTGAGGAGAGTAAGTGACACTACCATCCTTTATCAATGAATTAATTTTCTTCGACCCATTTCTCTCGTTGTCAGAAATGAATGAGAACTACATGACCCACACGCATGTAAATAGTGGTCAAGTAGTATAGAAGTTTGCGCCGAAATGCTTAACCTACCAGTTTGTGATAATAACCTATCAAAAAGTTACAAAGTGATCGCCTCTCTGAGCCCTTAGCTGAGAGACGACACTCAGATCGGTTTGCCCTTTCCGCAGCCCATTGAGCGACAGTAGCCCTTGCTGTAGACCTTCTTCAATGAGCTCTCGATGCCCTTGCTCTTTTATCCTACTTGGCTTCTGAACCGATTGTTCGTTATTTTAAAAGTCCTGTACGGACTTGCGTAGCCATCGAAACGATTCATTTCGCTGCGCGTGTCCAGCCTGGTTTCTTTCAATATTAAAACCACTCAGTCAGATTGAACGCTGAAAATGCTGCTGACCTTGCCCATCATGTGCCAGTTATAATACCGAGGGTTACCTATCGACTAACAGCTAACTGTTACATCGTCACGGATAAAAATAGCGGTTTGAGATGAATGCGTGGTGGTTGCATCGCCTTTCAAAATGAGCAAGATGGGAACGAAAGTATGCAACCGCAAGAGACCCTTCACAAGATGGCGTAACCATAATTTCCTAGCAAATATGTATGTACGCTGCTCCACCGAGTTCCATGTTATAACGACTGCTCAATGTTCATTTTGAACGCTTTCAGTGCAGATTCTTTCTGACTGAGCTGTTGTTATTGTTGCTGTTTTGGCTAAAAACATGTACCCTGCGTGTCCCGGACAGCGCAAGATTCTCTTCATGCACTTTATTCTGCAGAGATATTTCCAAGTTGGTTCATCAACATTGGTCCATTTGTTTGTATGTGAAGCCCAATGTGTTGATCACTGAACGAAGTAATTTACATGATTATCAGGGTGTGACGGCTTATGTAGACTCGCGCTCCAACTCCCTGATATTTCGTATGTTGAGATGCCAGGGAAAGTCACTGTATGTATAGGCCACATACAGTAGCGCTCAAAAGTATTCGGCGAAAAGCTTCTTCAGTTGTACTTTTCAGTCGTAACTTCTTTCCTAGGGGATCTAATCATGCGAAATGCCAATATGTGTAGCATTGGTGTATTGTCAATAATTACCACTATAAACCTGCATTCTGATCATGTTCCAAATATTCCAAAGAGCTTGAAATCAAAACCAACTGAAAACAAGGACATTGCTGCTTCCAGGCTTTCCTTCCTTTTTGCCATGTCCAAAGTGTTCGAACGCTAATGCCGAACACAGTAGAGGAGAAAAACGCACTTAATGTGCGAATAACTGCAACCGTCACAAAATTGATTTCACATAGTCTGCAAACGCCTTCCCCATAGTTGTGTGGACCACGCGATTCGCTCCGCTGGAGAAGATACGGCAAGTTCAATTTGGCCGAATACCTTTGAGCGCTACTGTACGTATTCACTACGCCATTATGATTCTGATTATGATTATGATTTACATTCCTATGAAAGGCTTGATCAACGCTCGAAGACTTTATCCTTTGTCATTTTAAGATAGCTCCATATCAACAGAGAGGAGAGGAGCCGTAGGTCTGATCCCTCAACAGTATTACAAGAACCAACAGAGGCATAAGCCATCCCTATTTGTACTGCTTCACTGTTAAGTCCTGCTGGAAACGGATGGGAGATGAAAAATACAATAAAAGGTATGTTAACACTATTTAGAACTTAGAAGATGACTTTAAAAAAGAGTACGACATTCTGATGCTATTTGAGGCACATAGTATGTAGCATGTGCCAGCCAGACCGGTCTACATGTAATTTAGAACTCTGATGCATAATTTAGATTTTCTCGTCTTAGGCGCGATGTTCTCTCGAATCGGCCCCTCGATGGGATCTTGATCTGTGAAGAAATTCTCTCTCCAAATCGTAACCGCTGCTGAGGAATCGTGAAGGATAATGTTGTATGAATTTCCGTACGAATGGATTCTTGCTATCGCCAAGAACTGACCTGAAAGCATTGTACGATGTGTGTGTGTGCTAATAATGGGAATAGCTTTTGTGTTCCAATAGTATTGCTCACATAAGAACATCTCTCCTTGTGAGTGAGTCTTTGCGGTATTCCTCTTCCACTTGCTCAAGCGTCATGCCGGCTTGGGACGCTAGTACAGCAATTTCTACTGCACTTAACTGCAACAACGACAAAAGGCATTTCTGACAAAATGAAAAACCCGAGCTCTGTTTTGATTATCCTCTATGGAGGGATCTCACATCAAAACGCAACACCCAACTTCTAAAATGCGTTCCTGGAATAAACAAGGCGAGGGCTGTGGGAAGGACTGACGAATAAGGTAGGTAATATACAGGCGCGTTCGAACGTGCTGAATTTATTCAGATTCCTCTTTCCCATTCTCTCCACAGAAGAAGGCAACCCTTCCCCCCCCCCCCCCACCCAAGTTTTTTAGTAGAAGCTGACTGTTAACCTAATACAACCCCTTGGCTAGGACCCGCTTAATCTAGAACACATTTTGATTCAAGGTGAATCGTGGGTCAAGTCGCGCCTGTCATTTACTTTTGGCTCTCTACTAAGCAGAATTACATAAGAATTAATTATGAGGGGAAGCTGTAGCCGAATATTTCTCAGAGATTTGAGGGCATTCACCTAGAACATCTCAAATCCCTTGAGTAGGAAAATGCTATTTATGTGTGGAAACAACCTTCAGAGCTCTGTTAGTAATCCTATTTCACCGTCTAAGCTTGACCGTAGTCTTTATCTGTGGCACTCGCATAATTTTATGAAAAGCCGGGCATTTTTACTATCCCATACTTATACACATTTACAGATGATTAGCTGACCTTAGCTGAGAGTTGAAAGAGGCACTAATCGTGAAAATTAACCTTGCCACATTGGAGAGCAACTTTTGCTTTTTGGACGACCTGTCGTATTTTTCGAATGTCTTGTCCTCTGTAAATGCGCTTCAGAACGATAAAGTGATAAGCACAGATGACCATCAGTAGAATGCTCATACACAGAACACAAACAAGGCATGCCATTCGGACCTGATATAAAATAACTTAAATCTTTCTAAAATCAAAATTTTTTATATTTTGTCGAGATTAAAATTTTCCTTAGTTTCTAAACAGGGTGGAGATAGCGGAGAAAAAATTTAACTGGAAAACTGGAGAAAAGCCATTCAGAATTGCAATGATATTTTAGCACCTTCTCCGTAATGGTATACAATTCAATGCTTTCATTTTTTCAGACATCACTGGTATCAGCAACAGGCACGGGAGTAATGAATGGATTATTGGCTTGGGTGAGTATTTAACAAGGATTTGATCATGTAGACCTACAATTTATCGTTTTTTTTTTTGTGATAAGAGTGGGACAGTTGAGTTTTCCGAAAATTGGCTATACAACTGAACCCAGTTCGTCAAGCCCCATGAGATGATCTCTCTTACTATAAAGCAGAAACTTGGTGTGTCGGTTTGTCGGTATGTCGGTATGTCGGTGTGTCCGTCCGCAAACTTTATGATTACGATGAAGGCGAAGATATGAATAACCCAGCTCTATCCTACATTCCTCTACACACTTGAGGGGGGGGGGGGAGGGTAGCATTTCTAACTGATTAATAATGAGGGTCCGGCGTAAACCGGGCGGCCCAACTGGTTTTTAAAAAATGTGGAAGTTCTCATTGGAGTAGCTCGACTTTGCGGCCTACATTTACTTTTAGGGTATATCTCATAAGTTTCAAAGAAAAGCGATAAACTCGATAAAATATTTTGGGCAAGGTAGGGGTTCTGCAAATGTTTCGATTACGTGGTTACTAGTCTTCAACCTACCACAGAAACGTGAGGGGTGATAACTGCTTGAGCTGTTATCTACCCTCGTCAAAGTAAATCTGAAGTGAAGTAAATTGTATGACAGATATATGTTTCCTCTTGTTTTCAGCACTGGCTATCTGTACGCAGAATATCCTTGTTTCTTGACGGCCTTCTATTTCGTTCCCAGTCATAATCTCTCTTATTTATGAAGTTGTAACTTGGTGTGTCGGTTTGTGTGTCTGTCGGTTGTCGGTCTGTCCGTCCGCAAAACCTTGTGATTACGATAGGACTTGCGATAAACCCAGCTCTATGTTACATTTCCTTCTTATATATGAAGCATTACCTTGGTCGGTAAATTAACGGAGTAGAGTAACTGTGGAGCGAAGTGAGAAATGTGAAGCGGATATTTCAAAGCTGTGATTTCGATCTGCACTGGCCTCTTGCTATGTATGCCACAACAAGGAGAGTCAATTAAATTTACAATTTGTACCCCATTAGCTTCAGCACGAGGAAGGTATCCCCACCCCGTCGCTCCTTCCCTTCTCAGGTTTAGAAAAAGAACCATATTCTTCTGCCTAGAATCACGTGCACGGATTAGCTATGAGCTTTTCAATAGCTGCTTTCTTTACCCTTGGAAGATAATAAGGTAATCACTTGGTAGTACAGGACTGAGTGCATGTTCTCTTCAATATCTTGTCATTAGCATCTCTTCAATTACGCTCCCACATTTCTTACTACTATTACATTACATTCATCAGAATGAAAAGTTCCAGACGGAGTGTTCGATGGCTTGTCTGCTTGCCATACCTTTTATACCCTTACAGAGTACAACACATTGGATACAAATACATCATACACATGAACAAACGTTAATAAGCAGAATAAAGTTGGTTCTAAATGACACGCATAGGAAGCTTACCGCTTCTCCACTGAACGGCATCACTGCTCAGGGAAGCTCCACTCTACAAAATGATTTCTGATGTACATGATTAGTTTATGATTATGTCAAGGAAAACATTGCCCGAAACAAAATCCGCTATCCAACTAGCAATTATAAGTTGAAGGTGGCTTACGCATGTGTGGAGGAACTATTCTTCACTTCAAGTTAATGCCTACTCAGACAAATACCCTATTCGCTCCACGCTGCTGAATATCATACCCAAGTCACAACAGTAATAATTATGAGAAACAAAGGTTCTAGGAAATTATATGTATGAAAGGCTCTTTCAAATAATCACCATTGTTACTGTCATCTGTACTGAACTTCTGTCATCAGCCTGTTTAGTAATTTTATGTTTATGAGACGCATGTTGTACACTTGTGTGTTAGTTTTAAGGTCTGACGAAGCTGTTAATACACCGAAGGCTCACCAATAAAGCTTTATGATTGAGTCCTCAGTGCTATTCTCCTAAGAAGATCTTACGAGAATGAGGCTCAAAGATAGCTCAATTCTATCGCATCTGAAAATTCTGCAGAGACGTCATCAATTTTACCGAAACACTTTTGCTATCCTTGTCGAGTATATTGCATTCCACCAGGTTGCTGTAGTTTATGATGAATCAATCGATTTTCTGTTACAATGTAGGATGCAAAGACTGCTGCCTAAATTTATTGAGACAGTACTTTCCGGAATTCCATATACGCGAAATACACTTGTTTCGGGCAGTCTTGCCTCGCTGAAACGCGCACTGCTAGACGCATCTATAGCCGAACGTCGGCGGCGGAGAGCACAATGTATTCAAGGAATCACCTCAACGAAAGCCCTTCTACGACGACGACTAGATGCTAACGTATGGCAGGCGATTTATGATAGGAGTCAAACGCTGTGCCTAAGAATTTGAGATAACGAGAGGAGGAAAATTCAAGGAAGAATCGCATCCTTACGTTCTCGGGTGCACGACAGTAGCCACCATTTCGTCTCACCCAATGCAACACCACCGAAGCGATGTACAGTGATTGGAACGGACGTGGTTGACAGAGAAATGGAAGCTTTGCTGAACCTGGGACCATCGTTCGCAGTGTCAACCGCTGTCACTCAAGAAGTGATGAATTCAGTGTTGTAAGTCTTTCACAAGTTTTCCTAACAGATTCGATGGAAGGAGAACTCACAACCGACAGTCCTGGACAGGTTGTCGTCATTCGTTGCATCTGTGCCTTTCTCCGGAACATCGGTATCGGTGCCAAAACCAGTAACATCTATGGAACCTACACTAGCGTCGCTTAAGAGGCTGTTGCAAATTTATGCGAATGAATCGTCAGCGAAGTTTGCATCAAATTTGACTCAAGAAGAGAGACGTGGTTTGAAGAAGCTTTTGCTGCTCAAAAAAGATCTTCGATACAGTGTGAGCGACAAAGGCCCAAAGGCACAAAAGTTTGTTGTCCTCACCCAGAAAATGAAATCTCGGACGTCGATGTCTCTCTGACGGAAACATATACGAATTGTCATCGTTTCTAAAATTTGAGAAGGTGTCGAATGAACTTCAACGCACCGCAGCGCAGACTCTAGGGAAGATTATGGATGTTAGGACGACCAAGCGTTTTCTTGTGACATACCCGATTGTGCCTACGTATTATGCACTGGCCAGAACGCACAAGTTTCTGAAGACCATGATTTATGCCGCATTGATGAGAACTTGATAAAGACCAGACCAATAATTTCTTTACGCGGTGGGCCATCGGATAGAGTCAGCTGGTTCCTCACAAAGCTCCTATCACCGCTACTACATTATGTGGCGGCTCATTTAGTCAACGTTGGAGAATTCATATCAGCCTTGGAGCGCTGCGGAATACCTGATGATGCATTCTACGCGAGCTTCGACGCGGCCTCTCTGTACATGAACGTGAACAACAGCGAGGCCGTGCATTCTGTGAAAGAGCTTCTACGACGACATCGACAAGAAGTGCATACTTTCGGACTGATGGAGGAAGACCAACGACAGCTCTTGTTAGCTGCTTTGAAATGTAACATCTTCCAGTTCGGTGGAACGCTCTATTCACGGAAAAGAGGTCTTGCCATGTGATTGAGGATTTCACCGCTACTAGCAATCGTCTATTTGGATCGCATAGAAAGGTCTGATCTGACCGAAGGAATTGTGTTTTATAAGCGCTATATAGACGATGTG
Organism: Haemonchus contortus; assembly: GCA_000469685.2. NCBI lineage: Eukaryota > Metazoa > Nematoda > Chromadorea > Rhabditida > Trichostrongylidae > Haemonchus > Haemonchus contortus. The sequence continues at coordinate 34,169,004 of LS997563.1, read as the reverse complement.
TTCGTGGTCGGATCTACAGTTGAAAATACGTACACGATGCTTCAAAAGCTGAACTCATGTGATCCAAACATTCGTTTCACTGTGGAGTGTCCAGATGAATGCGGCTACCTTCCGTTTTTGAACACAAAGGTTCGGATATCCCATGGCATAAAGGAATTTGGGTGGTACAGGAAACCGATGTCAAAGAATATCCTTTCTCATTCGCGAAGTGCACATCCATTGTACATGGCCAAGGCCAACGTGATAAGAAACCTTATCACGACGAAGACAAGGACATGTACTAGAGAATCAGGAGAGGTGGATCGAAGAATTGCAAGAATTTTGGAAGAGAACGGCTATACGACGGAACAATCAAGAACATGGCGTCCTCTCTTTGCCGCGAGAGGAACACCGCTAGTTTTACCGTATGTCAATGAAAGAGTAGCAAAGAATGTGAGCGATGTCGTCAAGTCGTCAGGTCTTCCAGTCCGATTGATATTTCGACCACCCGCGAACTTGAAAAGCTTGCTGACATCATCACGAATTTATGAAGAAAAATGTGACCGGAGGAACTGTTCGTACTGAGTCGATCAAAAAACTTGTCAACTACGCGGAACAGTATATTTGGTCACATGCGAAGGATGCGGTCAGAAGTACGTCGGTGATCCAAGCATCCGTTGCACAAACGGATGGATGAACAAACACGAGCGCTGAGGAATCCATCATCCTACGCAGGAAGTGCGTTCCTGCGTCATCGTGTACTGTGCCACCATGAAGAAGCACCCCCCTCACTGAAAGTTGCCGTATTACACCGCACGAAGTATGCCTCATTGAAGAGAAAACTGCTTGAAGCGCTCGCTATCAAGCGGTTATCACCAGAAATGAACAACAGGGATGAGCTAATGGAGGCATTAAAATTAATATCATAGCGGTTGCGATAAAGAGATCTTGACTATAGTCACACACGTCGCATTTCTAGTAGCTTTCATTTACTTGGAGACTGCTGTCATGGTGAGCCGTTCGCTTCGATGTGTTCTTAATACTTACTAGTCGTGCTCATGTTGTATTACAGAATCCCACGAACTTCTGTCATCAGCCTGGTTAGTAATTTTATGTTTATGAGACGCATGTTGTACACTTGTATGTTAGTTTTAAGGTCTGACGAAGCTGTTAATACAGCGAAAGCTCACCAATAAAGCTTCATGATTGAGTCCTCAGTGCTATTCTCCTAAGAAGATCCTACAAGAATGAGGCTCAAGGATAGCTCAATTCTATCGAATCACAATTGTGTTAAAATACTATGTAATGTGTCTGAAAAATCTGGATTGTTCCATATCTCAGCATGCTCTGGGCCAAAGCATAACGTTTCTACGCCTCCATCATGATTGAAAAACCTGAAGTTTCTAAAGTAAAATGTAGGATTATGAAGGCAATCTTTATTTGGCACTGTATTTGACTACTATTCGACTAGAATCTGGTACACATAATCTGCAGAGCAATATTTTTGAATCCATTTCATCTTTTTCTTCAGTTGGTTCAATATTTCATCGGGAGGGAAGTCTGGTATGTCTAAGCGAGATTTGGGCCTAAATTGAATCCTAACTATATACATCGCTGTAATAACATAATTCACCCCATCCTCGATTTCCCCTAAACTAACAGAGAAAATAATCCGACGGCATCGCAAGGTAATCGTAACTAAAGTTTTTGTGGAACCGTAAATACTAGATAGGGTAATATACAGATTAAAGGCACCGTTCGCGATGATTCAGTGGGAGGGTGTGTCGATGACGCGTCCGGCTCCAATTTGACGTCACGTCTGACTGTCTGACGTGACATCGAATGAGAGGCGGACACGTCATCGACACGCCCGCCCATTGAATCATCGCGAACGGTGCCTTTAAATTACTGCTGCTTAGCTTGTAAAAACGTCGAGCAGTAAAAGAGCGCAGACGATGTAGAAGAACATATGGAACACAGCTAAATGGGTAACGGACAGATGGATCCTTGCTTCACATGTACATAAATACCGACACAAACACCAGCACCTGCATCGAAACCCACACATGAACACAAAAAGATGCACCGGAGAACACAATGATACACCAATAGGCATACTCGGCAAGTTATGTGTAGTAGGACAATTCGACATCAGTATAAGAACAAGAAGCAGTGGAAGTTGTCAGTTTAACGAAGACCAGACGTCATTGACCGCCTTATGCCTGGCTTCCTCCCTTTCTGTTAAAAGTTTAAAATGACTTGCTAATTTAACAATCAATTCTCTTCCAAGTACTACAATGACAGCACTGATACTCGTAGTGTTTCTAACTTCAAAAAAACTCTGTATTATTCGGGAGACTCCCTCTGCATCCTGCTCGATTCAAGATAGGGATAGAAAAAATACTGGTTCAGCTATCAGTTCAGAGCTACCTTTGAATGTTGGTTGATACAATTAATAAAAGCACCAAAACATACAATGCCATTATCCGATGAGTTGAACGAGTTGGTGGCCGAATTTTATGTAGCCTAATGCACTAAATATAAATGTCGATTATCGGCGGGGATCCTCTGGTTTCTGTCGCCTTTAGAGATAGTGAGGTGGCATTTGGTTGTTTTACTACAACGGTATGGTTGGGATCAAATTTAAGGTCTTATATATGTAGGCCTACCGAACCTCTACCTATAGCAGATGCTGGCCATTTGAAGTAAAAGTTCAATGTGGTTGGTCTGCGAATTGTACGTACCGGACTTCTATATTGTAGTCAACTACGTAGCAGATTTCAAAAAAACAGATAATTGCCTTCATAATCACAAAATTTCCTTTATAACCACCGATTTTTTCAGGCATGCGAAGACGCTGGAGGAGAAACGTTCTGCCTGGGCCCGAAGCATGCAGGAATGTGCAACAATCCGGATTTCTACAACATGCAGAAACATACTGTTCTAAAACATGTGGTATTTGCACACAATGGTGAATGTTTGAAAGGACCTCCCAAATAAAAATTTTATGAAAATTTTGCCTTCTCATACTCATTACTGCTTGTGAACTCTATGGTATCCATCTCACATGGAAAAGGAATGATTGACTTGCGGAAGGCTCAGCACGAAGCTAATATTAAAGAACTGTTTTTCCTCTTTCTATCTTGTGGAACCGAAGTAAATGCAAAATGAAATGGAACCAAAGTAAATGCAAAAGGGATCCCAAAGTTACACAAAGATTCTTCTATATATTTTTCCATCCTACCGATGTGCAAAGGTTACTAGAGCACAAACAATTTATGGAACGTATACGGAACACCACAAATAGTGTAAAGAAAAAGCACATCAATACTTGTATCACCCGCCAGCGCACATCTTCAATATTTCGATGCATTTCAGGCAAGTCTCAAATATTCGGAGAGGGTGTCCTAGCGCCAACTCCTAAAATTTCCATTCGCAGTTTTTTTCTATTATTTATCGACAATACACCGATACAAGCTGAACTGATCGAAAGAATCCCACAGACAAGCTACTGAAATGACCAGAAATATCCCACATGACACCAAATAAACAACTGAACGTTAAGCCCCAATGGTGTCTAATATACTAGACAGGTTTCGGACTGGCATTTCGCTCCGATAACAAAAACTCCTTGACATCAATACTATATAACTTTCAGAGGCTCTTGACAAAGTGTGCCATACTAGAAAATTTCCGATTGCTTCAAGTATATCTGAGTGATAATCGCAGAGTGTCAAGTCCCAGCGTTGCTTCTCTTGGAAACATTGCTGTCGCAGTTGTGCGTCCCAGAGGGGCGTCTTATCATCATTATTCTTCTTCACAATTTACGAATTGGACCTCACTGCTGCCTGTGTCACGACCTGGCCGAAACTTGCAATCCAAATGTACGCAGGCTATCTAAAAATGTGAAGTATGTTGTCTAGACAAAGATGAGGTCAGTACTGGGTCAAAGCTGACTCTGAAAAATTTTGCAGGGTGGGCAATAGTTTGGAGGCACTCATCCAGATCCAACAAATGCTCAGTATTCATTTAAGGAGGTTGATGCTGTCCGACTACGAAATCAGTGGTAATGTCATTAGAAGCTGTTCTAGTGTGAAGGATCTAGAAGTGATAATACATGCGGGGGTTGAAATTCGCTGTAAGATCGACGCAGTCTTCAGGAAAAGTCTTGCCGTTCTTTTCACATTTTCCGCATCACAACCGAAGGAAAGGAAAATTGTATTATGATCATACACGTAAAGTCTATTTGTTGCCATAAACTCGACCAAAATGGTGCTCAATGAAAGAAATTTACTCACTGAACTGTCATTAGTGCAATGTGATTCATCACTATCGATCTTCACCGGCTTTCTCATCAATAATCACTCGTAAGTGTTGCCTGTTTCTTTGTCCTCAGCTTGAAGGTGAGCGTTCTCCTCAACGAGTTATATTGAGTTCCAGGGGCATCAGCAGGGGAAGCTGTATTGTTCATTTGTTGCAGTCACGGTCAGAAGTAGAGAATGAATAAAGGTGACAAGAGAACTTTCTTCTGATTGCTTTCCGACAAATTCTGGCTCGAAGATGTCCCATTGCTATCTACATCAATAGAAAATGCGCCAACGAAATAGGTAAACTCGCTATTCAGATTGGTTGCCTAGAAAATTCTATGCCGTTCGCAGACTTTTGTGGAGTGATGAGCTTCAAGCCCACGAGGTCCCGGGCACGTGATCCCCACGAGGATTTTGTGTCTGTCTTCGGACTTCTGTGAGTGTGAATCATGAACCATGATTTAAAAATCTCTGTCAAATCTTTTAAGATTATTTGAAGGAGTATTTGACTCAACAATTGAAAGTCTCTGTCAAATCTTTCTAGGAATATTTGACGCTACAATGCATTATAAGAAAACCAAGTTTTCTGTAGGGTCTATGTTACTGCTCTAATTTATAAGAATTTCGCACTCGCACATCGCACTTATCACTGGAATTTGGTTGACTTCCGATGGGCACTTGCTTTTTAGACTCCCTTGTCTGGTTTTTTGTACAGATCGCAGCAGCAGAATGCGCGCTGTGATGTGCTGTATTGGGTGATCCCATCTGAGTTGTGTTGGAGTGAGGCCGAGTGCTAATATTGACCAGGAGATTCTCTGTTTCGATTTAGTATCAGATAATGCTCTCTCTTTGGAAATAATAACAGCCCATCGACCGCCGAATACCGATATCACCGATGAGCCCGCATCGATTTGAATGCTAGGAGACCTTAGCTCTGCCCGCAATCAAACTGTTGGGTTGGCAAGAAATTCCTGCGACAAAATGGAAGCTATTTCGATTACATTTCTAGAATTTTCAAGATCAATTTTGGAAATTCACCAAAGAGATCACCAACCCTCTCTTATCCTTCGAGCGGATCACTGATGCCTTTTGTATATGACACAAGAAGCTGACTCGAAGAAAAAGTTGTCTGCCTTTCTCAGATCACCTTGAGTTACGAACAATTTTTTCTAAAGAGACTCACGAGAAAGCTGAGCACATAGTCATGATAGGGGCAATGTTTCGGGTGTACGACTGATGAACAAAGCGGGTCCGTTGGGATTTTGACAAGTTTCTGAAGCGTAATTTCGACGTGGCTATCCTTCTGTAGGGACAGAAAATATTATTTCAGACATCGTTCTCTTAACGCGTTAGCCAAATACTAGGGTTCATAGGGCTAAACAACAGCTTTGGTATCTAGTCTGCGCTTAGCACTCCAAGTGGATAGGTCCCTTCAATCGTCATAAAGTTAGGTGACGATGCTTGCGTTTCTTCAAAAGCTAGTATTTTCTGTAGTGAAGCAATCTAACCGATTGTTGCCACTTGATCGGTGAGCAGTGCTAGCTTGCAATAGGTTGCTGATAATCGAAGCCACCACATAAGCGTTTTTTCCTTGAAATGCAAAGCAGAAGGTGATGGTACCAATCCAACGTTGTCTGTCCATCGGCGGTAGTGCTGCAGAATCCCATGTGCGTGCTCTTGTTTATTCACATTTCGATTGCCACGGAAATGTACCAAACGTCTATCAACCTTGCTATCGTTCTCACATTATTTGGGCTATTTTTTTCTGCTGCGATTTTTTTGTCGTAGAACTTTCTTGTCAGTCCTATACTATTCTTGTGACTTCAATATCCAAAATTAGCAAAATGTCAGTATATCTCTGACCTGGGACTCACGAAGAAATATTTGTTCTTCACTCTAGGGCACTATCACCGACTTAGTTGAAATTTTCTGTCTTTTGGCTGCTGGCCTTGGCCTTTTTCCTTGATAGTCCATGCACACTGAAAAGCATATGCTAGAAGAGTGGATTCTTTGCGCGTGCATACTTCCAGTTTTTCCAGAAAAGCGTTTGATTCCTTACGTTTCTCTGAATGTACAGGCAATGCGATTACTTGAGAGCGTCCACACAGTGAGCATTGGTACAGCTAATTGTTGCTGTATAGCACGGGAAACGCTAACCTCTTGGCAAAAATTAAACTAACTTGCTTACTTGAAGTCAGCTAACCAAGATCTGTAAAAATCACGGAATGAGAGCAAATTCGTAGGACAATACAATTCAATGATTCACTAGAACAAAAGTAGACAATCAGTTGCCCATCTTCGCAATAGCCTTCCTAGAAAATGGATTCAGCACTGATCAGCAGATTAAGTAATTCGTTTGAGCAGATGCTTAGCGGACCATCCACAGAAATTTTGATTGTCTTAGTGACACGGACTACTCCCAGTTTTGATTTACATGGTGATCGAATTCCGGGATTCTGAAGGAAATCTTGAAGATTCCATTAAATCGCGCAACATTTGCCGGATTGCTAGCAGAGATTTGGGATTTGCGACTCGCAGGCTTTTTCAGGTGCGCAATTCTATCTAAGCGATACAGCGCATTAGACCAAATTCGCATGAAATTGTTACCCTAACTGAAGCGATATGATGAATGGTCTCACTCAAATGACCGATTAAAAATTTATTATGGAAAAGAAGGGATCCTTGATATCGGAAATTTCGAAGAAAAGCCGTGCTAAGAATTCGAGGAATGCTTATGATTCAAGGAAATTGAACTCAATTAAGCACAAAACTGGTCTGAAAGCACCACGGTCGGAAGCTCTTGTCCAGAAGCAAAAACACCCAACTTCATTGTTCCAAAGTGGCTCGATCAAGAGCACGGCTCTTGAGCAAACCTCTAGTGAAAGTGCAATCAAACGAAACAGAAGGACCTCTGTGACTGAAGGAATATGATGGTCGCAGCAGATGCATTAAGTGCCGATGAGTAATCCTGCAAACCGGAATCTTATAACCAAAAGTAGCCGCTACACTCCCGCTCGATACTGTTAGAGACATTTAAAAATCATCTGACTTAAAATGAAAGATATTTTTGATTAGCAGTAGTAGGGACGCTCAACCGGTCAACAATTAATTTTTTCAGCATGGCGCGTTCACTTGAAAACTGGACCGCAGCGCTTCTGAGAGCCAAAATCTTCAACAGCTTAGTGACTCTATTTGCATAGCAATTAACGAACCATTTGGAGGACATATGGCTGGTTAGGAGAGTACCAGCGGACCTAAGTTCTGCTCTATGATGCTAGCAATTGGTGAGTCTGACCGCAAGTGTGTCTGCAATAGTGGACGATATTGTCGCCCTACATAGCACATTCAAGCTGAAAAAACTGGCTTCGCATCAAAGGTTGTATATTTTGGGTGTATTTTTACGCGACTACACTTTCTACTTTCATCAGTAGAAGTCTCCAAGTCTCACGCATATTCAGTCTTCCGGTGCTGATCAATCCCGTCTCCGGATTGCGCCCCGCATATGACTCCATTCAGGATCTTCGTGGTGTTCCCAGTGCATGTGGGGCCTCTGCAATGAATTGTGGTAGCGATCCAAGGCACAAGCCATTTCTTTTACCTTACGGCAAGTCTGGTTCTAATTGACCGACCCCAGAGGGAAGAGGCATTGGTCGCGCATCAATCCGGGGTTCGATCCCAGGAACATGCGTGTAACAGTGCACCATCTGCAACTGCACCAGCTCGCCCCCAGCAGAGGAAGGTTCTCCCACTTTGTTCACATGTAGTGCCTCTGGATCATTCTCGCTATCACAGGTACATCCCATCAACACCGTTGTGGGACGATTTTGGCTACCTGTGTGAGATATCAGTAGTTCATCATAGATTTAAACGGAACTGCACACAATCTGCTTAATTTTGATAGCCTTTTGCTGCTGATATCACTTTAAATTCGATAGTATCGTCTCAGCCGCCGGCTTTAATTATCAATTTTCATTTTACTTTATCAATTAGTGCTTTACTTCATCTTAGCTACCACGACTTATCCTCACTCTAAATTGGTCGGCACCTGGTCTCCTTATGCCATCTTCTGTGACGAATCCCTTTTAAAAAGCCTTGTGATCCTACATGATCGCTCGATATATCTAGATTACTTTGATTCTTCTAACATGCACAACCTCTCTGATGGGAACCCTCCTCCTCCCCACTTCCTACGGCTCTTTCAATGGCCCATCAGCTAATTGATCCTATATCAGCGCATGGGATAGGAAAAACGAACAGTTGAAAGTTTACTAAGGAGGACGATTCCAAGACATTGCAATCGAAACAGGCAAAAATCGAGCAGAGTAGCCCCACCCTATTAAACAAGGAGATATGACAGAGATTAAGAGACAGTGAGAACTTTGATATTTAATCAAAGATTATCAAGACCTGCGTAAGCTGCGGTATGTGGAACGAGCTAAGAAGGCAATTCAAGCTTAGCGCTCTGTCTCAGATGTTCAACTCGTCTTGAGTGGTAGAAAATGGAAAGCAAAAGAAATTGAAGAACTATTAAAAACCTTCACCCGACACTTTATCGGCTGAGGTGCGAGTTCTAGATGAAAGAGATAGTGAAGTGGGCTTCAGATTACGACTGTAAAGAGTTTCTTACTCCAAGAAATCTTCCTAGTGGTGCTGCAAAGGACCACTCAAATCATTCCTGGGGTCTTGATAAGGCAATTATTACCGTGTTCCTGTCAGCATTAAAAACCTGCTAGAGAGACAACCTCGGTGCCATCAGTGCTGCCTGATGCGCAGCACATGTGCTGCCTCTCCTTTGAAAGATATACTGACGATACAGCAATCTACAGGCACATTGAAAAAAGAGAACTAACGTTACGGGAGGTAGAAGAAATGTCGGAACAGCTTCATTCCCCTGAATACTATCGAAGGTAACATCGCTCTATCGGTTACGAAACGCAAGTGCCCCTGGGTAATCTGGCAAAGAAAAAGTTTGCTAACTTTTCATGAAGATAGGACATGAATGATTCCGAAAACACACCTTTGGGACCCTTCCTTGGCTCTTAACTTTTCACTTCAATTTAGCTCTACACTTAAAAGTGTGGGAACTCTTCTTTCTCACTGTTTAACAGAATCAACTGATCCTTAGGTCTAACTCATCAATAACTACTGTGTCAAAAGAGTAGTAAATAGTATTCAAATTTGAACAGATGTCTTGGTTTTCCGAAGGAAGCGGAGCCAGGCTAACATAACCCGAAAAAACCGGAACGGTATAGACGTAAAATAGTGAACCACACTACCGAGTACCTGTTACACAGCAACATACCCTGAGCTTTTTACTCAAGAAAGCGATCATTTCGAACCGTATACGACTAACAAGTCAGAGCACATAGTCAAGTAAGGCCGATCTACATGTTATGGCTATTACACAAATAAAACCTACAAACAGCTTTTGATTCGCTGTTATACTAACCGTACGTTGCCAAGCTATCCTCTATACTGTAAGGGAGTTTGACTGCTACAAAAAGAAGTCTACAGAGAAGAACCATTTCCAAGCTCTCTAACAGCCTTCAATCTGCCACTGTTTAGAGGGAAGAAACTTTAGTGTTTAGTACTATGTTGCTCTTTAACCTTGCTGAATGCGCTTTTTGTTTAATTCGGTTGTCTTTTGTCTGACCTTTATTTGGTTCTCTTTTGTTTGTCCATTGGTTTTTTCCTTGAAACCTTGTGGTGCGCTGGTCTCAACTCACTGATGAGCCTCGGGGACCACCGCATCAACATGATTCGTCTGAGTTGGAGGCGAAAGGAACTATGAATAATGGATTCTCTAAGCATCTCTTTACCTTCTTACTCTAATTTTCTCTATCTTTTTGTACTAATATAATAGTAAATACAAAATATTAGAACTTTCTTTCCTTTTAAGCAGACATAATAAAAACCATCTTCTAAACAGTTTACACAATTTTGAGATATCTGCAACATAAATCTTTCAGAAACCAGAGCCCCGACAGGTACAGATTCGACTCGTGTTGTCTAGATTTTTGGAACTGTAAGGGTAGCATCTCGAGAGTGGGACCGGTGCGGATAAAAACATCCCGATAATTCGAGGAGGCACTCTCAGGGGGAAATTTAAGCGCTAGTTTACCCTTTACAAACTCTTTTTTTTCAAAGCTCAGCCCTACTTTTCACCGACTTTTCATAGGACTCGATTCCGGTGCAGCTGAACCTATTAGAAACCATTCGGTTTTGATTGTAATAATTATAATTACAACAGTGATGAACAAATAATAAAATATCATAATTATAATAATTAATCATAATAGAAACTAATTATAATTATAATAGAAGCTAAAGATCATGAGGCTTAAGAAGATTATTGCATCTGAGAACATCGACGACTAAATTTGCTACAATTCCCTCACCAGGGCGAGCTTTATCAACTAAACATGGATGAGACAATTCTGCGCCCTCAAAGTGCCCGACCAACGCGCGCCAAGCACTCTAGAGACTTATTCGTTCCTACCTACCGCTGGACCTATATTTATTCTTGAGGACGAAAACTGAGGATCAGTTGGCTTAAGCTATGACTATTGCTGTTCTAAAGAAAACAAAGCCAAAACAAATTCAATTAAAGGAAACTTAAGAGAGTTCAACTTCGAGACCATAGTTCTGCCAGTGACCGTTTCTCAAGCATTCATCTTTACTGTAGTTCTCCCTATGTCAGAGCATTCCGGAACTCTTAAGAAGACATCAGAAAAAGTTGCCAAGAAATCCTTGAAAGCTTGAACAACAACCTTGCCGACAGGTTGAGCGATTGAACATCGTGTTCTTTTCCCGAGCAAGTGATTTGACAAAGATTCCCCAGGATTTTGTAAATTCCATACAATATTTGCTCAGCCTTTTTCTTTACTCCAACTTCGATATGAAATGCGGATGTTCTGGTTGAGTTTCTTCAAGACTTACGCACTATTGCTACGTCATGGTTTACATGCACAAAACCTTGCAAAAACGTACTTCAGAGCAGGTACATACGTCACATTTTGCTTCTATTCAGCTTTCCAGTTCGATTTGTCGAGTGCCACAGAGTGGATTCACCAATTCAAATCAAAAAATGAGCCCAAACAAAGGTAAAGGAGGCGATATCAACAGCGAAAGGGCTCAGAATGGAAATGGGTGGAAGTGGGATTTGATGACAAAAGAGAAAGGTAATGCGAAAGAGGAAGCGAATCCTTTTCGAATAATAAGACGACAATTCGTAATCGAAAAATTTCAATTGAATGATTATGGGCGATGAAAGCTAACGAACTCCTACTCGATAATCAAATGACAATTGTTATGGCTGAAGAATTGTGAGAGCAACAAGGTGACAGATAAAAACCTTTGATAAGAAAACTCACGAACTCGCAACTCCTATTCAAGAGGTGTTCAATCTTCCAATTCAAAGGGAGAAGCTGCAAGAGCACCTGCAATCCGAATTGGAAATACATGGAATCCGTAGACGGTCTCGAGTTGGCGCTCAGTCTCTAGGAGACGAAAAAGAAGAGGAGGTATTCTGGAATCATATAATAGATGGAAGTTAAAAGGTAGGGGGCTGAAAGGCAGGACTCAACCTCATAATAGAAAAAGTAAAGGTTGAGGTTATGGAAAATTCAAAAAGTTGTTGGATCAAGGTTCTTTAACCAACTGAGCCAACCTTGGCAGATTCCCAACCGCGAAGATAAATAATGCTATCATTTTGAACATCCACGACTAAAAACGGGGAAAAGAGATTTGCAGTGTCAGACTATTCAGGATGCTTCCGAATTACTGGACCCTGAAGAAGCCTAAATGAATCTGTTGCCTCTCAAGGGAGTCTCTAAAGGCTTGCTACCGCTATGCTAGTGACAACCCAGTCCAGGCAGATACAAATTAGGTGACAGGTGGCTGTACTGCCATCCACCGCCTAGTCTCAGGGTATCAGTAAGCACAATAGGTAGTACTAGTCAACCGACCAACCGTTTGACAAGATGACTAACCGTTTCGTATTTCTCGATCAGCCTTAGCCGGCTCTTGCTCAATAAAGTACTTTTTCCGCGTGTCTGACAAATTTCCGCGCGGAACGTCAATCCAGTTTGGTGCTCCGCCTCCGGTACACCACGAGCATCCGCTGTATAAAAGCGGCTCATGACTGATGGTGATCGTCGTCCAGAAATGATTCTTTTACTTAGCACACTTTACCTGTTTACTGTTGCAGTACAGGCAGCGAACGAGGTACGCAATCATTTAGCTAACATTTCCTTCACTTGTACAGTTCCTTTTTGGCGATTCTACTGAATTTTTGGTTTTTTTGACTTTTTCTGCTGGTGCCAAGTAGCGCACAATTATACCCCACGGACACGGAATAAACTCAGGTTAGATACTTTCCTGTGCCAACGAAGTCTATCACTGCAACTCGTTATATAGGCCACATACGCAGCTGAAGCGTCACGATGATTCTAGTGGAGGCTGTGTAGGGGTTCATTCTGAGACGGGATCCTTCAATGTCGGAAGTTTTTATTCTCTGTTCCTCTTATTCCGCTGATCATATGCTAATGAAGAGCCAAGGAACCTCTTCCAAGATTTGGCATCCATGATTACTTTACTGAGCAAAAATTCGGAGGGTTTTACTTTGTTAGAACCCGAAAGATGAAAGCAGTTCCCGCTAGTTTGACAGTTCTCCTGCAATGGTTAGCTTCATTCCGCCTCAGAAGAAAAACAGGATCTTTGGCCCCAGCAGACTAATTTTATATTGATGGGTATTTTTTCTTGCTATGAAGCTTATTTAAAAAAAAAACACAGCTGGGAAATAAGCATAGTTCGATATTTGTATCCATTTACCTGTTCGAATGTTACGAACAGATATTACATTCCATTGAATGATATTCCTTGCAGACTCACCTCATTAAAGATGTATCTCGTGCTAAGAGATGCTGTTCACAGTATTCGACGACGTGCTGCGTCCAGGTGAGGCGATTCATTTGGTTTCTCGCTCATATTCATGTTTGAAGAGTTATGTAAAAAAAATGAATTCAACACTCGATGGAAATTATGAAAAATTGTAAAGGCTCAAATTCCTAGTGAGAAAAATGTTCTAAATCAAATGTGGAACATTTATGCATGAGGAGCCCTTTTCTGCTTGCATGATAGGGGCACGGCTCACGTTAAAGAAATTGCTTGAAATTGTTTCTGACCATGAGATTTTTCCTTCAGATGAACCTGTGACCCCAAGGATAGCCAAGGGACCTGGCCTGCTCGAAAAGGGTCGAAATAGATCGTAATAAGGGGAATAGAACCGGTCTTGCCAATGTACACACCCAAGGCGGACGAGATCTTAAGTACTGTAAAACTTGTAGAAGTTGCACCATCCGCATTGGGACCCACCCTTGCACGCAGGCAGCTCACTGGAACCCTGAATGCAATGGCGCACATCTTTACACAATCCGTCCAAATACTCTTCCCATGCAACTTCTGTGGTCGCATTCTCAACTTTACTTCTTTTTTGGAGCCTTATATTCCTCTGAATCCGCCGGTTTTCGCGATTTCTTGGCCTTTGCTGCACTATTCTGGACTATCACATCCATTTCTCGTATGAAACAAGATACCCAGAACTACCGTGATTTGTGGATCTGGTACCTTCTCCCCGAACGGCAGTCGCCGCGGTACCTTTGCCGCTGGCCTTGAAAATTCAGGGAGAAGTTCCGCTACCCGTGGCTTGTGCCTCTGATAGGAGCACAGTTCTCAAATGGGGTTACGAATTACTAGCAGATGACTTCTCCGTGTAATATCATACCAGTGATGAGCGAAAAGAGATGAAACTACAATTTTCAGCCCGTCCCATGTGTCGAAATGTGCCAAGCTCAATGTACTCCTCAGTGCAAGACAGTATTATGCCTCACAGGTAATTGAAGTTGAATGCGTTCGAAGCAAAATAGCTCACAGTAGGAAAAAGACAAAGAAAAAGGAGTGCGAGATGGCCAAGACCAGCTCCCCTTCAGTACCGCTCTAGTACTTGAGTAGTACTGTGCCTAACACAAATCACGACTGTTATAGGTTAAGGCCATCAGCTCCCAAGTGAAGAATGTTTACAACAACTTTCATTATTTTCATCGAGAAGTGTTGACTCGAGATGAATAATATTGTTTTTATTTTTCAGACTGCAAAACCGTTTGCCAGAAAGTCTGTGCAGTGACCCCGCCAGCACCTCCTCCGCCACCGCCGCCACCGCCACCACCGCCTCCCCCTCCACCACCACCTCCACCACCTCCTCCTCCTCCACAGACACCACAACCATTGAAGTCACAACCAATCATCATCGTTCTGCCCTCAAAAACTTCTCAAAACTGCCAGCCCGTTTGTGCGCAGTCCTGCCAAACAAGCTGCCCAACACAGGTTTGCGTCGATTTGTGCGTCAAGAAATGTGAAACAGTTTGCCAGACCTGTTGTCCTGCCCCTGCGCCACCCCCACCTCCTCCACCACCGCCACCACCACCTCCCCCACCACCACCACCACCACCACCACCACCACCACCACAGCCGTCAACTGTGACAGTTCTTATACCGGTGAGCCCTTGAAATGGCTATTCTCTTGACATCCTTGATGTCTAATGACGGTTTTTCCAGGTGCAAGTTTGCCTAGCGACTTGCATTCAACCCTGTGAAGCTCGCTGCAGACAGAATCAGCCTGCAGCTATCTGCATTCCTCTTTGTCAACAGACTTGCACTACCACCTGCCAGCAATCTCAACAGTCTGTGGTCAGTTTTTTTCACATGAAAAAGTCATGGAGCGTCGTCTACGAACTGTCGGTTCTTTTTGCGAAAAAGTTAAGAAAGCACTGAGAAGAAGTTCAAATCACTTAGTTCTGACCCACAATTTTCTAATCCCTGAAGGTTTTAGAGGCGAAGGCATTTCAGAATCGAAGTTGGCCTATACACCCCGTGGTAATGGTAGGGAGAGCGCGAGAACGACAACAGTTGACATAAGCACTTCTGACTATTTCAGTGACTCAAGTACTAGTGGCAGTCACCCCTAAATTAAGGAGGTTGGGTTGGGAGGCACAAAATTTTCCGCTGTAGGTTCTCAATGAAGCTTCCTTCGTCTGTCTGATGAAATTCAGACTCATCCATAGGCGCAAACAGACGTTACGAGAATTAGCTATCATATAGAACTACATTTTCCGATATTTCAGATTCCGTGTTTGCCATCTACCGGAACCGCCGTATGCGTTTGCACTGAGGGCTACTCACAATGTGGCGGAATGTGCTGTCGTAAATGAAGTTCTGCGTCTGCGTAATGCAAACACCGACTTCCTTTATTTGTATATATTTGTTTTTCTTAAAATGAATTTGCGCTTGAGTACATGTTTACACGGAGCGCGAGAAATCGCCACATATTTACAAGATAGTGGTCACTGGACCGGTTACACTTACACCAAAAACGCTACCACGCAAAGAACCGGCAGTGGTCAGTTGTTATTTGTGTGCAAAGAGGTGACCAAAAACTCGAGAGCAATAACAAACAGTGGTGAGTTCTACGGGAACAAGTAATGAGGAAAGGTTCATGATGAACAGCCTCGTAGGGGGTCGTGATAGTTTCTGATCACATATGCTCGTATGTGCCTATAAGAAGTGTTAGAAGTTTTGATTGGCTCAAAGTTTCGGAACTGTTCATGACTGCTATGTTACGGGATAATTCTTGAAGACCCACAAGAACCAAGAAGAGTTCGAGGAAAGCTTCTCGTATTGCTCTTAAATGGGGCAGCTATAACAACATCAAGTCTACCGGGCTGATTTTCCTTCTGTCAAACGACTACACTCGCCCCTACCAACTGTTGCTTTCTGTTCGTGAGAGGATTTCTGCTACCCATGTGAATGTTTTTGTGTCGAAACTTTTGGCTTTAGAGACCAAAGTAAGGCGACCCACTACTTTGATGTGACTCCAAGAGCAGCATCACCTTAGGCGTTCTGTGAATCATCAGTCACTAGTTTGTGGAGGTACAATTAAGAGTTACTTGAAGCATTGGCAAAAGGCACTTCTTTCATCAAACCTCGACTAGAGGCTTTCAACATTCAGAGCCATATTCACGTGATGCTAGCCTCCTAGTAATGAATCGAATTACCTTCAGGTTATCGTAGGGGTAATGTCATGAAGATGTTAGGTCGATGTTGCCTTAAAATTTCAATGGAGCACTTCAGTGCGCTAAACATCGGATAAGCTAAGAAAAATTCGAGTATTCCTTGAAATGCACTTGCCCTGACTCTTGAGTAGCAACTACTTTGGTTGTCATCAGCTCCATGTCAAGGAATAAGTTGTTTGCAGCTCGTTCACCCTGAGCTAGATAGGAGGGCGCCAACACGAATAACCACCATTAGAGTACATCAGAAGTAAGTTTGACCTTTTGCTGTACTACATGAACGACGATCCTCCAGTAGAATTTCGAATTGATCTGACATTCGAACTAGGTAGAGTTGAATATGAAACATATTTCAACTCCCCTTTCTGACGTGACAATAATGTTAAAGAAAGGCAAAACTAATAAATCAGTATTGCCCGGGTTCCCGAAGTTTGTGCTGCACCGAGAACAGCCGAATGTCGGGTAAAGACTCTTACAGGATCTGTGATTCCTGAAGAGGCTATCAATTCCAAATAATTCTGAAACACTTGAAGCATAATCCATATCTCTCGTTTTATTTCAGACTATCCTCTTGTTAAATCAAATCTTTGCTGTGAAGACGAAAGCAAGATGAAATATTCGAGTGTTCATAGTCATCTTGGAAGCAGATACATTGGTCCATGGTTGAACTATTTTGCGCTTTAATTTATAGAAATTTGGGCTCTAAATATCTAAGAACCGGTATTGGGTGCTCACAATCAGATAGCTTTCCGATGATGATAAAATGGAATCGGTTTCTTACCTCAAAATATTTATTAAATGATTTAATCGAAGAGCAAGCTGTGTGAAATAACACCTGCAGAGAAATCAGAAGATAGATAAACAGCATCAAAAGTGATCAAACTAGTTGGAAGCACGAATAAGGTGGCAGTAACCTCTGCTGAGAATCTTTGGAAGACGATCGAATCTCAAATTGTCAACATGTAAATAGGCAAGAACGTAAGTGAATTTGGAAAGGTGTCCCTTGCGTGGAGAGTATAGTGGGAATTAGAGCGTTCTCAGAATCCCACCCAAAGTAACAGTCAGGAATTAGTTTGAGATTCAGGAAATATAATCAAAGGGTAGGATGTAAAAGCGAAGTCTTCGGCTGTGACACTTCCATCTCACCTTAGGCTTCACAGTTACATACAAGAAATCACCATTCACTGGTTGGTTATAGAACGTTTTCTTAGGGATTCAACTCCAACATCTGTCGCCGTTCGAGCAGGTCACTGAGTTCCTTGTACTCAGCGCTAGACTTAGGTAGAAAAGACATTTCCAGAGCGGTTTGGGACGCTTGCCAGAGATCTTCAGTGGAAAGGTTGAACGCTTCCGAAGCTTTCCACAACTCACTCGACAAATCGCAGTCCATTAGACCTTTGTCATCTGTCTGTAAAGGGACCAAAAGGAATTCAACCTCAAGCGATGTTCGGGTGATAATCATGAGTGAACTCATGGTTCTCATCCAACCTAGCACTTACGCAAATACAAAACGGCACCATCCTGTCACGCCAAAATTTAAGGTGTGAGTCTACTACCGTGGCTGTGGTCATGCTCATCACGTTTGACGTCAGGCAGATCTCTGAAAAATATAGATCCGGAGGTTTCTTAGAAGTACACCCCTTTGGGTGCCAAAACATCCAACGATAACTATAAGTTTGATATGAACAAGAACGTTCTGCTGCTTGAGAGTTTAGAGAGAAAATGACGTTCTCTTGATAGCGGCATCATCACTACCAGGACGACCGTACTCAGTGAACTTAACGCTGCTTACCACACATCTGTGCATCGCTCACACAAGGAGTGTATTAGTCCAACAGGAAGACGCTTTCCCTTTACAATCAATCAAATTACTATGTTCACAGCGACTACTCTCAGAGGGCTCGCAGGGCACCGTAAAGTGAAGCTAGCTCTGAGCTTCATGACAAATAGACATGCAGGCAGAACACCAGAAGGACAAGCAGACGCCCTTGAAGCAGTCCTTAATCAAATGCACAGTTCACGATAATTTTGGGTAATCCAGGTTATGATGAAAAATGAAAGGAAGATCGGAAATAGTGCGATGAAAGTGAAGAAACTGCGTGAATCGGTGTTTCCAAAGTGAAAAAAGGCTTCGAGAAATCATTAAAAGAAGGCTGGGCCATAATGAGACCAGAAAAATGAAGAAGAGTGAGGCGTTTGGTCGAGCTATACAAGCTGTCTCACTGCGTACGGGTGGGTCCTGGTACGAATAACAGACTATGGTAAGAAAAAATTCATTCACTTATGAGCATAAGTAAACGAAAAACCCTAGTAACAGCAGAAGTTGCTCACCCTTTTCAACCTTTAGGAGTAGGAAATTGAAGAAGGGATCGCGGCAGCAAAAAGAATAACAGAGAAAAAGAATGGAAGAAAAACACCGCCTCACCACTCGGCGACCAGCTGATTGTGTGTGGGTACTAGAACGAATAGTTGCAATCTGTATTGTCTCGACACTCGTCTGACATGATGGCTGCTTCCATACTTCGACTTGCGCGTCAGCTCGCAGTTGGAGACGGCATTTGGGATCTACGGCCGTCTCCAACTGCGAGCCGGCGAGCAAGTCGAAGTATGAAAGCAGCCGATGACGTGACATCGATCGAGAGGCGGGAAAGCCATTAACGTTCCCGCCCATTGAATCATCGTGAACTGTGCCTTTAAATAGTACGAATATAATACATACTGACAATGATTCTGACTCTTTTATAATGAGTATCTGCGCGGGAGCTGAGAAAGGCCTAGAGCTCAAGATTTTCTTCTTTTCCAGTTCCCTATTAGAACAGCAATTTCTGTTCAGAATTGTTTCGTTTTGGCAATGTTGGAGGGTTTAATGACGGAACTGCAGGGAAAAGATTAGTGCAGGTGAATTTGATGAATATTAGGGAACCCTATAGCTCTCCCATTTCCGCAAAACTGTGAGTCCACATTGCACTGCTGCCGCTAGTATAGCCTTCCAAAGTGATTTGAAAGTCGAGCACCCGAACATAGACGTCTCCTTTGAGATATGATCTGTGATAAGCGAAGTTTCAACTGCATTTCGTTCTCACCTTATGAACATTTTTTACTAAGGATGCGCGATCCCCCTTACGACTGGTGGCTAATGGGTAGCACTGCGCCTGGGTATGGTAATGACGCAACATTTCAGAGTGTCTATTTAAGAATGAGATGCTGTCTAATTTCTAACACAAGGGAGGATTCGCCATTCTAAAACGATTTTGAGTTACAACTATGAGAGAAATTATCACTTTCGAACCTAGTGGAATCCGATGTTTCATGACCAGGCTTACGAAATTTTCATTAGTATGTAGATATGTGCCGTGCCCAATGCGATCCGGACGGAATGCCAGAAACTCGTCCACCTCGTCCAATCGATTGCTGACCTTTAAAAAATCAGATAAATCAACTACCAAGTCAAATTAAAGAAGCCACACATTCTGGCCAGAGATGCGTTCAATAGACTGCGACTTACTTCTGCCAAGTGCACCGATACTTTCAGTCCGGAAGCACGGGCTCTCTTCAGAACAGGAATGAACTTTCGACCATCCACGGATGGATCACCACTTAGCTCCAATCCAACGATCAACCCAGATTCTGCAAAAGCTCATTAGACACATCGAATCAATAGGAAATGGACGGTAGACAATACAAAACAGGATTATTGACGGCTCAACTGAAACGATTAATTACTTCAAACACGAGTAGTTTCTTAGGCAACCAGAACATAAAGCAGGACTTCTATCGCCCGCTTAGGAGACATCTCTCTTCTACTGAACTTCACATCAAGGGCGAGTTCCTCGATTTTCTTTACAAACAGCCTCATGCAAGACATTTGCAAGATTTCCTTCAGGAGGACCCTAGTTATGAGGGAATATTTCGCTGTCGCACAAGAACCCGTGCACTCATATAGTAATGTGTAATCAGTAAAATAGTACCAACTGTCGGCAACAGCAATATCCACAGTTTGCTGAGCATCTTCGACTGTTTGCCGTCTGTCTATACTAAGTAGGAGCCTCGTGATAATGTCGGTGTCCTTGGATGCCTCAAAGATACCTGAAGGAACGACAATCAGTCCTTTGATGAAAGTATGTAATAGGAGACTTCGAGGTATAACCAAAGTGCGCAGTACCTTCAATCACAGCCTGAACATACTCATTCTTTGACATTTCAGTTGTAGTTTTCGGAGTGGATCTAAGCTCCAAATAAACGACACCATCATCACTGAATTCCTTGATTACATCTTTCGTTGCCTAAACGTATACACAGTAGTTGAAGATTCTTAATGGGAGGGAGGTAGAACCTACAGTAATCAGAGCCTCCTGTGATGTTGTCAGTGAGTGAACCAATGGGAAAATCTTGAACACTCTGTAATAGAATAGATTCATTTGCTGAATCAAGTAACATTAGACGATTACAAAGAAACTGCTTGAAGGCATAGTTTACATTAAAAATGGTTATTGATATTTATCCCTTGTATGAGTCGAGTCGGAAACGGTGAAGATCAGGGCCTCATATGGTCCTAAAACCGGCTTAGCCGACGTCCACATCCAAGGGTTACGAGTTGTTAAGCGTTGTAAAAGCTGTTGAGGTCGCACCATTCACACCGAGACCCACACCTTACACGCAGGTTGCTTACTGTAGCCAGCTGTATGCGAAGGCACGTGCATTTGAGCAGTTCTTCTAAATACCCCTTCCATGCAACTTCGGCCGCCAAGTTCTCGTCCAACCCCTGATTTTAATATTTTTCAGAAGTCTTTGCTTCTCTAATTATGCCGCTTTCCGTGTTTTCTTCGCCATTTTTGCAATATCCTGGACTCTCGCTTCCATTGCTCGTTTAAAGCTAGGGGGAGACGGGCACTAGGAACGGCTTCATGTAATCGATCCGCCGCACGCGGCTGTCGCGGACCATTCGCCTCATTATAACTGTTCTAGTGTTCTTCATACAGCACTGTCGCTATGCGATTATTACTTTCGGCATGATTCTACTGTTAGTTCTTTTATTCCTGTATCCCTTGCTTGCCGCTGCATCCTGCTACATTCCTTCGCACGCGACGGCTCTCTCGCCGCCACGCGACAATTTCATTCCTACTGCACCACACCCGAAGCTAGGTACCCCGAAATTATCGTGAACTGTGAATTGAATAAGGGCACAGCCACTGTGACCAGTTGGAATACAATCGTTATTTGCATAGTTTTTTGAATCAACTTGTGCTACTTTCAACAAAATCTTCAACCCTCAGAATTACTCAAGACGACGAGTGCCAGTGCATATAAAAGTCAGCAAATTCTTACTCATCCATTGTGGTTGGCTGCTTGAGTGTTAAGCACTCCCCAGAATTGTCAGTATCTTGTGTAAGCCCTGATCGTTCGGAGCCATATAAACACCTCAGTTTCTCGATTGTTTTCAATGATATGCTGCCGTTTAAATGGGCATGCAGCTCCTGAAAAACAGTACTACAAAAATTTCCACAACTCATAAAAAACTGAGTGGTATTTTCACCTATAATTGATCCGCAACTCACTTGGGATTGAATTTGAATAAAACGAGGTGGAGCAGCACTTTCCTCATGAGAACACGTTTCTAAAGAAGCAAATCAGCTGGCAAGGGTCTCATGAAAAACCCTTGCCAGCCCTTTTGAAACAATTTTCTACAGCTGAGTACTTCATGACCATTCTTTCAAATCTGCTGAACCGGAGATCTCATTGTTGTTCTATTTGTGAATTGTCTAACAAACCCTACGACGACTCTAAGTTAACGCTACAGAAAAGAAGAAGATTTTCTGTCACTGCAGTGGTTTCCGTCATTGTGAATACTACGAAGAGACCATTCCTGCAATTTCGAAAGAGCTTACTCCGAGCTAATATAAGCCCCAAAGAACCCGTATAGAGCAGTATGCCTGTATATGCGACTGTAACGAAAACCTCTAGTTCAGCCCAAAGAAGAAAAGACTGGTTCAGAAGTATGGGGTCACGGTGTAGAAGGACATATGTAGCAGCAGACGAAATAGACATTTTGTCCGTAGTGTTTGGGACAGACACTGAAATAGTTGCACTCGAAGGTTAAATCTTTTCCATTTCGATCAGATTAGCCCACAGACCAAATAAAAGGCAGCTAAGGAGTTCAAGGAATACATGAGTGAGAGAAAACGGTGACAGCCGAACGATGAAGAAATGGACTCACAGGGAACACGTTAGTCAAGGTGAGGGATTCCTAAGACACGTTAAGCATGCCCAAAGCAAACCGAACTTCGCTTATAATGAGGGGAGACCTGTCTGCAATAGGTGGTATTCCACTCCTTTCTCCGGTTCCTAGGACGACTGCGGCCGTAAGACGTCCGTCTATTCTCGGGCGTCATATAGGCCAAGATGAAAGTAGATTAAGGCTAACAAAGGAAGAAGAAATATGCTCATGTTAGATGGAAATGCACTGAAGAAGGTGGAGCAGAAAATATGTGGAGATATTTCGCGAAGTCGGGAAAGAAGTTTTTCTCTTTCCCTCGACTGTAGAAATGACATACATTTCCATGATCCATGCGAAGGAAAGTTCTTCGAGGTAAGCGGGGTTTGGAGGACTTCATGTTAAGAATGAATGATTGAGTCTAGAGCAGCCCGAAAAATGGTCAAAATTAATGAAGAATGATTTAGTTTTCAAGTTTGTGACTTCAGTAGCATTTGAAAATTAGGAACGAAATTGTTGCTTCGCGGTGAGATTAACGTCGCGCGCGAAGGAATGTAGAAGGATGCGGCAGTAGGTAAGAAATACAAGAACAAAAGTACTAATAGTAGAATTATGCATAAAATAATGATCGCATATTGATTGAGCTGTATGAAGAACGCTGTAGCTGTAATAACGGCGAAAGAGTGGTCCGCGACAGCCGCGTGCGGCAAATCGATTACCCAAAATCGTTCCTAACGCCCATCTCCCTACAAATACCAGTCTGGTTAGCTGTCCCCACGCGTCAACGGTGATAGCCAGCAAGATTTGTACTTATTACCATACCCTCTCATTATGGGATCATGCTTTTAAATGGCAAAAATTTGACGATTTTTCTTCACACTTTCTAGGTATGGACTTGATAAGAAAAGCCCACCTCTGATACATTCACATACTCTTTGACTCTCTTTCTTCATAACCCTCTTTAGACATGAGACGATCCCATAAGAAAGGGTATTGAATGACGGGTTCAGTCGTTGTGCTCAAAATACTAAAATTTAACACTCACCACTTTTGGGAGGCGTTGGCATTCCAACTTAGTCACCATTGATAAAGAACCAAAAGAGTTTACAAAAACAGCAAAATAAAATTAATACTGCGTGTCAGAGATGGGTGCTCTTCTTCAACGACAAGAACGATCTCGATGGATTTCTATCTAGAATACTAATTATTGAAAAACGACACCGAAGTTATGAAAAAAAAACTGCAAAGGGTTCCACTACTTAAAGATTAGGTCAATAATGGAAGACATCAACATCAAAACTGGTACGAGTGTGTTTTGAGTGAAGAGTTGTGATTGTGATCAAGAGATAACTTTTTTGCAAAGTGCCTCAACAGCACTATTTAAAACACCGAGTTCTCTGTTCTCTCCAGCCTTGACTTTTGAAAGCCTTACAGCGACAGCGCAGGGCAAATCCGAAATCTAGCGCACTCGTAATAACAGCGCTGTGACACAAAAACCCGCGCGGAAAGTATGTACTAGGAATGGGCGCTTCCACAGTACCGCGCTGAGCGTTGAGCGGTGGCGTCGAGGCCGCGTTAGCGGGCATCGGAGCATGTTAGTTTCCAAGCAGAGCTTTATAGGACTCTTCCATAATTATATACTTTAGCTACAATAGTTGAAGAAAATACCAAATCTATAGCGAAAAAAAAAATTGAAAAAAAAGTGAATGACACAAATTCTTTTGCCGAGTGCAAATATCAATACAATACAATACAATACAATAATAGCTGGTCCCCTCTCAGGTGACATGACACTACTTTTCTGTTCGCTCTCCGTTACGGTTGCTGTGCTTTCAAAGTATGAGGGAGAAAGCTTAATGTAATCTGCAAGCTTCCATAACTTACATAACTTATTTCGAAGTAAATCATAGAAAGCACGTTAGAAGATAACCATTGGTCAAATCTAGGCGTGAGATTACGTGTGTTGTATGAAATTGCACACCCTACGCACCATCGATTACGCGCATTAAATTTCACTCTTGTTGTTCCTTTTTACATGTTTATTGAGTGAACTCTCTTTTTCCTTTTTATTCGGCACGGCTATTCAACGATGAAGCGTACAACACTGTTGCAAACGCAGAACATAATCATAAGAATAATCTTGCCGTCTAAAGTGGTGCTCGGGAAATTGGTTGAGATTGATTATGGTTTTGATTATTTCTACTCACGGTAGTAGTCTGGAATTGCGTGATAAAACTCAGACAAAAGCCTATCCCATCACCTGTAGCGTGTATACGACGCATAAAAATAGTGGAGAAGGTTTGGGGTGGATGGTTGGCCAAGTGCTATTGTTGTGGCCTGCACCGTGAGTAGAAATAAGTCACATCGAAGGGCCAGTTCTGTACCAATCTCTGGGATTTTGGGCCCCTCTCGCGTTCACTCGCTAAGGCTTCGTCGCATCTGTGCTTTTTCTACCTCCAATTTTCAGAATGGGTTTTTATGATGAGGAAGAAACCTTCGGAGAAGTTGCAGAAGATAAACCGATGTGCTCGGA
The DNA here is from genome assembly GCA_000469685.2 of Haemonchus contortus. Taxonomy (NCBI): domain Eukaryota; kingdom Metazoa; phylum Nematoda; class Chromadorea; order Rhabditida; family Trichostrongylidae; genus Haemonchus; species Haemonchus contortus. The sequence goes on along the minus strand of LS997563.1, from coordinate 34,143,849 downwards.
CGAACCCGAAGCAAAACGGAAACGGCTGAATGAGTCAGTGCCTCCGGTAGAAGATGTGAGTGCTCATCTACTTTTCAGCAGCCTTACTTGTCATGTAACTGTGTATATTTCTCAGTGGTAGTAATGGTACGACTGTTCGTCGGGGATTTAGAAAACTACTCGATAAGAAAACAGAAATAGAAGGATTTTCATATGAAACCTTCCGCCTTAGCCAGGCTTGGTTCGCATGGCTAAGGCGGAAGGTTTCATATAAAAATCCTTCTATCTCTTTTGCCTTTCTCTGAAACTGAAGTGGAATTCTTCGGTTACAAAATGTGGAGTCACTTCAAACTTTAGACAGAAAATCCAACGCTTGCAAGTGTTCTAAAAGCTGAGATGGTTGATGACGATGACGAAGAAGAAGAACGAGATCCTGAGGAAAAGGCGGTCAGTACTCTGAACTCGTACCTCGTTGCACCTTTTTCATGTTTCATTGAAGCTTTCTGTTAAGGCGCGACATGAGGTGCTACGACGTGTCGGTCTCAAAACGAAGCCAACCAATGCTCTACGTAGGTATTTGAAGAAAGTTGTTGCTGGAGTAAGTATCGTTGCTATCCTCCCCTTATTTTTGGTAACTTTCTTTCTAGTAAAAAGTGTGTTTTCATTGCAAATGCCGCAACAAATTTAGTGAAATTCGCTTACATTCAGTAGTTAGTAGTCCCTCACTGGTAGCTTTCCCTTCCCGCTATCCGTTAGAAGGCCTTACTCCGCTTCTCTTATTATTTTCAAGAGGAAACGCTTCTCTGTTAACCAGAATGATCGCAGCGAAGGTAGTAGCTACATTCGGCTTATCCTATAGGCCCTCATCTGTTACTATTATTATACTCTGTCATTTAAAATATTAAGCCAAAAAAACGAGGTTCTGGGGGTGAGGCAGGACCAGTGATCATTGGAAACTGATGATAGCATGGAATTTTGTCAATTAATAAGCGCTGCTTGGTCGCTTATAGTTGCAAGGACGCCGCTTTTTCTTCTCACATTCCTCTGGCCGGAGTTTGACTCATTATCATGCCTAGTGTTGCTACTAAGAGCTCAACTATGTGGTAGGAAGGAGCAAAACTCTGTTGTTGACATTTGATGGTTGCTCACTGTTCCTGTTTTTGATGTTATTTTTTTTCTTTCCTGCCAGAAATGCCCATCTCTATGATATAGTATTCGTATCATCCTGAACTGTTTCCGTCAGTGTCCCATTCGTTGCTCCGCTCTAGCATTCAATGTCATAGACTCAGATAACAATGGTAGCCCCCCCCCCTAATTCTATTTCCACTCAGCGCATAGAAGAGCTGTTGAAGTTTTTGGTAGAGAACAGAAACAAGGAATGATTTTCTTCAAATGTGGTCTGCATGTGAAGATCTGTTACGTCCTTTTAAAAGTTTTTTGTTCCGAATGATTCACTTGCTTCTCGCAATTATACGTTACGTGGCACATCAAATGTTCTATGCCTTCGTATTTATGATATCTTATGGAAAACGCTTTATACTGGGAATGCTACAGCATTTTGCTTCGATTACAGGCTGAGCTAAATCCTTGGGTTTCTACGGTATACACAGAAAAGGCTCTGAGAAAGAAGCTCCGCTGTTTAGTCGTCGCTATGTTGATTAAAGCATGTAAGAACGAAGGAGTCGAAGAGTGTGGTACGTTCTGTTTGACATTGTGCTAGTTCTGTTTGGAGTTGAACTTTGATGACATTTTTAGAATTCGACAAGACGCATGAAGCTGCCATCAAATTTATTGACCGGTTGAATGAAGAAATTGTTGAATCGCTGAGCATTCTTGGTAATTTCTCATCCGATCTGATACGATGTGCTAGGAGCAATTGCCAGAAAGTGGGTTTACCCTCATTAACAGTTTATTTTTTTTGAAGTTAATTGTTATTGTTTGCCTTGTATTTCTTATTTCATTTGACATCGTACAAAAGAATGCTACATTGGATTTCTGAGAGTAAGAATCAACTTGTTCTGCAGGAAAGATGAATAGCAGTTTCGACCACTTTAACTTAATGAGCATGCGACCTGTTCTGTTGGTAAAATAAAACTTTTGCTCATTTTATCTTGGATTCTCGGTTATTTGAACCTTTCCGAATCTGCAGCGCTACTTCAAGTTTGCATTTTGCCTCCTATATGCCTTACTATATACTCAACTGTTTATCAGTAGTAGTAAAGACACATCCCATTTATTTTGCACAAATATGTAGTTTCATAGATAGGAACAGCCCCGTGATCATAAGTTAGCCTATTAGCGAAGGAGCTAATCAAGGATACATTTAAGGGTGCTAAGGGAGTTGGGGGGGGGGGGGGGGGCACGCGGCGGCGCGGCGCCTTTTCATGTCTGCGCCCTCTACGGCGAGATAGTGGGCAAGGAAGGGTAGGCGAGCCTGTAATGGTGTGTAGGGACATTTCATAGCTCTTTTATGGTATAACTGCGTAATTCTCACCTAATTTTAGTAAGGGGAGGGGCTCCGGGGTGGGTGAGCCAATTGGACGTTCAGCTTTTATCTCTTCTCAGCTTTTTGCACGAGATAACTATCTCACCCACCCCGGAGCCCCTCCCCTTCCTAAAAATAGGGTTTTATCGGCTCAGAAGAAGAGTATCCACAATATACAAGCATATATCATGTGCCAAGATGTAATTTGTTTTGAATCACGAGACACTTCAGTACAACTTCACCATCCCTTCCCAGACTCAGCTCCAGTACTACTATCTCGCCGTAGAGGGCGCAGACATGAAAAGGCGCCGCGCCGCCGCGTGCCCCCCCCCCCCAACTCACTTAGCACCCATTTAAGTAGCATCAAATGTGGATGCACATAGGTCATTTTCGAAGTGATGCCCCATTTGTACCTAATCCTTTTGCCCTCGTTGTTTCCCGCGTTTCCCGTAGCTAAATTCAAACAGTGTTTACTGAGATGGTAGAAGAATATCTGTTTCAGGCATTCCTTCCTAATCATGTGGCTCACACATTAGTTTCAAGAATCCCGGGCGATTATTCGCATTGTCAGGTGAGTCTTTTACTATTACTAGTTCTTCCTTTTTTGCTGGAGCAGTCTATACCAGTGCCATATTCAAGCTATTTTGAACACGGTTGACCTTTGCTTCTCTCAAACTAAATGTTTTAAGGTACCAGAATGTCCACATGCGCTCGGAACTCATGACGATGTCAATTACCTAATTATTGAAGGTGGCAGTTATAGTGACAGGTTTGAAATGCCGAATAGTGACGAGTCACCTAGCAAGGTAGATACTGAACAAGTTTGATTTATTCATTTTATTGCTCTCAAGACGTGCCATTTAGGCCCGCATGTTGAATATTCTAGCAAAACAAATGTCGTTACAAAAAAAAACTATTTCAAAGCTCCTAAGGCCCCTAATCTAGAACTAGAACAACAAACCAAAAAAGGAATGAAGGTATTTGACTGCTCCCTGAAGTATTTCAATCCCAATGAAGGAATTCACTCCTTTCCTGCGGTTTCCTCTAATTAGACCGAAGCAACCCTCAGAGGCTGGCATATCGACGGCTTAGAGATGCAAAATTTTTCAGCAGAGCAAAAGAGCAACTAGTAGCAAAAATCGAAGACAACTTATTGGAGTAGTCAGCGTCCTATTGCAGAAGTGTTGATTCTTTCGATTTCTGTCTTACTATATTCTCATGTGACTGATTTATTGATTTATTTAACGTGTTCCATTATTTTCCAGTTGTTATGCCTGTGCTACTTCCACAATGGAATTTTCGAGTTCATGTTTGACATAATTCATATGAAATGGAACATCTACCACAACTGCTTGATTCATGTATGTTTGTTCTAAATACTAGTTCTCTTTGTTATTTTTCACATTTTGACCGCTTTTTTCGTTTTGGTGGTAATTATTGAGTTCAAAGCGGCTCTATAGCATATAAACAGAAGCTTCTCTCAGCAAATACGAATGAGAATGGAAATCGTGAGAAGGAGATCTTGAGATTGCCATTTCATCCTTTTATTTCTTCTTTTGAAGTTGTTTTTCACTGTGAATATCTCTTTTAATGTGGCACCCTGTACATTAGCAAAAATCACCCCCTACTCCAGGTTTTCATCTCGGAGAAAGAGCCGTAGACCGAGAAAGTCTAGTGTGTTATTACCACTATAATTACATTTTTTCTCGGATGCTGCCTGAAATGCTTTTATAATTTGTGAATCGATTCTTCAGAATAAACTCCCGCTAAGATTGTGCTTTTAGGTGAAAGAAGTGCTGAAAAATAAAAAGTTCAAGGTCAGCGATGAAGTGATCGAAGAGCTCCCTTCTGATGTGATAAGAGTAAGGAATTTTTGCATAGATATTGTGAAGCATTAGGGTAGTTAGACGATCTGGTCATTTCAGAGCTTGGTTCATTACTATATGGCTCGGTATTTTTGTTTGTGGGTGTTTGGTGAGAAAGAGCAATGGAGTAAGAATGGTTGCACCCTTTTCCAAGTTTTATACGGAATGGACGGACAAGTCGGCTAACTTATTGCGGATGGATAGTTTGCCTATATAAATGGACCATTCTTCCTTAATTTCGCATTTGTAAGTTTTATGATTCTGTTGTTAACTTATACATCAACTATAATGTTGCTCGTTCTGTTATCGTAGGCAAGTCACAGTCTTGTAGACAAGTTTCTAAATTAACTGCTTAATCGTTTTTGTGATATGAACAATGACGTCATTGTCAGGATGATTTTTGATAATAGCGCCTACAAGATACAATACAATGTTACGGTAATATCACCAACATATCATGTTCTAACCAATAGTCAGGGGTCCTGAAGCGCATGGAAGATTTTTGAATTTATGTTGCTCTAGAGTCTTCTTTTTCAGTGGAACAGGTAGAAGAATAAGTTCTGACAAGTTCATCATGAATATTTGGTGATGTGTAAGCATTGGTCCTGCGCAATGATTTTTTGATTACTCCATTTATTTGTTCGTGTAGTCGCTATCCACCGATCGCAGTGGCCAAATATGCCAGAATTCTTTTGCTTACCTTATATTCTTAAGGGGATTTTGTATTTCAGCGCAATTTGTACATAGTTTTGATTTTGATTGCTTTGCGAGTTAAGATTGTATCTCTATAGAAGGTGCAGAAGGTGTCGTATAACATCAAACTTGTGTCTGTGCGACTCTCCTAAATTACTTCCAGAATAAGACAATTTGCTGGCATTTCGCCGTTCCGTCGATCGATGCTTTCCGGGAAGTTCGAAAGATTTAGAGTGAAGTCTTGTTTTGCAACAATTTCAGTAGAATCGTACTACAAGAGCCATTTTCCGTGACGCCGTGCTTGATGCTAATGTAGTAAACCGTTGAAATTAATTCAAACTATTCTCTTGACTGTGTTCTTTTTGAATGTTGTTTCGGAGTTGTTGCTTTTTGCATTATATGAACGGATGTTTGAAAGGCTTTTTATTCAAAGATCTTGATAGGGAGCATCACGGAATGGATGTGCACTTTGAATATTACTAACAGGGTCCGGTTCTAGGCCATTATTATGCACAGAGTCGTAGATGATCGCACACGGAATGGAGTAGAGTGAAGCGTGAACGATTGAGAACAACTGAAACTTCCAAATTAGCAAGTGATCGGTGGAAGAAATGGTAATAATTGAATTTTTCACTGTGCTTTTCAAAAGTAGCCTGGACGGCGGTTAATTGTGAAGTAATGAACGGACTTGTTTGAATGTTGTGCGATCTTCTTCGACCCACTACTTATAATTACCTACAGTTCTGTAGTGGAACCTTTAAAGTTAAAAACATCTTGAATTAGCGAGTTGGTAGTTGTGCAATTCTCGCTCAGTAAGGTGCAGTATTGTGCAATTCTCGTTCAGTAAGGTGCACAGGAAAGAAGTATTTCAAGCAGTCGGCACTTTACTCAACCCAGACTGGTATTCTACTAATCTTTTAATGTCCACATGCTGCTTTTTGTAATATTCTCCAATGAAATGGTACATTTTCAAAATGTCCGGAAACAAAAGTTGCAGAGGTGGTGTAGTGGCAGGCGGCGCACTTTACACACGCTTGGTCAAGGTTCGAATCAATCCGCCTGGCCGGTCAAGCCTTCCATAACTACGGGGCCGGTTAATCGGTACCAGACTCGTCTAAGAGGATAAACACTTGTACATTGGCTGACCACCGCAAGTCATTCAGAGCACCATCACGATTTTGAATGGAAGTCGAATGCGTAGGCGAGATCCTTTGCAGCCCCAAGACTTTATCCTTATCATGCATCTACCTAGAGGAATTCTTGGCTGAGGCACGTCTAATTTTTCAATTCTACAGTGCGCCTGTGGGGAAAACGTTTCGAGCAACGTGATTGAACTCTTGCTTCGTATGTTGTGTCGTAGAATCTTTCACAAGGTTCGTTGAAGCTATCCCAGTCACAATTACTCTATTTGAGCTCACTTAGCAGGGACGGGCATCAAGTTGGGGTCGTCTCAAACAGGGTGACCTCAAGTAGGATCGAAACAAACAGTGCGCACGTTTAGCTGTTAAACATTCCACTAGGAAAAGTACATAGATTTTCCATGGTCCCATGCGTTGCAGAAAGCTATCGATGTGACAAAACTAATTACAACCGCGTTTGAGCGTTGTCTCTAGCCTTTTCACAGGCACAGATTAACCCTATTCTCTACAAAAAGTGCCATAGATGACAATTCTTAGTTGGATCTACGTAATTGTAGCTGTGGGGTTTTTTTTGGTACCAATCAAGCGATCCAGAGAGGGACGGAAGCTTGGTTGGCCTAGGCGAATACCGATCAGAATTCAATCCCCGGAAAATGCATGTGGCGGTGCCCGCCACATGCTACTGCACTACTCTCGCGAAATATTGAGTTGTTCGACGAAGTAATACAAGATAAAGGAACTTACTCCAGATGCAATGTAGCCTGCTGACGTTCCACCAAGATGCCGATTGGCGAAGCCGAATGACAGCCATACACATATAACGCTCAGTACCGCAAAAATAAACGAGTAGGTGAGCTCCTGAAATGTACCAAAGCTAGAAAGACACCTTCCTTCTTGAAAGAGAAATTAAAAGATTTCGCAGGAGAGCAGTTCTTCTTAGTCTCAGAGTCATCTAGCCATAGGAACAAAGAATGGCGTCAGTCGACAAAATAAGCTATCCGGAAAGCTTTGTATCTGCAAGCTTGTATCAGCTATTGCAAATGTCAAGTGCAATGAGGAGCTCATGCAGCAGATTAGAAATGGTCGTTCACCTTCCATAAAGGCATGCCTTTTCCTAATGAGGATAAGGTATGGACAGTATCGGGGTCCAGGCACTTTAAACAATCTATTGGCATGCTCATAGGAACAAAGGAGAACTCACAACGATATTCCATGGTACACTGCCATTTGTAATGCTTTCCATAAGGGAATCTTGTAGGCCAAGCGCCAAGAGTACAGTAGCAATTATAGAGATCTAAATGAATGGTGTTGATGGCTCTGAAGCTATCGTATATCCGATGTGTACAGTGTACTTGTGTGTGTGTGTGTGTTGTGTTGTGTATATATGTTTTTGAAATTAGTGTATTTTCTAATTATTAAATACTATATTTTCAAGTTTCATCTGAGAATATCGTCTTAAAATTTTGGGGCTATATAGTTGAAAGTGCCATTGGCCTCATAAGTTACAATGGGTCTATCAAAATTCCCAACGCTCAGCAGTTCAAACGGACCCTGTATCATCCGAAAATGTCCAGAAATAAAGAAAACTCTCCTGTGTTTGTGAATTCTTGTACTTGAAGTATCTACCTTTCTAGTATTACTTCTTTGTGAGAACTCACTATCATGGAAGTAACTATGACGAACCACAACACGCCATTCTCTGATCCAGCCGTTGAACCAACGCAGATTGCGAGAATGATGGCATTTAGCTGTAAAATTGCTGACGTTTGTTTTGGCTGACATATAAAGAAAAGCTTATTTCGGCTAGAGAGGCCAGCTGCCATCGAAGGATAAAAGTAGGAATGTTTGATGCGCTGCCGCAGCCAATTTCCTCTCAAGAAGGTAGTGGCGAATGGGTAAGTATTGCATAAAAAACTAACCCGCGGGGTTTACCTGATGTACAGATTTGTGCCTTAACTGAGGCGATGACCAAGGCGTCAGCAAGCCGTGTTCAAGACGGATAGTCTTCCAACTATACTCTAGCTACCCCTATAGTGATTCAGTCTGGTTTTGGCATGCGACCAAGAATTCAACTCCTATGTCGGATGTAGTTACGTTGTAGTCCGTATGCGGTCTACACACACACAATGGCTTCACCCGAAGAGGTCGGTGCATTTATTCTCCAAGACCAGCCTGACACCAGGCAGGGGTCCGGGAACTTCTCCCCTAACACGGCGTCGCACACGCCGCACCCGCCGCCTATCGCAGGATTGCGATGGAAGATTGGAGCGCGCAATTTGTGGAGTCCTTTAAACATTTGAATTGGCCGGCCGCTCTCTTCAGTTCCAATGCGATTCTGATCGTCGTTTATATAGGAGGAGTCATTTTAATTAATCAAGTCTAATAAACATGAAAACTAAAAAGAAACAGAAGAAAAAACGATAAAATCCAGTGAAAAAGCAAGCCAGTCAAGGAAAAATTCCGCGTCCTATCGATTGGCGGGAGTACGGTAATTGCAGTGACGTACGCCGCATGCCGCAAGGGAGAATGCCGCGATAGGGGAGAAGTTCCATTACCCCACCAGGCAGTATCACGAAAGGATGGAAATTCGATTAGTCTGATTGGATGTCTACTGGCTTCACCCAACCTTTACCAAAACGATCAATGTAAGATGAGCGCAGGATTCCTGAAGTGCAAATTCTCTCAAATTCTATGTGCTCTAAGTCAGATTACTATTATCAGGTTATTAAGTCAAATGTTATATCAGGCTTACCCAGTCGAATAGCGTAATTAAGCAGGCACCACCACTTCATCTAATAACGCCAGCATTGAGCTCGTTTGATAACATGACGATATTCTAGTTTTGGAATGTATTATAATACTACGTATAGGACCACATATATGCTATTTGCCTACATGTTGTATCGACCTTGTATCGACCGTAAGAGTAACAACACAACCTAACTTCTGATTGATCTCTAAGAAAGTTGGCAAGAATGGGTTGTAGCTCGAGCCGTGGAGGAAAGTCCTGATATGTGATGGGCGGAGCGTGCTCCAAGTAGGCGGTATTGGCGTAGAAGGCTCATAGAGTGTTTCCTTGGTGTCCCGGCGGTAGAAAAGTATGTGAAGCTTAGAGAGAGATGTGGACGAAGAAGCACATGGTATACGGAATCTGTGCGAGCAGGCCGTGCATCAGTTGCAGGGCAGCCAGTCTGTTGAAGAAAGTGACAACGATTCAAAATGCTAAGGGGATAAAAATTATTCAGCGAACTGGATGGCATTGAGTAATGCTGCCTAGAAAGCTGCAGAGAGCCAAAAACTAATATTAGGTCATATTATGTCACAGGTTTTGGAAAGTGTAGTGGTAATAAACGAAACTGACGAGGTTATCAATAGAAATTGTTGATTTCGAACTTAAAATAATGGGCGATAGCCGAACTAGTACAACAGTTCCCGTAGACCTGCTTTAGTTTCCACGCCTTACAAATTTGCTGGGCGAAAAATTTATTGAATATTTTATCCAGATTTCCAGGGTTATCGTCTACATTAGAGTAACGATACGGTTACGTCAGTTAGGTAATGGCTGCTTTTTATGTGAAGTTCACGCGAGGCAAGTTGCTTTTTGTGCTCTACCCGCCATTCAAGTGATATGAGCCGAGGTTTGACATACATAGGGCGGCCCATGAAGGATTTTTTTATCCGTGGCCCACTATCTAGGAAAAAATGGAGATTACCCTAATTTTGGTGACAAAACTTACCACTTGAAGGGGCTTGAATATATGGGGCAGCTTCAGGAATACATTGTCGGAGTGCTCAATCTGTTCACGGAGGCCTGTGAATGCCGTCCCCGACATCTGCAGTAATTCATAGATAAACGTAAGTGGAATGATATATGAACGAGTGAAAGTAATGACTTTAAGAAAATGAATCGAAATCGAGCAAATCGATATGAGTGTAAATGATTCAACATAAGACGCTATGCGATGAACCCGAAATTCATGAAATTTATTGGGACTAAGTTTCTATAAATACTAATTTAAGCCAGAAATTACTAAGAGATAGAGGAAAACATCATCAAAATACTTTAGGTTTTCTAAAAACTGTTCTAAAAGGCCGTGAACTACTTAAAATAGGGCTCCACACTCTGGAACGTTCTCAAACCTGGACCCACTGTTTCCTGGATCCACTGGACCCACTTGTTTCAACTTTGTTTTCTAACTATAAGTCTGGCACGGTAGGTCCAGCGGTATTAGGATGAACGAATCGTATAGTGCAAGTACGATGACCACCATACCGGTGCTACTTTCCGCTAAGTTGGACCCACCCATACCCACAGAAGTGTTATCTCTTCAGTGCTAGTTCCGATGGAATTTTGTAAGTTCCAAACCGTCTTTTGCGAGTTTGGCGACTTATTGGAGGAACGGAAAGGGCAGAAACGTTGTTGTGATTGTGAAAAGAACCGCGTAAAAGTAAAATGTGGAAGTGACGTCAGTTCCACGCGACTTGTCAGTTACTCCGCCATCTCTGGTTTTTCACTATAACCCGTCAGTTGCAGCGAAACACTTGTAATAGAGGACATTTCATGCAGAGGTCATCATTACGGGTTTCAACTGCTCAGGCAGGTTCTCTCGGTTTCGAAAACATTCAACCCATAAAAACCACCAGGGAACACGAGGGAAATAGTCTGTTCAGCTCTGGCCTAGATGGGATTCCAGAGGTTTCAAAACCTTCCCTGGCAATTTGGGTGATTGTGAAAAAAGGAAAGGGCAGGCAGCATGTCACTTGACGCTCCTTAGTGTAAGGTTCTCCACTGGGTGTCTTTGAATTACCAACACCGTCATTTCGCTGTACATCACAAACTGCGTCATTTCTTTCCCCCGGAGACATCATTGGAATTACTGTGTTTTTCTGAGTATTTACTATTTTCGCGAGCATTACACAAGTGTGGTTGTCGATGTGTAAGCTCAGATTATTCGCTCGGTTCAGTGCCTAAAGATCACTTCTGAAGATGCTGTACTACTAAAAAAATTCATTTATCTTCGACGAAATGAACCGCAGCACTGTTCCTATGACGTAGCGGTCCCAAAGTCAAATCATACGTCAAAAATCGCAGACACAGAAAAAATTGGAAGGAAGGGGAGATATTTTGTGGAACGGGGAGAAAAATGATTGGGTCAGCAATCGATTGGTGTCGCTTATCGTGTTCAGTGTTATCTGCGGTCAACATTCGAGCAAACATCCAGGTATCATTGTAAACAAGTAGGACGGGGTAACTCAGACACTCCTTGAACCTGACGGGTTTTTAGAACGGAAAGAACTCAAGTACTAGGTGGCCAGAATGCAGTGATGATAGTTTCACTCTCTTTTTTCAGAGCACTACGTGAACGATGATAAGGAATCAGTCATGAGACAAAAAAACTCTGAAAAGAATTTTCCTCTTATTTGATTCTTTTCTCGAGGTAGAGTACCTTTCATTTGAAAGCATTGGAGCGAGACCACCACTTCCCTCCCCTCTCTCTCCAACTCACGTCCTGAAAAAAGACTTTTCTTAGGAACTCTATGAGCGCATGTGTAGACTCTGTCTATTCGTTCATACGAAGTCCCCAAAGCATGACATCTGGAATCACCTTCAAGTTTCAGAACGAATAATATTAGGGTTCTGCATGGGTACATTGCGATTCGATTTGATGATGATTTCTGTTGAAGTTTAAGTGCATGTCACAGGTAGCGTTCTCATGACTATTTGTCATCAGTCGTCGCCTTCCTCTAGTGATTTCGAACGTTTGAAAGTGTTGAAATTCCGTTCGAACTATGTACAACAGCAACGGCGCTAGCATGTTGTTTGTACCTAGACCGACCCAAACTTCTTGTTTTCGTGCTGACTCATTACTCTGGGAATGACTTCACATATTTACTCTTTGTTTTCTGTAGCGAAAATAAGTCGCACGTGGAATTCTTTCTATTTGTAAACCTTATAGCCATCCTCTATAAGTACATCTCTGATGTAAATGTTACGGTCCTTGTCAGCCAAAGTTCAGTAGGAAGTGTATTTGCAAGGTTTCTTTTTAGAATCCTTCATCAAGCTTTCGATCAAATAGGAATACAACAAGAATAGAGAGGACCTTTTCAGTGCCGTTGATTAGCATTGTTAGTGGGAGTTATATCTGTCTTCTCTAACAGATATTGTTCCCATTTATCAAATCTAATTTGAGTTTTTATTAGGGCTATATATTTGAATGATGCTCTGAGAGTTGCTTTTATTCCTTGCCCAGCATCACCTGTGGGAGACTACATATACCACGGAGCATACATTGACCGCTAGCCAGTCAACATATTTTCTTAGACCAATGTTGTTGTGAATTCCATTGGGATCCGGATACGGAGTAATAACAATCGTTGAAGCATCGTTGAAGCCGGATAAAAGTAAGATCGTTGTAGGTTTGATCATGTGCCCCCGACCACAAACTGCCAAGTATACCCTACTTATCAAACGGTGTTAAAGAAAACAGTATATCGCATTTAACGACATGAAGCTGAGCTTTATTCTGTAGAAGGCAACCTCAAAGTCACATGAAGGACAAGGAGCTATGAATAAATGAATTCTTTATTAAACAATAATACAAAAAGCAATAAGTGGACATCAAAAATAAAGTAAACGCATCTTATTCAATGTATAAAATACCCGGGTAAAAGGCAAATGATAAAAATCACAGATCTTCGGTAAGGGTAGAACGGCGGTTGAATGCTCACGTTCAGTGACGGCGTATGTAGTCAAGAGAGGGTATGAATAAATGAGGAAACTATCTCATGTTTTACAGCTTAATCACTCGAATGATAGCTCAAGTTAATAATTTTTCAGAAATCAGTGATGGTTGAGATTTTCATAAGACAATCTGATATGACAATCTGATATCTGATTGGCTTTTGCTATTCTATCAGTTTTTCAGACCACAGAAGACTAAATTTAGGTCTACACGAAACGATTATATTTCACTCAGAAGAATAACCCAGATGGAATTGCTCGCTTTTTGAGGCTAAAAGCTTCATGATTGCCATGACAGTTCGCTGGAAGTGATTCTGGTAGCTGGGCATACATTAGTGGAAAAAGCCCTTAGCTCAGTCTTAGATCGTCAAAACGGTGACTAAGCACCAGCCTGTCGTGCTCAAAGAAAAAATTCTTTAACATACTGTGGAATGTATTCAAAAGTCTGTGGAAGCTGATAGTATAGAGAAAAACTGCCAGTAAAAAGATGGCTCGAAAACAATTTGGCTTGGGAGACGCTTCTGTCACATATGGAGCTCAAAGACAGTTAGTTCTTCACTTCAAAATGGACTCCTCTCAACTTCATGGGGAAACAACCGTTCAATTCGAGTGGAGGAGCTTTCATGTCACCATTTTGTTGAATTGACTTTGATGTAAGCATTAGCCACAGCCATCCCGAAGGAGACTGTTGCTAAAAATGTGGAGGCTGAGACGAGGATTCCGAAGCCAGCAATTGATAGACAGAACTCCGATGGTATCCATGGCTCTGATGTCAGCGCCAGCGAATGAGGAATTTCTGAAAAATACAAAACATTTTAGTCGTTGCCATAAAGTCGCTTCAGTAGTTTCAGTAAATGTTGTTCTTTTCGACACTCAATTTCAACGTTCAAATTGTAACTGGCTATATGAATTGCGGTGCTATCCTGAACTGGATTCAAGGAGCTGAAGAGAGAGAGAAGAGGGAGAGAGCACATGTTATGCTTCCAAGGCCTTCACGCCAAGTGGGAGCTATCCTTGTTGGTTCTTTGTTTGAGCTACTGACAGCCCACGGGAGCTTATATGCCTTCTGACCAGCTTTTTAGGGAAAAGTTTCTGGAAGTAACGTCTCACGACGGCGTGCAAATGACTGAACCGTTGAAGATTGTTTCCACCCATCTATACCAATTAAGGGTAACTTGTGGTCCTTTCTGAGCAGAGTGGATCGAGGGCGTTGGGCTATTCGTTGTAAGCGAGTGCTCTTGAGCAAAAAATTCTGATTATACTCTTAGATTCACTTAATTTTGATCAACGGACAGAGCGTTTTGGTAGGCAGCAATTACTAGCTCATTCTCGAATTCTGTTTGGACTCGCGCCATCTAGTTATGCATGGGATCCGACGTATGTGAGAGGTGGGTCGCTATGCTGCGTGGAGCACCTTCCCTGCACAACACCATTACAACACCATTACTCACAACAATACAATATAGAAAACGACATTTTCTCAGTGTAAGGGGGAGAATTGGCATCAACATTTGAAATAAAGACTTAAAACCGTTTGTGATGATCAGTTTCATGGCTCTTCACCACTCGGTAAAAAGTTAGACTTTCATTTATGAATCAAATGACACTATGTCAATCCGCTGCCAATCTTAGTAATAGAAGCGAATTCTTCCCCTTTCTAGTATAATCAGAATTCTTACCTTGAGTAGTATCCGCATCAAGGACTGTAAGTGAATTCGCATGTATGGTCATGGATTCCGCATCGACGGGTGCCGCTCGACGTCGTCTTTTGTTAGGCTCGTCCAGAGCCGAACAGTCGGGAGGCTTAAAATTATGCAGCATCAGATGGAAACAAATCCATAGTTATCAATACAAAATTATACAAATTTACAAACTACAATTTACAAATTTACAAACTACAATTTACAAATTTACAAACTATCAATTATGTTTTTGGTGAATCAAGGTGCTTTATAAAAAACTTCATTAGGGTATTTCGGTCTTGATGTCATCATATTAGTCCTGCTCTAGTGGACATTTATCAGGCGCGCAGATAATCATACGATGGAGTTTCAAGAAAATAATGTTTTTCATTAGCTGCACCCCTTTGTAGAGGTCATAGCAATGCCAAATAGAAACCTTTGCGGCTTCAAATCCACGAGCTTTCTTGAGCAAGGTGTCGATTGAACCTGCGTACCCCAGATACAGGGAGGCCAGTGATATGCTTCGGTTTGTCGATACCATGTAGTGATGGTACCATCAATTGAGATTTGCTTAGGGTGGTTTAGATGTAGTAGTTGAGTGTTTCAACCGTTTTTGACCATCACAACCTTTCCGAAGGGAAAGTTGCTAGGGAGGTAGAATTGGCTTGGGAAGACCCAGATTTTGAGAGGGTTCCAATATTTTGAATTCAGCAAGTAGCGAGCCTTTTCAATATTCGCTCGGTACTTGCTGAAGCGGCAGTATTCAATATTCGAGCAACATGGTTCATCAAGTTTGTATCCCAAGATGTTATAGAATGGCACAAAGTATTCATCCCAGAAAACAAAAGCATAGATATCGCCAGCTCCACTCCCCCTTCCTAATAAAAGAAATAAAACAAATAGTTATAAAAGCGATATTAATAAGTAGGTCTATGCATGCGTAGTTAGGGCTGGAGAACTTACCGAGATTCCTGTGCAGTTTTTATCCAGCTTTGAGCATACTTGAATAGAGCACTGGAAATCCACAGCGGATCTGAATCGAAATTGAATTTTCAAGTCTTTACGAGGCTTGATCAATTTCTCAGCCATCCTTGACTGATAGTTTTTTCAACTATCACATAAGAATTCCAGTAGAATTCATAAACAAGAACCTGAATGAGTGACGTGGCACTCTCACCTCATGCTTTCAATATGCAAACTTTGAACGCTCACAACTTTTTTGGTAGACTCATATTGCAGTTTTAATTTCCATACTTTTTATTAAATTTTCTAGCCCTATCGATAAACATACATAGATCTCTATTCAAAGTTCCATGGGGAGTTGATTCCTTTCCATGGTTAGGGAGTCTCCTGAACACTCCTACCCAGTAGTTTTCTACCGAAATCCTTATTCGATCTCACCAAACATTTTTTGTTAATCGTATTTCATTCATAAGGAACTCGCCTGTCTGGAAATTTCATCATAAACGCATCCACAGTTGCCGTCAGTCTGTCTGAATCGTAACGTGGCGTATTAAGAATGTAATGGTCCAGCGAACATCTGGAAATGAGTGATGCCTTAATGATCTCGTTACCGTATGTTTATTTGCATTTCAAAGTATAATTTTCTGCCATTTCCGTGAATTCAAGTGGGGCAAAAAACGATCTGAGCAACAGCGAAACTCAAGGGCAGTTCATTGGAATCGTGCGTCGTTTTCTAGTTCATTTTTTTCTCGATGACAAATCCTATAAGGCAGCAATTTAAAGGGAAAACCTCAGAAAATGCGACTCTGAAGGGAAATGCATTTTGCTGCGTTGATTTGCGGTGTACTAGTAAAGAGGTCTGGTAAAGCACTGAGCAAGTTTTCTTTGGATCGGTCCAGTGAAGACCTGTAATTTAAAAAAAAAAACTTCTGAGTGCTCCTTAACGGAGGGAGAAGTTCAGCCCAACAGCACTGCTGTTTCAGCATTATGTGAAATAAGAAGATTGGTGAAGAACAGACTTTTCTCGAAACGTAACAAGAAGAAGTTTTGCTGGTTTTTAATGAATTCGAGTATTGGCAGGGAACCTTGCTGAGATGTAATTTGGATTAAACTAAGGTGGGAAACATAAATGGAAGTTCGGAAGTTCGAATAAAGTTGCGAAGTTCGGAAGCATCAGGATTCTCTGTGCAAGGAGCAGAGGAACAATTGCCAAGGGGGTCATTCGAATGCCTCAAGGTCTCGGTGATTACTCGCATTCCTCTGGTTCGAAGTTCTTACGTGATAGCGAGGAAGGGGAAAGACCATTTTTGACTTCCAATCTAGTCGTTCTCAGTAGAAAGTACAACTTGAGTTTAAATTATTGTTAAGCAACGATATGAGCAATATTTAGGCTTTCGATAAATGGCATTGGAATGTTGCCACCTTACCCGTTCTCATCGATGACCTGATAACGTTGGCCAGCTCCATCTTCGACGTAGCATGAATGAATGAGCATTGAATACAACTCTGGAAAAAATGTTCAAATAAATCAATCATATATCACTGGAGCCGATGGACGGCACTGACCAGAACTGTTAGGTTCCACGTTCCAGTTTTTCAATATCGGCATCTTTCATAGTCCACGACCGGTCGCTCGACTGGTCGCTCAACTGGTCGCGCGGGACCGTCCACGGCGGTACCCATAGCTAGCGCGGCCTACTCGACCGATCGAGCGACCAGTGGCGCGATCAATCGAGCGACCAGTCGAGCGACCGGGTCGCTCGTGAGATGGGTCCGCGACCGGTCGCGCGACTGGTCGCCAGTCGCTAGCGACCGGTTGTGGACTATGAAAGATGCCTCTAATGCTTGTGAAAAAAAAAAGAATCTGGTGCACTCACTTGGAGCAGGTGTGGTACAGATCCATTCGTGCTTAACCTGATCTCCGACCCGGACATTCTGGATCTGTTGACCGTTGGCCCCAGAGATATGATAGCCACAAACAGGCGACGGAGCTGTTCCGTTCAACTGTGACGGATTCAAAGTACTGGAAATAGATCTATACATTTTAATGTGCATTCTTAATTTGTACTAAAGGTTATAGTTGTTCCAAATACAAGCCTTGTTAAGTGAAAAAGTGCTGGAGTGCTGATCGAAGAATGAGCAGCTTCATAATAGCTTCTAATGTAACTATTTTGTTCTCTCTATGATCGCTGAGATGAAGTGTTTGCGACTTTGTTGGTCCAAATGAGTTGGTTAACTGGCCGATGCGTATGCACTGAGCCCTTAGCACTACCCCACCTCCGCCCATGTGGTCGATGTCGTAAGAAGATAGTTGACGTTGCCCCCTTTCCCACTCATTTGTTCTTCGGACCTGCCTAGTAAAAGCTGAACACCAGCGCAAGTATAAGTCCAACTCACCCATGCTGCTACCTAGAGAGGGGATGGAAGGAATTGAAAGAAAGAGAAGGTCAGAAAGGGATTCAATCATGTTTGACAACAGAAATCAGTCCGTTGATTCAGTGATTTCACCTTACAAGTGAAGGCTAATTGATGATATCACTAAAAATTAAGTAATTCTATTGTCATATTGGATAAGATAAACCTTAAAATTCATAGACACCTCTTCTAAAGTAATCTCTGCTCCATGTTGGCCAAGCCTCATCATTCTAGGTTATATACTTGTTTGGAAGCTCAACACGCTATTAGCGAAATTCGATCTTGGTTTGTGAACTCTTCGAGTAGAATTAGCTCTTAATATAAACTGCCAGAAATATCTTCCTAGTCGAACAGCTAGGCTGTTGAATGTGATGAACGGCTCCACCGTACACCCTCACTAGGCAAGTAGGAATACATGTCAACATTGATAACTGTCATGCCGAAGTTACAAAGGAGAAGTTAGAGAGTATTACAAAGTATTCCTGCTGTAATCCAGCTCCGTCTGTAGAAAAATAGCAGCAAATTGGCAGAGAATCGAATCAGCGAGACTTATTCTCTATACATACTGATCCATTGATCCGAAAGGGATGAGAACCCTTTTCTGTACCCCTGCTAAATCCCCAGGTTTCTCCTTCATTTTGACAGGAAAGCTTAATTTCACCCACCTTTCTGATGACTAACCCCTTTTGAAGTATGTACATACTGCCGTTGATTTAATGTTGCTGGGCAGTTTGGAGACCTCAGGTCTTATAAGCGCTATCCCTCTTCCTTTTCAGCAGAGCATTCACTCACCCGACATCAAGTTGAGTGGTGAGACTTTTGTTTGTTTCCACATAGGCGCATTGAATACGGTAAGCGCGATCGAGCTTGGTGATAAACGATTCGTGGAAGGAGACGACGGCAACGAACGACACCGATAAAGTTGGCGGCGATACCTGTAATATAAAAATAGCAGTAAATTGGATCGGTTTCCTCCCTTGAATGAACCCGCTGTTCCCCTATGCCAGCGAATCTGATCCCATTATTTTGAATACAACCAATTTACGTCAGTTGAACCAGGCAATATCATAACAGCATGGGTAACTTTGAAGGGGATAACTGTGCCTCACTAGCTGTGGATAGTTTCGTTTGCTCTTCTTCTCTAAAGTGCTTCTAGTGCTCTAAAGGTACTGTAATTACAGTTTCTTGGAAGCATCCCATTAGGCGAACCCTTCAGTTTTTGTTGTTGTTGTTTGTACAATTATTGTTGAAAAAACGTGACCCCCCACCCCCTGGAATCCGGCTCCTATTTCAAGTTAGAACAAAAGGAGATATTGCTAGGCATTAACCATCCAATCAAAAGCCGCATCCAACGTGCTTGAGCTAGCATCGTTACATTATGAAGGGTTACGGATATACTGCGGTGTCTGAGCAAATGGTTTCCCTTTTCCTGATACAGAAGTGGTGCAATTCCAGAAGAGGGGTTGGGCCGATTTCGTAGCTATGGTAGGCCGTTCACTCACTGCGTTTCTTCTTTTCATCTAGTTATCCCTTTTCAGGAATTCATTAAGCGGAACTTTTTTGAACTACTTCAATTTTCGAGGTCACAAACGTTTCGAACTCAGCGGGAACTCATCAATGACCGTCGTTACTCTTTGGGTGTGGTGGATGATGCCACCACACCCAAGGAGTAACGACTCTCATTTTCTGATCCATGTATTCGTAAATAGACAGGAAAGTAATCTGAAAGTGAATGTCAGATTTGGCTCCCATGCATGATTTACAAGACCCTTCACCAATTCGCTCGTCGTTTGGTTCACTGAAGAAAAGATGTGGTTGAATTTCCTGACTTTTCCTGCCTGACTTCCACCCTACACAGTTGAATTCGTCTCTAACCATCTACAATTAGCATACAAAATCGTATTCGAGGCGTTGTCGCATGGAAGTCCGGTTCGAAAGCGCTTTCAATGTAGGATCGCTTTTGTTCATTATCGACCCCTCCGTGCCGACTTCTTCAACCAACCGGATGACTGGCCATTTTGTTCGCGGCTAGTTGGCCGTCTCACTTTAATAACACGTTGCCTGCAGACTGTTTCTAATGGGAGCAGCATGACTGGCAATTTTCTGAGGGGGATTTTTTTCTGTTCAAAAGCTTTCATAGAGCCTCCGGGATGCGCCCGATGCACTTTTGTCGGCCTATTTGAAAAAGAACTTCGCCTATTCATCTTAAGATGTTTCCTGACTGAAAATCTCAGTTTACATAAAGGATATTCCAAGAAAGTAACCTAAAACAAGATTGATAACAGCTTTCCTGACCATGGCGCTACTTCCGAAAAGCGGATAAACTTATTATGTATGAATTGTACTGTAAATCCTTTACTGATTCCAGGTAAGACTCACCTTCCTGTCACGCTTCGTATTGCAAGCTCCCAATGGCACTGACAATTCCACAGTGTTAGTGTCTCTCCTCCGTCGTTCCTGTGCCCTCTGCTCTTTTGGGCACACACATGGCTCGCACGTCATAGGACAATTTGCAGAAGTCATCCCTTGTGGTCCTGGATACTTGGGAAGATCTTCGGGAACGAACGCTTTCGGCTTGTCATAAACCTTTAGACCCGAAGTCATGCCGGATTGAACTTCCTCTCGTAATGATCCACCAAAAGCTCCCACATACGGCTGTCCTTTATGGTTACTTGAGCTGGCACCACCATGGCCTGACCACTCGGAACTAGTCAAATACTCTGCACTTCCCGGCATGTTCTGATGGACATTTGGAGATTTAGCACGGTCGGACACCGACAGATCGGCTTCATTCAGGAAACGACTGGCTTGTTCTGGTGACGGGAGTTTTTCTACACTATCTAGATAGTCTCCGCCGGATTCCATTGATCCTTCCAGACTGGCACTACCACCTGAAAGGAATGTTAAATGAAAGGCAAACCGATTCTACTTAGCTTTCTCGAATAATAAATGGAAAAAACTAAATTACTAGAAAAAAAAAGAAAATTTCAATCAAACAAATTTCGTGAATATTTCTATATGTGTCTGAAATGGATTTTCATTTGCTTCGGGTAACCTTACAGGGGAGACAAATTTAATCCCCGCAGCCATTATTTTAAGAAATCGAGAAAGACGGATTGATATATGCCAGCCCATCGAACCCATCGTGGCTCTATCCTTGTAGCTTTTAGTATTTTATATTACCTCCTACATAAAGTAGGATAAAGTTTCTGGCGTTAATCAATCCCGTCTGAGGGATGCGCCTCCGCACTCGACTTCCATTCAGAATCGTAGTGGCGTAATGAGTGCGTATGCGACCTATACAATGACTTGCGGAGGCCCGAAGATGTACAAGTCAGTGTTTTTATCCTCCCAGACGAGTCTGGTACCAATTCACCGACCCCGGAGGGATGGAAGGCTTGGTTGGCCTAGGCGGGCATCGATCCGGGATTCGAACCCCTGACCGCGGTGCGTGTGATATAGTGCGCCACTTGCCACTACACCACCTCCTACATACTGATGCGTAACCTAATAGAACATTATACCCTAATAGAACAGTATACTTGTAGGCAGTCTGATAGTCATGGCAGTTTATCTCACCATAACTAGTGAGGAATAGCGAGCTAATGCGGAAGAGAGGAAAGTTGCTCCCGAAGAAAACCCAGGTTGACATGAGTTTGCCCGCAGAAAAGTGGAGGTGTATGGGATGAACAAGTGTAACAACAAAGAAACAGCGAATGCAGGTTCATTTCCCACATCAGGTTGAATACTCCAAACGGCTCATTACTTACGACAAACAGATTTCCAAAAAAAAAATTGAAAATATGTCGTTGGAATCTTGTCCTTCTGGTCAGTTTCTTCTTTAGGGGGAACTATCGCTCCCCCCCCCCTCCCCCACCTCACTCCCATCCCCAAGCTTTTGTTTGGTACACAGTCCAATTTAAGTTTAACGCGGGCACTGCTGCTGAGTGAGATTATGGGGAAGAGTGAAAATTTTGAAAAGTTTCGACTACTGTGACTGAGCGTTTGGTACTGGCACTTTTTGAAAAAACCAAGGCGAAAATTTTTTACCTTCAAGCTTCTCGTCTGAACTGGGCGGTCCTTTACGATTTGGTGAGAGAAGCGCTTCTGAAATCGGATAATGAGAAAATTTTCGGATTCGGTTACAACAAGACGTTTGACTCACCATCTGATGGTATCGGGAAACCATTCATGTACGCTCTCATACATTCACGTTTCGCATATTCACCTTTTACGAAAATTTTGCCGGCGAACGGACGAGATGTCGTGACCGTGACAACAACACGATCACGCTCACACGTGATCAGTGGCACACCTGAAATTGAAACTATTATTGGGATTTTAAAGCCTCCCCCCCCCCACCCGAACAAAGCCCGAGTATCCCCTAGAAATTATGCGATCAATACAATAAAATATCTGAAGGAGTGATTACATTGTCGTGTTGTCGGCTAGGCTAAGCCCTTACTTCCATTGGGATTCTATTTTTGGAGCAGCGGGAGAGGTTTTAAGCTGGGCGAGGGTATTGGGCGCTACTTCGTGTTACTGTGTCGTCCCGGTATCGAATCCCAAGTCGATACCCTCCTGGGCCAACGGAACCTTCATGTGTGGGTGCATCTCAAAGCGAATTGTCAATGTCGAAAAATTGTAACCCCATTCGCTATGATGACCTATGATGGAGCAACTAAACACGTCTGTAGCGATCGGCATTTATCGGGATGGATCATTCACTTCATCTGAAAATCAAAGCGATATTCGGATGTGGATCCAGGCTGTGCAAGGGTGTCTCTTGGTGCTTGTTAAAAGTGCAGACAGACGGAACTGAAGCCGATTTCTTGAGAACAAAAGGGTCGCTTCCCAAGGTAGTGTATGGGATTCGTCCCAAAGTTCAATCAAGATGCACTCGTGTAGTAGCGGTACCTACTCCCGAACTTTTTACGCTACTCCCGAAATTTTGATATAATAAAGGCAAGGGTAAACTCTTCGATGTTGACCAGTTCCATCTTTGAATAGCGCCCCGCCTTCGACTCCCGTTCAAAATCTTTGTGGGGGTTTAGATGCGAATATGGCATACACAATGGCTTGCTGTAATCAGCCGGTCTACATGTAAGTGCTTCTATCTTCTCAGACGAGTCCGACACCAATCAACTAAGGCCCCTTGGAATGGAAGACTTGGTTGGCCTCGGCGACTATAGGTACTGGGTTCGAACCGTAGGCCATGTGTGTGCGTGACAGTGTGTCACTTGCCACTACACCACTTTCACCCCATATACTTCATACATATAAATGTATACAAAGCTTATAATTTCTGGCTATTCTGCCTAGTTTGATAGTACATTTTTATTTTTTTTTTCAGTTGAAAGCTTATTTTTCGAAGTGTTAAGAAAAATATTAACAAAATTAGCAGAGCAAAGGTACCAATACTATTATTAAGTATTTTCAGTAGAGCAAAGGTTTCACTTAAAGCGATCGGTATAATCTATTATCGAAGTATGCCTACCTATCACCGTATTGTCAAGACGAGACTCTTCCGTGCCGCCGACCACAAATGGGATGTAGACCTGAAACAAAGTGATAAGACAGTTTACTTGGTGCCTAGTATTCTTTATTATTCTTGCTTTTCGATACTTCATTGCGTATTTATTTTTAACCATATATCGCATGTAACCATATATTCCGCGACAGCACAAGGTCTCTGAAGAGCTTATCAAGTGGGTGCGCATACTGTACGGAACCCAACGAGTCGAATGTAAACATCGGCAGGTACTCCGTCGAAATTTCCCACCTCCATCGGGATGCACCACGGCTGTTGCAGGTTACTTCTATTCGTTGTAATCGTGAATGTCGTTTCACGAGATCATCAGGAGCCAGTCTCTCGCCTCTTTATGATGACGATTCGATGCGCGAAAATAAAAAGGTGCCCTAACAATAGGTGCAAGCTTGGGAGTTAATTGGGAGCGTTTCGGAGTAGTTTTTGTTGGTGACAAAATGCACGAACTTGCATTTAAGGGTCTATTGCATAGCCCCATCCTGCAGATAAAAGCAGCTTTTATAAGGCCGCAGCCTGGACGTGCCCGGAATCGGCCTAAGGGGCAGACACAGACGCAGAACTTTCTTAGAATTTTGCATGAGGACTTCAATTTAGATGACCTTCAACTCAGATAGGCATGTATGTAATCGGAAAATTTGGCTCAACATACCAGAAAATCGCCCTCTTTTCCATATGGGGCAAGCAAAGAAAAAGAAGTAGGGCAAGAAAAAGAAGATGATGACGGAGAAGGAGAATTGATGAGTTGAATCAAATACAGTATTCAGAATAGCCCAGGAAATAAAAGATCGTCTTGGAGAATAGATCTGACTAAGCCCATAATATGACTCGTAGCAATTTATCCATTTCTACCTCTGTACTTTAGACCTTCAACATTTTCGTGTGAGTGATGAGCTATGGTGCGCTTCGGCGAACGACCTACTCGTTGAGCCGTTCACATCTCACTCAAATAATTGTAACTTCTCAACTTCAAAATTTTAATTTTCTGCCGTTTGAGAAGGAAATGGCACTTAGAAAGTCTTGGTATCTTGTCTTAGCGCCTAATGAGAAAAGAACAGAGTTTAAGTAAGGTATCCAAGCGTGCCGATGAGGAACTTTCGATAAATGGATAGGTTCACTAGAAGCCTATAGTGACCGCTCTTTACAGAAAACACTAGAGTACTTGGCTGCTCATTCATTCTAGAGCTTCTTCACGACTTTTTCAAGCTCGATAGCTTCCAAGCCCTGTTTGCGTTGCGCATCCCTATATATCCTATAACTGGTGACCAAAGCCGGAGTAGATACGAACTAGGAGATTGAGTAAAAGACTATGTATGACCAGATGCAGTATAACCCTCTCTCCCCTCTCTTTCCCCACTCTCCCGCCCTGTTTTTGAGCCAGCCGACTACATACTCTCTCTCATGTTGTTGAGAAGCTGGAAGTAAGTAAGAACGGTCTTCGGTAAGGGGCAGGGAGCTCGAGGCGAGGAAGTGCGAGCTCGAATTGAGGACAGAGTTACGCTTCTGGAGCAGCGACGCTAAAATTACCTTCCCATCGCTAACTACGGTGAAACAAGAAACTTGAAAACAATCTTTCCGATCTTATACAAAGAGCAACCTTCAAATGCCCAGCTGTGAAGGTTCCTTGAAAGGGCACCTGTCACAAATATTGTTTCTTTTGTCGAATTAGGAACAGTGATGTCGTGATTTAAATGGACCAAACAAACACTTCCGGGATGTATTTGCACAAATTCCCATCCCTCAAACGAAGTCCTTGTTTACGAAACTGAGCGGAACCGCGATACGGTAGTGAAAGCGAAATTTTGTAGAGTGTTCCCCTTTCAATAATGTCTAATAAGAGTAGAGTAGGTTTGATACTACTGCACTCTAACAACAACAAGGTCAATGGCATGAGCATAGGTCTCAAATGATGCCTATTACTTCCTCATGCCTTTCATGGTCAGAAGGTGGGTGTCTCCAAACTCATTCCCAACCTTTCATTCAGTGAAGTTGGGAGATTAGTCCTGCGGCCCTTTGAACAAGTTACTTTGAGGAGGGAACTGAAACCTTCTCTGAACCCTGAGAATTTGGAAAGGGGTATAAAATGATTTTATGAAGAGTATTGGGCCGTCAAACTCCATAATAGATCGAACTATTATATCCTTCCAACTATTGCCTATTACAAGTTCCTGTAGGGATAATGTGTCAAAGTCGCTGTGGATAACATGTGCGCTTATTCGAGAAAACTGCCATCTAATACTCGACAGTGTCCCGACGGTACAAACGCTCCGTTTTTGAAAAAATTTTACTTGAAGACGGACTACGTAGAAGTGGGATATCAGAACGGAGTTGTCTAACGGGAGCCGATGCTGGACATTGGCTCTATGAAGGCGGCCACGGTCTGTGCTGTACAGGTGCAAAAATGGTCGAGGTAATGAGAGAACTACGCCCTAACAAATTGCTTTTCTTCTCTACCGTAGCGCACGCCCGCACTTTTCGTATGAAGCACGTCAAAAACCATCATACTCGAATGAGGAGAATTGCTACATTCGCTTACTACTGCCGCTGGCCCCCTACTGATTAACGCGATCATTCAAAGGAAGAAAATTTTGATGACTGTCGCCAATTCAAAAATGAAGCCAACCAATTCTTTTCGTTGCATCCATCGGAATTCAGACATAGAGAGATCTCTGGATTCCCATGGATGCAACGAAAGATGGCCACGTATCCAAGGTAACAATGTTGACTATCTTCTTGATCAAAGGTTTTGTTCAATCGAGGAACACAAAATTGAGAAAGTTGTCGGGAGTATTGAAAGACTTTTTCCAAGCTATTATAAAAGCAGAAAATATCCCCCAAAAATGCATTTTGACTAGCTCAATTTTCAAATTTTACTCGGGCTTTGCTTTTACTTTCGTGCTTTGCTTTCCCGCCGAGGAAAGCAGCAACCTGCATTCTCAAAATTAAGGGAAACTAGCTGCAGCTGAACTGCACGTCTGGCTATCTACTGAATCGTACGAAGCAAATATAATACACTTTATCGAGCAAACGAGGCTTTGAAATCACTCGATTATTGCAACTACAGTACATTTGTCCTCCATTCTACTTCAACTGAGGCTCCCTTACTATATTTTCACTCTATGCGCACTTCTAGTATACCCAAGCCATTGCTGCTCAGATCCAATCTAATTTTGAGTATGCTGGATGGCATACTTGGTATGGAGGATGAATTTGAACTAATTTTCCCTCAATTACTTTTGTAAATAGGCTTACTTTCAAGAAAAATTCTTGAAAGTAGTTATAGCTCGCTTCACAAAACGTCTGCTTTACCTCAATGGAGTAAGTTGGAACTATTCTATAGCTCAGCTATTCATTTTCAAGTCAAAGGGGTGTGATACGAATCATGGGACTCAATTCAGAATTCAGACTGAGTGTTTCTTTTTTCCTTGTCGTTCCCATCAAAATGATTGCAATGATTTTGTAGGTGACCTAGTGGCAACAAAGAGTCAATGACTTCTTCTATCGTCGTCAAATATGGAATAGGCATGATACGGTTTTTCCTCAGCCGTCGCCGATTCAAGGCCAATTGAATTATGATGCAGAATGAGAGAAGTGATTTAACGGTCAATTGAAATGTGTCAGTTATAAAGACTCAGTCGCAGTTACTTACATAACTGGAATAATAGGTGAATTTAGATACATGTTTTGTAAGAATCTATGGCCAAGAATGCCGTAACTAATCGGTAGTATGGCCTACAAGAAAAAGTGAATGACAGAAAACTGCCCTCTGAGCATGAGCACGATGGTCCGAGGAAGCAGGGTCTTTTTCGCCTGCCTCCTGCAGGTATTCTGACAGCTTTGAGAGCCAGAGATTCAGTCAAACAATCAAAAACTGGATGGCTGTCTAGTCTTTTAATTTTATACATTCGCCATTTATGTATAGCTACTCGTTTTGGAGAGCTTTGAACCCCCTTCCATTTCCATCAGATGGATCAACCAAGCTCTAGCTACTTCGAAGCTTTGTTTCCTATCATTCGAGGAGCTAATACGCCTGCTGAGCCACTACTTCTGGCGCTGGCCCTCTTCTGCTCTACACTTGAAATGGCTGGTTAAAATGGGATCTTTGGTCGGCCGGCCAGACGAACACCGTGGTTGCTCATTTTGTCTTCCTTCCTCGTCCAAGGTTGTGCTAGTTAGTTAACAACACTTGAAAAATAATAACCAGTAGAGAGATTCCCAAACAACTCTAACGGCGCGCGCAAGACGATTTTCATAGCGCTCTTCCCGAGAAAGGGGAACACTTCTTTCCCTATTGGGCGAGAACAGTTCAATGAATATCCAGGGTAATTCCTCAAATGCCTGATTAGATTCAACTTCAGGAAAGGGCAATGTGAACCATCAGAAACACGCTGAAATGGTAATGTGAAAAACCCAATTTCCTTGTACCCTCGTTTACCAAAAGCTCCCCATAATTCGAAAAAGGTTTTCATTTTCTGGAAGGAGTCGCCAATCAGTTTGACTAATCACTGCTTGAAAACCTCTGTACAGCGAGGAAACATAGAAGAAGAATAGTTCTGTTGGCGCCACTCCTTCGCACCCCTACGGTTTGGACAGGATCAGCCGCAACTTTCAAAGGTCTCTACAGAGAATGTGTAAGCATCTTGCAAGTGCTAAAAAGATTTTGATAATTACAACGGGTCACCATAAATAAAGCCATCAGTTATTGTGATGGCACGAAACCAATTTCCCTAGCCAAGGTGGCATCAAATTCCACGTTTGTTCTTCTTGAAACCTGGGCATTTTACATAATGTTCTACTCTGTTTTGCCGTACAGATTTGTTATGGCCAAACCGCTATAATGGTCAATGTTTCGAGTAAACCGTCGTGAACGGGTAAGTCACAGGTCAGGAACTTCGAACATTTTCGAACATTTGAAAAATAACGGTACATTCTCGGCGCAGAGTACAGGTAAAATCCTCGAGAAGGAAAAGGAGGTAAAGATTTCGAAAGCCTGATCCTTGGCTTTAGTGCTTCTCGAAGGGTTCGACACAGATCGAATATTACACAACCGAATGTAAGGAAGTACCGACTATCGGGGAAGCTTTTTTTCCCGAAGCTCTAATTCCACCGCCATTGCTGTGATAAAGGACAAGGCATGTAAATAAATTAATGAGAAGGTTGATTGAGAAATCCTAAGTTCCGTCGCCGTAGGCCTCACTGGCTAAACCTCGTATACACAGCAGAAAATATAGGAACTGTATAGGTAAGGCCGGCACATCAAGTCGGAGAACGTTGATCTTGCTACTTCATGCTATGTCAAAATAAAGATGGAAAGAAGACTGATAAAGTCCAGAAAGCGACAAGATGAATGGCCAATTCCAGTCCTTATCGAGAGTGACGGTTTTGAATAAACACTCAATCATCCAGTTGTTTGTTGATGACCATTTCCATCGTTCTCGAAAATCGTTCGAAAATGTGTTGGTCTTGAGAAAAAGGCGAAAAGAAGAGAGTAAATTAATATATAAAAAAGGTTGGGACAGATGATGAGGGTGTGGAGAGTGAAATTGAAAGCGTGAACCGGAGTCGCACTGAAAGTGTGAGCTCTAGGAACATTGAGATATTCAACAGACACAGATCAAATTGAATATGGAGAGGTTTTGAGGATCCTTGTGGAAGAACGATTCTGGAACTACTATTACGCCGGTGAACTGGAGGTTGAATACTTGAAAAGAGAACGTACCAGAGCAAACAGTACTGGTAGTAACCGTATTGTTAGATGTCCGTAATGACGGAAGACGATTCGTTGGCAAAACGACATCCCTATTGTCGACATAGCGTCATAGCACAGAGCAATAGAAGAGTTTAGCCGTAGAGACGAAATAGGAGGAGGAGGAGTTCCTTCACCCCGCCCTGCCCCGCCCTCACTTGCAAACGCCGTATGATAATTGCGCTCATCGTAGGTATTGTTCTGTATGGGGAAGATGTTTAATGACCCGTGTACCCACAGATCCACAATTATCTGAAGTCGTGCCATAGCATAGCCTGTATTAGGAATCCAAAGCCAGTCTGACCCTGAGTAATCTGTTTAATGGTCTTATAATTATTTATTTCGATTTCCATCAGGCCACTGGCCGGAGGATTGCTCATCAACCTGAAGAACCCATCCTAATGCTATACGATTTGTAACTGGCAGAATACTGACTTATAAACGGCCATGCGAGAGTGGGTTGGGTTTATGCTGCTATAAGATAGTACAGATAAATTAATAAATAGGTTCCTCCATTGGTTCAAGCCTATCACGCAAAGTTGCCAGGCGGGTGATATCGACCACTATTGATTGATGAGATACCGACAAATTGACAACAGCCGGTATTTCGATGAAGTGAAATGACGAATGGAGGTTTCTAAGATTCCTCCACGGGATGGATTTGAGGCTCCCGCGTATACCATATCTGGCACTAGTAGGTCGAAAAACGGCCCAGTTAGGGAGTTTTAAAGGCCCAAAGGTAGGCCCGTGTGACGAGTTTCACCGGCATAGTAGTGGCTACACCGATCACAAGGGAACCTATGTAGGAAGTTCAAACAACTTGTCATGACCCATAGCGATAGTGAAGAACAGTTCTGTACAGTTCTGGCTTGATGTAGCCAACACTGAAATCTCGTCCAAATACCCCTTCCATGTTATTTCCGTCATGTCAGTCTCGTCGAACCTATATTTTGCCTAATTTTGGGAGCTATATTTTCTCTCGAAATCGGCGAATTCTCTCACTTTCTTCACCACCGATGAACAACTCCCAATCTATATTACCGCTTTTCGAATGAAAACGGGTACCTCAAAATTATTGTGAACTGTGCCTTTAATCTTGTATGGGAATCTGGAAACGAACTGAATCCATTTAATGATGATACTTTAGCTGGATGCCTAACATCTACCTTGCATTTTCCGTTACTGTACATCCTCTAAAGATTGGTCTTTTGTTATCTAACATAGCGTCAGGTAGCATATGGTGAGTTATTATAAAAACTGCTCCTTGGCATGAAATGGTTGCCTTTCAAGTTCACGGCGGCCCAATTTTTGTGCAAATATAATGGGCACAATGGCGTTGAAGGACGTTGAAGTAGCGTTTTCTTGGCAAGCACTGATACATCGGACGAAAAAAGGAATGGTTTTCAACAAAAAACGTGAAGGGAGTCGGAAAAACTTTGAAACATCAAAAAAGGTGTGTCAATGAGGCTACTTGTCGACCTTGTTGAAACATTCAACCCCCACAATGAGAAAAGTAGTCAGTTATTGCACCACACCCCCTCCCCCCTCCCACCCTTCCCACTACACAACCCGACATTTTTTACGGACTCAGTTTTTTTCCTCTCGAAATTCAACTCGTTCACGCTCTATAATAACATGGTTCACTTCAAAAACAAATATGAGATAGTTTGAGAAGTGATAGGAGCAGCGACAAAAACCTCCTGTTAGATTCATCTCGAGCTCTTATGTTTCCTTCTTTTTTCTTGAAATCGCACAAGTTACCATACCGTACCTCCTCTTTAGTGATGGTTTTTTTCGAATGTTTCGCCATCGGACCTGACATGCGGTTTTTTCCAACGCGTTTTTTCCGCATGAATCCGGTGGGTGCCCGCCATGGTGGACACTCTAGATCCGGAAGTTTGCAGTTGAGGCGCTTTCATAGTGATGAAAGGCTGGGACGAGAAGATGGTAAAAAAGCGATTTATTTATTTACTCAATTGCTGGTTTATCGAATGAAAACAGAACATAACTACGACACCATCAAAGAGTAATGGTCAAAGAACGCTCTTGGACGAACTCACAGATAAGACATGGAGCTACAAATGAACAAGAGTAGCGTACCACGTATTATCTGTGGGGGAAGGGGTTCAGCGCGTTGAGGAACCTGAGAATTCATTAAACTTGATGAATTTACTGAAACATAAATATGCAAGGCCCTCCATATCCTAACCGTGAGAAAGTTATTTTTAGTGGAAATTCCAGGTCTGGGAAAAGAGAGTTCGAGCTGACCACCCCAGGGATAGAAGCAATAAAGCTGAGGAACTGAGAACCGTTAGCCGCAGATTTGTCACTAAGAATTGTAGATTACAAGTAGATTGGCTAGAATTCCAATTTTGAATAAGAACAGTGGCCTCAAAATGATTCATCTTACTCAGGACTGGACATCCGTTAAGATGACCCAAAATTTGGTTGATACATAACCAAAATGCAGGTGAAGCATGAAACGGAAAGGATAAAATAAGTTTTTAAGCTGAAATTGAAAAGTTCGAAGAAAAAAAATCCAAGTCCAAAGAAAAAACCGACTCGAATAGTTGAGCAGTCGAAGGCTCGCTATCGGAATAAAGGATAATGTTCAGGGTGTACTACAGTCTGTTTTCATTCTTGTGACAAAAAAAAACAGTTCGAATAAATTGACGGTTATTTATTTAAAAACGCTTATTTATTTATAATCAGACGATAGGACTTGCCAGCTCGTAGGCCCGAGATGGTCTCATGTTTTATCTCTATGGATATGAAAAAAAACATGTATTAAGCAGATAAAAATTTTTTTCTTGAAAAATTTGTGAGATATTACAGAAAAAATAGATTTTTATCAAAAAAATTCAAATAGGAAGGAAACACTTCGAGGACCGTCTCAGTAAGAGTCAACCCAGTGACTCGCTTTGTTGGTCATAACTTTCAAATTTCTCCTGAAAAGAGTTGCTGGGGGGGGGACCAATTATGAAAGTAAACTGATCATTTTTCCAGTTACGTTATAGAGTGCAGCTTGGGAGCACATCAGCCTAGAATAAATTTGTGCTCAACTTCTAGTTCCTTTCATGGAAGCCGCAATCTTTCCTATTTGGTATCCTTCAGGCTGTAAACTCAGAGCTTCAAAATAGATGCTCTGCGTCCAAAACGTTTCTTGAAAGTTGTAGAGTGGGAGAGCGTTATATAAACTCCTTACTAATAAATATTAGTTTTTGTGCTATAACGAAGAAACTGTTTAGCGATAGTTTTCATAAGATTTTTGATTAGACCTGGGAGAAAGATGACAAACAATTTTCCAGTCTTCCTACGTTACAGATTTTTCGCCTACATCATAGTCATACGAGGCGACCGGCCGGTCCTGCTGTTGATCACCGAAAGTTCCAGGCGCCGTCATCGCTTGCGTGACCCATGGTTCGGTTCCAATCATGACCATGCAAATCCACCGGGCTTTTCCGAGACCAGTACACTGCTAAACGAACCACCCTTTCGCCCGGCTCTCATTCCAATGAGAAATTGTAAAAGTCCGAGTCCCAAGAAATCATGTAAAGTAGTTACTTTTGTCCTTTTATCCTCGGATTCGGTTAATTGGTCTTTAGACTTGTTTGGGAGGATAAAACCTTTGACCATTACATAGCTGGACAACGCAATTCATTGTGTAGGTCACATGCGCAATGAAAACACCATCATTCTGAAATCTGAATGAAAGTCGAATGCTGGGCGCATCCCAAAACGGTATTGATAACAGTCAAGGACTTTATTTTCACCTTTGTCTACGTAGAACTCCTTCCCAAGCACGCTGTGGATTTGACTTTGCCTTAATGAGGACCATCAAACAACCTTGTTATAACTCGCATTAAGAAAGAAGCAAGTGTTCGTGGAGCTATTGAGACATTTTGAATTTTGCCAAGGGCTGTTCTTTATGAACTACATGAGGCTTGCGAAAAAAGTTGTCAAACATACAATTTTACCGATTCTGTCAAATTTGGGCTGAGTATTTACCTACTCTGAATTTCAGTGATTTCAGTCCAAACAGGATGTCATTTGACAATTCCGTGAAGGAGGAAGGGCTAACGATTTTTTTTGGAGAATTTTTTTTTACGTTTTTTATCTACGCCACATGGCACTGCAAACTGTCTGGCTCCTTCCGTGATGAATGAATCGTTTTCGTGTACGCTATGGATATGGCAAACACTAGACAGGTTGAAGTGTAAATACGCATCTGTGTCCATCACGTCAAATAAATTCACCACCTCTCTTATTCTTCACATTGAATTGCAAGGTGTGAGAGAAATTCTTAGTAACAGCTGAAGAGATGCTCGTTCACTGGTGCCGTTTGATCTGATTCCTACCTGTCAGCAAGTTTAACAAATCTGGTGCAATAATTGTATGGTTGAACTAGTTCCTGTACGACTGAGCACGCTTTATGACTCGGCTCCAATATAATTAGTAATACAGGTTTAACGATCAAGCCAGATCTCTTTTCAAGAACTGGGTTTTTTCAAGGCTGAAAACCACTGCCATACATTACAGTATAATAAGCCATGAAGAACTACAAATCGTAAACACTAATTAAGAAATATTCCTACTTCAGGTAGTATTAAAAATTACATAAATATTTTGGTTCGTTTCGCCTCTTAGTCATACGAACCAAAATCTGTCATCACCCGAGGCTCGTCAGTGACTAAGTGATGACAAAAACAAGAATGGGTAAATACGGTCTGTTGTGTGAGAAAGAGTGAAAAATAATCGCCAAAGGAAAGAAAAATCAAGTCAAGTAGATGAGTAGAAATAAGAAGAGTAGTGTGGAACAACTGAAGCATTTCAAATACACAATGTAGATGCTTTGTTTTTAAAGGTCTACAACAAGTAAAGGTCTTTGTTAAAGGAGTCAACTATTATAACACGTCCATTTGAAATTGTTACTAGAGCATGTAAAAAACATTTAAGCATAGATAGGAGTTTGGGCATGTATGCATAAATGCGAGTATGTTGAATTTTAAGCACTTATACATGTATGTATGTATGTATGTATGTATGTATGTATGTATGTATGTATGTATGTATGTATGCATGTATGTATGTATGTATGTATGTATGTATGTATGTATGTATGTATGTATGTATGCATGTATGTATGTATGTATGTATGTATGCATGCATGTATGTATGTATGTATGTATGTATGTATGTATGTATGTATGTATGTATGTATGTATGTATGTATGTATGTATGTATGTATGTATGTATGTATGTATGTATGTATGTATGTATGTATGTATGTATGTATGTATGTATGTATGTATGTATGTATGTATGTATGTATGTATGTATGTATGTATGTATGTATGTATGTATGTATGTATGTATGTATGTATGTATGTATGTATGTATGTATGTATGTATGTATGTATGTATGTATGTATGTATGTATGTATGTATGTATGTATGTATGTATGTATGTATGTATGTATGTATGTATGTATGTATGTATGTATGTATGTATGTATGTATGTATGTATGTATGTATGTATGTATGTATGTATGTATGTATGTATGTATGTATGTATGTATGTATGTATGTATGTATGTATGTATGTATGTATGTATGTATGTATGTATGTATGTATGTATGTATGTATGTATGTATGTATGTATGTATGTATGTATGTATGTATGGTATGTATGTATGTATGTATGTATGTATGTATGTATTATGTATGTATGGTTATGTATGGATGTATGTATGTATGTATATGTATGGTATGTATGTATGTATGTATGTTATTGTATGTATGTATGTATGTATGTATGTATGTATGTATGTATGTATGTATGTATGTATGTATGGTATGTATTATGTATGTATGTATGTATGTATGTATGTATGTATGTATGTAATGTATGTATGTTATGTATGTATGTATGTATGTATGTTATGTATGCTATTGTATGTATATGTATGTATGTTATGGTATGTATGTATGTATGTATGTATGTATTATGTATGTATGTATGCTATGTATGTATGTATGTATGTATGTTATGTATGTATGTTATGTATGTATGTATGTATGTATGTTAATGTATGTATGTATGTATGTATGTATTGGTATGTATGTATGTATGTATGTATGTATGTATGTATTATGATGTATACTGTTTGTATATATGAATAATATGATTATGTGAAACGCTTCGTAGTAACGTAATATTAGCAATTAGTATGAATGATAATACCCATGCAATTTCCCATTAAGTGTCCCTAACTATACCTTCTACGAACTTTTTTATTCGTGCAATGTCACTGTCCATATTGTATTTGTAACAAATGTTTTTATTGTTATATAAACACTTTATTATATTGACAATAATAAATTCAGTTTTATAACAATTTAAATTTAACACATCAACCATTTCACTTATTTTTTTAACAAATGATTCTAATAAGGAACAAGTGTTAGCTATTCTAAGTGTTTCTGTATAGATAACAGATGCTTTGGTATTAGTGGAAATATTGGTGCTATAATGAGGGAATCTTAGAACCCTAAAACCAAAGTCATCTGTTTTGTTATATAAACTGGTGAGTATTCTATTATTAGTTATTCTAATATTCAAATCTAAGTAATTGCTATTCCACTCATCAAAATTTGTTTTTTTGAATTCAAGTTTACCTTCATAGATATAATTAATATAATTTTCTATTTCATATTCTTCTTGATTATGTATTATCAGGAGATCATCCATATATCTGAATGGAACGAACAATTTATTACAAGCTAACTTATTGTTATTGCTATAGTTAAATTCCATTACAGACAATGTAAGATCCGCCAACAGTGGGCTGAAATTACCCCCTTGGGGGACTCCCTTATTTTGTTTGTATATATGGCCTCCAAACTGACAGTAACTATTCATAAGCATATAGTCTGTGTAGTAAATAAGATCAACTTTACTGTATACCCTATGCCCTCTTTTGATTTCCTTACCATCCGTGTAGTAAACATAGTATCCATTAGTTGCGATCTTATCTTTACCCGCGTTTCCAAAGCATAGGTTTATCAACATTTTGATGTTTTTAATAATGAGGTCATGTTCCAAATTAGTAAACATATCTGTGAAATCCGCTGTGAACACTTTAAGGTTTGAGCTTTTTATATTTTTTATTTCTTCACTAATGTTGATATTACTTATAGACCAATAATTTTTTATTGTCTTTTTTCTATTTTGTATCACCATGGCATACTTGATGAAGTGTTTCTTAATGTATGTAAATATGATATGTAATTCTTTCGCCAATGTTTTTAAGCTACTCTTCCGTGCTCCTGTGATAAACCTGAATTTTACTGGGTGTTTATGCAATTTCGGAAGAGCATATATAGTTGGTATGTCAGAATTTTCATCTACTTTGAGCTTATTTCTTATACATAACATTTGATGCTTGTGTAATAACGTATACTTGTTATTACCACTAACCATTTCATATGTATTATTGGTACTATGATGTTGCAAGCCTTTCTCTCTATCATTATACTTAGTCCCCATTTCTTCCATAATGATTTTTACGTAATATTTTTTGCATATTATACCATAATTATTACTAGCCTTATCAAGCGGGCAAAAAATGAATGTTTTTTGATATTTTTTCAAGGTCTCATAAGGAAAAATCTCTACGGTTTGTTTAATATTGTTATGAGTAAGTAGGGGTTTGATTTTTTCTCGGAAGAAAGTATAAAAGTGCCTATATAACATTATTGTTGATTCTTTGTTGATCTTATATCTTGATTGGTAGAAGTTAATGACTTCCTTGATTTTATCTCTTAACATAATTTTTATCTCTTGTCTACTAGTACCCTCGTCAGTTCTATACTTGGTACCTTTTTCCAGGATACATCTAAGTTCTTTTTCTCTGACAATATTCAGATCCCCTGTAATAATATGTCCGTGTTCTTTATTTACAAATTCTTTAAACATATAGTTACTACAAATACATTCCTGTTTCATAATGTCTTTGATCCTGTTTTCATCTAAAGATTTAAGTACACTATTATAGTTATAAATTTTATTTGAAGCCATACAGCCATATTTGTAAATAGTTCTGATAGGAATGACATCCTTATTATTTCTCTTATAATGATTTAATAGATTAATTACTTCTTTAGAATTAAACATTTTATTGAATGGTATAGCGTCATATATCTTACTTTTATATTCAATTATTAAGTTATGATGTTGGGTTTTGGTTTTAATCTTGTCTTTTTCTAAGTATTGGAAATGAGACAATAAACAAAGTACTAAAAATCTTGTTTTATTATACACTGTTTGAAGGAAATCCTCTGACATTGATAATTTAATTAGTTTAATCATTTCTTTTTTACTTAAGTTTTTCATGAGTCTGTAATAATCCATAGGTTCGAGTATTTCTTCCTCTTCAATTACCTTATTAATCAACTTTGCACTCGTGTAAATTTCATTATTCTTGTTTTTATTCATTCCATTACCTCTATTTCGTCTATCCTTAGTGATTTTTAATGTAAAAAACGGTGGGACCCCTTTATAAGTGTTGGGATTAGATATGTCAGTTATATTACCATAACCCTTAATGCTATCATTAAGACCAAATGGATAAGGGGTCATTAGTAATTTTGTCCAAAACAATTCTTTATCCATCAATATTGCTTTATCATTAGATTTGATAGAGTCTAAAATCATAACTCTTATCCCTCTGTCACAATTTTTTAAATGTGTGTATAATGGTGTATTTATTTTATCTTTGTATATATTAGTTAAATGCTCTCTTACTCTTAGTTTGATTTTTCTTGTAGTCATTCCTACATACTGTATACCACAACCATTACATGTTAAACAGTATATTACATTTTTAGATTCACAATTAGTGTTTCGCTCCTTGTAAGTGTTTATCTTCAATCCTGTAACATATGAAGTAATAAAATTATCAGTTATTGTAATGTTACATGTTTTACAATTTTTATTGCACCTGTTACCCTTGTTTGAATTTCCAAAGTCTTTAAGGATATATTGTTTATCCCCATTTTTAACTTTATTAAACTCTTTTAGTTTATAATAATCATGACATGAGCAGCTTTTTACTGTTTATGACCGTGTATCTAAGCGTTTGAGCGGTCAAACCCAAAGCAGAGAGAGGTCTCCCGGAGGTTTGGCAGGACTGCTGCCAGGGGTGGGCACTCCCTTTTTTGTGTCCCAAGGGACGATTGGTACTGGAGGCATCAAAAAATGACCCCTCATGCCCTTTTTTGACTTGCATAACCCCATCAGTACCAATCCCTATTTTTATCAAGAGGTATGGCCCTCTTAAAGTGTATACAATGATATTGATTGGGATTGTGTCTCAATCCCAAGATAAGAAAAAAAAAAAAAAAAAAAAGATAAAATAAATAAAATAAAATAAAATGGTTTAGGGGAACTATGTTGTAACAAGGGTTAACAGGTTATGGGATTAATTGTCATAAGAAAAAACACATTATACAAATAGCTATGTGTATAACAATGCTATCTGTATATTACGGACCTAATTCAAACATGTAAGAAATAATAAGTAGATCACGTAAGTCATAATTTTTTATTATTTATTACGTAATTGTTTAAAAAAAAACTAGGGATTTAATACTATCACATTACCACTAACATTCATTTCCTATAAATGGGATTAATACTCAGTCGTATACACAAAAATTTTTTGAAAAATTGTGTATGTCATGTTCATATTTGTCCTTATACATAGAGCGTTTAACAAGATGCAATGAAACCGACATATTCCATCAAAAAGGATAACCCGAATATATATAAATTAACACGCAACTATCCTGCATAAGGAGCGACAATCTCATAGTAAAGTATTGGTCGCATACACGACCATGGTGTGAACAAACAAAAGATGTTATTAAATTGTTTTGGAAAAAACATTGAGAACCAAATTCAAATTTTGAACTGAATAATGTTGCTTAAGATGCGCATGATGTTCACAATTATTATGTACGTTGTATACCGTATAACAAATCTTATACCTAAAAAAGTCCATTTCATATTCAACAAACTGCACTTATTATTTTATGCACTTCATAGCCGATCACTATAACTCCTTAGGAACCCTATTTCCATTACCAATCATTATGTACTAACTCCCTCTACATCACTTTACTTTGTTCTATCGCAGGTTGCATAATAAACCTAATAAGTTAACATCCTTAACCTCTACGTCAACCCGAGCTAATACAGCAAAGGGAGAGAGTGTGTATCATAGGAGTGAACCGACATCGTGCAGCCGTCTGAACCTCTCGGCGAGAGAAAAAACCACACTATCAACTTCATACATCTCATTCTTACTTTACCCTCAATTATACATATACAAAACTTCGTGTCATTTTGTGTACGCAATTCGTAATAAACATCGTTATCAATGCATCAACGCTTTCTAACTCCTGGGAAGGTTAAAGTTGCTGCAAAAAATTGTTTTTGAATGGATTAACTGAAAACACAGTGCAAAGGAATCTAGAACTCAATGGCATTGCTTTTGCGCAGGCAGTATGTATGTACACATATTGCGGCCTTCACCCAGAACATCCAAGCCTCTTATTGCCTTCGTATTGGCTTGGTGATAATATTAGGCCATCTCATTCGAGAGTTCCTAAATTTTTCATTCAAATTAATGTTAAGTGAGCTGCAAATGGGATAGAAACCAATATTCAGTGTTCACTTGACGTTGCCTGCTACCCAAAACCGGCGAAGATTAACGTCTTGGCATTGAGCAGCATGTTTTCCTCATCAGGATGCTGTGTTGGCCTGCTTTGGCGAGCAACCAGCTTTCATATTGGTTGCCACCGAAACCTTCAGTTGACCTCTAGCAGTTGAGGTCATACGGTCGTAGGTCCGGCTAGTACGGCGACTGATCCCACGAACTGCTCAGCATGCTCATGAGCAAGAACGGTCTCCACGCGATTGTGTGCCATGTACTTGTCGATATTATTGTCGAAAAGCTTCCGAAGCAATTCACTAGCAGCTTATTTTTCCAGGTGAGAGTGCCAAAACATCACTCCATAAAATTTACTGGCCTTCTCCCTGACTCATCTCAACCTGACGCTGGCGGCTTCACGATTCTGTGAGCAAGTTTATGCAAAAGCGGTCAAGCCCCGACTAAGGCGACAAATTCGAAACGTTGGCCAAACAAAAGTTATAACATCTTGGCTAGAGCTTTACAAGGATATCTGTACATCAAGTTTACTCATATTCCGCCTGTTCCCAATACAGTTTCAGTTCCAAAAGTGGTGGGTGACTTTGGGTTCGGAGAAGAATGTTGTTGCAGGCGTCACTTCGCTTTCAAACTTGTGGTTTTGAAAGAAATTGAGGTACCTATACATATATCTCTCCCACCGACTTCGATTCGTTAGTTGCGATCCGAAAGACGATCTCAACGGAGATGCCGTTCTCGGAGAAATGTTCGGCATCCGCACTCCGTCATTCGGTGCTTGATTCCTTCAAGCACCGAATGTCCGAGAATGGGTGGAGCGAATATTGCGTACCAATACAAACTTCTGGTGGCCTGTTTTTCCTTCCTTAACATTGACACCAATTTCTCGACATTACTCTTCAAGAATTTTGTGCACTGCAAATGTTGACCCCGCTCATGATGGATTCGTGTGAAGAATTTCCTCTTACAACGCTCCCCATTTAGGAACTCCTCATTGTGCACTGGCCTCTGATAAACGATGGAGACCGGTACACCTTTTATATTTTCACCATCCCTTCAAATAACTGCGCACTTTCAAATGGAAGGACCCAATAGACATGTCTGAAAGTAGGTAGCCAGGAGTGCCTTCCTACTGGCTAACATACATTTTACATTTTCAGGCTACTATCTAACAGGAGTTCTGATAAGGACAAGGTTCTTTGGTGCTCGAGGGTTCGCTTTCCTCAACGGATTCCAAAGTCTTTTCTAACAGACAGCAATGTCATCAGAGTAAACACGAAAGCTGTGAAGTCTGAGGATAGAGTCGATGGTCAGCTGATATAGGGTGACCCACATGAAGTGTGACGCAGAAAAATATCATCAAAATCATACAGATCAAACCAAATGGGAAACTATTACTCCTACAAAACCATCACAAAATAGTAAACAACATATCACATCTCGCATGCAGAATGACCATCTTTCGCTTTAAAGCAAGCATCAAACCTCTTTCGGAAATTTTCAAGAATGCGCGCAATCACTTTCATCCCACGCTTCTACAAGAGCACTTTCTTTCAGAAGTTCTTGAGACCTGTGTTTGAAAGCGCAGGTTGTTTGCTCTAGGATCGACTATACAGCAAAATCCAAAGGATTGAGATCGGGGAATATGAAGGTCAAAACTGCTTCGCCCCAGAAACCCGGAAGCGTGGTTTCACAACACTGTAGCATCTTCTTTGTGCTGTGGGTTGGTGCCCAATCCTGTGGAAGGTTCAGCTGACGTTCATCGCGTTCCTTTCCACCCAAGCGATCACCGCTTCCTCCAGCCCAGAAGCTCACAAGTTGATTTTTTTATTGCCCGTCACACTTCATGTGGGTCACCCTATACATTGTCCAGTTACCTTTATTATAGCGTTGATGCATAACTTCGTATAATTTGGAGTTTGTTATCGATGAACCATGTGAGTTTTTTTAATTTTTACCCTGACTATCTCGCTTTATCACTAAAATCTATTTCATGGTGCTGAACATGGGTGGAATAGTTATAAAAGGGCTGTAAGGATAGCCATTATTCTTCGCGCCCCATGGGAGCTGGACATGCTAAGAAGACTATTTCACTCTGTTTCTGGGGATCGGGAGGAGCATATACATATCACGTCCTGCACTATCAACAAGGCTATTCCGTTTCTAATTTCAGATTTTCGGTCAACAATTCATTGGGACGTCCCCAGTGATCATTTGCATTGAAAATGTGAAAAAAAAACATTCAAAAAATCTAATTACTATTTATAGTCTCACATCTAACACAGTCTCTAGATGTTTTGCTCTCAAAAGGGTTCATATTGTTGTTCGGGAAAGGACAAGTGATGGTTTGGAATCCCATAGAGCAGTCACGGCCGTTGCCGTACCATGTAATTAGTGTTAACAATACAAGGCGGCCAGTGTTATGGCATTGTCACGGGGCCGAGGGTCCTCAGACGGGGAGGACATGGCCATCAAAGGCCTCGCCATTCATAAAGATCACCGATGCTCCCTCCTTACAAGAACTGCGAACAGATCACGGGACCAATTTGCGGTGTACGCATATCGCTAAAATATGCCAAGACTCAAGTACAGTAATGTAGGTTATATGATAGTCGCCGTTGTTCGACAACACTCATTGATGGTTGAATAGTTGGTAATAAATCTGGCGCACTGATGTTCCATCTTATTCACAGGGGATTCGTGGGTATATTGAAATATACTTTGAAAGCACTGCAGCAGTCCAAGAAGCTAAGTTTACTGAGTCCGAAACGCAAAATGATAGAATCTTTGACGTGACCAATGCCATTTCGGAGTGCTCTTCGCATTAGACTTCCATTGAAAATCGCAGTGGCATTTTGAATAATGTAGACTATGAGAGAGCAAATTTTTTAGGAAATTTATTGTTGAAAGGCGCTGGCAACATACGAGGCCATTCGAAGGCAATGTTGGCACAATCTATTTATGTATACGAAAGATCGTCAGGTTCTGAAATCATAATTGACATAGGCTATTCGGCCGAAAAAAAATTGGTAGAGCAGGGTTTTTTCCTTAACAATGCATTGAGAAGTGATTGAATAGCTGACCAGCTGTCGAAGGAGTATACCTTTACCATTTGGAAGTATGAGAAAGAATAAGATCTCTGAGTGGTGTCTCTTATAGTTTTTAGAGCTCACTCGAACCCGCGCGGT
The DNA here is from genome assembly GCA_000469685.2 of Haemonchus contortus. Classification (NCBI taxonomy): domain Eukaryota; kingdom Metazoa; phylum Nematoda; class Chromadorea; order Rhabditida; family Trichostrongylidae; genus Haemonchus; species Haemonchus contortus. The sequence goes on along the minus strand of LS997563.1, from coordinate 34,100,674 downwards.
ATGGGGTCGGTTGACTACAGTTATCAGGTGATTGCCATCAACAAACTCACCTTCATAATTGCTCTGATACATAAGACCTAGAGCTTCCGTTGAGGTCAAAAAAGAGACGAACTCTTTGCAACATTGGTTGACTTATAAAGTATAATTACTTCAACTGAGCCAAATTTCGCAATGTTCATGGAGACCAGCTGAAAGTTGAACTGTGAAACACCTGTAATTTTCGTCACAATGGCTTTGTTCCCTAATCATTCACGAAATACTATAAAAGGAATAATTGCCATCTGTTAGTCATCCGTTCAGCAGAATACGATATGTCTCCTACATTGTGTGCGCTCTTTTGCTGCTCGACGCCTTCACAAGTGAAGCAGCAGTCACCAAATTTGTAGGTTGCCCTGTATGACTGCATTTACGGCTCTAAGCATAAGTGAAAGTCATGGTTCCGATATGGATCACATAATCCCCAGGTTGGCTGTCAAGTACGACAGAGCCTACTGCACCAGGTATAGAAACTGTCAAATTTCGGGGCGAATCCCCTGTTTTTCCGTCACAGTAGGGAAGGTGAGGCAGTGGTGGGTAATGTTAATACAACGATATCGTTGGATCGAGATCAGAATCTCATACAGGCCTACTAATCCTCTTTCCCAGTGGAGTTTAGCGACAGAGACATACTGTTCTAAAACATGTGGCATTTGCACACAATGGTGATCACTCAAAAGAGACCTTCAAGAATGGAATTTCCTGAAGTCTGCGCTCTCACAGTCATAATAGCTTGTGACTTCAGTATTCTATTGGCTTCGATTAAGAACGAGAAAATATGAATCAAAACAATCGCTAAACGAATGAACTAAAGGCAAAGGTAATGCAGGTAGAACTTTGAGGATGAGTTGAGACGCATCAACGAACACTCCTATCAAATATTAGGAAATATGCAGTACACTTCAAATGTTTCTCTTTACGCGCGTCGCGACGTCGAGAAAAAGTCCCACTTACACGCTTCCTCGTTGAGCATGGTGTGGCGTGCCGTATTGTGAGCTCTTATCCGGGTTGTGTTGATGATGGTTGTTGGTTGCGCAGTGCTATTTGGGAGACTCCTTTTGCCTCCATTTCGACTCTATCCAGTCCAGGAATTGAAAAAAATCTGAATAAATCTTAACTCAAGGCTATTGCCTTCTGCACGTCTGATGTGAACTGCTTCACCCGACACCATAAGTGAAGAAGAGTCGGTACAAATTGTTCTTTTAGGAAGTACGACCAAATACTTCACGTGGTATAAATCGATTTGAACGATCACCACCAAGCTTTGTTATGCAACTCTTTTATTGCACGGCAACCTACATTGTACAAATTAGGGCACCACAACAAAACAAGAGAATGGTATCACGCAAAAAAAAACAATGGGGTAGCGATATAGAGGTAATATTGTGTAGGAGAGATTCCATTGAGAGAATCAATATGAAGAGATTCAAATAAAAAAAACAACACAACTAATAGCCAAACTGGCGAAACATCAATTGATCGGCAATCGTCAATCGATTGTCAAGCGCAAAATAAGTCGTATAGAAGAAGGGGGGGTCTCGGGGGCTTCATTTGCGATTGCGAATCTGCTGGTAGAATTTCTTCCCCTACGGGTAGAGTGGCGGGCTTGTGGTCGGCGTTGCAAAATGCGAATAAAAAAAAATTATACTATACTTATACGTAGGCCCTTATGGATTTTCCCCTAAGGGGCGGATTACACGTCAGTTCACTATCTTGTAATCTGCTATTCTTCGTATCGACCCATGGTCGTAGGGCGTCGATAGACGTCAACTTTAAACATTTAAATTTTAGTATAATTATCGTTTCTTTTTTACAAGTATACACCTTAAGGTAAAAAATCCGAAAAATTTTTATTATAACTACCTGGTTATAATAATATTCTCAACAAAATTCAGCTATTCCAATAAGGTATAGATTAACAACTCAACTTCCTTAAGTCTAACAACGGAGTTTCAATTCAATTTTATCACACGCTAGGCCTTTTGTGGGCAAAGCAATGGTGCCCTCACTCATATAGCGGTTGTAAGAAGAACTTGTAGCCTCAGTATTCCTCTGAGTGGCGTCTGTCTGTGGATAAACTGTATAAAATACTTCTTTCTACACCACATATATTGGCTTTATTATAATATAACAGTTATATTTATATTTATTATTGAAAACTATACTTACATTTACTTCTTCCGGTTCGGACCATCCTGATAAAGTGATAATTCCCTGCTTCAATCTTTCAGCCATTAATTCCTCTCTTTCTTTTACATTTAGAAGACTTTCTATCGGTATACCTTTTCATTCCGGTAGTTTTATGCCTAACTGGATTCCCAATAAAGCAGGCTTCATAACCTTAACTCGTTTTTCATTTACTATGATGTTACTATTAATTGGACAACTTACCAGTTGCCTACCTATGTGTAGCATTCCTTGCTTCACGAACATCTCAGGAGGAATCTGTGGTTTATATTGGCCGTCCAAAGGATAGTTCTAGACCTTGCACTGAACAAAACGCGATACTATACGAAGTTTTATGGCGTAACAACGAAAAAAACAATAACAATGAGAATAAGTAAAATAGGTGGAAAAGAGTCGGGAGGTGACGTCGAGGACGAGGCGTGTCCTGGGGAGGGCGAGCGTCGGCGGCGGCCAGGAGGTGTGGGGCTCTATAGTAGTCAGAATCCGAATACTCTAAACAAATACCTCAACAATTTATACCCAAAAGACCCGCGCAAACTTTCCTTAGGTCCCTCCCTTGAGTAGGTCGCGGCTGATATTCGCGCCCCTCTCATGATCCTTCGCGACCTACAAGGCACGCCTCTTGCGACCCCATGTGGGTCCATCCGACAAATCTCTTTCTTTTCCATATAGATTAGTCGTATTCGCCTTCGCATCAGTAATCTAAAAACATAATTAATATTAATATATTAACATAACAATGCTTAACAGGTATAGTCTGGAAACTCACCCAAGGTTTTGATTTTCCTGATTTTTAAATTGTTTTGTCTGTTAGATCCTGATAACTTTTTTTCGGCCCTCTGTCATAAAATATTTCCAAAACTCGTATGATGTCTTTGCCTAAACAAGCAAGACCTAGCAATTTTCTTTTAATACATTTGTCTTCCTAATCTTGCTGTTCTTCCGTTATAAATTCCTGCAGTCGTTGGCCATGTTAGTGCGACTGTCTTACCATCACCGGGGTAACTTAAGTACGCATTAGTAAGACTTTAAATACTACATCAACATATTATAAATCTAAACCCCTACCCCAATATCACGTTCGTGAAATGGGGAAGAAGACGGTCATATTCCCTTTTTTGTTTGTTCTCAAGTCCACATAACCACTCGCGCAGAACACGTTTACTTACATTTTCTTGGAAGCGTGCTTCACGTGTATCAGCATCGCTCAATTGAAACGGATACTATAGCACATAGTTGTTCATCTCTTCCGTCTACCTATTATAAATTTCTCGCCTTTTTTTTACGAATTATCATCTTTTACACAGTCTTTTACGATTACTTTATACACGGAGGCCATACCCCTTTAACAATAGGGACTTTTTTGTCAATGTTACAAAAGTGGTTACCAGTAGGGGTTGGTACCACGCCCTCGAAAGGGTCAACTCATCGCATTTATCTATTCTTTTATAAGTCAGTTCATCACAGGCTCGCGAGTGCCTAGGGCAATCCACTCTCAAGTTTTCTAATTCTCTTTAACAAGAGAACGGTATCACGCAAAAAACAATGGGGTATCGATATGAAGATATTCAAATAAAAAAACAGCACAACTAGTAACCAAACTTTCAAAACATCAATTGATCGGCAATTGTTAATCGATTGTCAAGCGCAAAATAAGGCGTATAGACGAAGGGGGGGGGGTTTGAGGTTTGATCCGCGAACGTGAATCTGCTGGTAGAATTTCTTAACCTACGGGAAGAGCGGCGGGCTTCTGGTCGGCGTTGCGTTGCGGCGACTGACTCTATGGCGCGTTGGTTCCGCTCGGCAATCTTTTCCTGCGCAAATTCTGCAAGAGATTATTGATAGATCACAACATTTATTATTTGACTTCCCTCCTGACATCCCCCTGGTTAAGAAAAGTGGTCTTTTCATTCGTATTTACTTCAAGAACTCACGTTTCTTACCTCGACCACGGTGCCAATATCGTCCACGTTTGGGCATATTTCTGCCAGTTCGACCAGCTTTTGAGCTGTTGGCACTTCTTTCGCGACTAACAGTCTTTTTTCTGTGTCAGTGCTTGGTTCTGGCTAGTGGGGCATTCAAGATTTAGCGGCTTCTCATACCAGAGACGACTCTTGAAACGTACCGTAATAATCGTAGGGGTCACTCCTGAGGCGATTGGCTACCGAACATACTGGCTCGTTGGTTCCGCTAAGCACCCTTTTCCCGCGCAAATACTGCAATGGATTATTGATACATAGATCACAACATTGATTATTTGACTCTCTCCCGACAGGATTAAGTTTGGACCCTTGTAGAGACGTCATCCACGGATGGCCAACAGCTTTCCATGTGCTGGTCAAGATCAGAGCGGGCTTCGTTATACTCACAGTCATTAAAAGGCTGAGAGAGTCATTGAAATGATCTAATCTTTTGGGCAATCAAGTTTGCTATATGTATAGTATATTGAAATTGATAGGTCTTAGGTAGTCTACAATTTATTAACCGCTGCCCATAATTGTCTACAGAGGCTTGGTGAACATCACTTACTGGTGTAAAATTATCACATAGTTCGAGTGAGGGTGAAGCGATAAGCGATAAGCGTCCAAATTTGAATAACTTACTTTCACAAAGTCAGCCAGAGGATGCTTGGGTGCTTAAGCTTGGGCTTATATAATCAATAGAATACCCGAAGCAACCGACTCCATGATAGAAAGGGAAGAGTGGAGGAGAGCATAATTACATCACCGATAGCAGATATCGCAGATAAATCGATTTCCAGTGTTTTGGGACCATGTGTGGATTGTGTCAAATGTTGGTTGAAAGTGTACTCGCTGAAACTGTACGGTCATGAGGGGTTCATACGTTTAGACAGACTATACCTGATTTGGACAGTTAAATCAGCCGAGTATAGTGGTTTGATCGCGGGCAAAGTTGAGATATGATGGCAACTAAATCAATGGTGCAACAATGGTCGATACCGTATCAGGCGGTCGATAAACTGCTGTAAGTCCAGTCTGCTGTAGGGAAAGGCAGCGTTGTCTCTGATTATATCACAGTAGAGAAATTCTGCAGCAATTCTGACGCTCAGCCTCACTTCAACAGGATAAGAGCTCACAATTAAGCACATCACACCATACTTTCTGCGGATGCGTTCTTCACGAGATAACAGGTAAAGGTGTTCATTACCGAATGCGCATCAGGATTAAACCAAATTCCAGTGATGGAATTGATATCAGGCTTCATTCCCAAAAGGAAATCGTGTAAGTAAGGCCTTCTCTGACGTCGCTGCGGGCGCTCAAGAGAAAACATCTGAAGTGTACTGCACGTTTCCCGATTTTTGGTCGCGGAGTATACGCATTGTCTTTGCCTCTACTTCTTTTGATCTAATTGACTCGATTGACAGTCTCCCGTTCCCATCCGAGATCGATACAATACCGAAGTCACAAGCCTATAACTATGAGAAAGCAAGACATTCAGAAAATTTTATTGTTGAAAGGTTTTTTTCAAGTGATCACCACTGTGTGCAGATGCCACACGTTTTGGAACAGTATGTCTCTGCAATATTGTAGAAGTCCGGATTGTTGCACATTCCTGCATGCTTTGGGCCAAGGCAGAACGTTTCTCCGCCTGCGTCTTCGCATGCCTGGAAAAATTGAAGTTAGTGAAGTAAAATTAATGATTAAGGAGGCAACTCTTGAATCAGCCACGTATTTGACTTCTATATGGAAATCTGGTAAGTACAATTCGCAGACCGATATGACCAGTTCATTGAAATTTCAATGTATATAATATATATACATTGAAATTTCAATCAAATGGTCACAAATTCCATTGGAAGAGAGATTAGTAGGTCTGTATGGGATTCTGATTTCGAGCCCCACGATATCGTCGTAATAACATTACCCACCACTGCCTCACCTTCCCCACTGTGACGGAACAACAACAACAGGGGATTCGCCCCGAAATTTGACGGTCTCTATACCTGGTGCAGTAGGCTCTGTCGTATTGGCAGCCAACTTGGGGAATATGTGATCCATATCAGAACCATGACTTCCACTTATGCTTAGAGCAGTAAATGCAGTCATACAGGGCAACCTACAAATTTAGTGACTGCTGCTTCACTTGTGAAGGCGTCGAGCAGGAAAAGAGCACACACGATGTAGGAGAACATATCGTATTCTGCTGAACGGATGGCTATCAGGTTGTTACCAATTGGCAGTTATCCTTTTTGTAGTATTTTATGAATGATCAGGGAACAAAGCCATTGTGAGGGAAATCACAGGTGGTTGCACAGTTCAACTTTCAGCTGGTCTTCATGAACATTGCGGAATTTGGCTCAAGTAACTACTTTATAAGTCAATCATTGTTCTACAAAGTTCTTTTCTTTTTTGATCTTGAACGGAAGCCTTTAATCATATGAATCAGAGCGATGAGTTTCCTCGATGACAATCACCTGTAATCAACCGACTATAAGCCCGCGCAACTTTCAATTCCGTCGTTCACATTCTTCCTCACACCTTGAAAGCCCTGACTTGACAGCAACCATCCTGGTTAGTAAGCGTTACCGCTAAATTGGATTTCATTTCGATGAGTCGAAGTCTAATGCGAACCCCAGATGAATTCGCACAAGTTTCCCAGTCCACGACTTGAAATGCAAACTTAGAAAAGGGAACTTAGAGGCAGCGGAAGGACTACATCAGAGCTCGCATAGTATTAGAACCCAAAATCAAGCTCTAAGAGCATGTAAAGTTTCCTAACAGACCAGAACTTCATAGTTTATGAGCATCTTGGAATCAATGCGGCCTCCCAGAATCTAAATTTTCCATAAGTCGGACATACTCTATTCAACTTGGAGGTTGAAGCAGCCGAAATTAGTAGTTCTAGGGCGGTCAAAACTGAGATCTGATAGCAATCAAAACAATGGTCCGTCATTGGTAATTATGGTGCTAGGCGCTCGATAAACTGGTGAACCTCAAGGGCAAGGCAGTACTGTCTGTGATTAGTTCTCAACAAAAAACCTCCTGAGCATCACTATCACTTAGCCTCACTTCAACACAACCTAGATAAGAGCTTACAATACAGCATACCACATCATTCCTTCTACGGTTGCGGCCTTTACGTAACAAGGGAGCCCACGTTCCAGTTGCGCGTATTTGGAGTGAATCAAGTCCCAGTAATGAGTACAACCTTGGCTTTCATTTTCAACACGAAAACATGTAGGTGAACCATAATGGATTCCTTGTCTCTCTACTGATTGTGAGTGTTATCTGTCGTAGTGGTGAGGAGGGGTCCTAATCTGATTGTGAGATTCCACCTCATGCGGCGCAACTCGCAGCACTTTACTTCGGTCCGTCTTTAGCGACCCAATATGAAGGCTATTGGTCTGCATCCACCGCATCAGTGGTTGCACCCTATCGACTTTCATACGCGTGCTGATGCTCTTTGGAAACCTTATACCAGTCCAAATTCCAGGGTTCCAGATGATGTTGACAAATCAATCTGCTGAACACTTCCTAATTGCTGCACATTGGCTCGTCATTGGAGATGGATCCATCTAAATTCTGAAAGTCTACATTCTTGCAGCGTGTGAATGTTTAAAGTCTCCTTCAGGTACAACGGTTTGTCCTCTTCAAAACCATAGACTTTTCCGTATTTCGCGCTTTTATCAGCCATAGGTATCCTGTGATTTTATGCCTCCTCTTGTGCAAAACAACAACTTTCTCCATCTCGGTGTTTCTTTCAGTGCACACTCAAGCGAGAGAGACAAGATAGAAGCCTCCTGTGTAATAGCTGTTCACTTATAAAAGATTTACCACCTCGTCCATTACTTCTCGCTTAGTAAGATTCGAGGATCTCCCAAAATTGCCCATTTTTCAACTTTTGTGAGATACTACTATCTGCTGTAGTCAATCACTCTTCCAAAGTACACAGATTGACGAATATAAAATTCCTACCTGTTATACTGTTGAATTCGTGAACAATGCCCAGTAAGATGTTATTTGCCGTGCCCTCTGCATTCGTGAGTTCTTTCCACGTCATACTATCACGACATCTGTTCTCACTGCCTTAGTTTCGAAGATTGTCTCCCTCATCACGTCCCTCCATCCGATCCATAGCATCGTAGGGGACGCTATGACTTTTCCTGAATATGGGCTCTTTGCAGAATCACAGTGATGATACTCGTATCTGATCCGATCTGCCATTTGAGTCCAATTGTAGGCCCACATGAGCATACTAATTTTAGCGAAGGGAATTCGTTTTTCATGCTTCACACCTACTGATCACCACTAACCGCGGCAGATCATCGTGGGCTTTCACCACTGCTCTGTGAACCTTCCTGCAGGCGTCCTGAAGTACCCTGTGTCGCAAAAGATACCAGTGGATCCTCTACATCTCATCCATGCTGCGTTTTTTAGGCTTTCACAGCATGGTCCATGCTAACGCCAATGCCAAAGTTGTTCCCAAGTTTTGAGAGACCCTTACCCTTTTGACTGCTTCCTCACTGCAGTCTGTAATTGACTCTGTGCACTTCTAAGGAACTCACTGTCGTTATTTTTCCATCACTTGTCGTGCTGCGGCTTTTCCCATTTTCACAACTTGTTTCATAGTTCTTCCCAATTCTCGGCTGTCATCGACGTAGTGTGTGGTCTTTGCTGGGAACGCAGACATTTTTGTGGCATGAGGCCAAGGTGATCTTGTGAAATAGGGATAAGTTTATTTAATCTCGAGTAAACCACCTCAGTATACTTCCCGCAGTACGCTTTCAGGTGGCTTGAAGCGGGAGTTGACTAAGGATTGCTACAGAATGAAGAGTGATGGGTGTGTGGGGGTATACGAATACCCCCACACACCCATCACTGGGGGTAATGGGGGATATGTGGGGGTATACGAATAACTGGAAAAGCGACCATGATGTTCATGGTTTTGCAAGAAAGGCTATGTGAGAGCTTGATTCATCCATATAAAATACTACATTCAAAAAAAAGTGTCCTACACTGATAAATCTTTTCATCGGCCATATTTTGATTAACCATGAACTGCTGACGTTAACTACGGCTTTAAAAAATCTCGAAAGGCTCATTTATCCGAGTAATCCCTGCCTACACTAATAAACTACAGTTATAACTCTGCCGTTCGAGTGCAGCACTTTTCTCAACGTCTTAACTGAAAACTAGCTAGATTTCTTAAGTGTTTCGACGTCACTGAAGGGGTAATTCAGTCAGTCCTAGAGTCATAGATGATTTCCTTCCCGTTCTTGCTCTTCTGATGTACATCCCTTGCCTTTCATCATATAGAAGATCTATGACAACCATAAATTTTTTCAAGTTCAGAGAAAAAACAATTCAAATAAAATGGTCAATATATTTATTATGTACAAACATGGAAACCAGTAAGTTTAGTCCAATTTTCTGAAGAAAAATATCGCTTAATATGAATAAGGCTTGTAGGTCAGGCGGCGATATTCCTGTGCGTATCACGTGGTACCAAGGAGTGCGTTTGTTTTGTCATCATTATTCGAGGTTTCTGAAAAAAAATCACATTGCTCGGAGAAGTTGTACATGAATTCTGAGAAAATTCTCCATTGGGCTTTTCCTGACTCGCTATTTATACAACTGCGTGGGATTACTGTTTTTACTCCAAACATAAGCTTAGGTAATGGCAAATGAATCAAAAAATTTGGTAAACGTACAACTGGCTGGACTTTCTGTGTACGTGATGCCATCGTTTTGCTCGCCACAGCTGGAAAAAAGAAGTGCACTTAGTAATCAGAAGCTCTTTATTTGTAGCTTTGAACAGAATATTTTTGGTTTTCCTTATGATGGACCTCCTGGCTCCCAGAGCACCCAAACGAATTTTTTCAAACGAAATACCCCACGAACGAAGGTGCATTACAAGATTAGTGGGGCAGCTATGTGATTGCGTATATTTTAGAAAATTACAATTACCTTTTCTGACAGAAAAAGTTCATTTACATGCATATCGACTATCAAATACATAGGATTTTGGTATACGAATATGTCATAACCAAACAATCCCGAGTGAATCTCGTCCTCCTTTCCTTTTCCACTCTTCAACATTTAAAGGTCCACCTCAAAAGGAGTATATTTCAGGTTTCAGGAGAACCCTTCTTTCTCAATCTATAGATTACATCTTCTTCGACAAACTCCACGAATGTTCAAACACCTTCTCATGAATTATTCACCTGTATTTGTCATAGATGTATGATGTGCTAGCATAATTTTCGTAGAGCTGAAGAGGAAGTGTCTCTTCAAAGAGATAAGAAAGGTTCTTTCTGTTAATATAACTCAAGCCCTCGAAGGCCCTAATTCCTTTGAGTAAGCATCGAACCATAAATTTCTCGGTGGAGTCAATTCATGGGCCCCGGGGCAAAGAATCCCATAACTTTATATAAGTGAAGGATTAATACTTCGGCGCTAGTCCATCCCGTATTTGGGATGCGCTCTCGCATCCGATAATAGTGCCCTTTAAGTGCGTATTTTTTCTATACAATGGCTTGTGGGAGCCAGCCGATGTACAAGTCAGTGCTTTTATCCTACCAGACGAGTCCCTCGATATATTTACTTATATCACTTACCTTTAGTTGAACCATGTGAAATGGGTTGTTTTTGCTCCGGCTTCACCGCTTTTGGTTTAATCGGAGGCTTTTTCGATATGACGTTACGGCACTGAAAATGAAAAATATAAAATAAATAAATGTGAAAATATTTGAACGTGCCCTCTTATTGTTCAAATAAAAGGAAATAAAGTCTACTGATGTCTACAGCGAGGGATGAAGGCTCCTGTAGGAAAAATCCATAAAAAATAAGGAAGAAAAAATTGAATCAATCAATTTAAATTGCCAAAATATTACTTAACTCAATGAAGAAGTAATTTATTCTGACGGAGTTGCGCGATCAAGCCTGCTTTGAGAGACAAAACATGAGTTCCTACCTCGGAATGCAATTCTAGAAGGCGTTTTGAGGCATCAGGTGAGTTCGATGTAAGACATTGCAATAGATGAACGAGATGGTCCTCACCGAGCTCTGCTTCGATCTGCTCGGCTTCTTTCTCAAGATTTTTCTCCTCAGATTCGGCCATTAACTAAAACAGTCATATTACTGCGAAAAAAACACTTATGTTGTCCGCCGAGCGTAATCACCCTGCACGAATCCAAATCCATCAATTAAACACATTTCATCTCTGGAACTCATATAAAGTCCAAAAACTAATTAGAAAAATACTGAAAACGAATTTCAATGAAGCTGCCGCATTGTAGCACCAGGTTGCGAACTTGATCGAGGGCAAGAATTCGAGTGGTTACCTACTCTTAGACCGATATCAAGCAAAGGAAACGCCATCATGGTAACTGAGTGCAAATAGGAGAGAGTAAAAAAATTCATGAAGTAGTCAGAGGGGAGAAGCCTGAGGTTGTCATCGATGTCTCAGCGGTAGATGCCGTTACCCTCAAGCAAGTTCGTAAAAGGCTCGTAGCCAAATCTCTCTCTCCTAATGGCCCACCCGCAACACGTTCGCTTGGCGATAATGTGACGTCGTTGATTAGTGCAAAACGCGAACACCTCCTAAGTATGTATGTTCTAAGACATAATGAGGACAAATACTTCAAATGAGGGTGGCGATCAGTTCACATGAACTGAGCCATGAAAATGTAGTTCTTTAAAGCTTTCAGATGGACGGAAATGCTGAAAACAAACAGATGGAGCGGCAAAAATGAGAATCTTGTCTGTATGTCACAAAAAGAACTGCTAATGTGAAATCCTGTCGAGACTAGGATCTCTGCATGGCAATAAGTCAGTATGTGATCCCATCAACATCATAAATACTGGTTTTTTGAATCGAATGGGGTGGGGTAGTTCTACCTGGCTTAACCACTTTGGGTGCTTCAACATCGAATCTTAGGAAGAGACCCGATCGGAACAACTAAAATTCCTCCTTCTAAGCCCAATGATATGCATTCGAACCCTTGATTTCTTGTGATCTCAAATAAACGAAGAAAGCAGGAGGACATCTTGTAAAGGTGATAATCGAAGCCAAAAAGTTCTTCGTTCAATAACTATTCGGAAACTACAGTGTACTTAACATTCATCTGAGTAATGCAGAGAACAGCCTGGAGAGATGTCTATGCAAAAAACTGCAAGAGAACAGATCATTATGAACATCCACAGCTCTTCGAGTCAAGGTCCAGAAGAACAGGGAAGGGAGCGGGCAGCAAGAACTATTGGCTTTTCGCTCTCACCATATCCAGCTCTTTTTACATATAAAACAAGACAACCACTTTACTTTACGTTGCAAATAAATTTCCAAACGATCGAGAAATCAATACATTAAGTTGTAGCCAACCTCTTGGGCAAAAACCGCAGATGGGAAGGTGTGTAGTAACGTTTCGTCCTGCAGATTACCCCTTGACAATGAAAGATTCCCAACTCCCTTACTCAACATTTCGGTGGTAATTGATAAGGGAAGTTTTAATGAATAATAAATAGGACGTCAAAGTTGCCAAGTTCCGTTTTTAGTTGGTTAAATCCTATTTTTGATTGCTTACTCGCATTTCCTCTCAAACCGCAGTGGCATCAGAACACATGTTTCGGTGGCAGCTGATGGTCAAGTGTTTTGTCCATACAGATGGATTTGGTGACTAACCTCAAGAGAGTGGAGAGCTTGGTTAGCCTCAGCACCAAGCCTATCGGTACCAGATTTGATAACCGAAGATACAACTTGGTAACGAAGCCTTGTATTGCTGCTTACCTCCTACAATCGGGAATTATGTATGTAAACCAAGGTATTACAGTGTTTTTTTGCTTCGTTGAGCAGCAGAACGGTAGAAAATAAAGAACCGTTAAAAGCAAGAATAGAGTCTGTTTTGTAGAGGTAAGAATGCCATGTAGATGCAAAAGGATGTGACCGTGTAGAAGTAGAGTAGATACCGCTGGCAGTTTTGCTTGTCTTGAGCCGTAAAGAAAATCTGCGAGCGGAAATTGTAGGGATAGCGATGCACCACGTTCTGATCAACTAGTTAAAGCTAAGGGGGTTGATATGCTGGCCCTAGGTAGAAGCGATCATTTATAGCAATTCGGGAGGAAGGAGAAATTCTGAAACTTTCCGAAACCCTTGACCAGTCCAGTGTTTCTAAATAATCACGTTAATTACCAAGGTAACACAGCTGATTTATGTGTGCTAGATGAGACGACGGTGAGGATCTCGATGAAGTGAACTTTAGTTTCACAATATCCAACGACTTAACAGTGCAGTTTTTGAAGCCCATAGTAAGATCCAAGGATCCATAGTGGATTATTGCCTATCAAAGCCAACGAGGTCTTCCATTTCTTTTTGACAGGTGCTAAACATCTAATTGGTACTAGGTTTCTAGGGGAAGGTAACAGCTTCTACTCTGGCTGCCCAACGCAAGTTGTTCGATAGCCTCATGAAACTCATCTCGGGATTGATCAACGTTGGAATTTCTCAGAACTTTGTAGTTGAAGGTGATAAAAATTGAAGGAAAACAAAAAAGATTCTGTAAATAAAGTTTTTGTATAACAACGTTACATAAATGGTATCATGGCTCTCCAGCGGCAGCCGAGGACAGCTATGCATTCAGTGAGGTGGTAAAAGGATTGTTTACTATGAGATTTCTTTCGCAAATCAGATTATCCTTTCGGAAAAAAAACATGTTTACTATGAAATCAACGGAGGAGTACAATTACCAAAAGGAAATCTGTTTAGGTTAGGAAAAAAGAATTTTGCGTACCCAACAAAAGCCGGGCCACAAACGTGTCCTTTCGCACATGACAACAATTTGAAAAATTGAAGGAGGACGGCTCCGCTGCCGGCCAACGTACTCTTCCCACTCGGGGCCTTCTGACCACCAATTACTAAGATCGCGTCAAAGCATAGGGGGGGGGACTCGAGTTCTTCGGAAGACATGAATAATTAGTTGGATCACTTTTTATGCGCGAATCCTCAAACTTCTACAAGGGATTATTCAGCAACCGGATATGGAAAATATTCAATCCAGAACGATATAAGAATGATAACAATATTCAATCAGGCACGATTCAAAATAAATATTTCAATTCTACTTCGGATCCAGGATTTTCGTTTTCGAAATCATTCAGTACTTGTAGAAAAATGCGAGTGTGCTGTTGTAATTGAAAGATATTTTGGCACCACCTTCGTAATTTGACAAGCACGATAAAATTAATGCGAACTTATCAGTGGGTGTCGTTACTGAAATCGAACGGACTTACTACGACCCACTTGACCAACCCATGGAAAGCATTGCGATGAGTACTGACAAGTGACAATTGCAGCGAATGGTAATGTAAGCCTGACTAACTGACTCAAACTAATAACTCAAAGCCCTATGGTGTCCACAACTACGTTTCGGGATGAGTCCTGGCCTTCGATTTCACATCAGAACGTAGTGGCGTTTTTTCCTTGTATAGTGACCTATAAAATGAATAGCAGTAGCCAGCCAATCCACGATAAGCCCTTTTATCCTTCCAGACGAACGTGGTACCGATTAGCAGGTCCCGGAGATGTAGAAGGCTCTGGTGGCCTAGGGGAGAGTATCATTAAAGGATTTGATCCTAGAACTATGGGCGTGATAGTGCTCCACGTTTTATTACACCACTTCTACCCGAACTCCAAACGAAGAAATATTGGGTTGTCCGAAAAGTTCCCGCCGATTTTTGATTCATTTTTGAGTGAAATTTCCTAGAAGAAGAAATCCATTGATTGAACAATATATCCTCCATTCTGTTCAGTAAGGCTTCGCCATCTTTCTGTAGCTTCCAGTTCCCCTCTTTCATAGAAGGTTCCAGACTTAAGATCGAAAAACCCACTCAGGTGCTATTTGCAGTCCTCCAGCGAATTGAACGATTTTCCATTCAAGGAATTTTGCAGAAACCCAAACAATAGGTATTCTGATGGTGCTATGTCTGGACTATATGAGGGGTGTGGTAAGGCATCCCACCCAAGCTTTAGCAACTTTTGACGAGTGGCCAAAAATACGTGTGGTCTGGAGGTACCCTGTTGGAAAATTACGCCCTAACAATTGGCCACTTCGGGTCGCTTTTGGTCCATCGCTGCCTCCACCGTTTCGAGCTAGCTATAGTACCTTTCCTAAATCATATTTTGATTGTGCGACAACAGCTCATGGTAAGTGATTCCCCTGAAATCCCATCAGCATCTCGGCATAGTCATCCGCACCTGGATTTAGACTTTTGTAGAGGTTTGTGACGGCTCACTAAGGGGCTACATGATCGTTTCCGCTCCTCATTGCTGTACACAATCCGATTTTCGTCCCTCGTGCTCATGCTTTTCTGAAACGGCTCATTTTTATTTCGTTCGAGCAACGAGTCGCGCATGGAGGCGCGGTCCATCGCATTGCGCTCGCTCCTATCGCGAGATATCTGAACATCAAGGCGCTTTACAAAACTAAGCGTTTGCAGATGATCATGGATGGTTAATTTCGGAACACTAAGCCCTTGTCCTACTCCACGAGCAGTGATGTGCCGATTTGCTTCAGTTAACATTTTGAGTTGATCGTTCAAACTGATGATAGTCTTCCAAAGGGTTGCCGGTCTTCGAAGGCAAGTTCACTCCGTTTGGATTTCGCAAACTAGTCATGCACTGTACGTTCCTCTAGGGCATGGTCTACTCAAACTTCATATATCTTTCATGCGGCTTGAGCCGCATTCTAGGCCTTGCGGTAGAAGAAATACTTCAGTTACCGAAAATGCGCGCAGTGGTTCTCCATTTTCATACGAGTCCTGTACAGACAAACTTCGACAAATGTTGACAGAATTTCGATAGGAATATAGAGGAGGATCTACTCTTTCAGAAAACATATAACTTTACTAGGTTGGATCCTTAATCTTTTGTACAACGGTTGATAAATCCAGGGTATCAAAAATCGGCGGGAACTTTTCGGACAACCCAATACAATGAAATCATCTGTACCATCTTACTTCCAGTTTATCAACGATTTCCTTCTAGCGCCAATATCTTCTCAATCGTCTTCTGTCGCGCCCGTCAGGGCGAAAGGAACATCTTGTGGTGATACTGTATTTGAGCTTGTACCACCCTTTACTTTGAGTCCGAGAAAGTTGATAGCAATCAGTTAGCTGATCTCTACATAGAACAATTTAGAACTGTCTTGTGATCAATGCGAATCATTTTATTGAATTGATGCTGAGGTTAATGTCGTATTTCTAATGCTATTCAGGATGTTCAACCCCATCCCTGTATCTCCCAAATAAAACCACTTGTGCATGAGAAGATAAAAGCGGCTTCTGAGATGCACGTGTTTTTGGGATACGAACACATTCGCCTCTACTCAAAGCCATAGTGGTGTTTCGAATGCATGTATGGCCTATTTGTATGGCTTGTGTTGGTCGTCAATGTACAAGCAAATCACCCATGCAAGTCTGATCCAAAATAATCGACTCCGCAGGGATGTGAGGCTTGATTGGGCCAGGTGGGCATCAACCTGGGATCGCTGAATGAATTAGACATTAGATCCTTTTTGGATAGGCACTAAGTTCGTTTTTCAACAAGGTGGTTCGCTAGTGCTGTTTTCTAGATCGTTAACTCTGACATGAGCTCTTCAACGTTATCAATTGTAACATTGCTCAGTGTGTATACTGTGTGGAACAGATACCTCCATTTTTCAGAAATTCTAAAAAAAAGAAAAAAAGTCAAGACAAAACTTCTGCTCCAATTAAATTTCACATGATGAACTAAAGGATTCTGTGAAAAATGTAGTAGAAAAAGAAAAATGTTTGAAGGATAAGAGACATGAATGCCAGTCACCACATGAAAAAGGTGAGGAAACAACGGAACAATGGAGTAGAGTAGGAAGTATAGTAAATTTTGGAGTCATCGAGAAGTTGTGAAAGAGCGAGCGGCTTCCACTAGACACACTAGAAATGGCTAAGCCACTTATGGAGTGCACGACCCTAATTATTCATGGCCAAGCTTTCAGCAGCAGCCAAGAACAAATGAGATGTCATTCCATTGCATACGAAAGCAGAATAGAGAAAAATTCCCTGAAGGTACTTACTAGGAGGGCTTTAGTTCACTAAGAAGTCCATGTTTTCAAACTGAGTAACTCTGTGAGAGAGAAGTTTTCTTTTTTCAAAAGACCTCACAGTCGGGCTTGCATTGAGCTTACATCAGCGAAATAAATTTCAATGAAAATTGAAGTTTCCCAGAAACTTAGAAATATGCTGCGGGTATGTTTCTCACTCGGGAATAGGCATCATGTCCGAATGCGAAAGACAGCTTTGACGTTCTCTTTTGAATACAATGTCTGGAAAATTCGATTATTTCCACCAGGGGAAATTGCTAGCACCCCTAATATCAGATAAGCAGAAGCCTGTTCCCTGGCCTTCTAGGGCGGCTGCAGCACGAGCCGTTTCTAAAATTCGTTTCTAAAATTCCAAATTCGAAGATTTTCCTAAATTTAGAAGGTTTTAAAAATACAAGGAGCGAAAAAATGCGGGCGGGAGAGGAAAAAGGCGGTTTCAATTTCTGACCAGTCCCGCCTAGGGATTTGTCTCAGCACACTACTTTGAAAAACTTGTTTTAAGCTAATGGTGAGCTCCGAATGCTCCGCTCCAAACTACCCAAATCCTGAGATTTATTCTAAGTGATTCCGCTAAGGCGTCCGAAATTTGTTTGTCATCCCCACCACGTGAGCTAAACAAAAACAACGCCTAGATGCTCTGATTGGAAGTCGTTGCCTAATATTGGTGCGCAAACGAAGGCGAAAGTTTTCCTCGTCTTCAGTCGCTCCTGTTTACTCGGAGCTCGTTACGGATGGACCAGTTCATCGCCTCACGTCTTTCTTCGCCCAGCTAGCATGTCGGCAATGGTGATAGTTGCAGCTGCCACTTGCTCTGTGGCCCTCTCTGGTGATTTCTAAGGGTGTAGAATCTTTATTCGATGTTGAAGGCTGTTTTACGGCAGTTGTTACCAAGGGAATACCAACATCTCAAAAAAATGTAATAGTTCGTTCTCAAGGATAGCATGGTTACTAGCAACGTATCGAGCTTTCTGAAACATGCAAAATCCAGCCAATTAAGTTCTCTACTGTGGGTTTGAATCGACCCCCTTGTCAATGCTGAGGGTGTCACATTTGCTAGATATCCCATCCTCATTCGTTCTTTCTGCATTTTGAAGAGTTGAGAACAGGTGAAAAGCATAAACGAATACCCCCCACATGGGTAGAACCTTCAGTATGCCTTTTGGAGAGGATTGAGGTCCTCTTGGAATATGTCGTGAACTTGCAAAGCAAGCTGGCGTGCAGGAGTGCTTTATTATCCTCTATAAAATCGATATCGCGTAGACTCCGTATAGGACGGTAGGTATGTACAAGATCTGTTCAGTAAATATTCGCGGTATAGCAGCCAAACTTGCCATTGAACCATTTGCTACCCAGCCACCTTTCTTAACATCCAGCAAAAGAGAAAGATGTAAAGTGAAGTGAATACGTCCCCGGAAGATCTGACCGACGTGTCATGCGGTGACAAGCTTGATGATGAAATGAAGTTAAGAAATGATGCGGAAACCACTGTCTTCCACAAACATGTGGGCTGCATAGGTCCCGCCCACTCAGACACATTTGCTGGCTCATGGAAGTCGGAGAATGGCCAAATATCAAAGAAGTCTCAGAGGACTAAACAAAAAGTGCTATACGAGTTGCTCCAAGGGTGGGTCACGTGAAAGAAAGTCGTACTTGTCTCGCGGTAAGAAAAATGGGTCGCAAAAGGACGGGTAGGGAAGAGGAAGGAGGTTTAAAAGTAAAAAAGGGAAGAGTAATGCATATTACAAGACTTCACGGAGTCCTTAACGGCAGTCATTTAATTTTGGCCACTTGAAAACATGATGTGAAGCCAGCTGGCCCATGGTTTCCTCCCTAGTGTTAACCCTTTGGGGGACATAACCGTCAATTTATAGCCATGTTTATATTTTGAAGAGATACTTGTTTAGCTAACTTCCAGAGGATCCCACTTTACTTGTCATGGAGGTCGATTGCTGAAAGTACCGCCTTCGCGTAGCATCATCTTTTGAGTACCAACATTCTGCTAAGAAACGTCAGGGTAAACAATGTTGTTAGGATTTCTCGGCTGTAGAAATGAAGAAGAATAGCCCATAGCTCTTAATGATAAGAATGCATCTGCACCGCAGGGAGGTGTAATCGAGACTTGAGGAGTACATTACAATACACACTTTTTGAATGTTAGAAACCCAAGAAGTTGAAAGTTTCTCCTCTTCAGTGCTAATACACCTCCTTTATTCGTAGTCGGAGGTCGAGGAATTGCAGCAGTACACTTAGGCGTGCACCAAATAAATAAATAAACAACATAGCAGCACTAAGTCATTATAGAAGCTAAACACTCATCGAGAGATTTTGAGAGCATTTTACGACATGGTGTTTGAAGCCCAGTGATGAACGGTTTTGAATAGGAACTCTTTCTACTTCTGGAGGAGAATTGTGTCGAATACCACTGTGACTCTAAACTACAGCAGAAAAATGGATTGATGGAGTGCTTCAATGAAGATCTAGGGAATGACAGCATTGACAGAGACGATCCACACACCACATTCCTGCTTCATTGACAATACCTTCAAAAAATGTCATCCGGGCAGTCTAGTAGGTTTCGGATCCGATTGTAGGTGAGTTTTAAGGAATAGGTATAGTTTCATTCAAGGGAACAGTACCTAAGGCTGGTCGCGAAAATAACGAATATGACAATTGCTCTGAAACGACGTTAATACTACAGTTATATGCCTTGAAACCGCAACACAGAAGCCGTTTTAAGGGGAGACGTGACTGGTATCCCATATCCGCCTGACATAGACATCCCTGTGTATCACAACCCGCTAGTAAACTTCATTGAGATGGATGAGAATGTACAAGAACGCAAAAAGAAGGATATGGAAGTGCCAAGTGGTGCGTTACCCGACAATGTATGATGATGTTATATGAAATCCAGCTGACTAGTCATTTTTGCCTAATATTGTATAGAAATAGCATCATACCTATAAGTTTAAGTTGTATCCTCCATCAACGGGCGACAGGGCGTAAGTATGAAAGAGTCAAAACAATGTTCTACCTACTATATTATGTGTGATTGAGAAAGAAGGGGGTAATGTGGACACGTTCAAAAGATATTTGTTGGCATAACGGTGAATGAAGATTCATTCGAACAAGGAATATTTTTCACAAAATTACCGTCCCTGCTGTGGAATGGACTGTTGGAAAATTCAATTACTACCCATGGGAGACTAAAGGAAGCAGGAACATGAGTTGTTGGTTCAGAGAAAGGATCGGCATATGCATGTTAGAAGCAACGACAGTTTGTTACCTATAACTCTAACCATCCGCTAAAAAGTGCAGGTAATTCTTATCCCCGCTTCGACTAACTAAAACTATCTCAGTGATTACGTTGGTCACCATGACTCCACAACCACATGGAGCACTTCACCATAGAAAGTGGCCGACCTCAGCAGCAATTACTAGTCGCCCTAGAGAAATTGTTTAGTGGAGAATAGCCGAGGCAATAAATCATAGAGTTCCATCAGTTTTTTGAAAGAGGATGGAGGGCCGCCAATGTCCCGTTCAGGTCTCTTAGAAGGATCTTTGGAGTTCGAGCCTAATATTACTACACTTCACTAACCGGATCCGTGCTTAGAACTATATCATACCTCTGATAAGAAACGAGGAGCCAGAATCAGATCGAGCAAAGTATGAGATATATTATCGACTAGTCTATGATGAACCAAAACTAAAATGAATCAGCCAGAATCTATCTAATAAACGAATGAAATTGCCTTGTACTTAAAAAACTTGCTTTAACATTTTCATACATAGTCCATAACACCAACCCACTAAGTTAACTGAAACTCATTATTTGATGTCATACGAAACTTCATGGGATCCCCAGGATGAGTTTGGAAAAAACATCTCAGAAGGCTACATTCGTTGTGAGGCAGAAGTCCTGGCCATATGAAGCCATAAAGGCGGATGTCAGCCTTTGAACTCTAATCTCCAACGCAAGCAATTTCTATTGAATACTGAGGTCAACTGGAAGCGTGCTTCAGTGGAACCCCGTGGGAATTGACAGTTGGGTCAAAAATATGAGAAAATCCACAAAGAGGGCCATTGGACCGCTAATTGCAGAGCTATCCCAATCACTTGTCATCCTATAAATGAATAATGTCATGTTGAAGTGAACATCAAAAATCAGACCCTTTCATGAGTCGATACACGCCGATTGCAAAAAGCTTCATTTTCTATCCCATTGGCATCCCTATTAACTATGTTACAGAAGTATTTTGACAAATTCAATGGAGTATCTAGTTAAAGGGGGTGTTCAAGAGTTCAAGTTAGGTTTCAAATTGTAGCCATTGCTACTGACTAAGAACGATTGACAGATCTGCTTTTTCCATTCTCATATCACCAGTTAGGTGGAGGTGGAATACTGCTAAAAGGCGCGCTACCGCATGTACGACCCGCAGATCAAATCTGCCACTATGTCTCTAAGCCAGTAAAGCCTCCTATATGTTTGTGGCAATGAGATAAGACCAAACTAGTCTGGGAAATAAAACCCTTGCTCAAGTTATGTCTTTCTGCCTTCCTCCTCAAATCTGGAAAAAGAATGTACGGGGTCATTACAAAACAAAATCTACCAACACTGGAACTTATTTTTTCAACCTGTAAATACCATTTGTGGGCTACTTTCTTCATAGACTGACAAGCTCTTTTTGTTCATTATTTTGCCAGTTGGAAAGAAAACTATGAAGGAAGGTGGTTTGGTGTTGTTAACAGCTCTTAGAAGTAATGAAAGTGATACAGTAACCTTTCGTGTCCTGCTTGGAACACATTCCTCAACTGATTTGCAGTTTAGGGAATCGCGGTTGTTTGAAGGAACAGACTCGAAGTCTGACGTATTCGACGTCATTGTAGAAGCATTGTTGTACGAAAAAGCCTGCCGTTTCAAAGGAGCCCCTGCACTCAGCAGCAGTTCATTTCAAGACGTAATAAGCTTTAAATATTAATTTAGATGAAAAGACTGTGACAGATTATGGATAGCGAAGGTGAAAGACAGCGGGAAAGAAAAGGAAACGCTGCTGCCAATAGCCATTAGGAAAAATGGCGTCATTCTCGCATTCGTGCAAATTATCGGTGCACCTTACCTAACTTGTTCGAATCCAACAAAAAAGTGCCTCAAAGGATTGTAACCACCATCTCGAAGAATGATGCTTCAAGTGGACGAGCCCTAAATTTATGGGTTGTTTTGAGCTCTGGATCCTTCAAATATTTCTTCCCGGAGATTTCAAAAAACAAAGGCTGTGACGCTGAGGTTTTTGCCCTCATTTCGTTGAGCGTTCAAAGGGGAAAACATGAAAAGTGGTAACTGCATCGGATTCGTCTCCATTACGAACAGATTTCAGGAAAAAAGCTCTGTGTTCTCCAAAAAGTATTTCGGAAGGAACAAAACTGAGAAATCCGCCAGCAATTGCTTTCTAGTAACTAAGTCTCTCGTAGCTCCAAAATACAACGGACCCCCCAGTCTTAAATTACATCAATCTTCCCTAACCTGCTTGATCTGGAAAGCGTATTCAAGCCGTTGAGGTTGGGGGTTGGTACCAATTAACCGACCCCGGAGTGATGGAAGACTCGGTTGCTCTAGGAGGATATCGATCCGAGGTTCGAACCGGTAACCCTGTGCGTGAGATAAGGCGCCACTTACCACTATACCAGCTCTGCCCTAATCATTATCCAGAAGCCATTTTTTTTACATTTACACATTCAAGACTGTATGGTAAGGCCTTTGACATAGAAAACTGTATACGCTGTGATACGCAATACCGTACTCATTCTCAGGCTAAAAACTACTTCCTGGTTTTCATCTTCCATTATAACCGAAAAAAGACATTTTCCGAAAAGGTTTTCAGATTGGTATTGAGTCGTTTCCGGGCTATAATCGCCCCGAATTGCCGAGAACTTCGCAGCATGACGCCATTTGTCAAAGGTATATTACTGATTCTGCGATAAATAATATATTTACTACCTCTGTAAGTATCGCTCATGGCAACTCAATAGGGCTCAATAGGACTGCAGTAAATTTCTCAACAAAAGCTTTAGAGAGGGAGATGTTAATCCAAATCACAAATTGTTGCTGAAACTCTTAAACTAGAGCTTACAATTGCAGCAATTTCAGAAGAATAAAAATCATCTGAGGTGGTCGACATCCGTGCCTGGCGCCCTTTTTTTCAAGTCTCAGATACAACCTAGTTCGGAGATAATTCTTTTTATTCTGAGTGACTAACTCCACTTAGATCACTTTTGTCAGACTTTACAATGACGTCATCTCTCTTGAGAGCTGTAAAGGAAAAATGAAGGAACCCCATTCAACAAATCACCTGGAAAATGTTTTCCGCAGATGGCGTCCTGCTGTGAAGCTTTCGGCAATTCGAGGCGATTGCCGGAAATCAGTCAACAACAAAAGCTGAAGAACACTTGCGTTAGGGTGGTATTTGAAATGAAAGGATCATAGGGGCTAGAAAGACATGCTCTGAGTTCCCCTCTCTGGCCTCACATGAAACATGGACCTATCCTGAAGGTCCTGTTTTGTGAGGAATGTGAACCTATGTGATCGCATGATCTTCAAAAAACCGAAGCTTCAATCATCGGATATTGAACTTCTTCGAAGAAAAAGTCCACCGTTGTTCGCTTTTCACGATTAAATCGAGCCAATTCCAGTGAGGGACGAAAAGGGGGTGTGGCGAGTGATCACATGCCTTCCTACCAGAAAGAGGATGAATTTGAAAGGACAAGGCATGAAGTTCTTTGGCGTTGGTCAATCCTCTTTGAGGGTGCGCCCACGCATTGGACTTTCCTTCGGAATCGTAGTGGCCTATTGAATCCGTATGTGGCCTATGCAATGACTTGCGGTGGCCGGCTGATGCATAACACAAGTCAGTGCTTAATCCTCCCAGACGAGCCTGGTACCAATCAATCGACTGAGGAGAGATGGAAGGTTCGCTTGCCAAGGCGGATACCGAACCTTCGAACCAAGACCATGCGTGTGGTGCACCACTTGCCATTTCACCACCTCCATCCGAGGCTGGTTATCAAAGAAGTTGAAGTCAAGCTCATTCTCGAGGTAGCTGAGATTCTTGAGATTCATCTCACTCAAATATTATTCAGAGCACGCATTAGTCGATATATCGCATCTCTGTGGTAATGTTGTCGTTCTGACTCGAAAGTAAACGATAACAGCATTGAGATTGACCTTCGGAGTTCGTGCGGTGTTTACTTTTCACCGCTAACTGGTAGTTCAATCGTTCCATTGATTTAGCAACTACGATGTTTTCGAGATCGATGCACACCAGAACCAATCAAGCCTTTCATACCTCGGTAAATTTGAACCAGTCTCGTCTTGGAGGACTATAGCACTGACTCGTACATCAGCTGGGTATTGCGATTCACTGCATACGCAGATAGTAATTCAAAACGCCACAATGATTTTATAGGGAAGTCCATGCGGGAGCGTGTCCCAAACGGGACTGAATGAAGTTGAAGGCCATCTCCTATTTTCCTTACCTTTTTTCCTGACTGGCATTCGTAATGGAGCGCATATGGCAGCATTGATTCTTTCCAATTTACGTTGTTCAGCCCCCTCCGTGCTCCTGTCCTTTAGGCTACCCTGATTGATGTTCCCAAATCACTTTTCCTTATGCTAGAATAAATCACGTCGACAAGAGAAAGAAGATTTATGAATCGGCGTAGAAACATTATGGGGCAACGCTGAAGTACGGATCCCATGTTTGGCTTTATGAAAAGTATGGAAGTCATCATTAATTTATAAGGACGACATGGGTGCTACTAACCGCGTTTTTCCTTTCGAAAGTACAACTTCTCATGCGTAAAATGATATAAAGCCATTTCGACATGCGTCTCTGATGCATGGGTACATGTGAATACATTTTGAGGTGGAAAGAAAGAAAGAAGCTATCCACTTCCACGTTTACAACAGCTGAAGACGTGAGTGATTTGATATTGATCATGTTTCGAAATACTTTTATAAGCAACTTCTACTCTATTCGTATGTCTTCGTTTCGAGCATTTCAGACGGTGTATCGCTGCGCCGTCACATACCGAAATTTTCCTTGACTTTTGCCTTTACGCAAAAAGGAGGCGGAGGGATTTATATGACACTTCTGAGAAAGGTCCTGTCTTGAATGCTTCCCTTCTATTTGAAAGACCAACGATGCCTTCAAGATGGAAGCCTCAATCACGGGTGTGGTGCGTTAGGAACGAAATGGTCGCATCGCGGTGAGAGGGGCGTCGCGCGCGAAGGAATGTAGCAGGATGCAGCAGTAGGTAAGGAATACAAGAACAAAAGTACTAATAGGGGAATTATGCATAAAATAATGATCGCATATCGATTTAGCTGTATGAATAACGCCAGAGCTGTAATAACGGCAAATGAGCGGTCCGCGACAGCCGCGTGCGGCCAATCGATTACCTTAAATCGTTCCTAACGCCCGTCTCCCCTCAATCACACTTGTCTCCACACAGACCCTTCAGAGTAGAAAGCCCATAACTGACAGTAGACTCGACGAACGGCATGCTTCAAAATGACATTTTAGTAATTCCGCACCATTTCAGGGGAGGTCTGCACGCCTACGTTTTCAAACTTTTCAGTCCGATCTCAACAGGAAGTCAAATTGAGTAGTTCCACTTGGCAAATTGCTTTTGCGAGCATCGGCCTATAAGCTTACTTTCTATTATTTGGGTGAAAGGGCTTATAATTTTCAAAAGTATCTATTGTGCCGCGCTGCCTGTGAAAAGTGTTTTCCAACAGGAACTTGTGGTGGTTGTGGCGCTACATCCTCGTCAAACGGTGCAGTAGCTAGTGGTGCTGACGTATCCTCATTTCTACGGACAGGGCTTCGAAATATTCTCTGATTGGAAGACTACACTCCCACTTTTGTTAGTGGAGAAAAATGGGGTGTGCAAAGAACCGAATGGATCTCTTGGTCTGTAGATTTCTACATACCATTGTGAAACGACACAGAAATGTCTAATACTTTTGAGAAACGACAGTAATCATCTGACGGTAAGCATCAGCTTACTAGATTCAGATATCAGATTGTTCAGCAGCTATAGAAGTCCTTTGGACAAAAACTATTCGGATATGAAACATTTTCTGGTAAAAATTAATTGGCGTGAAAACCAGTGGAGATGAGCAAGGTTAAGAGTGCTAGAAATGGTTCAGTGATCATGGGAACGCTGAAGATTCAACGCACATTTTTTTTCAACTTGAATGGGATGTGAAAGAACAGTAAAGTATCTGAGGAAGACACTTGAAGAATGT
Source organism: Haemonchus contortus (assembly GCA_000469685.2). NCBI lineage: Eukaryota > Metazoa > Nematoda > Chromadorea > Rhabditida > Trichostrongylidae > Haemonchus > Haemonchus contortus. The sequence continues at coordinate 34,074,056 of LS997563.1, read as the reverse complement.
GTAGAACCCTACCAATCACAGAAATCATAACTAATGATGAGATTAAACAAAGCGTTTACTTAGAGTATTACCTACTAGGAGTGTGGGACATGAAGATTTGCTCGAGGTTTTTAAGAGGCCTCAAAAAACATCAAAATAACTATAAGGGATTCAATGGAGGTACTAGTCCTGGATAAAGTAGCACCTGCCTTAGTCCAAGCTATATATCATCACCAAGTTATATTGGTACAACCCATTAAAGCTATGGCAAGGCAACAGATTGATGAGTGTCCTCAGGATTGCGACAGACAGATCGACACATGCCATTACTCAGCAGTATTTATAAGTACGAACGGCCGTTCGAAATCTCTTTTCAGAGGTACTCATGCATTACTGAGCAATCGGAAATGTGAAAGTATTCCTGCACTTTTCCGCATCTTCCCTATGCGTGTATGCAAGCTTGCATAATTGAATCATTTTAGAATAGGGAAAAGGGAGAGATGAGGGAGAGACAGGAAGGGGATCTGTAAGTTCAGAGGTCAGCATTCCATCACTTCAATATAGAAACGCCTTCACAGGAGAGAAAGAGATGGAGGTTTGGACTGAGAAAGGGAAGTAAATGCCTACGCGTTGAATCACTTGGATTGTTGCTCACGAATATGGAATCCTTGAAGGTAAACGATGTAGCCAAGCTGGAAAAGGAGCATGAAGTTTGTCAGACTTTCGAGCAACTGCATGTGAACTAAGTAGTATACCCAGCTATAAGGAACTCGTAAATATTGGGTCTTTAGTCAGGGTCAGGATTGACAAACAGTTCTATTCTCCCATGTTCAACTCTTACTTCTGCCGCACGGCTAGGATGCTGGTCGAATCCTCATCAGAGATGTTCAAATCATAGAATGGTAAGGTATTTGAAAAGAAATCATAGAATAAGACATGAGATGTGTTTTTGAGTCAATCCAGATGTGATAACATTGGCTTTTTAAATTCGGAATGTTTAAGTCGGGAGGGGGGGGGGGGGGGGGGGAAGGGAGGGGGGAAGGTGGTGTAGTGGCGAGTGCTGAACTATTACACAGGCATGGCAAGGGATCAGTACTCTTCTATGTCAAACGAGCCTTCCTCGCTCCGCGTTCAGTTAATCGGTACCAGATATGCTTGGGAGGATGAAAAGGTTGACTTAAACATCGGCTTGCCATCACAATTCGTAGCATAGACTGCATACGCATTCAAAACGTCACTACGATTCTGAATCGAAGTCAAGTGCCAAGGCGCATCCCTCAGACGGGATTGATAAACGCCCAAAGAGCCTCAAGACTTTTATTTTATACACATACAATGAGCAGTGTCCTTTCGTAGTACTTCTAAACTTTGGAACAATCTAGGAAAATGTGAATGAGAAAACTTTGGTAGACTCCTCCCGAATACTGTAATGCAAGGTGGACCAAAATTATGATGACACAGATATGGGAGACGGGCGTTAGGAACGATTTTGGGTAATCGTTTTGCCGCACGCGGCTGTCGCAGAATACTCATTCGCCGTTATTACAGGTCTAGCGTTCTTCATACAGCTCAATCGAAATGTGATCATTATTTTATGCATAATTCTTCTATCAGTACTTTTGTTCTTGTATTTCTTACCTACTGCTGCATCCTGCTACATTCCTTCGCGCGCGACGCCCCTCTCACCGCGACGCGACCATTTCGTTCCTAACGCACCACACCCCACAAATATCACATTTCCGAAAACGAACAGAAATTCAGTGAAGCAAACCAATGCCAAAAGAAATCACCACTAATCTCTTACCGAAATAGTGTACATTGGAACTGAGATCTGTTGCTTCCTGCTTCCACTCAACCCCGGAGACGACGATAGAAGCTGTCCACAGTGGCAGGCAGGGCATTTTCGAGATCATTCCAGTTCTTGTTTGGGCCGACGCGTGTTTTAATTTCCAAGGTTGACCGCACTGAAAGATCCATGAGATGGGATCTAGGTAAGGGCTCTTGCGTGGTCACGGATCGAAGGTTGAGTAGTCGGGAAACTCTTTTTACGAAATTCTGGATGATCTCTGGTTTGCGGTTAGGAGTTTCATCCCAGGAACATGTTCGGTTTGAATCGCCAAAGCGTCTAATTAAACATGGAGAGATTAAATGGGACTTCAAATCAACTTTGACTCCTTAATTTACAAATATATTCGGTGTCTTTGCCTCGATCGGGCGGTGATACTCGCAAAGGCCATTACAGAAAGTTAGTAAGTCTAGCGCTGTACCACTTCCATTTCTTTCAACTTCCTACCGTCGCTCTGATCAGTGAGCACCTTCCCCATCGTGAATATCTTTTCGTCGGTGAACCAGAAATTCCCTATGACTATTTATTTGAAATTCGAGTAGCAGCAGCTGTGAACGGACCTTTCCCTTCTCGTTGGCCTGCTCACTCGGGAAATCACTCCCTGATCTATGAAGGGCTTATTGTACAGATGCTTTTTCATGATTTTGCGCAGGAAACTGCATGAGTTATCCGTTCCTTCAACAAAATTGTGCACAGAATGAACTTCACTGCTACGCAGACCTTCGCCCTGCTCCCTCAATACTCCTCCTGAATGTGAGCGTAGGCCTTTCATGTTTATCCCTCCGATCTGCAGTTGCTCTCAACCCTGTACAGCGTCTTATGGTTGTATATGCCAGCTGCCTTCTTATATCGAGTCTTCTATAGATGTCCCGTGCTAAAAGTGCTTGTAAATGCAAAGTGATGTTTGATTCACGGAGTAGTTACACCTCCATTATTTATAGGATCTGCCAAAAGTTCAGTATCACTGGGGAGAAAACAATGAAATTTACCGTGGAAATGGAAGAAACCGAATGAAATGTTATAGTCTCAGAAAAAATGGTATGAGCGTCAGCGTGCGGCGTCATCATAATTTGGCGCACCCTGTACTATCAAGATCAAGTGGGATGGATGGCAATCTGAAGGAAATATCCCAGTTTAAGGGAATTTCGAAAGCTTTCAGATGAAAAGAAAGAGAGAAACAGAACCTGAGGAAAAAGGAATTTTGTGACTAATTGCTTTACCACTCACCTGTACGTCGAAGGGTGTGTGACTGTGTATCGGTATATCGCTATGCGATGTGTGCCGGTGTATGACCTGTAGATGTTTCTATTTCTAGTTTGTATTTAAATGTTTCAGAGATGAACCAGAAAACGAGTGTTTCGTTGGGGTGATCGGCTTGTAGTTACTAACCCTCTAACTCTGCAATTGAGTTAATCATGCCTTCCAATCTATCCCTACCGTCCTAAATCATCTTTACATCAAATATGGATTTTTTCTGTTGGCACGTAAGGAGGGCCAAACCCCATCCCGTAAGATAGTTAATTCTAAGCCCTTGTAATTGTAAGTTCCGTAAGTTCCAATATCTTGAGAGCAAGGAAGCGAATGTCCATGGACCGGTAAATGTTTTTATAAATCGAAATTGAGAAAAAAAGAAACTGTTTCCTCGTCTCCCAATAGAATTTCAATTCTTCAAGTTCTCCAGGTATCAACTTTGAGTGTTTTGTAGCAGATGGATAAGAGTCTGGGACGTCGAATTGACCACCTGAACAGAAAATAAAAGAAAAAAACGAAGCACACCCGAGGTTTTGTGATGTAATACTATTTGACATAACTCTAAAAATCGGAGTTGTGCGCAGGAAGCCTGCCAGTTTCAGTCATGGATGAAGAGAAATCCTTTTTGTGACATAACAGTTTATCCCAACTTCAGCTGTATTGAATGACTTCGAACACACAGATCATTTTATTGAATGCGTTACGCTACAGCTTGCAGAACAAACACAACCACAACATAAAATTACAAGAACGTACACGGTAAAAAGATACGCACAGTGGATGTAAAAATTGAAGAGAAAACGGAAAACACTTCATAATTCAACGGAAAATTTGGAAGCAGCTACTGCAAACATTGGACACCATTTCCCTTTAAGGACTACCCGAACGACTTCTGCTTCGCGAGCCACGAGCATCTGAACCTCGTGGTGATTCTTCTTTGCCATTTGGAGACGACGACCGACGCCCACGAGGGCTTGCACTACGGCTGCGGCTTCGGCGAGGCTAAATTGATATCATTAGAATATATAAAACAAGATCAAGAAAAAAAAGAAAAGAACAGTCCTCGTCGAAAGAATCGTAACATGATTTCACAACGTTGATGAAACCTTGAACCTTGATTTATTCATTGAACTTTAGCGCCAGCGTTTCATATCGAACACACTGTCACACACAGCAACACTTGAACATGCAGAAATGCCCGGCATGACTTTCTGATGAATCAACGGAGTATGATGTGGTCTGCTAAATTCGACTCACCGATGCACTGCGACTCTTGCTACGAGGTGAGCGAGATCTTGAACGGCGAGGAGAACGGCTTCGGCTGCGACGACGAGGAGACCGCGAGCGCGACCTAAGAAACGAATAAAAATATATTTCGATATTGATGCTTCACAGTCTTGTTTGGACTACATCGCACGATAATGTATGATCCTTTGTCGGTTTTCGATTTTATGTAGCGCTACTCTTCACTCAAATGCTTTTCGAGCAAACGCGCCGTTGAGCTTCTGTGCATGGGCTCGAAAGCTCTCAAAATTAAAAGTGATAACTGTTCAACTCAACAATGAGAATCGTGCGAAGAGTCGTAGCAAGACCTGCATCATTTCTTCAAACCAACAATGGACAAATTATCACCATGAGTGAGCTGCTCGATGTGATAGAAAATGCGGAAAACGCTGCAACTATTCAGAGAGCTTGATTACCGACCACCATGGCCATGGAATCGGCAATAACAGGTTCATTCAGCATTGCAGAAGCTGATACTCAGGTTCTGCACCCGAAAGTGCTGTTCTGCACTGATACTGCACCGCACGGCTGCACATCTGGTCACAGAACTGCTACTGCTGCTCTGCTCTGCTCGACAGCAATTCTGCTACTAGCCGCCAACAGCGGCCGTGACTGCAAACCCAGCTACGGCCGACCTGCGACAAGCACAGTTCAAAATGTCTATTTTCTGATGGTGAATAAGAAAACACAAAACGGTGCTACAATTTGGTAAAACCTGAAATCCCCCTTCCTACTTGTCAAATGAGTATTTGATTGCACGGTCGCTAAACGAAGCAAAAACGTTCGTGACATGATTTATCGAGGGGTTCCAAAAGTTCGTGCCGTTTCTATGCTTTTTTACCCTGAATCTGTGAAGACTTCTTAGCCACAACTTGTCCATTCAATTCTATTCACAAGAGCGAACACACATTGAATTGAGGGATAGTGATAGGTGATACATCTGCAGCTGTTCGTGTTTTTGATTTCCGCAACGTAGAAAGAAGCAAAACATATTATTGAAGTGTTATCACTGTTGCTATTACCCCCCCCCCCCCCCAAGACAATCGCCGATTCTTTAGCTGAGCTTATTATCTACCTCGAGAATTGCGCTTACTTTAGTGAAGTTAACGCATTGAGAACGATATCGATTTTAGTAATCAACACGGTCCTACCAAAAAAAGAGGATTGAGAACATGACTATTCTATGATTTCCCGAGAACACAGAAAAATTCCATTCCATAACAATCGGAACACAGTGATAATCATTACACTACACTTATTCAAACCGCTCCTGCAGAACTAAGGTAATCCTTCTGGAATGAGTGATTGACGAAGAAAGTTGCCTTTTCATCAATCTATATCTTGGGGAATTGGAAGAGTTGAGGGCAGCACATTTTGAGATAGATGTGTCTACGTGAAGCATAACGAGGTAGTTGGAAGCAAGGTAATCCTGACAGAGAGGAGTCGAACGGGCTTTGTATAATTCACAACAACAAGCTTATGTAGCTCAATGGAGAAAAATTTGCGGGTAGAGCAATCAGAGAATTATTGGGTACTAGTCATATTCACGTGTGTTTGACTTTGATATCCTTATTTTCCATGAACCGCAATATCAGTTTGACAAGAAGCCGTTATGCTCATATCCCTCACAATATAATAGAACTACTAACCAGATCTGGCACGAACTTTTGTATCTGCTGACTCTATCAAACACCCAAACAGTTGTAGGAGCTACCTGCGGAATCCGTGAGCAATTACAACAAACACTACAGATTGCCGTTATGAAGTGCCGGGCATTTATGGGACAACTCACACGCGCATAACTCGAATTATCAAAGTTTGCAGCGCTCACGGACCCTTTACTGCATCACCTGTGACACCAAATATTTGATCGGAAGCCAATATCTTGTTATAGCATCTTTTGAAAGGTTGCCATGAACGGCTTGTTCACTGCTACTCAGCATTTTCTCCTTTTGCCACACGACTCAATCATTGTAGGACGAGCTTACCTGCCACGTCTTGTGTAGGCTCCTCTCTCATCAATGGGTCGCTCATAGCGAGCCATTGCCACACGAATTTCACGCCCTTCAACCCAGCGTCCATCAGTTCGATCCATAGCGTACTCAGCATCGCGGCGACTAGAAAAATTCGAGTTATGTCAAAAAGGGAAATCGTGCATAGACGATAATTACCTATGCACCAACAACGTAACAGAGCACAGGTGACTGAAACGTTCAAAAACCAACCATAAACAAAAGCAGGATCTGAATCATTACCTGTAAAAGCGTACAAATCCGAATCCTTTGCTCTGACGAGTGTATTTGTCTCTAGGAATATGAATGTCTCCGATTTCTCCATATTTGTCAAACATTCGACGAAGATCCGCTTGGGTTGTATTATAAGAAATGTTATCGACCTTAAAATATACTCCTATCACCAACACTAAGCGCAAGTTTATTACCTATTTCGTTCTACTATATACATCACAATTTCCATCCTACCCTGCTCTGAATACGAGCTCATACTTTATGACTACTTGCCGCCACTGTTTACAATTTAGTTTTGCCGAAAGACTAGTTTTGTGATGGGTAAATCAACGCTCACCTTCAAAGAGTAGAGCCCTTCAATCGGTGGTGGAGCACGTCGAGACATGCTGATCTGAAAGTCCAGACAATTTAGAAACATATCCCGCTCACAGGATTTGGAATACTTAAGTCAGCCTTACAATCGACCAAATACGAGCTACAATGCAACCCTTTACCGAATGTAAAACCCGCAAATGGTAAACATTTGGCATTGATAGCAACCAATCGAAGTCACTTAATCAATCGTGCTTCACAAATGATGGTGAAATGACATGTAGTCGAAAGTAGTAAAGTCGAGTACAAAACGAAAGTAGTCCACACTACAGATTCGAAGCTAAAAACGAATTGGGAACCGGATGAGCGTGCACAACCGCTCCGCACGGCCGCAACGACCATAAAGAACGCGGCTGTTGCGCTGTTAACAAAACTCGTCCACACGCGAGGCAGTCGATTGGCGCGAAGCCAAAATTCCTTTAGGGTACTCAGCTGCAAAGTAACGCTCCAGAGTCGACCGGACACATATTTGTGATAAGCGGTGAGTTAACAAAGAAGATAGTTCCACATCTCCCATTTCCCATAATTCGTTTCTCTCGCTAGGTAACGGAGCGGATCTGATTGCTCAATCAGCGGGCATGGCAAAATGCCAACTTTTTCCTACTCTGTTGGCACGGTGCCATCGGTGTTGGCCCGATGCCAGCTACACCTACAGAGGTTGTAAATTGAATTGTGGGAGCTTCTTCTCTGAAATGGGTAGGAAAATTGTTTGCTATGCATAAAATCTGTGGAGTTAATGTTGGAAATGTAGTGAACTCCGTTAAAAGGATGGAATTTTGAACTAACAGAAGTATCGTAGGGCTCAGGAAGTGTTCAAGCTGCCACGCGGGACTTTCTTCTTCTGTTCGAACACAGTATGGTAGTACGCCTTTATGAGTTACGGACAATAACGACCCACTTACAGTCTGTCACTGTGACTTGTGTGGAGAAAGAGCAGTCCTCTGATTTCTTCAACTAGGCAAACTTGTGACTGAACGATTGTTGCAAAAGCAAGAAGCGACTGGCTCCTTCTCCTCACCTGCCTTTATACTGTATGACAAGCTTATCTCATGAAATCTAACAACATAGTCGGCGCCCGCAAGCTCAAGAATCTTCAACATTGTTGCATACGACGATGAATCACTACTAACAATTGCGTCTACAGTACACCTAAATCAATTAAAGGTAACAGTCAAATTATGATCACATCATTTGAAGCTTCGTCGACTCGTCGACACTCCGCCCGGCTTGAATCCTCGCTCCGAACGTAAATGTTCGATCTTCTTTTCCAGCCGTTTCATTCTTACTCTTACTTCACCTCTCAGGTCCGGCACGACACACAGTGCGCGATGATGTCCCTTCTGTGGAGCAAGATCCTCGATGATCGTCCCACGGATTCTCTTGCAGTAGTAGCAGTCTCTTGGGCGGAATCTGCACTTGTCTTGGGGGCATTTGCCCAAACAGCGTTTACACAGTCCCTTTCGATTCACGATTGCATTCCGATCATGCCCGTCTTGTACCTCAGGGCAGGAATCTGAGAAGTGAAGATTTACAGCATCGCAAAAAGCACAGACGTTGGCCACCCCGCTGCTGTCTCCAATGTCTCTGTAGGGAAACTTCAGAAGAACTTGTTCCAACTCGAGAGCTTGTTCGCGAAGTTGTACCACTTGTGCCGGATTGTCGGTGCATTCTTCTTCTTGCTCATTTGTCACTTCCTCGTCTCCTTGTATTTCTTGAATCATTTTCTCGAAGTAGTCTCGATCAGTTTCCGTCTCCGTTTGTGCTCGTTCTAGAGTGGCGCCTTTCTTGTTCGGCTCGGTTTCTTCCATCTTCTCATGTTCTCTTGTGTGCATAATCTCTTTGAGATTAGCAATTCTCACCTCCTGTTGTTCCACCTGCTCCTTCAGGTTTCTGATCTGCTCCGCCGTTACTTCGGCCTCTACTGTCATTTCCTTTCGGAGGATGCGAAAGAGCTGCTTTTCCTGCAACTGCATACAATCATCCAGTCTCTCTTCAGCTCTCCTTTTTTCTTTGCAGAGTTCGTCGACAATTCTTTCGAAGTTGCTCGTGCTTTGCGCAACAAAACTTTGCGTAATCGCTGATAATTGCCTCGGCCAGCCAAGAATTTTGTAGTATAATCAATGGGTTCTTGGCATCTGTGCTTAGTTCACTGAACTGCAAGCGTCCGTAGCATCGTAGCAGGCCTTCGCTGTCTGGTTTGATGTTCAAGTGATGCATGGATCGCGAAACATAGGGGGTGACAATAGACCGTTGATGGGTTTTAACCAGGATTTTCCCAGCAGCCTTGATTTCTGTTCCTGTGACACGTGTTCCTGTCTCGCTTCCATTACACAGCATTGGTGAGACTTGTATTGGGTGAACGCGATTTTCATTAGTTCGTCGTACGAGATTTTGTATGAAACGTAGAACATAAGCGACGACGATTTTTATTTTGAGGAGTGACTGTCCTGCCAGGATGTCAAATAGTCCAGACTCCTTTCTTGGTGCCCTATTGTCTTTTATTTGATCCAGAGCCAGAGCGTTGCTGGATACTGGTAAGGAATCGGATTCCTCCCCTGGGTTCCGGCTCAGATCCACAAATTTACAAATGTTGGTCCAGTTCTCCGGTGCTTCTCGGAGCATGCTCGGTCCATTCCACCACAGATGATCCTGCAGTTCAAATTGAGAGAGTCCTCTAGTTGCACAATCAGCTGCGTTGTACTGCGACGGTATGTGACCAAAGCATACTTGAACTCCCAAACTTTCCAGGTGGCTTGTTATTTTTCCGATCTCATTGAGCCTGTTGAAAATCATGACGCTCAGTTTTTGTAGTGGTCGCGACTTTATCCAGCTGAGCACGATCTCTGAATCTGTCAGGATGCACACTTGTTGGATTCGAACCACTGATTGCAGTTGAGACAGCACAGAGTTAGTTAGTCTCATGGCCAACGTAAGAGCGTCTAACTCCATTTTCGGAATTGTAGATTTTGCTTTGAGAGATGGTAGTTTGGTTTTTGCCATGATTATGTGACAGCTCTCTGGCGATCGTAGATAAACACAACTCGCGATAGCTTCAGTGCTGGCATCGGCGAAGGTTATTAGCATTACTTCGGATTGTTTGCCAGTCAAGTGTCGGGGGAGAACTTTCTTGAATCCTTGCATTCCATCACATATTTGACGCCATTCGTATTGCAGCTTTGATGGAAGCTGAGTATCCCAATCGTACTGGTCTTTCCAGAGAGATCGTAGGAAGATCTTGCTACGATGCATTAGCGGAGCCAGCCAGCCTAGCGGGTCATATACTGAGGCTATGGTGCTTGCCACTGCACGTTTGGTGACTGTCTCACTTCTTCGTAGCTCACAGGAAATTTCTAATGTGTCCGTAGTAGATGACCATGGAACTCCCAAAACCTTAGGGCAAGTGTTGACGGATTTGTCCTTTTCTGCCATGAGATCTCTCAGTCTGATGTCATTGGAGACAAACTCGCGGATGTTCATATTGAGGTCGTTGAAGATCTTCTTCGTCCGTGAGTAACTCTCCACAGCTTCTTCGAGAGTATCCATGCTCAAGACAAGATTGTCGACATAAAGATTTTCTTTGATGTCGGCAATAAGTTTGATGTCTTCTCCGTATTGGTTTAGATGGAAATGTGTGGTCCCTGCGAGAAGGAATGGAGAAGAGTTCAAGCCGAAGGTGACTCTTGTAAACCGTAAAACTCGTACGTTTTCGGGAGAAGGTGGCAACTTGTGATCATGTAACCAAAGACAGCGTGTAGCGTCACGATCTGACTCGTGAAGTCTTACTTGTAAAAACGCTTTTTCCACATCCGAGATGATACCGATTTGCCCTATACGAAAGCGCAGTAAAACTCCATATATTTGTGGTAGTATTACTGGTCCACGGTGCAAAACGTCATTTAGGGAGGGACACCCTTTGTGGTGTGCTGAGGCGTCGTATACGATGCGTAACTTCGTTGTTGCCTTGCGTGGAGTCAAAACGGCTTGGTGCGGTATGTAGTGCACCCTCGGACCACTGGGGGGTGCATCTTCTCGAACGTCTTCTAGGATGTTGAGTTCGAGTTGTTCTTGGAATATCTCATTGTACCTCTGTAGGAGATCGGTATTTTGTTGCAGTGAGTTCCACAAGCTTACCAACCTGCGGAAGGCAATGGCCCGATTGTTGGGGAGTGTGGCTGACACATTTTTCCATGGGAGGCGAACGTAGTATCCATCAGTTCTTTTCTCTATAGTTTTATTGAATTCTTCCCATACTTTTTGATCTTCCTGGGCCTGGATTTCCTTCTCTGAGCTCATAAACTCTTCGGTTCCTGCGGTCTCCAGTTCCCAGAACGTCTCCCATCGTTTCTTGTCTTCGGTATCCTCATAGGACTGAATGAGTGTATTGACCTGGGGCTCGTCAATGGTCCAGTAATCGTCGTCGTCCGGTTGGTTTCCTCGAAGCTGGCCTGTTAGAAGGTGGCCGAGCCGTGTAGGAAGGAGATGAAGGCCTGAGGGCAGTTTCACATGAGGCTTATCGTCATGGATTAAGGGCCACAGTTGGTCGCATCCAAGTAATATCAACGGTTTGGTGACCGATTGACCGTCGTGGGTGAGTATGGGGAGATTTAGTTCTTCAACGAACTTGACATCTTCTTGCCTGATTGGTGGGGTGACGAACGAACTTGTCAAAACATCGTAAGTGAGCAGACTCAGGGAAAGAGGGTTACCATCAATGTCCCATATTTGAAGATTCACACGACGACACGTTTTCTCGCGTACATCTTTGGTACCAAACGTGCGTATCTTCAGTTTGACTTGTGCCACTGCAGGTAGCTGAAGTTCATTCGCCAGGGTTGCGTCTATAAATGAGACTTGTGCTCCGGTGTCTATCAGTACCGTAATTTTCCTCATTACCCTGGTATTCGGATCAAGCACCGTTGCTTGTCCAGTAGGCAAAAAGGTGTCATGAGCTCGAAAAGAAATCTTTTCTGAATGCATTTCCAAGATACTTGTCTCCTCTTCAGGTGTACTATCTTGGCCTATGTTGTTAACCTTTAATGTGCCTCTATCAGCCTTGCGAATTTGTCTTGCTTTAACAGTTGCGCGAGCATTCTGATCTCCATCCTTTTTCACACCTGTTCCCATTTGTTGTTTTTTCTCGAACTGGAAGCAACATGATGTGTGATGCGGCTTCTTGCACTTGAAACAAGGAGGTTTCTTACATACCGTAGTTGCATGATAAGGAGAAGCGCAAATCAGGCAAAGCTTCCTTTCTCGGAGATACTGAGATCTCTCCTGTGGTGACTTGTACTTGTCGCATTCTCCTGACTTATGATTTTTACCGCAGTACATACAAGATGAAATATAGGTCTGCGGGAGGGGTTTGTGCTTTTGTTCACTCCGTTCCTGGATTTTCGGCGTCGCAGGCCGTCCGATGTAGGCAGAAATCATTTCCTCACTTGAAATGGTGTCTTCTAGATATTTCAGCATTGTTCCCATGGTGAACTCGCAGTTGTCCGCTTGCTTCTTTAGCAGTACTTTTCGCTGGATGTGCTCTGGAAATTTGCACAGAATCTTTTTCAGTAGCCACTGGCTATTTACATCTTCGTTCTTGCTTTTCAGTTGCTCCACCAGAACTTGTATTTGTTCAAAAAGTGCCCGTTGATCACGTATGGCCGGCGACCTTAAAGAGCAGCTTTCTAGCTTGTCGATCAGTCGGAAAACGAGTTCCTCCGAATTGCCATACTTGTTTTTCAGAAAGGCTATCGCAATTGGATAGTTCTCTGCATTCACTTGAAACTTTTGCACCGATTCAAGCGCTTCTCCCTTGAGGGCATTCAAGAGATGGTTGAACTTGAAAAGAGCGGGCAAATCTTGCGAATGGACATTCGCATTAAAAAGTTCCCAGAAGTTGTCCCACTCCCAGATATTGCCTTTAAAGAGGGGTATCGGAATTGTGGGGAGGTCCACCTTCCTTGCTTGTGAAGTGGATGAGGAGGGGACTTGTAAAGATGATGTTGCTGGTAGGAGGCTTGTTCCATCTTTACAAGACTTGAAAGCACGGAGCCGACCTTGGAGAAGAATAGTGTAGTCAAAGGCTGCGATCAGGGTTCCTTCTGCCTTGGTGGTATATTCTTCGAAGTCTTTGGTCTCCTTTTCTGGCGGGTCAGGAATGGCGCTTAGTGTCTCAGCGTAATTCTGAAGCAGCTCTCTGATTTTCACATTCGCTTCCTCTATAGCTCCGATTGCTTCTTCCAGTCTCACTGTGCTTTCCCTGATGAAGGTAGGTCTGCTGTCGTCTTCTGCTGCGGCCACGCTGAGCGTCTCTAGTCTCTCTGACTTGAAACGAGTGATCGCTGATTCCAACTTATTGGAATGCAAAGTAAGTAATCGTTTAGGGGTCACAAGTTGGTATGACATGGTACTCAGATATCCGCCTGTGGAAACGACTTACTTGATGACTGGTACTTGAAAATCGTAATTGTTCACTGAGGAAAAATGCTTCGCACTTGTTCACCTATGAAATGCTTTTCACTTGTTCACCTAGAAAGATGTTACGACTGACCTGGTTTCGTCTGCCCGATGCACCATGAAGTATCGTAGGGCTCAGGAAGTGTTCAAGCTGCCACGCGGGACTTTCTTCTTCTGTTCGAACACAGTATGGTAGTACGCCTTTATGAGTTACGGACAATAACTACCCACTTACAGTCTGTCACTGTGACTTGTGTGGAGAAAGAGCAGTCCTCTGATTTCTTCAACTAGGCAAACTTGTGACTGAACGATTGTTGCAAAAGCAAGAAGCGACTGGCTCCTTCTCCTCACCTGCCTTTATACTGTATGACAAGCTTATCTCATGAAATCTAACAACATAGTCGGCGCCCGCAAGCTCAAGAATCTTCAACATTGTTGCATACGACGATGAATCACTACTAACAATTGCGTCTACAGTACACCTAAATCAATTAAAGGTAACAGTCAAATTATGATCACATCATTTGAAGCTTCGTCGACTCGTCGACATCGAAGTCGGAGCAAGGTGCAAGGGGCTATTTAAGCTCTCTCAGTTCAATGGTTCCCACTAGTCAGCAGGGTCAATACTTACTGTAAATGTCAACCGTAAATGGCCAAAACCATCAAGGTATGGCAATAAATTAATAAATAAAACGAGCCATTGTGCATACTGAACTGTTTGCTGGGGCGTTGCGAACCCTCTGGCTTATTGCCATATCAACCCATCGATTGAAGTAACAACGTGACTCCTCATTTTTCTTTATTAACAGCAAGAAAATACAGCTGCACTCCTGACCACTTTTATAGTCCCAGTGTTTGGAAATTTACAAGGCAAACCATAAGAATAGTTGTTATCACTGTGCATTATATCAGGCACACACTGAAAAATTGAAAAGATAAAGCCGCTATAAGCAGAATGTCATGCTGTTGTTCGTTATGGTAAGATAGTTGCACAGACACCTGTCCTCAGTGGAATTGAGTTGTACAAGAAGCTTCTACACGTAATTTCTCAAAAGTTCAGATGTCTCCCGGTAATATCTGAAAGCTTCCATAGGAATACCAACAAAATACACTGTTCGTTGTATGCGCATAACATATCAAGGGCTTTTATGATATTGCAACCGGTTGACCGGGCCATAATTCATCTATCTTTTTGTTTTAGGCTACGAACCGCTTGAGCACTATGTAGACGAAGGCATTTAGATGAGGCTTCAAAGCAAAATGCTTGACACAAGTCCTACTGAATTTCAAAGGCATAGTGGTTGGATTCAAGCCCGTTAAGAAGAATTTGTTGATTAGGAGAGTTGGGCCTTGGAGGGTCAGATAGGAAGACGTAGCAGGATATTTTACGCGCACACAAGTGGGTCATTTATGGTATAGCAGTTCAATACAGGCTTCTAGAACTTCCAGCATGATAGGACTTTGCATAATTTTCGGCAGATACCATGTAATACAATACCCACAACTTGGAATTCGAGTGGCGAACGCCATTGAGCATCTTTACACGGTATCACTGCGATGAAAAACGACGCTCAGTAAACAAAAACAGATCTAAGACTGCCATATGGACATGTCACCAGAGCCCTACTTCTTCATATCAAAAATTCCTAGTGAAAATTCAGTGCAAATCCAGCAGATAATCAGTGAACAGGTGTAGTGAATTGATGCTGTCACATATTATGAAGACGTTTCAAAAGAGCAATGAAGTCTTCGTGTGAGGCATACAGAGGCTCGTTGGAATCAACAGAGATCCATCTGACATGCGCAGCGTCGCTTCCAGCCTAAAGCAGAAAATATTATGAGGCTTTTGAAAAAAAATACAGTACTAGAACCTGGTCTTGAAGTCAGTTTACTTGATGTTTTAGTAAAAAAAAAAGAAAGAGAAGGACGAAATGGGGTCAGCAGCCCATCGACCCATCGATCAAGCAAAACCATTGCTAACATTGCAATCCACATTCACTCGAAAAACCTTGTTTTCTTCCTTCTTTTATGTTCTCCTTAATCAAGGCAAATTCTAAACCTCAGATTAGAAGGAATCGATGAACATGATACTTTGACGGCGACAGGACTACCTGAATCCGCATCGCATCTTCCTATTATTATCGAGTCACTGCAATGGCATCGCTTATTTCCTCGGGTTTCCCTACTAGAATACTATGTCTCCTAATTCTAACGAGATTATTCGCCTTCCCCTCCCCTTTCTCAATGCTAAGGATTTCATCCGAAGGTTAACGGCGTTAGAAAAGGGTCTCCACAATGAATTACCCAAGTATAGCGATGTACCACTACCAGCTTTTGCTGAGGAAACGTTCAAAGTGGCTCTGTCACCCACGTGACCGCTGTATTCGTCACGCACTTATCTCTTTGCCTTTTGTTGTAACAGTTATAGGGAACTCGATCAAACCTTGAGTTCAACTTTATCGAAAAGAGCAGTCGAATCGTGGAAATTGACACATACTGTCTCCATCCAAGCATTATCCGTGTTTCGAGGGTCATCTACGTAACCTCTGAAAGATATGTGGATTGCACACCTGAGTCCTAAGAAATGAAGAGATTTACGGGCGGGAACTAAGGTCTCACCTCTTACCTATACAACTCTCGGCCGTTCTCCCACAACGTGTCCAGTTCGGAATGCACCTTACCACCCAGAGTTTCTTCAGAAAATTCACGTTTGAGTGTCTCGGAGACTACCTCTCCTGCGTCCACCATGCCTCCGGGAATGGCCCATTCACCTAGGATATAGTAATTAGCTGGACTAATTACCTGCTTCAGGGCTACTGAAAAATAATTTCAAATGCCACAAACCGGCAGTAGAATCCAAAAGGAAAAGTTCAAGATCGTTCTAAGACTGACCTGTATCTGATCTTTTTATTGCCACAAATTGAAGTTTACCGTCTTTGACTCTGGTGACTAAAGGATCAGCAGCGTGATTCGGCCCCCACCTGAACAATCATAAAGCCCGTTAAATGAGCACTCACATTCCACCCGACAGGATCGGAATGGACAAAAATGGAGGCGGTTTTCAGAAATCCCGGTTCCAAAGGAAAATTATACCTTCCAAGTACACCTCGCCCACGAAGTCCCGTTCGACCGATTGGATTTATTGGTCTGGACATCGAATCGAAAGAGTAGTCACTTAAAAAATCATATTTCACCAGAAAGAAAAGAACTATGAAATCAGAAACAAAGGATATCTACCAAAACAAAGCGTTTTCTCTCTCTTACCACACGAATGACTTCCTGTTGACTTTCCCGTCAACCGCATTCCACTTGAAAATGCCTTTATTTGGCTCAGGATCTGCCCATTCGCGGCCAATTATTTTTGGATCAGTGTATTCCGGTGGGTCATATTCGGAAAATGGTACACTCCATCTTATCTTCTCTTCGGGCACTTTGCATCGGTAAATCTTACTCCGTAAGTAGGGGACGTCTAAATACTGAGAATTCGACCATTAAACAGTGCACAGTGACCCTGGAATCAGAAAAGGAGCCCCGCCGGCTCATCCTCACCGGTGACGCGACACTTTTTATGAATCATCCGGCTATGACATACGAGGTGATTCCAAATCGACATGAACTCCGTTCGCAATGAAGGGCAGTCGGTTGTGGCGACAAGTTTATTGTTTAAGTGGGACTACGTACCATGTTTGCAGGTTTACGACGACGTCATGAAAAGATGATAAATGGAATAATTTCAAAGCCGTTGCTTGATACAATTACCCTTTTTAGCGATGTATTCGTCAGTGATATCAGTCCAAGTGATTGTTCAGTTGTACTTCATGAAAAGTTCTAGATTTCAGGAAATGGTTCTGGAGGCAAATGAGAAGGAAAAGCTCGATGAAGTTGATCTGATTCTTGCTGCTGAGGATGGACAGATTAAACGTTCCCGCGATCCAAAAATGTGTCATCATAATGCACGGCAGAAATGTGCTCACTGTCTTCCAATAGATGTAAGATTTCTTTTATTTGTCCGTTTTTTTGGATCCTTTTTTGAAGGGTCATAGACATGTTCTGTGTCCTTCTTTGGATGTACTTTCACATATAATCAGAGGGTTGCTTGACGTACGGATGTGCCCTTTTATAGTTATGGGACTTCGGTGGACAAACTCAAACAAATGAGCTTTGAAGTCGATTTCGCTCGCACTAAAATGAAATTTTTCTGGCCGAGGCTTAGATTTTAACGCACTGGGCTCTGTCTCGAGATCGATGCAAATGTAAAATTAAAGTACATTCTTAAAGTTGCCTCAGTAGCAAACCCTTTTTTGGAATGTAGAATCAACCTTTAATTGAAAAAGTCGTGCTGGCCAGTCCAGCACACTTTTTTGTGTTCCAGTTTCCCTCACTTTTTAGCAAAGTTTACCGTGAGTTCCAACCCTAGTAAGCGAGTTAACTTCACAACTAGCCTTTTGCCTTTTTCCTACATCATACGTTTTGCTTCACGTTAAGATGAAGTGCCATGTAAATTAACCATGAATGAACTGATTGTGTATAATGTACAGTGGTAAGGGTGCTAATACTGCAAACGGAGCATCATATATGTCATGAATTCCCTTTTTTTGGACTATTCGCAGCATTTCAGCCGTACGATGAAGATTATTTAAAGTCGAAAGATATCAAACATATGTCCTTTCATGCGCATGTACGTAAACTCACATCAGGTCACGGCAAAGGATCCCAGTTAAAACGTCCGTTGGAGAATATACGGTATGGTTTCATACGTGCTTATGCATTTCATTTTAAGATGTTCCTTTGCAACAGTAGGTACTCAAGTTATAGCTATACTTTTTAGGTGTACTATTGATTTGAACTGTCCTGCTCACAAACCTTATCCCAAGGGAGTGTGTACAAAGTGCAAACCACCAGTGATGACATTAAATCGGCAGGTTAGTTTTAGAATTGTTAATAGTCTCGTAGCGGACTCCTTCCGTCGAGCAAAACACAAATGCTCATGGAAAATGGCATACCTTTTTTGGATTTAATCAATGACATTAAGCCGCGGGCGACAATGTCGAGCTTTCGAGGTTGTGATCTTGTCATAATTCGAAATAAAGAGCCTATCCCGAAGTAGCGATTTGATTTGCTGATTAGTCTAACATCGCTGTGTCACTGAGTACAACTGTGAGACTGCTGCCCAGTCCTGGTTTCATTATTTCCGACCCTGATTGAATTATGCGGGGTTTTTTGCAGAGGTATCGTCATGTCGATAATATATTCTTCGAAAACCAAGACATTGTGAATGATTTCTTGAATTTTTGGCGCACAACTGGAAATCAGCGAGTCGGATATCTCATTGGGAAGTAGGTATATCGGTACCCGCTAATTTTTCACAATATCAACTATGTTCAAGTCTCATGTGCAGCATTATTCAGGTATCAACCATTTTCGGACGTTCCTCTTGGTATAAAAGCTGTTGTTGCCGCTATTTATGAACCTCCTCAAAGCTGCACTCCTGATAGTGTAGAAATTCTCGACGATCCTAATGAACAGGTAACATACTCTTAGAAGCTCTTTGAATCTGTACTAATACTCCTTATTTCAGGCAGTAGATCGGCTGTGTAACTGGTTAGGGTTGAAACGTGTGGGCTGGATTTTCACAGATCTCTGGTCAGCTGATCGAGTGAAAGGAACGGTGCACTGCACAAGGCATAAGGTAGGACTTTATCTACCTAGTGCGAATACAAATGGACATTTCTTTTCTCGTCAGTGGCCCTTTCTGCCTGAGAAATTCTCATTTTTGGAAAGCTCTTGCATTTGAATACATCGCATAGGGTGATTTGTAACTTCCTATATATACGTAAGGGAGGCCAGATTCATAATAAGTCACGCGGATGTGCATGAATTTCCTCAGCAGTTTGTGGCAGACGCGCCCTTGAATTGTTTTTTTTTATTTCAAGCTTCTACCGGTTTCTTTCTTTCTCTTCATTCCATTTTGCGTTTCTTACCTAATGCTTCAGGATTGACAGATTCACACAATTAGTTCAGGCTTGTAGTAACATAACCATTGTCCCGCTTGCATCCTTCAGATTGTTTCTGTCTGTAGTATTCCTCATTGGGAACTCGTAACAGTATGATGCGTAGCCGGTGGGATGAGCTTCATGAGAGACAGATTTGTAATAAAGTGAGATTGGCGTAATATATGGCTTAGTGTAAGAACACATCCTACCAATAACATAATTCGAGAGCATTGCGATTGAATTTGCCTCCTTTACCACGACGAGTGCTTCTTCCTGTCTTCCATTTCTTTTTGAGTTGATTGAAAATCGTGTTATGTATCTTTTCAGCACGCGTTTTTCCTGTCTGCTGAAGAATGCATAACGGCAGGGTATCTACAGTCTTTACATCCAAACATCACCGAATATTGTTCGGACCGCTATTTTGGCTCAAAGTTTGTCACAGTCGTAGCGAGCGGAGATGAACAAGAACAAGTAAACTTCCATGGGTATCAAGTAAGTCGCATACCAATCTTCTAGTTCAAATTCTTCCTCCCTTGCTTTGACTTCTAAAAGCAGTAGAGTTTCACTTCTAGGTTTCGAACCAGTGTACTGCTCTTGTTCAAGCGGAGCTTCTTTGTCCCACAAATCACCCTGAACTGGCATACATAAGAGAAAAACCACTCAAGGAATCACAATACTTGACCGATGTCCAATTTACTGTAAGTTTTACAAAGTCCCTGATCCATCGATCAAAATCAATTGCGTCATGTTTTTGCAGGAGAAAAACCAGTATGGCGCGGAAGTCCTGAAAGACGCTCGTCCATTACCAGTGGAATTTCTTTTGGTTTGGTTTGATATGCTTTTTTGTTGAATGTTTTCTTCTCTTTAGCGAAGTTGCATTGGTTTTTGGTTGCTTGATTGGTACTGGAGTAGCATCGTTTAGGTTGACGTACCTACCGGAATGCCAAAAGAGCCGCAGTACACGTTTTCGCCACCTCCACCTGTAGCTCGTTTTAATATTGAGAACAGAGATTCGATGGGAACGACGCAGGTATGAGTAGACCTTTTCTACTTCGGGAGTATTCGGTGTAAAAACGAGACGGCTCTGTACTTACAACACGAGTTCGGTTTTCGCTGAAATATTGAGACCGCCACTATTCCCTGCTTCGTTCATTTGCTTGGTGAACCTCTGCAAAGAACAACTACTGTAGAGTGAGTCGTAGCCTGCCTTGGAAGTCTCAGCGTGTATAAATGGTAAGCGTGGCTGATAGAAAACGTCAGCCATTCACAGCATATGAAGGAGCCTGTCGTCTACTCCGTAATGTACCAAGTGTAAGTTCTGCTCGGCTGAGAGAAAAAGATCCGAAATGAGTTTTAGAGCAGACATCTCGCAGCGTTGTACACAAATCTGCCCCTGAACGTTTGCCGTTATTCTGTTCAGTACAATTCGTTCAGGGTGGTGCGAATTTGAGCGCCTATTGTGCTGAGTACTCTTTGAATCAGTTCCTCGAGCAGGCCACAAACTTCCACTTTTTGCTATATCTCATGACTAATCATTTGGTCCAACTGAGCGAAGTAGAAATGCAGGTTTGTACTCTCGTTTTGCTGTTTATCCTCATAAAAATATTTCCAACATCAAAGTTAAGTCCACAGTCATGCAATTTCGATTTATTTTTCCCTATTTTGCTGCTTAGAAGTGCTACAATGGTGCTCTGTTGATGGTGCTTTTCCTCTATACCCCACCTTCCATAAAATATGGGCAAATTATTCAGGTGCTTTGCACAGCTGTCTGTACACAAGATCGGGAAGCGGCCATCGAATGGGCCCGAGAAACAGTCAATTGGCAACAACTTGTTGCACTATGTCATGAGCAAGGACGTGGTGAGTTGAAGACGCTTTCAGGCGAATAGTTTCGAAAACAGACCGACAGCATGCGCTCGTTGAAATCTGTTTGACCTTAGAGCTTTTACTTGAAACGTACTGCCTCGCTCTGGATCAGGTATGGAGTTTGCAACAATTACCTTTACATCATGAGATGAACTTCGTGAGTAAGGCAAAATTGAGAATCACTTTTAACCAGTGTCTTTGCCAGGATTTCCGAAACGAAAAAGCTGCTCACTGCTTCATTGAAATTGTTCGAACTAAGTTAATTCTTTTTCTCTAGAGCAGGTGCGAGGACACCATCCATCAACCATCCTCACCCATATGAATCGAAAATAGTTTTTTTTTCAGCAGAATAATATGTAGTCCCGTTACTTTCAGTGGCGATGTTGTGCTCGACGCTTTAGTAAAATAACATTGATCAGCTGTTTTAGGGTATATCTCGTGCCATGCGAATAATCCTGTAAACTATCTATATTCGTGGCAGAATCAGACTTCAGCCGGTTTCATACATCATCTCCCTTCTCCCGTATCATTCCCTCACATTCTTCCACGACCACCAAAATTAGGAATAATAAGAGACACCTGGTTGGAAACATCTTAGTCGTCACTGTAAGTACGACGTCCGCTCATAGCCAAACCGAGTGTTTACGGAGAGAATGCCCCAGCTATTCTACTCGTTAGTCGCTTTTTTGGACTCAAACTCCAAGATAACAAACATCCGAAACATCTTTTTCTCGATTAGAAGCGACGGAAAGTTTTCAAGTGAATGAGCTCCAAGTGATGGCTATAGAACAAATTGCAAAGAAAAGAGTGCGCCTGAAATGAGGGACCAACCTAAAAAGCAAATGTCTTATTGTTATGGACAACTGGGAGTAACTATGAGGTGTTCCGACACCATAGCAATAGAACATGAGTTGTACGCCCAGTGCTTGTTGCTTGGTTAAAGTTGCACTTCACATTTTCCTCATCTTATAGGTCATGAATCAACTGTGACGACAAGGTGGTCTTGCAAACACTGCACATTCGAGAACACGGAACAACGTCCTGACTGCTCCATGTGTGGTCTTCCAGCAGGGAATGCATAGATTGGCACGAATCTTATTTTTATATGTATAATAATGTGATTTTATACAATTATCGTCGCTCTTTTCTAACATTCGTACTCAACTGGCGCGCATTAGCTAAAATGTAATTACAGTCTGGTACAGGTAGATAAATCTTACTTTATGTTAGCCCATTTGAATGTTATAGGAAATGTCTGAGAAAGTCCAGTTTTAAAGCTAATGTATTTGGAATCATCTGTATTGTTCGATAAAATGATTTAATTATGGGAAACAAGAACACGAATATATGATTACAAATGTGGAATAATCAATATTTTGATTGATAACATAACAACGAACCGGGTAATGCGAAATACAATGACAATCAATGGGTAAAGCCAAAATTGACCGAACGCTGGCTAGATCATATGATGAAGACTAGTGAAGCACAAATAATGAGCTGTTCGTAGACGAGGTATGATTGATGGCAAATCGCTTATGACGGATATTCGAATACTGATGTGAGGAAAGCAACAAAAAAACAATTTCGAGGGCTAGCATGCTTACAAGGTCGACATGCCTAAATACAACGTATGACATTCGCGAACGGCGAGAAAGAGAGGCAAGGCAAATCAATTGAGCACAATAAATGTAGTAAGGCACAAACGTAAGCCGTATTGTAAAAGAACGTTGATAGAGACCTCTAGTAACATGAAGCTATTGAAGGAAACACAAGCTAAGAAACAAGGCTTCAAATCCAAAAACATCTTTGAAGCGCGAAAAAACGTAACAAATGCGAGCAAATCAACGAATAAGGCTTCCCAAGTAGTTGAAAACGCGGAGGCTAGTTTCTGTCCTATTCCAGAAATGGATAATATTCACGGAAACGACGACCACATCTAACCGGGGACGGAACATTCATCCAATTCTGAATGGACGCGGCAAACTGCGCGGCGAAATTCGAAGATAAGTGGCATCACCTGGTCCTACTTATCCAATCTACTTAAAACTTGTGCCCTAAAGATAGGCACCAGACTCCTTAGGATAACCACGAATTACGCGTCGAGGTTTGCCACGTCCGTCCAGGATTGGGCTAATTTACCTATATCCCCATTTGACCAGTCGCAGAAGAAATAGGAGCATGGGTGACAAAGTAGTAGAGAACTGTAACGAAGCCGCAGCAAAAGATGATGTAAAAGTGTGCCACTATCGACTAAGAGTAAAGGCGTTATTCAAAGAATGGCGAGCAACACACTCAATTTGCCGGATACAGAATTTGGCTTCCTAGCACCGCAGCGAACCTTCACTTAAGGGTAATCTTGAAAATGACATTGCGTTGATTTACCTACGGAGTTATTTACAAATATGATCAACTCCGTTAGCGTTGAAATTAGGGCAAACAGATGTACAAAGCATAGTAGGGACGAAAAAAATGTGATAGAATCTGTTTATAGGAATTCCTTCTCTAAAAACGAATTTCCCTAGCAACGGGTGAGTATAAGAAAGGTTGCAAGGTGACATATTTGAACTTCTCAAAGGTAGCTCATCAATGTCCTGTAGGGTTACGCCTGCGCTCTCCATTCGCAGCTTGGAGGGCTTGAGTTCGTTCAGCATCAATCAACGTATAGTTCACTGCACCGTTTTCAATATCTGTACGTTGACCAACAGAGGAACACCTAAACAAGGGGTTTCCACCATATCATAGTAAGAAGCATATAAGATTTACCTGCTGGGAACCCGTTCCGGTTCTGAACCCACACCAACTTCTGCATAGTTGAGTGGACGTGGGGAGTTTGTGCCATCACGTTCTAGTAGGGGTCGACCTGCGGCCTGAACAGATCATGATATATGTATCATATTTAGATTCCAAAAATCCTTTGTGAAATGACTGAACTCACCTCGGTGATATTAACATATCTGCCAGACTGTTGCGACGCCTCAACTCCCAATGAATTGTCGCTAATGGTTGGCATCACAGCAGGGGAAATGGGCTTCGTGTAACAGAGCACATTAGTTGAGCCAGCTCCAGTGTCCCTAATAAAATATCTTGGGGCAGTCTTGTGTGAGTCAACAAATTTGGCACAAACATGCGTCTGGCTAATTGTCCGAATTCATAAGAACCAAATGTGAAATGACGGAAGCATAAGGGCCACAAAACATTTTTACATTGGCCAATACGAAGTGGAAGAGCGTAAGTTCGATTGTGGGCCATTGGGTGCAATATATCATCTAAAAGCTTGTAGGGAACCTCACAGGCAGGGAGTACTGAACCTCTTACTTCTCTCCCTTTCATGGTATGACGTCTAAAAGATATAAAAAAGGAGGGTAAAAGAAGACCGAAGCTGGTGATTCAGAAAGCGCATCGTTCACGACAGGAAGGATTAAATGAGGCGGATGAAGAGAAAAAAATTTGTAGATTTTCCTTAGGAGTGCGCTAGCTTGTGGTAAACTTGTAATGTAAAAGGCAACAGTGAGGGTGCAACTTCACGAAAACGGAACCCTTATCTTCCACTACACTAGCAAGCTTTTTCAAGAATTGTTTGCTTATTTGCTTATGTGAAATGTGAGTCTATCACGTCATCACGCCAGACCGTGGCAAGCTACTCGTGGCAGCATCGTGGGCCGAAAACAGTTATGTAATTGAGCCTCATTCCCTCGAAGTGGGGTAGGTTTCCAATACAAGGGATATACAAAAAGAGAGATGGTAGTAAAGTAATCCGGTAAAATGAACAATAGATCAGCAACCATTGAAACATTTAGCTAACAAACCATCTCAATGGGAATACGGTATGCGTCGGCGTTTCTGGAATACTTCCTTGACTGCTTGATGTGGAAATTGCATGAGATCTCGTTCGAGGTGGAGCTGCAACTAAAATTGAGAAACATGTTCAACTCATATTCAGTCATCACGAAGACCAACCATCATTGAAGACTTCTTGAGGTGAAATGTTCACATAGGGAACCGAAAACACGCCATGCGATGATCTCTGGCTGGTCGTGGAACTCCTTCTTCGTGCTTCATCGTCTATGGCGGATGGATTTGTACTTTCGGAGCTGGAAATGTTTGGGGTTAACGAGTGCTACTTACTTTAGAGGAAATTTCTTAATTTAACCTACACGATATTGCCAACAATACGCTGGTCAACAAATGTGTTGTGACGATGAGGATGGAAGCTGTCAGGAGGCAAGCAAGGGGCCTCATTTTCACCGACACTTCTTCAATTATAGTCTTGTCATAAGTCCACAAATTTTAGAACATAGTACGATACAACAACCTACTAACCTTGGCCTCGAAGGCGGAGGAATCACAATGTTTCGAAGCCGCTGAGCTGATCCGCGGTGATAGGAATTGTAACCAGATGGCTGAGCTAAATATTCTGATCCAACTCCTGCACCTAAATGTTATCCCACTTAACATTTTTACGCCTATGGCGAGTTCGGCTCATGTTACGCATGTCATCCTCCTGGTATCGCACTCTGCAATTCGGCGATGGTCAAATGCATTAATGAGGTTATCTTTCCCTCAGACAATTACAATTACGACAATTCTATACAATTAAAGTACATCACATATAGCTTGAATCAAACCAAAGAAGGAAGCTTCAAAATGAGTTGGCCGATTTTGCACGATACGAATTCCTTTTTGTTTTGTATTGCTGTCTATGACTATATGTAGGAACAAAGACAATGCATAACATAAAGAACCTATGAGAACTGGAAATGGCATTTGATTCCAATGCTCTGACTTTTACCCATAGTACTGTGAAAGGGATGGTGTCCGTTGAGATGGAACCATCACTATGAAGTGGTTGCTATCCCTGCCCTTTTATTCTAATCTTTCTACTGC
This sequence comes from Haemonchus contortus, assembly GCA_000469685.2. Classification (NCBI taxonomy): domain Eukaryota; kingdom Metazoa; phylum Nematoda; class Chromadorea; order Rhabditida; family Trichostrongylidae; genus Haemonchus; species Haemonchus contortus. Next base: position 34,047,882 of record LS997563.1, on the reverse strand, counting down.
GTCCACCCGTCTAATTGTGAAGATCATCGCCACCTTGATTGGACTTTCTTACAAACCTGCAAAAGACCTAAGCTGCTAGCACACCGTTTTCGTTCAAACTATGTTTATAACTATCAAACCACCCAGTTAGTTTATTTTGCTTTGTGCGCTTGATATTACCAAAACGGATTGCACCAACGAGCGTCTTCAAAAAAGCAAAACGATTATATTGATGAGGGCTTATTCATGAAGGAGGTTGGTATCGGTCTCAGATCCAACAAAAGGAGTAAAATCCAGAATCAGTGCACCGCACTGTTCACTATATGTACACAGGGTGCTCTATTCTACCATATACGTGACAAAGCGCAAATTTCGCGTTAGTCCCAAGATTCAGGTTGACAAAAATCGAAATAGATAGTACAGCATTGTTCACCTTCGCTTCCATATCTCTGTATAGGATTTATGCAGCGTACTGACAATCCCGCTCCCATTGTGGGTCCAGTACTTCTGGCCCTTTCATTTCGTCGCATTGTTTCCGCATGGTGAGTGTTCGCATTATCTTGAATCCGTGATTGAACAAGCTGAAATTATGGCTGTTACGTTGTTATAACGAACTAGCTTTCCTTCTTTGTCTAAGTGAACAATGTTTTGACAGAAATGAACATTCTTCGCAGAAGAGCAACAGCCAGACCCACTTGGAATATAGCATCTGCATTCTGACTTTGGAATGTGTGCAGACCTTCTCCCGTAGGACATCGCCGACCACTTTCGAAAAAGAATACTCCTTAAACATTATCTTGAACAGTTGTCAACAAATAAGATACATTTGGGTTAGGTTAACTTAATCGATATGAACTGCCGAGAATGATTATTCAGCATAGTGTTGCTCTCAACAGTTAATCTTTTGCCTACTACCAATCGTGTAAGAAAGCATCGTACAAAGCGTTACACGGATTAAAATTGGACTCAAGGCAAACGTTCCTGAAACTACCGGCTCTATAAGTCAAACTTTTCAATCAAAATTATCTAGCGCAACTACTGAGTGGAAGAATTTTCAAGAAAATAAAAAGTAAATGAAGGAAAGCAAAAAATCTCTTCATTGAGGGCATCAAGGGAGAAGCCAGACAACCTAAAAATGAGCACACCAGCTCAAGTCCGTCACAAATAAGGGCTCCGTGTGCGATTGGAAGCGTAACTACGTCGACATGTTTTAAAGCATTGGAGTGGCTATTTCAGAAAGGTGTAATAGCGCGGGAGTGAAAGAACTAGAGCTTGTAATTAAGGCAAAGTTTCACAGTGTCTTGACCTCGAGACTTCGGAGGAAAACACTGAGAAAAAAAAGATTTAAAAAAACAAATATATATATATATATGGTTTTTCATTCATTTTACTTTTTGATTGAAACAGTCGCAATATAATTTGTGGTTATGTCTGTACAGAAAAAGCAATAATGCAGGAAAAGCTGAGCAACGTTAGGTAATTACATAATTGAAGGCTGCAGACCCTGTTGGGAATTTATACCAGAACTCGACAAATATACTCCATACACTGGACCTTGTGGTGGAGACAGAACTACCAAAAGAGTGATGAACGGACTTTTTCATCTTGTATTACTCGTCAGCTTTCAGCAAAAATGGCATTACCACAGAGGTTCTATAGAATTGTAGGCTGCACTGCCAAATTCCCATGAGGACAAGACCAGGGACAGCCGAATATAAGGTTCAGTTATCGACGGCGGTGTTGTGTAAGAATTGTGGCAGAAAAGGACTATCAAAAGGTTTTGTCTGCCATGGTTCTCCAAGTATTCAACAATATAGCGGGCTATGGAGCGCTCAGTACCATCAAAGAGTATCTGCCGGACCCGTTGTTTCCAACCGTGTAGTGGTCAGGTCACAATTAGCGGATTTACTTGATTTCAGCCGTTTTCACCGGCCTACTGCAGCTAATTATGTGGGATGACGAAATGTGTGGATGAGTGACTCTCGAGCATCTGTGACTTCAGGTTGAACATCTATTGTTGGGGGATGAGGAATCGGAGCACTTTTCAGGCTACGGCCGAAATGAAAGCTTTCGTAGGAAAAATAATAAAAATTAGATCAAGAAATCAAAAAGGTGGAACGCAATCTTTGATCAAAGGCCCCTTTCCGCTCAAGTTATGTGTATATCAAGCAAGGACCGCCAGTCGAAGTGTTGGACCACAGCCAACCCAACTCCGCCACTCCTCGCAAACTTGCTCTTGGCCTATCTAGGGTCAGTCATGAATTGCTGTAGGCATAGCATCCTGGCGTTAAATATTTATGGATCACGACTTTTACAGCCCCGACTTGACGTTTTCTTATTACCAACTTGACAACGAGTCCATTTGATGTCAGACTCACAGAAACACGCTTATTCGATTTTGCAACACATGGACAATGGATTGACTGAGATGGAGTCACCATTTTCTCCGAAATGAATTCATGTGAAACCTTTCCTAGGCCAGCATTTCTGTTTTTTAACACCAATTAAAAGGGAAGCCAGACATGGACCCCCCGTAAGTAGGTTTAGAATGAAGAACAATTCAAGTGAAAGCTCAGGGTAAGTCGTTAAACTGGCTCGACTGTCTTCATCTTCCGTTGGAAGCTGTAACCAATGACAGCAAAGATTATGAACGCGAGCGAATCTCCATTAAACAGGGAAAATGTACTGCAAAGAGCCTATTAGTAAAGAAATAAAGGACGTGCAAGCATCTAAAGAATGCCATTCCATGAGTTCGAAGTGATGTCGGCAGCATTTCTCTGCAAGGTTGATCATTAAGTTAATAAGAGGGTCGCTATTGCCTGCGAGGACTGGCTGCATGTTTGCAAACGGTTTCTGGTGAAACACCTGAAAGATGTTAGCATCTTCCCAGGTAAAGAAAGGCAACTAAACAAAAAATTTCAAGTGGTATGAATAATGGAGAAGGATAAGTGTTATAACGCCTGCCGATCCTAATCTCACGCACATTAATGGGATGAGGAGAGGAAAAGTATTTCTGTGAAATCGAGAACTCTCTGATACTGGTAACTCGCAATCTCTATCTGGAGTTAAGGAGGAATCCAAAACAATGAAATTTGCTAATTCAAAATCGAAACGATGATAAAAAAAACTTGATAGCCAAAATGAAATTACCAGCTGATGTATAACCGTAACGCCGAAGAAATTGCAACGGCCATACCACTACATCAGTTTTTGAGCGCTCCAGGGTCACATCTTCAGCAGAAATTCGTAACCACGCTAAAAGGAAGAACATAGTTCACTTGCTCAATGTTAATCGAATATAACGTGTGGTACAGTGCATTACCATGAATGAATTTGTTTCTCCTATGCAGGTAGACTCGGAACGAGGTCACTTGTGTCTCTGGATCGGATTTCACATTCTTCAAGAAGTCCTTGTGCCCTTTTTGTGCGTCCTCACTAATGCAATTTCCCATAATTAAAGTTCATTTCTACAAAAAAAGGAATAAATAATGAACAAAGCAATGAAGAAAATTCAGCTAGTAACGAACAAAACAAATTGAAATCATTCTCGGTAGAATTGGAGAACTAACTCAATCGTTTAGAAGAATGGTAAACTTAAAAACTTTATTGTAATCATATCACAACCAAAAATATCACAACAGCGAGATCAGGCTAAGTGTCGTTAAACATCAACAAACCCTTTCAGGAAATCACCGAAAACATCCTTAAACTTCGACATCGAAGGAATAAAGTGACCGCCATCATGAACAATTGCTATACCGTTGCTAAACATTGATTTCAACTTTTCGCTGGTAGCAGCCATAACTATTTGGTCGCCAGAACCGTAGATATGTAATGATGGAATATCGAATGTCTGAGACGTATAGCAATCGTGAACAGATGACAAGCTCAAAAATCCAGCAAAGAATATGGCAAAACGGAAACCCAGCTCGATTTCACCACGTTTTTCCATAGCCAGCAATAGATGGACCATAGACGCACCTTGGCTAAAGCCGAGTATCCCATCGAAAGGACCATTCGCGCGCACGTAATCGCAAACTAACGACACCTGAAAACCTTCGTAAAGTGTACGAACCATTTTCTCTCGTAAGGATGTCATTATCACCAACTCACAAATTACATCTGAAAGAACCCGCAAGCTAATAAAAAGGTAAGTGGATGATGGGGTGCAAAAGCGTTCCGCCGACCATAGCCTTTGGCTGCGGCTTCTTTTTCGTCTCTAGTTTTCCTCCTGCACTTGAAAACGGACTGATACAACAAAGCAGACGGTCATTATCGCCTGGCTATTATGGATCAATTTTTTTCATAGTTTCAATCACCAGAAAGTATCTCATTGCTTCCAAATCACTGAGTTATCGAATCAACGGACAAAGAAGGTAATGCCCCTTTATTTACTACTCATGGAAAGGGATCTTGGAAGTACAGTATCACCTGGAAAAATACTGCAAGAAAGATAGAAAAATTTTGTAACAGCTGCCAGTACCTTTTCATGATGCATGATCAGCGCACATCCAGTGGACTAAATAGTTAAATTAGCTTCCGATTAGACTTCAATAGAGGATTGTAGAAACGAAAGCGACAAGAACCCATTATGTCTTTGAACTGAGGGAAGTCTACTATAAAAGGAACAAGCAATGGAGAAAAGGAGCAAATTCTGAAGAAATCTGGAGCAGCCGCTCGTTCGTACCATGAAGAAAAGTCAACCATTCGAAAGAGCAATAAACGCATTTCGCTCTAATTCTTGCCGGCAACAGCCACCTTTCTTTGCCGACACATGGAACATTTGAGCAAGATTTATTGTGTCCTGGGAATGCTATGACCAAGCGGATCCAACATTCTTCCAGCTTGACTCCAGAGATTAATATGCGACTTTTCCTCATTTCAAGACTATTTAGTAGGCAACTACTAATAGAAAACCAAATGTTTAAACAAAATCCACCAGTGCTGCGCGAAATATTATACAAAAAAGGATTCCTGCGCGGGAGTTAACTCATTTCATTAGTCGAAATCAAAAGTACAATGAAAAAACGAAAAGATTGAGCGAGCCAACAAGCATCTCTGAACACTACGTAACAAATTTGGCTTTCCTTCAAAGACCTCTCCTTTCAATGAGAACTTTCCCCTCATTAGCTATCATTATAGGTCCGCAAGCAAGATACATGTGGCTGCACGATATATTTTGATGTATTTATCATCAGATTATCCTGATGTGCCGATTACGTTGGCACCCCAAAAGAGGTGGTTCTGTTCAATACATCCACCGCTCATCTACGTTCTACGAAATGGAGCGGTGAAGACAAATATCAACTCAATCATTGCTGATCACTTGCCATGTAATTCTACCATGCTTCGAACAAAATAACACTCAGGCAGAATAAATATGATAATAAGAAAGAATGGAATGACCAAAATGAAATGAATCGATCATTAATCTCCAGCTGTTCGCCCATATGATTTCAGTACGCGCACAGTTTTAGATTGCTTTATGGCACCAGTTAGATTACATGTGGGAAGCAACTGTCTTCGCTCTCGAGTGATAATTGCCGATATAGAGTCGTTTTGATTTTAGTGTTGTTGAACCCTAGGACACCAGCCACCACCAACCAAAACTGTGAATCCAATTTTTGTAACAACAAATAAAACTGGCCCTTTCTTTACAAATGCTTTTAAGTGAAAATTTAAAAGTAATTTAGCTAAGAAGGAAGCACAATTGAAGGCACAATCATAGTGATTTCTCGCAAAAAAGAAGGAGCATCCCTCAGTGTGTACCAAAAATTCAATCAACGGAGCCGAGAGCTCCACAAAACCCAAACTTGCCAAGCTAACAACTGCAAATCCACTCAGCTGTACTGCTACTGTACAGTAATGGCTTCCAAATGCTGGCAGTAACCACGCTGTGGAGCGTGCAAAGCCTGCCACTAGTTCGGTGGAAGGCCTGGACCCAATCTTAGTAAATTCGCCTTGAATCACGAGAAGAGAATCGCAAAATAGTCAAGGTTTCCTTTATCACTAGATATTACGGTGAGTGAGTTTTCGCGCTGTAACTCAATTAACGATAGTTCCAGTCGTAACCTTTCGTCCTGAGGATATTGAAATTATAAGACAGTGGGCCACATTTCGTGGGCATGTTTGTGACCCAGATTTTGCCTTCGATCAAGATTGATAATGTTGACTGTCACTATACCGAAATTTTCATCTGACGATCTCCATTTCCCAAGGTTCGATGACAAAGCATGAGTAAACGCATATACACGTTGTGGCAGCTGTGTAGCCACTAGTATGAAGCCGAAGTAGAAACCAACACAGTCGAACTAGAAACGTCGATACGCTTCATGAATGGGCGATTCGACAAGGCCCACAGCGTGTTGAGGGGAAAGGCCTGCACTACACAAACTGCTTTCAAGCTGGTGCTTATCAGCCATTCACCCAACGGAAGATAATTTAGCTGCCTGGCAAAACTTCCTTGGGAGATCTTACCTGCTTGGACATCTATCCCATTCATGAAACTACACCAACATAATGAGGTGACCTTGAGCACACAGCCTGATTAATGATAGAGGCTTCAACGCTAACAGCTGGAAGAATACTGCGTTTTCCAACTTGGGATATGACAACTGTCACGAACTATGTGGAAGCTGTCTAGACTGTAAAGAGTGCACCCATGTACGTGCGCCTTCTGATTTTAGTTTAAACCAGTTGTTTCTTAGCGTGTTGTTGGCACCTTTCATCAAACGCTGACAATCAACAAAGTGGAACAATCAGGTAGCACGTCCCTCCATGCAAATGAACATTTGTTGGTCGAACTTTGTCAGCCGGTCTCTGACTAAAACCCGCGTCAGTTGATTAATTGTACATGCTGAACCAATGCTTCTTCCATGTGTTTCCGGAATGTTTCGAAAAAAATCAGCTCCAGGCTCTTCAATCGGAAAGCGATTTCAAAGTGATAGCTTAATGAGGAAGCTTCTAAAAGAGGAAAAAAATCAAAAAAAGGTATGATCACCTTAGGATATTTAAGCAAATGCTCAGAATACAAAAGAGCATCAGTGAGAAATATGTTCTCAAAAAGGAAAGACTATGTTTCTGAAAGGAATGCGACAGGTACTTTAACCTGTAGCAGTAATCTATGAAACCGCTTTTATTAGAGGAAAAAATGAAGTCAAGATAAGCTCAAGCTAAGCACTCACTGACTTCTCGAAGCCGGTGGCTATGGAGCATACATCTCGACTACTGAACTGGCCGTCTTCACGTGAGAACCACCAACTTCGAACATCTCCGCGCTCTTCTGATTCTACGTTTGGTACAAGTGGAGCACTGATGAATTCGAAATCGGCGTACTTCTTGAATTGTTTCCTCAGGCTGCCAGTTTTCTCACGAAATAGCACATCGTTTTGGCGGTATCCATGAAGGCAAAGTATTCGTAGTCGATCCCTAGTGCTTGCCATCAGTTAAAAACCAAGGAACAACTGTAAAATCCACTCAATCATCACATGAAAGATTACTCCTTCTTGCAAGTCTCGTTCTCGCGAAAAATTCACGTATCAATCAGAGTGCATAAAAAAAGTCTCGAGAAGTTCACGAAGGATTGTCAAACTTAAGCGGCAAGGTACAAAGTAATTGGTATAATGAGCAACGAAGACATGATTTGAGAAGAAAAAAAGACTTTTAGATCGGAAGTTCCTAGCTTCAAACGGCGCTTAACCGCAACCCTCAAAACCTAGAAAAACGGAATTACCTACAGTAATGCCCAGATCAACCATTTCTGCCGGTTACTTTCAACAAAGCTAAACATGGGCCTACCGCATTACCCTCTCCACAAATGAACGGCCGTGGTTGCCAGAAGAAAGCTAAGAGCACCAGTTCTACATAGTGGCCTACATAGAGTCGGAAAAACTAAATAGAATTCAATAGTTTGAGTGTTACTGTAATAAAAACAAACAGGAAAAAAGCAAAATTGGCGCATTTCACCACAGCATGGCAGGGGATTGAGGTCCAACATAACTGTGCACTTTTATAGGCACAAGGGCAAAAATCCAAGGTGCGCTCAAGTTCTTGTCACAGAATGGTGCATATCGAGTGTAACAAATCCCATTATGCGGGTTATAAGGTCGTCGTGAAGGGGAACGGGAAAACCCCAAGCCTCCTAAGATTTCAGCTGGCGCGAACTTTCGAATGGTCTTTTTTCGTTGCCGCCTGTCAAACATTTGGCAATGGAGCAGGAAATAGATAAAGAACTCCGTATAGCCAAGTGAAGAAAGGTCCTAGACAAAGTGCAAGGACCTTTACCGCTCCACCTTATCCAGGGCTCGAAACAGGGCTACCCCGTTTGTGAACGACTTGCCCAAGGGAGAACAGAATACTGCGCGCCTACGCTTTCACCGCGAATCCATCACTTTACGGAATTCGCCTTCAGAAGAGTTGCTATCAAAACAGTCGCTCCTTCGTAGTCTCTAAATAACATAAAGTCCTAGAAGCTAACGTCCAAAGATCGCTGAAAACTTGTTTTTTTAAATGACCATGCAAAATATACTACCACTTTTCTGCTCCATCGTCACTAATTTGACGCGCCGCAAGAGCAAATTGTCATCTGAAAAACTGCGCCCGCTGAGATCATTCCCTTGTAGAACACGCTCGAGGTGGCGATATTAGCGCTCAATCCTCAAGGTTCCGTGTGTGTACGTAGCAAATTTCCGGCAGCGGTACCAAGCTGACTATTCACCTATTTGAACCAATACGCAAGAAATGAAGCCTTTCCCTCCATAACGCGCGACTGCGCACGATAGGGTGCGGCGAGCGCGACGCGATTTTCGGGGAGAAGATATCACAACCTAAACCGATCTCAACAGGATGGATAGTCATGGTCCCGTGAATGTGTTACACAGTAAGCCGAAGAGACACCAGAGCGCCTCCAAACATCGCCATCTATACGACGCAATAAAAAAGTTTTCTGGGTGAAGCTTAGAGGGCGGGTGGTGGGGCACTGGGGTTATTGTAGCAAACCCCACGGGACGTAAGGATCCCACCAATCCGATCTTAATTGATCAACCATGACTATGATACCATTCAAAGTTTTCGTTGTTGTATTTTGAGCTAAGAGAAGTTGGTAGAAACGAGAACGACTTTACCGGAATATCATTGCGATATCATTGCTCATTGGTTGATACCATTCTGATGTTTTGTTGGAAATGCAGCAAGGATCAAAGTTTATCTAACTAAACTTCCCCAAGTAATAGAATTGCCCAAGCAGTTGCAACCATTGAGAAACCACGTCCCTTTTGGCTTGCTTCATGATACTTCCCTTTTTCAAAGAGATGGTAGTGCTTCCAAAGTGTTCACACAACTTCAAAGCTATCTTCTGGCTGTGGGCCTCATCATATTTTTACTGGTATTTGGAGAAGCGTTTTGGGAACACTGCAGACGAAGTGGTGTTCTTCACACTGATGGGCACCACCGGCTGAAGCTACCCGTTTGGTGTTTCACAACGTAAGAAGTTTTTCTCACAACAGCCAGTTTTTGGTTGGCAATAGAGACAACCCGTTACCGTTTCCCACCCGGTATCTGGGTGGATCAAATATGACATCGCAATAAGTGGCTTTGCCAGTACAAGTGGGAGAATCTTATCAAATCACGGTTTGATCAATTTTCGTATTCCGATTGCTGATTATGCAGGCTCCAGACAGGGAAGCTGTCTCTTCATGCAATACCAATCACTGGGGATTCGGTATGTCAGGCCTTGCTGCCTCTGCCCATTGTCTGTATTTCCTCTAGCGATAAGAAATTTTCGTTAATATAAAACAGGGCATATAAAACAATTACGTTGAAACTAGATACCACTTTCCCACGATTCTCAAATCGGCTATCGAATCAAGCCAAAAAGGAATGGAGTCTGAAAGGTAGGAATCGGTTGTCATCAGTAATGGGTAGAAGACCTAAGGATCATGAATGGGAGCGAAAGATCTTCAACTGTTAGGTACACGATTTCATACAAGAGATTGGTTTTATGGCTCACAGTTACTCTTATGTATGAACGAATTCTCAGAAGCGATAGATTCCTGAATCCTGAACCTTGAGCTATTAGAAAGAAAAGTTTGACGTAGCTATATTTCGAGGTTTCTATTGGCTGCTCACGTTCCATGGATACCTTTTCGAGCGCCAGCAAAGGTGTTATCAGTAGCGAGAGATCGAGGAGTGCTACTGCAGTGCTAAGCGTAAGTCTGAAGACCATTCTTCTCGGGGAACAGAGAGAAGAAAAAAATGTTAGAAGAAAAGTCTGCTTAGTGATTGATGAGCTGAACGGCTCAAAAGCTATCAATTAACCTTACTACGTTTGAAGCTAATTTAGATAAGCATTTGCAAACTGGCTACTACGTAGTTCTTCTGATCTGCTAACCTCCCCTAACACCAGAGGCGATAAGACCGAGCTGATGATCATGGGAGACGAAAAGTGATAGAAAGTGGTAGTGGTGTTGAGAACCAATGAGAGCGTCAGTAAAGAGGCTTATAATTCTGGTAAAATCTCCTACCTTAACACACTCCATGATCACCCTGAAATCCACACCTCTAGAGGCAGGGACCCTGGAATTGGCGTTCCTATTGCCAGAACCTGACCATCTTTTTCATTAATTCTCGAAATGTTGGGATCTAGTTGACGCGATAAGGAGCCTCTCGAAGGGAATGCAGTTATCATGCAGTAATACATCGGTCAGCATACAAAACATTTCTACAACGGGGTCTGGGGGTTGGCAACACGTGCTGCTCGCAGAAAGTTTCAGCCGAACATCGAAAATTAGGGTTGCTACTGATCACTCCATACCAGCTACAGCAAATTCTCCAGCCATTATTCCTGCTGTTCGTCGGCCGAGATTAAATTGGGAGAATCGCTCTTTTTCCCTGTTCCTGAACGGCGTGTGCTTACATACAGAGCTCCTATAAATTCCGTTCAATATGTTTTGTTCTACTGTATTGTAAGATTGCTAAAGTTCCGAGTTCTGGTTCCTGATCTCTGAAAGACAACTCCCACAGATGGCTCAACTAAGAAATCTCCCCCGAATAACGTCCGGAAAAGGTTGAAGGAATCATGGTGGTTTCAGATGACAATTTCTGAGAGCAGTGGCGAAGTGATGAATCCCTGTGAAACACTTGGAAATCACATGGTTTAATTTCGGATGTTTGGGGTGCAACCATTTTGAGTCATTGAAGTTATTGGGGATGAAGTGCTCATGACTTATCTGTCGAGCTTCTGATCGATCGGAAAACTGAATTCTATGTACAAAAGGCTTTTTCGGAGGAAGTTGCTTAACTTTTCAAATTTATTCCTCTTCACTAACAGCAGATGAGTTGACGCAAATTTGAGAAAAGACCGACCTGCGGTAGTGTCGTACCGCCATCATTGCATCGTCTATGTCAGGGTTTGGCAGTACAAGTCATTACCGCTTATAATCGAGTGTATGTGTCCACAAGTCTGTCACGATGTTTATAACTCTCTTCTTCAAAGGGATAGAATTTACACAATAGAACTAGCCAAATAAATACCGATTGCTCTCTATCGAACGATACCCTTCAGTATACTTTTTTTTTTCAAAAAGTGCACCAGCACTTTTCCGACTATCGACTTTTCCAACTTGGGGTTAACTACCTTAACTATGTAACTCCGCTGAAGTGTTATTGATCGGTATTGGTTGTCAATCAATTTCAGTTAACATCGACTGTACTGTACTCGTTGGGTGGAGGTGTTCTAGCGAGAGGTGGCGCACTATCACCCGCATGAATCCGGGTTCAGATCCCATCTGTATTCGCCAAGGGTCCCCAACTCTTAAACTCCCCTAAAGTCGCCTGAGTCGCTACCAGACTCACATGAACCGATATAACCACAGAGTTGGGCATTGGTTGGCCACCGCAGTATTGTCTAGCTCACATTCACATGCAAAACGTCATTACGACTAAAAATGAATGTTGAATGCGAGGCGCATCCAAAAACTGAGATTGATCAACGCCGAAGAACTTCACTCTGATATCCTTTATGTAAGTGGTGGACAGTCGATAAAGTTTCTTTTTTTGCCTTTTTTTCGCCCAAAATAGGGAGTATCACATGAGGATCGGCTTTGCAATTCCACTTCGCCAAAAAAATTAAGAGAGTCTCATGTAAGCCAAGTAATCCGATAAAAGTATATATGGTAGAGATGAAATGTAATAAAACGCACAATCGAGCAACTTTCTTCGTATGTCTCAGCGATTCTGGACTTTTATTCAAGAGCTAACAGTACTTTTCGTTTTTTTTTTGTAATTGAACAACTCCGTAATATTCATCGGAAAGTGTTAAAAAAGGAAGCTTTCCAATGGTTACTTTTCTCAGTTGTTATATAATTTGAAGTAAACATAAAATATTGAGAATATCAATTCACAAGAAAGAAGAAGTTTTCTAGATTGCAAGGTACTCTCGTTATGCACTTGGCGAATAGAAACTCGTTAAATGTTTTGAATTATCGCAGCAAGAATGAAATATCTATGAAGTGGATTCAGAAATATCGTTTCGAGTTTATTTTATCCCCCCGTCATGGTGTACAAGAAATCCGCTTGAAAATTACTTCACGGTTCCGATTTGGAGTCGAGTGCGGGGTGTATCCCTGAATGAAAGCGCTCGATTCCAAACAGTGGAGCCAATTCATGATATCTCGCTTGGAAAGGTCGTTTCACTTCACTAACCTCTCGTATTACCGAGCAGTAGGAGAGCGAAGGACTAATAGCGGGACATTATAATTGTAAGCTTCAAATTGCATAATAGAAGGCTTCGAATAGGGTAGTTCAGTGCTAACCAACAGATTCTAGTAAGAGTTTGCCGTGTGGTCGCTTGAGCCGACGCAAATTCGGGCTTTCAGCCTGGACGCATGAGCGAGAATTTCCCAGAGTCAGTAACTGTGAACCTATCAGAATGAGCAGTGCATCACCTCTGCTGAAACAGTGATTCAAATAGAATATCCACTAGACGGCTATGAGGTGTGTGTGTGTAAGGCTGAGGTTTTACTCTTCAAATCGACATAAACTCTGGAATTGGTCGAAAAACAGCTTTCACGCAAACAGCACAATGCAGTCGCGCATTGGCCAGTACTACCGCCAGCTGTATTATAGTGCAAAGCAAAGTTCAGCATTGTAGAGCAAGCAAGTCAGCATGTCTGGTGAGAGCTGGTGCGTAACTTGAGGCATAATTGCGGATCACCTCTTCAAAGACCTCCTATCGCCTATCCGCACCAATTAAGGAATCTGAGCGGTCAAGTCATAATTAATCATCTTATCTATAAAGCAGTAAATTGATGTGTCGATTTGTCGGAATGCCGGTTTGTCTGCTCTTTCACAGAGCCTTTCATTTACCAAAAAGGTATTGAAATGGAGAATCAGGAAAATCAACTGCAGACTGAGGTAATAACACTTGGGAGGAGAGGGGATCCGTATAACATTAGCGATAGCACTTATAGGCTCAGAAGAGATCATAAAATAGGTTTACACTTGGACTTGGTATTTCTGATCAATCAAAAGCTATATCAATTTGTGGCGTGGGAGGAAAAATAGTCAGTAACTGGGGTTTATTCTGCAATAGGGTAGCTACACTACATAATGACTGAGAGGTAAGGTATTGGAGTGGGAACTCAGAGCTGAGGTTATCACTACTGTAAGAAGACGCTTCAGCTTCAGACGCTACACTTAATATCAGCCGATTAATTATAACGACCTCTCATCCTTCATAAGGCTCTCGAACCGAAAAATAGGAGCATATATAGGTGACCCGGTCCAGAATCCAAGGAAATGAGTCTTACTCGCTGGTCCGATTTCAGAAAACGTTTGACAGCAGATTTTCCCTGTGCGTGGTGGATCCCTAGTCAACTCATAGCCGAAGGACTCTAAAGGGCTTAAACCGCAAAAATAAAACAAACAGTCATTGAAGGAGAACGCTTAATTGTCACGCAGACCGTGTGTGTACAAAGTGCTGAATCGCCGAATCGTGGTTTTCAGCTAGCAGTACCGTGCAATAATCCTGAACAGACTGTGGTGAGGTTAAAGCTCTCGAGGATCTAAAAAGGAAAGCAACGCTAGTGTCGTTTAGTTTTTCTGAAAGCAAACTCTTGTCGCATTTGAGAGTTTTTCTCGCCAATTGACTTTTGTAAAAATGAGAGGACGGTGTTCAAACCGGTCTTTCTATTCCATTGAGAGGTCTTCCACCGGATCGCAGGCATCGGCTCCTTATGCCACAATTAATCCCATCAATTTAGCGGACATAATGGCGCCTCCTACCACGTCACCACGTGGTCCAAACTGATTAAAAAGCGATCCAACTAACAGATAGATAAGATCGAAAAGATTTGCACGCAATAATTCATCGAAATGATGAACTCAGAACTTGAATAAAAAGAAATCCGACGACCAGATTGAAATCGTGGACGCAAGAAGCACTGACGCAAGCACATGGGAAAATTTTGAACAAATTCCAAACAACAATCAAAAGTTCGGACAATGGCAGGAACTGACAACGAGCAAAAGCGACAGAGGTTCAGCAATCGATTTTATTTAAACTGCGACGATGCCGAATGTTTGACAGGTGCCTCCTTTCGTCTACCCATCTCGATCCGTGGCCGTTGCCCGAACCTAGCAGCCGTGGATCGACGGATTGCAAGGGACAAATGTCTGCATCAAAATCGCCAATGAAGATCTCGATGATGATTACTTCGTTTTTGGCCAGCTTAGCTCATTTTAAGCCAATTCGACCGACTCACAACTACTTCTTCAGTGTTTGCTTGAATCATAAGCGTAAATAATTAGCACTGCTTTCCTTCACAATATTGAAGGTTAGGGATAAGAGTGACTGCAAGGAAGCGTGGTGTGCTCAGTAGCATAAAGAAATCGGACCCTAGTTCCTAGAGGCATGTGGAAAAAATTTGAATCAGAATCAAGAAACTCTACAATTAGCTGGACTTCAATATAGAAACGGGAATTACTGAGTTGTGCTTAAGCTATTCGCCATGAGTACGATATGGTTTCATAATAATAGATGGTTGGAAGCGAATTCTCACCTCCCAATTCAGCAACCACTCAGTATTAGCCACAGTATGCCAATAATGAAGACAGGACAACTTCAAAAAAAGTGGAACAGAGGCTTGTCACTCTGATTTATGTGATATCTGGTAGATTGCTGATTGCATGAGAAGCCAATCGTTTGATCAGTACACTGACACATCTTACATACCTTCAGTCCAATCCACATTAAACCCCAAGCACGAGCCGTCTCAGAAGAAGAGGGAAACACTGAGCTGTGAACTTTCATTGCAATCCGATCTATACAGATTGATGTGACTTGTCGAAGAGCGCAAAAAAGAGGAACAGATCTGAGAGAGGACCATAAAGGGAGTTATGTAAAACCGTAGATGTGGGCGAAAAGCTAGGGAAAACCTCCATATGACCACAATGTAAAATCCTACTAAAAACTTGATCTCACTGGCGACCTTGTGAACATATGGACCTGTGACACTCGTCCAAAGAACGGACGTATCAACGAGATTTCGTGGGTAGAAAAATAAAGGGCGCCACCAGCTGGTTGCCAACTCCGTTAATCCATTGTCTTTAATAGTAGGTCACAGTCGCATTTGCTCACCAGCAATCTAAGGGAGTTTTTTCTTTCTTAGAATTTGATGATGGCAGTTAATGCCTTTACTATGATCACAAAAAGTAGTCTACGGCCCTTTGAGAACAAAGGATCGCTCATATGGCCGAGACTAGAACCGACTGAGAGGGTTTTGCCAGGCTGATTGTAGATCTCGAAAGAAGCGCTCTGCCACGATCTGATATGCAAGAAGAGTCTTCGGAAACTTTGGAATCTCACAGTGGAAAAAATGGTAGCAGTTTCAAAAGTCATTGGGAGTTTCGTTACACTCAATGTGCTCGAAAAGAGATTGAAGGAACGAGATTGAAAAAGCTGGGAGGGGGCTGGGGTTAAAAGAAGCAGCCAAGCCATGCTCCTTCTACATGAACTACGAGATATGGACTAAAGTTTGGGAGAATGAGTCATGGTATGTGGAAAATAAAATAAGACATTTTTTCTTCTCCAAGTTTGTGAATGGAGCTCGAAAATGATGGAAGACTGTGTTCCAGTTCTCCCTCGGGGGTGATTCTACAATCAGCTGCAAAGGTAGATGAATACCCCATCAGCGAGAGTCGAGGAGCGAGCCTTTCGCGGTGTCGAAGAGGATCCCGCTGGTATCCACCAAAATGCCTCCTACGAGGGTCTTAGGAATTTTGCGCTATGGTGTTTTGACCAGTGCCGCTTGGTATTTAAAGGAACCTACTAATATCGACGCCAAGGGCCAACCATGTTCAGATGGGTTTGGCAAATCCTTCAGAAAATGCGTCAGTAACCAGCAGACAGCCGGCTTTCACGTGAGTGGTAAGCAGGGCCTTCTTTACCCAAGTCGCCCGCAATCTCATATCGAACGACAACACATGATAAAGTAGTAATCAATCGTACATATAAAAAAGTAGTGTCACTCTACCAACCTGGCGGTCTGTCAGTTTAATGTCTATGTCTGCCCGTCAGCAATACTTCCCATGATTATGATAAAGGTAGCAATACTGGAAACCTACCGCAAACTGAACCAGTTACAGTTAGGAGGAAGGTCAAAAGGTAGGTTGGCTTGGCGCTTATATAGCGGATATCGTAAGCTGTGTTTATACTTCGCCGTGCGACCATTCGGTAGCGATCTGCTTTAGAAGCGTGACTGAACGAGTAATTATTATTAGGCTCTTTCTGAAGCAGTACAATCATTCATACTGATAAGGCATTTATGTGATGATCTGAAGCTGGGAACCGTGTTATCAATGAAATCGGTGGGGACACACTTGAGCGAGGCACTCCCGAGAATTATACTCATGTGGGAAGATTAAGCAATATTACTGGCTCATCTGATCTCAAACCTATTTGGGTGTGGCTTTTCTGCGTCTGCGGTGAAACATTTGAAAACGATAAACTGAATTAGATAACGAAACAGAAATGCAGAGCAAAAGAAAAGAGCAACAGGGAGAGGATTACTGTAGACTAATAAACCTAGTTTCAAAAAAAAAATGAACAGCATACTTTTCAAGTAATAAATTTGTATGCTGGAATTAAAGTGCTGCTATTCTACTGAGAAGATATGCTCAGCTCTTCCTACAGCGAGGGTGGTCATGAATTAACTTTAGCTTACTTCGAAAAACAACTTATCTAGTGAAATAAAACGTTAGAGGACGAAAGTTACAACAAAATGAAATACTAGAATGTAAAGTTCTGCAGAGAAAAACCGCTACACAGATTAAATAATACCAAACATAACGACAATAGTTTTTGCAAACAGGGAATTGACCAGAAACCTTGAATTTCCACACAATCCTTGCAGCTGCTACTGAACCGTGGCAAATAAACACATCTAGGAAGGACCCCAACTATTTCTGGGACATCTTTCAACTTCGGGAACAAACCTGTGGATCACCCACCAGCAGAAGAACTTAAACAACAAAATCAGACAAACAGTACTTGCGGCGGTTGCGTCGCGGCCTTCGCACCGGAGCATGTTATTTGGAGTGTCTAGGCACTGCGGGAAGGCCATGATGACAGGAGAGTTCCTCTTTCGTAACTCTGCTTATTGGCGGTTACGTAGCGCGCTCAATCACGTTATTTTAAGTTGATTACCAGTTGTAAGAAGTAATTTTCCATGATCAACGGGCTGTTAAACTATAGTTTAGTAATGTATGTCTCTTTCCTGCATGTTTCCTCGTTCATGTTTCTTCCAAGACCATTGATAGGTAGGGTAGGTACCCACCCCTAGTGAATCACTAGTGAACACTGTTATGTGTTTCTATTTCTATCGCATGCTTCTTGGTTTGTGTTTCTTCTGAGACAACTGCTAAGTAATGACCTTGATTGATAGAATTCTGAACCCTGATTTAGGAATATGCCAATTTCTATACAATTGATTCATCAAATCGAAAGAGGCTACGGATGACGATGTAAAGTCAAAGAGGGGTTTGAAGAACATCCACACGTTGTGTGTAATCGCCAGCGACTATGCAGAAGGAAAATAGAACAGCTTATTAGCTGGGGATTGAAACAAAGGCAAAGCATGAGGGCGCGAGGCGAACTTAATTAGGTGTGGAAACTCCATGACCATTGTGCAGCTCGCATATCGATATGCAGCAAGTTAAAGTTGTTGAATGGAGAGAATAAGAGCAGTGAAAAACCAATGCTCCAATAAAAATAATTAAGTTTCTCAGCAGTTTATCGGCAGAAGACTTCCCATTATAACTGGCTAAGCGTGTTGATTTTGAGCAAAATCAAAAAAAAAAACACTTAAGTCGCGGTTCATAGCTCTGTAGCATTCCCGCTTCGATTCGCATTTCACATTTTACCTGTGCACGAAAACAACGTTTCTGATCAGCATTGTTAAAACTTTTCCAGTTCTTAAATTTTCTCAAGATGCTTCACCTTCTTATTGTTGCCATTCTCTTCAATTTTTAATTTTTTACTCGCCATACTAAAGATATGCAGACGGTGAAAATGTAGTCCTCACGCTTGATTAAGATTGCCTCGCACCGAGAGTGCGAAAAGTACTCAAGTGTACAGGAGTTGGCATACCCTCAAACCAGTGTTCAACCCTCTATCAGTGAAGGTCTCAGAAGGAACACAAACCAGGAAGCATGCTACAGAAATAGAAACACCAAACCAAACAGTGTTCAGTAGTCACTAGGGGAGGATAACTACCCGACAATGGTCTTGGAAGGAACATGAACGAGAAAACGTGCAGGAAAAGAAACAAACATTAAAAAACCATGGTTTAGCAGCCCCTTGATTATAGAAAATTACATCTTACAACTGGAAATCAACTTGAAATAACCTGTTCAAGCGTGCTACGTAACCGCCAATAAGCAAAGTTGTGAAAGAGGAACTCTCCTGTCATCATGGCCTTCCCGCAGTGCCTAGACACTCCAAAATAACATGCTCCGGTGCGAAGGCCGCGACGCGACCGCCGCAGGTAGTGTTTGTCTGATTTTGTTGTTTAAGTTCTTCTCCCACCAGCTTTTGCGGCCTACGACACAACAGCAACAACGCTTTAGCCTTTGTTTTAACGGCAGTTATACCTAGCTAAACCATGCGCTCGCTGTCATAGGAAGCGGAAGATCGAACATAATTTTCGTAATGGGAGCAGGGAGAAACTCCGCGAAGGTTCTAGAGCGCTCGCTGTGGTTAACGCCCAGCAATTCAGACATGCAGATAGCTGTCACGCTGTTGAGATCTTGGAGGTTCCCTACTTTTTTAATGAATTTCTCCATAAATATGCTTGTCTCTATGTTTTCTTCACTGTAATTGTCCTCAAATAGTGTCCGTCGCAGAAGTGAATTATGTGAAAGTCGAGTTTCATTGTGTTTTTTGGAATTATTCTTTTCATAATTATTTTTGTGTTCTCATTTAGGGAAATTACTAGCTAAAATGGGAAAAGATTATTACAAAATCCTCGGCGTAGCGAAAGGAGCCAGCGACGATGAGATCAAGAAGGCTTACAGAAAGATGGCCTTGAAGTTCCATCCAGATAAAAATAAGGAACCCGGTGCCGAGAATAGATTTAAAGTGAGTTTGAACTTAATGAGTTCATAAATCTTTCAACACTTTAACCGATCCGAAAAGGGTTGAATCGATAGATAGGTAGCTTCCTCTTGCTTTAGTTTGTTAGTTCACCATTTATTTTAAACTCTTTGAAGACGCATAAGCCATAACTTTCCGGCAGAACCTTAGTGGAGCCGTTTTCGTCATAGTGCGATGCTCACGTTTGTTAACATAGACAAAAGGAATTGTCAATAGGGCGGTCTGAACGTGTTAAGCTATGCAACCCGATGTCAGTGTCTCGTTAAGATAAGTTTTTATATGCCTTTAATTTGTGCTTGAGGTTTTCCGGCAAGTTGCAATTAGGTTTCTTACGGCATGGCATCCAAAACACTCCTGTTTTTTATAAGTAATGCGCGAAAATCGATGGAAACAGGCGATTGGTAGTGTGATGGATAAGCACACTGTCCCAAATGTACGAGGTCATAAGTTTGTGTCTTTGGCGGATGTGATCAATCGTTTTTCTCATTCGATACCTGTCCTTTTTACCTGTCGAGTTGCATCGCTGATTCCGAAAGCAAACAAAATGAGATGCGCGTAAACAACTTTCTGATTTCGTAGGATCTCATTTCATAATTTCATGGAGCAAGATCCTTTTGACTATTTTGGTGAATTAGGGACACTTCCACAAATCAAGGCAATGCGACTCATCGTGGCGTTGAGAATGCTTCTCTATTGACTGTGTTCATTAGGGAGTTATTTTTTTCGAATTGCGTGAATGAAGTTCAGAATTGAATTGTTAGAGCATGATTTGTATTTGTTACTATACCTCTGCACAAGCGAGCATCGGTATGGTAGATCTCTGTAGAAATGAAATATCGATGAGAAACCTGGCGGTTTCCTTGTTATTGATTTATGTGCATCCTCCTCTTTCCGACACAGAAGCTGAGTAGAATCGTCTTTAAAGAAAAAATTACGAAGAAAACGAGGGGGCCCAGTACCATCGTGCCCAAAGTAGCAGCTTTCTCTCGTAGCTTTAGTTACCAAACTCCATGAAATCCGTTCATCGGCAAAGGCAATAGGAATTGGAGCATATCATCCTGAGAGAAACTCCTGCGTAACTCATTTCGTAACTTGTAACTGTGTGTCAGTGAGAAACCGTTCGGTGTTGGCAGAAAAGAAGCTTTTTGCGGCCTTCCAGGGGGTTTTCGGTATTTTTTATGCAGGTATTCTTAAGAGCTGTTGTATAATTGTAAATTATTGTAAAGCAGTTGCAGCAGTATATCTTCGTGCTCTAGTTGATCAGAACTTTTCTTGAAGTTATTTTGTTACTTTTAGTCGTTTAGGCTCTTATGAATGGAGTAGGAGACTTACCTGACTTTATTTCACCTTGATCTGATAACCTTCTGCGGCGTAGTGCCAAGTGCGATCAATCAAAGCGGCCTAGTTCTGGACAGCACATTAGTTTTCCATGTGAAATCAACCGTAAGATTGTCCGCCATTTGTTGTTAGCGCGACTGGGTCCTTCAAGGTGTTTGGAGATATCGGATACCGCCAGGTTTTTGGGTTGAAAAGCCATGTTGCTTTTCTTCGACTATAGATTTTTCATAGTTAACATGGCTCAGGTATTCCAGACCTGATTGCTGTAAATCTGACTGGCTCTGTCTAGAAGCTAGACGATCTCAGGAAGTGGGAGTGTGAGATGCAGCTAGGGGAGGGTAGAGGCGGGACGTGCGATTCACGCGTGACCCATTGAAGCTCGATTCTTTAACTCTTCTGATGTCCCAACAAATGCTATTAATAGGATGTATGCATTCGTTTTTTGTGGGAGTAATCAATGACATGACGTATTGAGTTTCTCTCGCGCGTTATTCTCTCAAAGTGAAGTCGTCTTCAAAGTTATTCTTTCTTTCACTCTTCTCGGATATCGTGACTGTTAGAAACTTTTGTAGAACAAAGGCTGGGCGGCCATTCGCATACCAAAAGGTCCGATGGATTGGCCGTTGTACCAGTGTGTATTAGGGATAGGATCATGAAAGTTAGCGAAGATTCATTTTCTGCGGCACATTCGGCGAGCTCGAATGCTTGCTGCGGTTAAGCAGCTCGTGCATTCTCCTGATAGCTCAATTCAAACGATTTAACATTTAACCATGCATTTAATAACCATTGAGATGTAAAACGGCGTAAATGAAACAGCTCGCTAACTATTTTCCTTATTTACAAATGCTGGGAGTCTTGAGAAAAAATCGTTTGCTTTCCTTCTTGTAGCGAGTTGAAACATAATTAGAACAAGTTTCGGGATGTTCAAGTTGTTCATATTGATGAGTTAGTGTATTGATCATTAGGTTATTTTGTTTACAGTCTTACCCTCTGAAATATGTAATAACTTTTGGAAGTGTGGAAACAGGTTATGGAAAGTGTGTGTTAGTGATAGTGGAAGTACAAAAGTCAGAAGTGGTCGTGAAGGAACTGAATGAAGTTTTTGATTTAGGAAATTGCTGAGGCATACGATGTGCTATCCGATCCTAAAAAGAAGGAGATCTATGATAAATATGGTGAAGACGGTCTTAAAAACGGTGGACCCGATGTTGGAGGACCAGGTGGATTCCACTATGAGGTTTGTTCCTCATTCTTCAATTCCATTCTTTTGAAACTGTGTTTGAAATAAGTTGTTGCTGTTTGCTTGTCCTAAACATCGTGTCATTATTTTTTTTCAGTTCCAAGGTGATCCAATGCGTATGTTTACGCAGTTTTTCGGATCGGAAGACCCCTTCAGTGGTATTTTTGGAATGGGTGGTGGTCATCCAAATATCTTCTTCAATATGGGAGGAGGTGGTATGGACGATGGCATGAATGGGTTCTCAGCATTTGGCGGTGGCATGCCTCATGGACACCGAAGATGTTAGTTAACATTTCTTCTTTTATTAAATCACCGAAATCTACTACTCTATTCTAGCTGCCCCGAAGCAGGACCCTACTGTACAACACGAACTACAAGTTAGTCTCGAGGATATCTACCAAGGGTGCACGAAGAAAATGAAAATTACGAGGTTGGCATTTCTCATATTTAGTTCGTTGTCATGTCGCAGAAACACAGGAGGAAATAGGCAGTATGGTACTATAATTCAGGAAAGTCTTGAATGCAGACGGTCATTCGACTAGAGTAGAAGATAAGGTTTTGACAATCAATATCAAACCAGGATGGAAAAGTGGTACAAAAATCACGTTCCCTAAAGAAGGAGATCAACATCCCGGTCGGGTCCCAGCTGATATCGTTTTTGTCATAAAGGTATGGAGACTTGTTTTTTTCCTCAAATTTTGCATAGTTTATTTATTGAGCTATTGTTATCTATTCGTTGGTAGCTTCGCAGATTTTTCGTAGTGATTTTTATTGGAATCGGTTTAGGATAAGCCGCATAAAATATTCAAACGAGAGGCATGTGATCTTCGATACATTCATCGTGTAGCTTTGCGTGATGCTCTATGTGGTTGTACTGTCGAGGTTCCTACTCTTATGGGTCCACCAACTACTTTACGGCTCGATAACATCAAACCGAATACCGTCAGAAGGTAAACTTGAATTGTCTTATTTTTATTCAACCTCGAACGGGTAGAATTGTCTGGTGACGCCTTTGTGCTTCGTATTTTTGTAATCATACCTTTCTTTATAGGATTACTGGGAAAGGTTTGCCCAATCCCAAAGCTCCAGGTCACTACGGTGACCTGATTGTACAGTTCGAGGTGGAGTTCCCTTCGAAAGCAATTACGGATCCGGTCTTACGTGAACAGCTTATGAGAATCCTTCCACCATTGTCTCATGCATAATCAAGCTTGGTACCGCGGAATTTCGAAGGTTTGCATTCTTCCCGATGTCTGATCAAGCATTAAATCGAATTTTTGTATGTCATTTCGTTGTATGTATTTATTAAATTAGTATTCCCGCATACATCTATCCACACGCACTTGGTATTCATGTGTAATTAGGTCATTATAACTGAATTACGCTTCACCGTTGCGGGTATACGTTTTCAGCGTAGGTTGATTTGTATCATTCTAACTGTACTATGTGTTAATGATCGTAGTTTGTTACACATCTATGAGGTCCACAGTGGATTTTTCTATTTAGATGATTTCTCTAACTTGCAATGTAAGGAATTCCGTCCTCATTTTATCTCGAGATGCACATTCACCAGTTTTGCTGGCTAGTCATTATCGAGTTGCGAAGAAATAAATTCATAAATGTTTTACTACACGTTTTATTCACAGCACTATTCAAAGGTCTAATCGTGATATTTCATGATCATGTTGGCAAGTGTGAGGTGCTAGGTGGTAGGTGCTGTTCGCGATTGTTTGCGGAGATAACAGGTTGTCACTGCAACAGCGTTTGTTTCAGTTTTTCGCCGCGTCCAATCGTTTGATTCTGTTTAACATTTGTTAAGAGCAAGTTGAGTGCAAATTTAATCCGGTTTCTTTCGCAACAAGTTAAAGTGCCCGTCGAACGTTGGTCTCGTGGCTGGAATCTTACCTAGTTATTCATTTTTAAAGTAACTCATAATCCAGGTCTTGTTTTGAGAAAAGACATAACCTCTTTAGTCTCCTGTACCCTCTCTCATAATCTATCCCTCTCCCATACTTTCACCACTCCGTCGAGCGAATCAATGCGTCATTTTGTACCAATACCAATGGTCAAAATGAACAAGAAAAGGAACAGATGGTTATTTTCCAATTTTCTGGTGGATGTGGGGCCTTTTTATTAGTCTATTCGAGCTTGTTTATTCAGTGGTTGTAATTTGTGAGATGAAGTTACAGTGCCGAACCTCTTTCGGAAAGGACCGGCTTTTCGTTATACGCCAGCAAAGCTGCTCAATTCGATTGAAGCTTGATTAAGTCATCCTTTTTTTATTTTAGTCTGCATTATAACAACGATGCATGGTGAACTTTTTCTTTGAAGCGCAAACATCTCACATTTGTTTGTACCAGTTGCAGCTTCACAGATATGGTAATTCGGTGAAATTATCCGTGTTTTTCAGGATGTTGTCAAGAGTTGCACGTAGTTTTCTCAACACCTTACCATCTGGGGTATCCGCAGTTCGAAGTAAGACATCTCATTTGTATCGCTAGTTTTCTACATAAATGATGTGAGCCTGCTGATTCTGATGCTCACATGCTTTTTTATTATGCTTTATTCTGTTTCCTCTGTTCTTTTGATTACATGTGTCGCCGCATGTAATAAATTGATTGATATAGATTCAGTCAAATATTCGTAATTTACGGCAAGGCCGTTGAGCCCATTTGTTTACAAATAGACTTTTGACAGTGTAGAGATCGGTGTTTATCACTGCACTGGAGTTCAGCAGTGGTTCACTCTTTATAGTCGGATAGGAGCACCTTATAGATAGGAAAACTACCACATACATAGTTCTAACGAGTTCCTTCCAAGTGAAGTCATTCTTAGGTATACACTGATTTTCAAAAAAGGTCGATGTTATGTACCTTGACTTTGAATATTTTTAGGTAGTTCTTCCTTCAATTTCCTTGATGCATTCGATTTCAACTCGCAGCTTACGGATGTAAGGTTTTATAGACCAGTGGACGTTGTTTTTCCCCGTTCTCCAAAATTCTGTTTTTTTTTAAAGGAGGAACGAGAACTTATGTTCTCAGCACATGAATATTGTCAAGAGAAATTGCAACCAAGAATAATCACTGCTTATCGTGAAGAGAGTAAGATTTTTATTCGAAATGTTTACACTTGAAGTTATCTCACTTTCACATTGTCTAAAATTTCAGAATTCGATCCCACATTGATTCCCGAAATGGGAAAAATGGGCCTGCTCGGAGCACCGTACCAGGTCAGCTTGCTTTGACTCTTATCCTATCCGGTTTGCTTTCCAGTTGTTTTCTTGATTTTCCAGGGCTATGGATGCGCCGGGACTTCAACTGTTGGTTATGGACTTATAGCACGTGAAGTTGAACGAGTAGATTCAGGGTATCGATCAACGATGAGCGTTCAGACCAGTCTCGTCATTGGACCTATTTATAACTATGGTTAGTCAGAATTTTCGAAAAAAAAAGAATTGGGTGACTCTGTATCTTCGCGGGAAACATGACTTGTATGATACGAACGTGATATATCTTATCCCGAGGATGCAGAAACCAGAACCTCCTAATCAGCGCTTGTGTGAGCAGACACAAAACTGGTTGAATGGCGTACTTTGTCGTAATGAATTAGTCTCACGATAATTGTTTTATAAAGATGACGCCATTTGAGCGCTGTAATAATTAAGACAATCAAAACTCAACTCGCCATGGTGAAGGTTCGGCAGATACTAACACTCTTATCAATTTGTTTACTTTTGCATGTTAGTCGATTGTGTCCCTCACTACTCCTGTCCATAAAACCCTTCTTTTCACCTTTGACTGACGTGATACCTTTACTGGGCTCCAAAGACCGTTAAGTTAGATATTTTGAAGTGCCCTGAACTTCCAACAAAACAATTCGACTTTTTAAAATTTGCTGTTGATTCCTCGTTTGACAAACCCTCGATGGTTTTTGTTATCATATACAGCTTGAACTTTTGCTCACTTTTCTGAGCTTTTTTTAGAGTTTTTTGAGCCATTTTTATTCTTGGAATAACTTGCAGGAACTGAAGAACAAAAGAAGAAATATATTCCGGGTTTGGCTTGTGGAGAGCTCATTGGTTGTTTCGGATTAACTGAACCAAATCATGGTTCAAATCCGGCTGGTATGGAAACCAGGGCGAGGTATGCAGGCTAGTTGCTTATATAGTAGAGGGAGCGAGTAGCAGATTACTAGTTATCTATGCTCGCTCAAAGTAAACAAATCAGCGCTCTTAGACAAAACACTTGTTGCTTTTAATGATCCGCCAATCCAAAATCCACGGTAACATGATTCGACAGCGCCAGCCAAGGTAAACCCTTTCTCGAAATTGTTGGTCTCGTCTCAAGGTCATCTTGTCGTCGAACAACAGAGGTTAACTTAGCAGGTTTTAATGTTGATCAGGCTCTGCCTTTATTAAAAGGCAGCAAGTGGTGAGTGGAACGAAGCAGAGGTGAATAAATGCTTGGAGCTGTCTAAGGAAGAAGTCTCTTTGCGTTCTTGTAAATTTGAACGATTCTAAGGGAGCCTTTTGCAGTTCAGCATGTACTTTGAATACTGGAAATTTTTTGAACACTCTTGTAGGTGGGATGAGAAAACGAAGACGTATCGTCTTTCTGGCACAAAAACTTGGATCAGTAATAGCCCTGTGGCGGACGTATTCATAGTCTGGGCCAGAAGCGATAAGCATAACAATGATGTCAAGGTTTGTCTCTCATACATTTCGAGGCCTTTGTTAGAAATATTTAGAAAGAACAGGCGTTTACTCCTAATGTTTTGCTTTGGGCAAACAACTTGGCTAATGGGAAATAGCGAATTCCTGCAGAATCCGCTATCTTCCGATCGCAATGATGTCTTCAAAGCCGAATATTTTTTACCTTATTCTTGCTGAAAGTTGGTTTCTTCGGACGCTGCAAATTCGCGCCCAAAAAACCTGACAGCTTACCTTCCGACAGCATAATTAGAATACTATTTCAAGGGATTCATCCTTGAAAAAGGAATGGATGGATTGACGGCTCCGAAAATCGAGGGCAAACTCTCACTACGTGCTTCTATCACTGGACAAATTGCAATGGACGAGGTTCCTGTCCCTGAGGCCAATTTACTTCCAAATGTAAGTATTTCAAACGTGTTGCTGCAGCTTTTCTGTCTAGAAGCTCTGTCTTAACCCATAATTCTGATTCAGGTAAAAGGCTTGAGTGGACCTTTTGGCTGCCTGAACAATGCTCGTTTTGGTATTGCATTTGGTACATTGGGTGCAGCTGAGGCGTGTTTTCACTATGCACGGCAGTACGCTTTGGACAGGTATGTGATTAATACCTCAGACATTTTTGAATGCTCACAGAAGCTCAACGGCGCTATTCATATCCCTGCAGATCAAGCCGACCTTGTTTTTAGATCTTAGCAATATTTTTTCTTTTTCCGTAGTGAGAAGTAGCATTCTCATTTTCATATGAGCTTCCGAAACCGCGATGGATCAAGTGATTGTTCACCTTTGTTAAAAGTAGTGTGCTATGTTATATACGTTTTCATTCTGGAAGAGGTATGCAATTCTTTCAGTAAAGTGTCGTATAAAAAGGTCGAGATTTTCGGTTACTCTGACTGTATTGAAAGTCGTTATTCAGACAACAATTCGGGCGTCCGCTAGCTCAGACCCAACTTATACAACTCAAATTTGCTGACATGTTGACTGAAATCACCCTCGGATTGCAAGGCTGCCTAAGGGTGGCTCGACTGAAGGTATGGTCGCAGGAGTGCTCACTTCAGATGTTGCCTCTTCTTTAGTTTACAGTTGACAATTGAGTGTTATTGTATTTAGGACGAAGGAAAAGCGACTCCCGAAATGATTTCTCTGATCAAGCGAAATTCATGTGGGAAATCATTAGAGATTGCACGAAAGGCTCGAGATATCCTTGGAGGAAATGGAATTGTCGATGAATATCATGTCATGAGACATATGGTCAATTTAGAGACCGTCAACACTTATGAAGGTCATTTTTCATCCAATTTTGTTAATGTTCAGTAATTCTTTTGATGAGGCGTTGCCGGCCAACATGTCGTATGCTAAAATGAGAGGATTTATTGGCTGAATTACTATCGCTCCTATTCTTCCATTCCAGCAAAATACGAAACCCAAGAAAGTGAGCTGGGTACTTGTATGTCATACAACCCATCTAATTGTAAGAAAGTCCTCCGAGCGAAAGTTTAGTCAGAGGTGGCTTCTTGCGCATATGCAGCTTGCCGTGTGTTTCCTCAGTGACGGGCGTTAGGAACGATTTTGGGTAATCGATTCGCCGCACGCGGCTGTCGCGGACCACTCATTCGCCGTTATTACAGCTCTAGCGTTCTTCATACAGCTCAATCGATATGCGATCATTATTTTATGCATAATTCTACTATTAGTACTTTTATACTTGTATTTCCTACCTACTGCTGCATCATGCTACATTCGCGCGCGAGGCCCCTCTCCCGCGACGCGACTGTTTCGTTCCTAACGCACCACACCCAAGATAGGGACTGATTGGATATTGAATGGGTGACGCGTAAGTGGGGATTGTTAGGTGATGGCTAGTCTATCTCCTTTTACCAGCAGATACAGAAAAGTGATCGTATTTCGGTGCTGAGCTAATGTCAGGGTCTTTTTCTTTTTTTTTTCATGATTTTCGAGTAGATTGATAAAAAAGTGGCCTGACGTAAGATCAAAGCAAACCGTTGAAGAGAGATAAGCTCCAAACACGGCGACCTCGTAACAACACACACAGCCAGGAACTTCAGGAAAACTGCAGTAAGCAAGACGAACTAAGTTTCAGAGAAAATTCACTGCTTCAGCCCTCAAAGTATTAGACTACTAGTTCTGCCCAGGTGACTGGCATGAAGTATTTTGCGAATACTGTATTTGTCATAGAATCATATTGCTTATAATATAATGAAATCATGCTGTAGCTCGGACATCGCTGAAGGAACCCTCAGACCTGGAAGCTCTAGCACTTATCTGGTAATCTCAGAATAGGACTGCTCTTCCTTAAAGTCAAACGGAATCTTTAATTTTTACAGGTCTATAAAAAGCCTAGAAAATATGTAGCTAATTTTCACACTCGACCAAGACATCCCTCCCCTTGTAAAAAGCCCTTCCAAAAACCCTCCATGTCATGCCACTTCTCAGACGATAAAAGCTGTTGCAGTCGAGTGTGCTCAGTGATCAGCCATCCGACAAATTTCTATTATTGGTAGCTGCGTAGCGTTAAATGCATGTTTTCAGGCACACACGACATCCATGCGCTAGTTCTTGGCCGAGCTATCACAGGACTACAGGCTTTCCAATAAACGGTATTCGCCAAATACCATTAGGTTGAATGCTAGTGTGATAAATTTGGTTACCTCGATGTTCACCTCATCTTCAAATCAGGTTTTTAGTGATTGTTACATAGTTAAACTGATCATTAACCTTTTAAAGCCTTGCTTAATGTTTGACTGATTCGATTTGATTCCATTTACTCTGACACTTTTCAAACATTTCTACCTGTTAGGGTCTTTCGACTCGGTGATTCCTTACGATAAATATTGTTGTGTTGTGCAAAAACAACAGAAGAAATGAATATTTTTTATTTAATTTTTGCATATTAACAACGTGCAGCAACAATACTGCCGCCATAACCTACTCTGAGAAGTGAGAACGTTTTACAACGACTCTATGAGGATAATGCTGAGGTGGCTTTGAACGAGCTGACTAACAGAGGCAAACCTCTTAGGGTTGAAACTTCGTAGTTTTAAGACTTGTAAGCACATCGTACTGGTAATAAACCGGGCAAATGTGACCCGCGCAGTGAAAGATGTCGAGAATTTGCAGGCCACATCCCATCCCTACACCATCGCAAGCTCGTAGGATTTCCTGGCCACAGGGGAAGCTTTCCGATGTCAATTTCTTATCGCCCTCAACAGTTTTCTTTTTGGAGTGCTCCATGAATTCGATTGTTATTCAGAATCTCTGCAGTTACGGGTGCGAATGTCTCCGTGGGGAACAATTATTGCTCGAGCCAGAGCGAGTTGTCGTCATGTCCATCACCAACACATCATCGTCCTCATCCGAATGAGCATACAAGAAAGAATATTTTGCAAAAAAAAAAAAAAACAATATGGAGAAATCTTCAACGAACACACCTCAAAAAAAAAACTGTGCACAAGTAAAGTAATGACGATAATAAATGAGCATCAAATCATCAACAGATGCGTTGCTGAACCAAGGAGATCATATAATGACATCCCGGAATTCTGAGGAGAGAAATAATATAGATGAAATAAATTATCATAATTATAATAATAATAAACACTAAATATGGTTTTTTAAAACCAAATTATATATTGCTCTTGCAGGCAAGTTAAAACATATGAAAGACTAAAAATGTTCGACAAGAAATGAAACAGAATCTGACTGAATCGCAAAGATGAAACAAATCGAATACCAAACGGCTATACCGTGGACACAACGGTATGACAACATATCAAAAGACTAGAACAAATACGCGTACCTGAGAAATCATTTTCATGCAATGATACTAGAAAAGGATGCGGCGATACAGCAGCAGTAGCAGCAGTTCATGAGGGTACGCACCAGTTTTTAATTCAGCAGTTTCTTTATTCGTTTAATCTCGGAATTACACTCAAGTAACTCGAGGTCAATGGAGTAGTTATTTACAGAAACGAAACGGCAGTGCACATTTTAGTAAGCCGTAGGCGACTAGATAAGAGCTCTCTTATTCAACACTGAGATTCCGATACCGCATTCGAGGTGCTCTGGAGGAGACCGGGAGAGTCGGAATCGGTTTCGCTTCCATCTGAAATCAAATCTTATGACTTCCCAGACTTCAGAAATATTGAGAGAATTTGCAAAATATCATAGGAACGGTTGTTTGAAATGAGTTATTAGCCCACTGGCCAGAGCGAGGTTGGCTCCTCCTTATCAATCATTTCTGATGCGCAATCGAAATCCTTCGCACCACTTTAACGTCTTCAGAATTGACATCTAGGTCATCTTTGGGCACAGCATGAGCGTGAAAGTTCGATCACAAAACGATGCAATTTTGACAGACCGTATTGATGAGCGCGGTGACAGGTAAACTTATTTTCCATGAAGTATTTGCAGAATGGTCCCCGAATTTCGCTTTTTCGTACGAAAGGAGCAAAGCAATGGGATAAGAAATTGGACCCGCTTGTGACCTTTTTTCTCTCTCCACTTTCGATCGTCTCCAAAAGCCAAGCCGAAATAGATGAGAAAGCGTACAACTTGTGGCATCGACCTGCCAAACACGATTTCCACTGATAGGTTATCACCGCGCGTTCGCCTGTGACTTTGGGGGAGAGGGGATGCTTTATTTATTCCAACCCTCCAATACCTTTGTATAGCACACAACCAAGAAAGGCAGATTAAGCGCCTATCGTTGAAAAAAGTTGACCATATGCAATGCCTTTTTGAACAGCAGGATAAAGGGGATGGACGGAAAAGTACCAGTGATTGACGGATGCATGGGAAATATTCAGCATGCATAGTAGCCCAGCTATGGAATGGGAGATTCATAGGGTAATTTCACATTTTCTTCAGGTGCATGACACATATGTTCCACAAAAACTTCACTAGTTCGAGACAAGCGTGGGGTGTTCTACAAGAGCAGTGAATAAGGGTCAGCAGGTGTGTATGAGACATTTTCCGAAGACAGACATTGAGCGGTGCTCGATAAAAAAGTGCGTCAAAAGGGATGTGGCGCACCACGTGCGTTAATATCATTCCTAAGTGCTAAAAGAAAAAGAAAATCGAAGAGGGAGTTGCAGTGAAAGGGGTGTAGGAGCGTGTGTTAGGGTGGAAATTTATAATACATGTTCTCCTGTAGCGGAGATCCAAATTTGGAAGGGACGTGAGCGCCAAGCCTACTTCAGACGGAAAGGAGGAGAGCCGGGCGTTAGCTAGGCGATCCCACCGGTAATACGATGAAGTTGGATTCAGAGGGGTTCTGATAGGCTGTGCATTACCAACAGAAATCACTGCGATGCTTCATGGCATGAGGGAAGGGGAAAACCATCTTATTTTAACTATTGATAGCCTTTTTTGGAAAATAGAGGTGTATCAGCCAAATGACATGCCGAAAAGGAAAGGATAGCAGAACACGAAAATAACATTCTCAGTAAACTCACTATAGATCCCTACGCGTAGGCCATTCCTGTACCAAAAAAATTAGAAATTGAAGATAGAAGGAAAGACGATTAATGCTTGAAGCTGATGCGGCACACTTGATAAATTATGAGAACTCACTGACTCTAGATGGCCATATTTGTAGAAGTAGAGACAGTGTAGAGGCAGCTTGTGGCACATCCAGTGGTCGCAAATCTTTTACCGGCGGTGTTTCAGCACAGCATAACAACAATGGAGCAAATACCTAGTGAACAAATGTTTGTTATAGAAAATGAAACGAAGTAGCTCAAGGGGCCTACAGTGGTGAGTCGGGATGGTGTCAGGCCATTGTGAGGTGAAGATGCAAGTACAGTAGTGAGATGGTCCATGACGAGCAGTAAGGTGTTCTGAAAAAATATGCATAATTTCCTCATTCATGTTTTTTTTTCACAATAAAAACAGTAAAATATTAGGTTATTCGAAACATAATTACGGTTTAAAAATACGAAAGTTGAGCTTCACCAAGGAGAGTAATGCCACCAATTTGGTGGGACTACAAGGACGAGATAGTTTGAAAAGCTTCCAAGGAGCTACAATGTTAGCTCGGACCTGGCCTCAATAGAACTCAATCAAGCGATCAGGGGAACCCTCAAAATATAGCGACTTACAAAGAAGTAATGTTGCAATAAGACGAGGTAAAACCGCAACATTTCTGGTGACTTGAAAACAATAGTGAAGCTTTTCTGGATTTGAGACAGCATCCACAATTTAGCCCTAATTTCGCACCATCCGCGTAATAATTGATCCGATATTGCGGAACCGCTTGGACGAGAAACCTTTACCGGAATTGAGGACATCAAATTTCGTGCTGTTCAATTTTTCGACCAAAGAACCAGAAATACAGGAGAGAGAGAGGCTATGAAATAAACACAGAGATAGCAAAAGATAATCGAACAAAATTGGATGGATATCAATGATTAAGATTTGATAAGAAAAAAAATTTCTGTGAAACGCTTGAAAATCCTAATAACTTTCCTAAAACCTAATGAAATAAAAGTAAGAATATCGAAACAAATTCTACCTTAATAAAATATAATTAAAAACATCGAAACAAATTTGACCTTAATGAAATAAAAGTAAGAATATCGAAACAAGTTAACAACAGAATCTGCGCATATTATCCTGTTGTGAAAACATCAACACATCAGACGGTAATATGTGTAAAAGTATTTAATTTCTCAACTTTTATCGAACGTGTTCCGGGAAGAACCAAGCTGATCGACTTTAACCCAAGGCCGTTATGTCGTTTGTATGATCGAATTGGTTTACATAGTAATTCCGTAGAGCAGTCATTGACTGAAAGCAGAGCGGGAAAAGGCTTGGTTGGCCTTGCTCAGTACGAATCTGAGATCCGACCGATCTCCGAAGCGGTGCACTTCGACGCTATATCATCTTCACTAAGCAGTTATGTAATGGTGCAACAAAGATCGCAACTCTTATCCCTTTGCTTCGCTTCTGAAAACCAATTAGTAATTTCATTTAGATTCTTTTCCATTTCAGCTGGAGGCTGGAAGAGGTTTCTAGTAGGCACCGGAGACAAAGACACAACTCTTCTATGGAAGAAGTGTTAAGTGGTCAAAAGCTAGCAGTATGGGGGGCGCTCATCACTAAAAAGTTTCGCTGACATGTGTGCTTGCCTAAGAGCTTTTTTGATATTTACTCACAAAAAATCCATCCAAATGGGGTAATTCTTTTTAAAACTACTTAGTGCGAGTTCACTGCGTGACCCAAAAAAGGCGTTTAGGAACAAGATTAGCTCCTTCTGAAATGTTTGGAAAGCTTTTATTCGAAAGGCATCGACTCCACACACTGATAGGGGCTAAGTTTTAAAGACTTGGTAACTTTAGTCTGCTCGCAGCGCAGGACATACTCGCAACTTCAGTATATTCACTTTGGAACGAGTAACTGATGTAAAAGGATGGATAGGGTAAAGACATACAACGTCGCTACCGAGGGCTTTGGGTAACAGAAGGTCACACCGGAGAAGACATCAGCGTGCAAGGGTTCTCTCAATCAAAAGGAAAATCATTCACGGCTGTCCGAATATAACAACAGTTTGGCATTGCGCTTGTCACACATCACTCAAAAAGTAACTTGATTGCTAGAGAGTTTCATTCGCTTGATCGCTGGAGATCTCTTCTTGAATTATATCGCGCTCATTATAGGGTCAATTGATTAGAGTAGGTCTCTTGAAGAGTAATCAACATGAGAGGAACCGCAAACTAAGAACGAGCACTTACAAATGTAGTGAACTCAGTAGAAGAACAGATGGAACCTAACAGCACTATTCTAGAGAGTGCTTACCTTGTTTGGTGGCGCCAGACAGTCAATGATCCGCAATACAAGTTGTCGGTTTCCTTGTACATCATTAGGGAGGGTCACAGTTCCTGCGTCGATTAACATCGCATGGATTTGCGGTGGTATCAATGGTTCCGGCAGTTCTCGGAGGAAGTCCTTCAAGTATGCACTTTCACCCACTCTTTTTTGAGCAGCGATTGTTCCAAATTCAAGTAGGGTAAGCAGGAAATTCAAAAATCCTTCGAAGCCGACCTTTATCAAACACGCTAGAACATTCGTGTCAGGCACACTGTCAGTAGATAATTCGCAACCTAATGGATTGGCTTCCAATTCGTCTCGCAAAACCCGCTTCTTCTCCACTGATCCACATACTGTAAAGATGGTTAGAATAAGCCGTACAGCATAATTTTTCGAAAATCAGAATGTTTTCGACTTGGAAAAATAATGACAGAAAGTGTAAAGCGATAAACACATCAGAGAAGATGACTTAATGGTGAAAGCAATTTTGGTATTAACAACACGAAAAGTAAGCATCGCTCTAGAGCATTCCTACGAGTGATAGATTGATATCTGATACGTAACTAATCCGCCACAGTATAAAAGCAAAAAGTTGTGCGGCGGGAAAAAAACCTTAATTCAACAATGAAAGATGGATCAACTCACAAATGTATAGGCCATTACAGTCAACACCCCGCCTTTCGATCTCTTGAATGAGTCGAGTTAGGGCGATAGGTGTGTCACGTCGCTCCCGAGTCAGCAGACGACCAAGTGGAACGCCGAAAACTCTGAAATTCAATCACTTTCGAGATATAAAGGGGATGCAAATTTCTACATGCTTTCATTAGAGAGCTCAATCAAACACTAAAAAAGACCATGTTTGACTTTAACTAAATCTTGGTGTAGGGTTCGAAGTGGTAAATGTAACTGTGAAGCATTTGCCAAGATAGTAAGGTTCATTCGGCTAACGTTTCTGTTTTATCCACTTTGTCAAAGATTGGAAGGGAAAGATCCATAACAGCTATCCAAACACAAGCTATAAATAATACCTAGACCGGTCTCGTAAATTGAGAGTTACCTGCAGTAGGTCTGGAAGTAATCTACAAGACCAGTTCAGGTACCCATAGGCTATGCCTGAACAAGCCCTTTGGTGAAGGCGAAATCAAGAACTGAATAAAGCGTGCTATCGTGGCCAAGGCTCAAAAATTACATCTCAAACATCAAAAAGTGAAAATTTAAGTGAATAAGTGAAATTCTCAATGAAAATGATTTCCAACTTTCGGGTTTCATTGGGCTCCCAGATAACCCGTGTGAAGAGCTACATACCTTCAAGAAACCGGCCAGCCTACTATTCAGTATTTTCAGAGACTCCATTGTTCAAATCAAAGTCAACCTAACTATTAGGGTAATCTGCAAATAACAAAGGATGCCCCCCCCCCCCTCTTCCCCCACCCCATGCTACCCAGGCCTTCCAATCAATCATGTTGACGATTCTCGCATATATCATGGCCACAGACTGACAAAGAAAAAACATGAATTGGAATCCTAAAAATCTGAAATTGGAGGTTTGTTAGCATACCCATCCATCCTTGGATTGACTGTGCGTCGAAAAACTGCTCTCATGTCGTGGAATCCTATCCGTACAATCAGCTGACCGCGTGGTTCCAGATTTAAAGCGAACATTCGGTCGCCATTTAGTTGATCGACAATGAACGCTTCCAACAGCTTCAAGGAGCCTTTGTGACACAGCTTATGCCTGAAGACAATTTATTTGAAAAATTCAAAAATTGCCATTGTCGAGGGGATTTCAAGAGCAGCTAACAATTTCCTTCAAAAATGTCAACTTTAAATCGGTACAATGAGCAACTGTAGTCACCTAAACTGCGGATGCCACGAGTAGACAAAGAAGTGCGTGACTGTAGCATTGAATACGTCAATGTGAAACGTCTCACGCCATCGAAAACGCTGTTCGGCTGTTGAAACGCCGGTCCTCGCCCTGTTAGAAATGATGTTCAATTTTTCAGAGCACTTTGAATTTAGAGATAAGGAGAGAAAACAGGTGGAAGAAAGAATGAACAAAGAAAAACATGAAATTCACAAGAAGGAATATAACTCGATTAGCTCACCGGTGTTGCTCGTCTACTTCTAGAACGCAGTACATTTCTTCAGTGACCGCTTTTTGTTTTTCCGGAATCTTTAATCCTCGTCCTTCTAATACCTAAAGCACTGTGATGACAGTTGGAAAATTCCTCTCTTCAAAGCTTTTAAGCAAGGTTTAATTTGGAAACGGCTGATTTATAGAAATCGATTTGTTCAAGAAAAATTCATGCGTCAACGCCCCTAAGTTACTAAAACCCAAACACTACAAAAACCATAACCGTCCGAAAATGATCAGTAAAAAGAATGATTTCCATGAGAACTTCCCTACCCCTGTGAAACCAGAATTTCGAATATTCCGTATTTCTTCGCCCAATAACAACCTAAGAGTAAACTACTGAATATATCCTGAGACTCAGCCGCAATTCAAAGAAAGAGCATCATCAAATCACTAATCGATTTAACAGTTTTCAGAGACCAAGTCCTATGTATTCGATTGCTCCTATTTCTGTCTCTTCAGTTACCCCACGAGATTTAGTCTGGATTAAAAACCGTTGAACACATACCTGTACAAAAAGAATACCCGTGAGACTATTAATGTTCAACCTATCCACATTGATTCCCGGACCAGCCGGCCTTAAAGGTGCTCGCCTGAAATTATGCAAATAAACTAAGAGACGGGGGGCTGAAAAAAGAGAGTCAAACAAATTTTTCAAACACTTTCTGACCTATTCATCAACGGCGACACATGATACCGATCTAGAACAGCTGATGGACGATCTTGGGCAGCAGTATGCCTCGGCAGGACAGGCGAACCGACTAGGGACTAGAAGAACAGAATTTACGTGAGTGCATCAACAATTTGCACGAATACGCATAGGTATGGATTGAATGCTACAAGTCTGGTTCTACGGACATAGCCCACTTACCTGAGCTACAATGCTCCGACCAGGCAGAGAAGTTGATCGTGGACCTCGTTGATCACCATAAGTATGAGACCACCTAAGAAAGTTAAAACTTGAAAAAAGCTGGGAAAAGACTGGCAGAGACATCTCCAGCTTCAGGATTAGTTCGAATTATCAATATTCCTCTACAAACTTGATTCTACAAGAAGCAGTTCCACATCAAACCCGTTCCGGAGTCCGCCACTAATTCATCTCGCAGTTCTCTCTCAAATCATGTGAAAATGTAATTTTTTGAATTTTCAGGCTCAGCTGAGATTTCCTCATTGCAAGCGACCGTGAATCCTTAACTAGGAGTATACGAGTGAGCCGAATGGTGAGATCGGAGTTTCAGATTCTCAGTCAAAGAACTTTCTAAGGAATTACTGCATATCTCGTAGAAAACTCAGCTGGGCTTGAAATCACGAAAATTTGCGGTTTCACGAGGAATACAAACCGCATATAACCCCTCTTTCCTGGTCGCTGATCTTGTTCTCCTTCGCCAGGTGCCTACGAGGTCCATCAGAGCTATTGTCGAGATTTCCTCTCAGGTTCTATACAAGAGTCGAACAACCTCAACAACTTTAGAAAGGAAGTTCTTTGGAATAGTACTAGGGCTTTCCTCCAAACTTCCTATGCCTATGACAACTTCTCCTTATTGTTATGAGGAGCTTTGACATTTACTGAATGGCCGTAGTTTGTGCGCATTCCAGTTGAGCAACGGCATCATGCAAAAAGAGCAGCACATAGCAATATGTATTGGGGAACATGACTGTGCAAATGAAAGATAGCTCTGATTCATCCGAAACGAGCCTACAGCATTCCCAACGAACGCATGAAATCGCATCCACTATAGAATCAAAGTCAGGGCACTACACATAAGAAGTCAGACTTGCTATACGCTCAGCTGTCAAATTGAAATTATTCGTTGTGTCGGGATGAACTCCAATTTTTTTCAGTACAGGGTCAATCGGTCGACAAAGAAAATGGTCCGGCAATAAGCATCTTACAGATGGTATATACATATACAAACATATACATATAAAAACTTACAAGTATATATATATATATATACATGTACATATATGCATGTATATGTGATGTCGAAGCCATTACTTCTTCCTTGCATGGAAGAGGCTTCTATTTTTTGAAATACTTGGCAAAATTGGGCTATTTCATACCCAATGTAGTCCTTCCCTATCCCATGCCCAAACTTCCCAAATTCCCCAACCACATTTCCTCTTCTGAAACATAAAAAAGGCATGCTATTTACGCCTCAGAATGCTAGCTAACAAATCCCATTGAACTATGTTGGCCCCATATGTGAGTTTGAAAGGAGTTACGCTTTTCAACATATTTCCAATAATTGGAAGGTAGTAAAGTAATCTTAAGCAATGAGCACCACAGCAACCTCGATGCATTCGATAGTAATACTGGATACATAAAAAAAATGTAGAAATAAGAGTGGGCATCTTGTCAAAAAGAAAGGTTTGGCATATTGGGAATCAGACTCACCTGGATTGCCTTCCCACCATCGACGGATCGGAGGGTATGGCCCAATTCCGATATTCTGCCGCAGAGAAAATATCATTTACTGTCCGGCCTGGGCCACCATTTGATAACCGTAAATCTGAAAGAGTCTAGCAACCATTTGCGAAATCTTTTCCAAAAACCCTCCTTCAACAGAATATTGAAGACAAGCAGTGGAAGCCATCATCTCTTCTTTGATGGGCCTATTTACTATTCGATTCAACACAGTCTAGGGAACTTATGCTTATCACAAGGCGAGAAACCCTTTGAGAAAAATTCCGGATTCTTGCTAAATACAGAAACTTGAGGAAAGGGTTCACATTACTGACTAATCTTGAATTCTCCCTCGCCCATCATTCAGCCACTTATTGCTCCTTCCCCCACTCCGCTGACGCTTTTCCATCATGCTGTGCTCTCCGAAGAGCGAGAAATTACGCGTGAAATCGCTGATGCTGCCGCGATAATGAATTAGTGGCCCGTTCGCTGAATAAGGGATAACACGAGCTGACATTATTCGTCTAAGAGGTTGAAAAGACGCAGCAACATCGCAATGGCAATCAACATCCTGAGGAACCAGAAGGAAAATATGCATGATGGCCACGATGATTGCATAACGATATGTTCCGGGAGTGTTTGTGGGAGCAGACGTTATGCTTTTACTACTTGTCGGAATCATTTCTCAAAAATAGCTTATCGAAAAACAGGGCGTCCTGGTTAATTTCCCTTGATAACATTTTGAAAAACTGTCGCACCGATTGCTCAGATATTAGCTATCAGGTTACCTCCTACACTGCTTTTTTGTTGCACAAGCGAAAATCTGTAAAATTTTTCAAACAAACTATGGTTACGAATTCGCCCTAAGTAATGGTTGTAAATATTATTTATTTGAGCCAACCAATTGGCGAACCTATCCCTTCTACCATCAAGAGTAATGTGTATCTTCTTCTGCTCGATAATGAGTGAAAGTCTGCTAGGCAAAGACTTACGTTGCGCCATACTCCGACCGTAACCAGATGGACTTCCTGCGTACTCTGGTGCCGATGTCGCCCCATCGCTATCATCGCCCATGGCATTCGATGCTAACACGTCCGTACGCCATTTTACATTTCGAGGACCTGTAATGAATTGCCATGCATGAGCATCATTTGTTTTGCAGTGGTTGAACATTTGTTCGGGTGTTTCCCAAGGGTCAAGCCATAACACAGCAAAAAGTTGATGGTGCGATTTCTGCAGGAGAACTTTTGCGCAATGTGGGGAGCCAGCACGCCCATATTTTAGCTTAGGGGCTTGAGTGGATGTATTACGTCACTGGCAGTCCATGTGACGAAATGCGGTTAAGAGAAAAACGATGTGAACATCACGAAATTCACCTGCATGTGAAAAGTGCTTGTTTTATGAAATTGGACAGGTTTGAGTTTCCCGGAAAGCGGACATAAGCTAGAAGACGTGGATATCCTCGAACGTTCACTCTAGCAGTACACTGATACGTATTCTGGGAGATGAGAGTGACTGCGTGGAAAGCGTGGAAAGGATAGAAAAAAACCCGAATATGAATTGAAGTGGCTGAAATATTTTAGGAACGGACCCTTCACTTGAGCGATATGCTTTTGAAAAAGAAAAAGAAAACATCCTACCTGAAATGGCCCTCCTCCTTGGCAATGAGTTACTTTTGTTGTCGAGTGCCCGCAAAGGCCTTGGCAGTACCGGGGAGCATAGCGACCTTGACAGAGCTTCTTGATGTCGTGACATCGTGGAGCTCATTAGTCGTGGATCAGTAGGTCGTTGAAGGGGGTCGATCATTCGTCCGAGAGGGTCATGATGAGATCGAGCTGAGAGTGGATCATGTAACCGACTCATAGGATCTGGTGGTGGGACGGTGGTACACGACCGTGGCAACGTGTACATCGGTGGCTGAAACAGAAGATCTTCATCTCCGATCACATTACAATTCCAAAATTATTCTGCCTATCGACTCGTAAATTTTCACTAACATCTGTGCTTTACATAAATAAAAAGCCTAGACATGTGTGTGGTAGATTGAAAGCTTCCACAAACAAATATTTACCAGCTCGTTTCCATAATATCATCTTTACGAATAATTAATCTTTCCCAATAGGTTTAAAAAGCCTAGTTCTTAAGTAGAACCCATCTCTTCAATGCAGGAGAATCGGGCCGGTATGACAAAATGTTGGCCAGGGGTGGAAAAATCA
This sequence comes from Haemonchus contortus, assembly GCA_000469685.2. NCBI lineage: Eukaryota > Metazoa > Nematoda > Chromadorea > Rhabditida > Trichostrongylidae > Haemonchus > Haemonchus contortus. The sequence continues at coordinate 34,006,388 of LS997563.1, read as the reverse complement.
CCGGCGGCAAGAAAAAACGTTACTGCTCGAAGACTGCTAAGAAAGAAAGAAATTCAAGTATTGGAAGTATAAAAAGGATGAGCAGTGAAGTCGTTAGTGGTTTGAGATGCGCCCCGCATTCGACATCCATTCAAAATCAACGTGGCGGTTTGAACAGTTTGAATCGAATGTGGTCTACCTGATGACTCGCTGTATCCAGCCAATGTACGAATACTGCTTTCATCCTTTCAGACTCTCAACTACCCGATTGCGGAGGGATGGAAAGCTTGGTTGGCCTGAGCATCGATGCGGGATCAGATCCCCGTATATGATAGTGCGCCCCATGCCATTACACCATTTTCGCCATGTAAAAAGTCAGAATAAAAAAATAGAAGTTTGGTGCATATGATGGAAGGTAAATTTTCATGAGCTCAAAACATTTGATTTCGTCACAGTGCTTCGACTCTTTTGGATCTTTTGGATTGCCGATAGATCTGTCGATGTCGATCTAAACTGTCGATATATCGAAATTTAAACTCTATCAGGGTGTGGGCGAATGTAGTGACGGCAAGAGGCGCGCTATCGCACGCGCATGGTCACGGGTTCGGATCCAAGATCGATATCCGCCTATGCCAACCAAGCTTTCAATTCTCAGAGATTGGTTAGTTGGTATCAGACTGTCCCGGGAGGATAAGGAAAGCCCTTGCATGATCATTAGATGGTAAACGCAAGTCATTGTATGGGCACATACACATTCAATACGCCGCTACGATTCTGAATGGAAGTCGAACGCGGGGGTGGATCAATCAAACATTATGGATCAACACCCTAGAGACTTTATACTTTATTAAGGTGTGTGACATCTGAATGGCAACACGAAATGCTTTCGGTGAGTTGACTTTTGAAGTGTGCCGCAAATTCTCCCATACATCGAACAAATACCAGAAAAAAGTTTGAAAGAATAAAAGAGCTTACGAAATAGAGCTAAACTGTATTTGGATTCGAAAATACAAATGTGTAGCTTCATGAAGGAGGTAATGAATGATAGAGCGCAGCTATTATGAAAAACAAATGTACGAGGGTATATATTTTCTACATTAAGAATCAATTTTTGAGTTTTCTAACTTACCGCTAGTACACCCGGTGCCGAATTGAAACTCTCCGTTCTTCGTACCGTACCCGTGGGAAAGATCTTTGGAGGAGGGACTCGGGCCGTCCGAGACACCGTATCCAGCGGGTCAGGATCGGAAAACCTATAAAAATTATTTGATCAGCGCAGCCAGATATTTGTTTACCACATCTAATTAATTATAATTAGTTGTAATTGTTGGAATATAAGTAAATAAAACCTCTGGTGCCTCTCCTGAAGTGGTTCGGCATGACCATTCAACAGCCGTGGTGAGTAGTGGGATCGTGGACTCCCAGGAACCGAAACTCGATTCATTTCCTGAAAAGATTTCGGTTTTGTAGAGGCACTCAACAGGCTTTGAAGAGAAGGAATATTTAGAAAGTAAATTTCCAGCTGGAGCAACGCCAAGATCTGGTTCTGCTGCTTGTATGGCAGAACTAAAGGCGAAAAATCGAGATAAACAGCCTAAGGCGGACGCAGAAAATAGATCAATTGGGGGTGCCACTTCTATTGCTCAGCAGCGCACCCTTGAGAAGTCTAGACAGCTATTAGGACGCGGAAAGAAAGAGGGATGGGGATTCGAGTGGTTAAATTTAACGCTAACAATATAGCCGTTCCCTGACGAACGTAATTAGACAAGGCTACAGCCGTAAACGACTTTGAGGCATACCACACTTGAATAGAGCGTAAGAAATCATGCAGAAGAATATTTGGAAGCGTCGTTCAATATGCTCAACCAGTTTTATGTCTTCATCTAGACTAATCAAGCTTTACAACCCGTTGCTGACCAGATAGTTTCCTTTTTGACAGAAGTAAATCACACAACAAAACACTATAAACCACTAAACCACTGAAAGTCTCTAAAGCTGTGAAGAAAACCAAATTACTGAGACAAGAACTGCGATTAAGCGACATTTCCCATATATAAATGTTGGCTAGAAAAATAGCTCTCACGCTAACTTGCTTACCCCAGCAGACTTACTGTTTTTCAAAAATCTACAATCATCTGAAACAAGGTCCACATCTTGTTCAATTTGAGCCCGTTTTCGACCCCCTGCTCGGCCCAGAACAATCCTCTTCTCTGATGCGATGCCTTTATTAGGTGGAATAGACCGATTAAGCTTTCCAAGACCTACTCCTTAAATCTTTTTTGGTGAACGTGATATCTTCCCTAGCCTGATCTTCATATCATAGTAACGCGGGTTGAGCTCTTGAATTCTTTTGGATGGTACCTCACAAATTAAGAACAAGGCATTTCTTAAGAAGAACCTCTCACAGTATAAAAAACGCGAATAACACAAATAATAGGCATTTTACAATGTGATTGAGCATGCGAGTTGAAAAAAAAATCAAAATTGTGAGGCATTTGTAAAGAAGTGGATATGAGACAGATAGTTTTTATGCCGTCAGAACTGCAAATAAGCTTATCTGTAGCTCAAATCCATGCAGAAGCAGCTTTCAGAAAGACACTAATACTGAACAATTCAGAAGCTGTGTGTGACAACCCTTTCGTTTTTTCTAAGCTCGATACTTCTCCCAGCTCCCGTTTCAAAAGAAAGTAACTGCATGTTCCCGGCAAATCAATTCTCCATTAGTTCACTTCCCTCTTCGAAACTATCTGTTCTTTCACAGGCTCTCCTTCCGCTACCGCCACTTCCTTACTCATTCGTTCTAGCTCCTAGCATTTTCGCTGTGCTAGAAAGTTGGTTCCGAATAACGCTCGAGTATGCACCGTGTACTTAGTGTGCCCCTATATATTCAGCTGTTTATGATCTGAAAATGGGCCTAACCATCTAGGGCAGGTAGTTTAACGAAAGAAATAAGTGACAGAATCTGAAGAACAATTCTAAAGCGAGCAGAAAGCGAGCGATTTCAGCCGAAACCGCCAACACTGGCAGCAGTAACAGCAGCAACAGAGCAGCTAAAGCATCGCACAAACATTCGACTCAGCCTTTAACCTGCGTGTATGGACAATTGCGAGGTAGCTCGGGGAGTGCGAGACGAATGAATTATGTATGGCCCGGATGTGTGTGAAACAGCGACAAAATCGTTCGAGCGGAATGGTGAACGGTTCACATCCCGACGACATCGAGGTGTGCACTTTAGTGAGCGGTAGTTAAAGCGATTAGTGAAATAGAAATGAGGAGGAGCGCCCTGCGAACCAGCGTCATTCGAACATTTTGGCCAGTGGCCAGAGAGCTTTAATAAGAGCATCAAGTAATGACTGACAATGGACATCCAGAACTCGGGAAGAAGCACCTAAGAACTGGATTTGGGTGCATAAACTTAGTAGACCATTTCTAATTAAGTATTCACGAAGAGAAGAATGCCACACACAGAGAGATCAATATGTGAAGCAACAGGCTAAAAGAGCAGAACGGAGAAAACGAAAATGCAACGGTGATGGAGGAAGATGGCGATTTGACAGCCAGAAGCGTAATCCTCTCATTTTGTTCACTACGACTTTCAGGTTCTCAGCCCTAAAAAAATCCAAATGGCTGCACTAGCCAGTGAAGATTGTATTAACCCTTTGACGACAATGCGGATTTCAACGTGACGCCCCCATGGGACCACGCTCTCCTCTTTTCGCGCGCGACTGGCACCCACCGGTGGGTGGTACTGTCCCAGGAGAAAATTCTTTCACTGGCTTACTGAATTTAGCAATTGGTGAGAAACAAGGAAGTATGGTGGCACCCAAAATTGTGTGCCAATGTCCCATGCGGGAGTCGTAGTGGCACCCACCCCTGGGTGCCATTGTCGTCAAAGGGTTAAAGCAATTCTGATTATACTTCGTTCGCAATCTCTCCAAACAAAGTATATCTTGGAATTTTTACAACTACACAGTCCCTCACCGGCTTTTTCCCCTCTGACTTGACTCCGTAAAGCCGTGAACCCTTCTTTGCAAATAACTTGAGTCATAGTAATTTTGAAAGAAGTTTTAATCACATATTAGCACATAAAAAGTCTTTGAATTTCCTGAGTCGAAACCATAACAACCAGCGGTTCTATCGCTCAACGGAATAAAAAAAAAAATACCAAGACATGAGAAAGTTTAAAGGAACATTTTCACAAAAAATGGAACTCTGAAGAACACTAGCATTGAGGAATTCTAGCTAGAAGTAATGCTCGGCAACGACTACATTTCTGGTAAAAGACCAAGACCAATTTTCTCGTCAACGTAAGTGCCAGCCTTGATGACTCCCTCTTCTCATACAAGCTCAATGAGGTATTTTTAGCCTAGAAAAAGAATCTCAAAGAAATACACTTCTGTAAATATATCTACGATCACCCAACAATCTCAGTTGTGGAGTCAGTTGTTAAAATATTACGCGATCACCGGGCCGATAAATTTTGCAATCTACGAAGTTTATTGCTGTCTTGAACTCTTCACGAGGGTTGTAAGTTAGGCTGACGTTTCGGCGGAATCGCCTTCTTCAACTCTTACTCTTACGAATTCTTCAATTCTTAATCTTATTCTTATTCTATTCTTACGTCAGCCTAATAAAGAATACTTACAAACCTCGTGAAGTATTCAAGACAGCAATAAACTCAGTAAAAAATTATGCCGAGGTTCATAGAAAGCCGTACATGGAACTTGCAGTCTACAAAATCAGCAGAACCGCTTGAGTGGACAAAGGTTCAACATTGTTTTTCGAAAAAGTGAAGTTATGATGTGATAAAAAGTGATTTTATATTGTAGGTTCGAATAAATACATATGACGTTGATCTAAGCTCTTAAATGCAAGGTGGCTGCCGACTTTTCTGAACTAAGAAAGCGGCATTTTACTTAAGACCCCTCATATCGAAACCATCTGACACAATCAAACTTAGTAAGATTCACTCGAAGGAATATTTTTCAAGCCAAATAGTCACGGATAACACATACTTCTTGATTTTATCCCATCGCTTTACCTATACCATTCCACTCAAACCAGTCACCTTGGGACTTGTGACAAAGTCAGAATATCGGTCACATGTACAGTTTCTTTTAGCTCACATAACATCCAGGATCACAAACCTTTACAAACCATTCATCACTTTATCAAAATCACCACCAGCAGAGTCATCCGTACTAAATGAGATACAAACCGAAACGACTGGTGGATGATTAGGAACGACAGCAAGATGTAAAAGAACATGAACTGAGGAAAGCTACACTGAGATTTTTCTTTTCAATCATGTGACCGCAAACCCTATTACTGGCAATAAAAGCGACGATCATATAAAAGCTGTGAGATGGTTCATAAAAAAGAAATAAATTGATGGCTGAAAGTGGGAATTTCGTGGTCATAAATGATGAATGAGTCGAAATGGATGGCGAAATATACCTTATATCGCGACTTTGCCAAAGAAAGGAAAGGGGAAGGAGATAAATCATCATATGCCGTGTAATATGATATGAATTCATTGCTTGGTATCGACGCTCATGCTAAAGCAATTCTCCATTCTAACCTTTAGTCTACATGAACCATGTACTTTGTATTCAGCTTTTCTTTTTCTTGTGTGTACCCAAATACCAACACACTCTTCCCACTTGGCTGATGCTTGCATTCAACTAAATCGCCTCGAATGGTACTCACAAATATTTCCAACTCATCGATAACAACAAAAGCAATCAAAAAGTCGGCGAACAGTCATTGCCCTTTGCTCTTCATGCCTTTTCAGCTCCCGACATTCTTCCAGGATCCATGTCTTAGTCTTATTATAATTGATGTCAACGGCGAGTAAGTTTCGTTGTTAGTGATAGCGGAACGATAAGGAGCAAAACCTCTCATCATCGCTTTGGAATTTCGTAGTCTTATCATCAGTGCAAAAGAAAAAATAGCGCCAACGGTGTTTATCTCTATCAGTACCCCATCATCAATATCTCAATATTTTCATCTTTACTAAATAATGTTTTAGTTGAATAATCCTGAAGGGGGCCGCTTAGAATATTCTTGCTTCTTAACCCCCTTATTATTCTTCGTGAATCAAGATTATTTTGAATAACCCTCCTTCTGAAATCCCGACAAATCCCTCTCAGCGTTTGAAATAAAAATGCTCTATCGTTCATATGAAAGGGTGAAACACACGGAAACCTTTGATTTGGAAGACCCTTTTCAGCACTTACCAGACATCATCATTGTCTCTACCAACATTCTCCGTATCCGTCATATCCCAGATCAAACACCAAAGAGCCAGGATTTCATGAAAACTCAGATAATCTACCAATTCTTGTCTTTTAAGGATCTCATGCTTTCACCAACTTCTAACCAACTTCTACATAACACTTTCTGTCATTGACCATCTGCACAACCGTCATGCTTCACATTGCACGACGTACGATCAAATGCATCTGCCAAGACGAGGAGCAGAACGGATTTGAGTCTCTTGTCACCTGAAGCCCCTTATCAGATCAGACCTATGTTCTAACTTCACCCATTTGTCGAAATCGAACTCCGAAAAAAAAGCGGATTTTCCTTTCATTTTGACAGCTTTGAAGGTCTGCTAACCAAACTTATAGCATCTCTTCAAATTCAAATAAAAACGCTAGAGCTGGTTGGTATGTAGACTACCATCAAATAGTACAAGAAATGCAAGACTATAACAATTTAAAAACGTCTTCTTCAGCTCTATTTTTTGCTTCATGCAGATAATAATAGGGAACTACCAATGTGGGGTGATCGTAACACTAAGTGAAGGGTAAGTCATGTGGCATTGCCATTACAGCTCCAGTAATATCATTGAACTCACTCAATAAACAGAATCTGAAGAAACTCTGCATCAAAATAGAAAAAAGTATTGTATAAATAGAAGTATTGGTTGGTCCGTTAAAAAAATAACGGATCGTAAAAATCATAAAAAACATGGAGATCATTGAACCGAGGTTTCCTAAAGAAGCCAAAACACCTATGTTTCTTCTCCTACCCAAAACAACAACAACAACAACGACATCTTTGTCATTTTTTCTCGAAAAACGAGGTATCTTGGAAAGTTGCCCTTTCGGTTTAAACAAGAATTGCCCAGAAATTGAAGATCATACAAGAAAAGGGAAAAAACCATTCTCTGATCACCATATTGTTCGATGGCTTTCGATAGGATAAAGCAAAGCTACTGGTTGGAGCATGGGATTGGTCAAGCTGGCCTCCGTAATGTGGGCAGAACGACATTGTTTGTGGGATTGTTAGAACTTGAAGAGGAAAGAGTGAGACTCGAAAAACCAGCGTCGCGTCCTGGAGTTGAAGAGTCAATTTTGCACTAGCTTTCAAGAAAAGCTTAACGCCAAACAATTAGAATTCAGAGAGCTTAGAGCCAAACGCATAGCATATGCACGTACACATAAGGGAGTTGCGCAATACATACGATAATTACATTTTTGCTTACTTCTTATGAGATTGCGTCGTAATGCAAAAAGCGAACTTAGAGCCGCTCACGGAAAGCTATACAGTCTATTCAAAAGTGATCCTCAGAGAGATGGTCTAGCGGTGTCCAACCTCTTGCGCTACCTTCTTAACCACGTACACTCTGCCATGTTTGATCCATCTAGTCAAGCAGTTGCACCACTGGAGAGTTATTAGTTATATTAACTCTCGATCCAACCAGTATGAGGGAAACGCTTCTTGATGAAGTAATCTAGGCCATTTGAAACTTGCACTTGCATATCCAAACGGTGATAAAAGGAAAATTCAGCGTAGAAATAGCTGCCTACGGTGAACGACGGAGTGCTTTTAATTAAAACAACACTCCTACAAAAAAAAGTTAATGCCTTTCTGAAATTGCGGTTGAGGCGCGAATAACGGGTATTCTGTCCCGCCTACTTCTGAGGAAAAGCCCAGGTTCAAAACTGGAGTAATATATATGGGTAGAAAAAGTCTAGTCGTGCTTCAGATTAGTGGAAAACTTAAAAGCCACTGGAACAGAATATCGAAGCAGTCCTACAGTAAACTGTAAACGGTGCTATACAAGGCCTATTCCACGAAATGGGTTGCTTGTTTAATTGGAAAGATAATAGGTAGTGGATATAGTACGTAATGAGAATGAGTAGCGCTGGAAAGCTATACAGACATACCAAAGCCGACTACTGGACTGAAAATGTCAATAGGCAACAGGGAGAAGCGAGAGAAAGCCCATAGTGAGAGGTATTCGACGTTAACCTACTATTCAAGCCCAAATCTCCCTTTGAGAAGCTAATGGTATAATGTTGTAATGCAAAAATATTTTCTGTGACGAATCCGGATAAAACGATGTCCTGTGTTGAGAATCGATTCAGCGGAGGCTGAATGGCACACGAGTATAAGGTTTTTCACATTCTGCAGAGACATTTAGAGAGCTTGATTGGCGGGCTCAAACACTTCAGTTTAGCTGAAATTCCTAGACAGCAAACGATCCGATTGTTAGAATTGATTGTTGGGTGATTTTTTTTTTGGCGGATGGAACTGACGTATAGCCAAGCAGAGAGAGGAGGAGACAACCGGGAGAGGAGCGTCGTAGGACGTTGATGTGCTGATCGAAGCAACCTACGTGGATGGAAAACAAGTGCTAAACATAGACGATTAAAGAAACAACTTCAGGATCAAACACGTGGTTAGGCATTTGTGTGAGTGAGTGACTCTCAGATGGGATACGCACACATCAACTTCAAATCCACTAGGAACCTGCGACACATCAACCTACGAACCTTCTCTTTTTCAACATTATCTTCAAATAGTCAGAGTAGAATTCCAACATATAGGAAAGATAAAGATAAAGAGAAGCCCGAAGCCATTAGAAATAGTTCTTCGTCTGCCCCACAGAACTGTATAAGCTACAAAAAAGTTGGTCAAAACATGGGATGCAACCCCAAAAAAGGAAATTTTCAGGAAATTGAGTATATCTCACTTGAAGAATAAAGAAATAGGAACTTTCAAAATTCGAGGGATTTCTGAAGTTAAAAATTAAAAAAGCTGCAAGCACTCCGAAGAAACTGAAGAGTAACAGAGAAGGAATGCACTCAGGTCACTGCAGGCACTTTATTTTCATTGCAATACATACACAAACAGAGTCACGCAATTAAGACATTATACCGAACAACGGTTTTTTCATTTTACATTTTCTCAGGCATAAAAATTTTTTCAATAAATTTTCTCAGACGTTTCCAAATACAACCTCAAAATAAAAATACCCAGCTAAAATTTGTGTGAACTACGGACTAAGAATATTAGATGAAGAATTGTAATCTTCATTCTGCCCAATTGGTTAAGATTCAAATCGGAAGTGGAATGGCTCCGATCCAAATACCCTTAACTAACCTCGCTTTTTCCCAATACCGTAATTTCTCGTAATCAACATTTCTTTAAAAGATTTTCGGTTATGAAGCGGTCTCTGTAAATTCCTGATTTCATCCTTCCTCCCAAATATTACAACAAAGCTTCTACAATTTACTTTCAAGGAACCGTATTTCTCTAGAGGTTACCAGTGAACGTGAAATTCGAAGTTAAAGAGGGTGCGTAGTGGATCTATCGTTTTGCAAACTACAAGAGAATGATATAGATCAAAGTAATTACCATAGAATCCTCAGAGTCATAAAGCATTTGACAGGCAAGAACGAAATAAGCGCGTTACATATTTCATTGGATGAGAAGCTTTTCAGAGGCGAAAATCGAAAGCTTATACAAAAGCCGACTTGCTTAAGCTAAGATTTGTCAACTGCCTTCATCTTCCTTTCTTTCGCTCTTGCCAACACGACATATCTCCAGAAAAGACTAGAAAGGCAATTAACAACAACGAGAAACACATCGACGAAACATAAATCCTGAAATTCCAGAATACCCAGAGTAGTAATAAGAAGAATGTCTTTGACGTCAATCCGCCCCGTTTTTGGGATGCGCCCCCGTATTCGACTTCCATACAAAATCTTTGCGGCGTATTGAATGAGTCTTTGGCCCATGCACTGAACTGCCGTTGGCAGTCGATGTAAAGTCGCTGCTTTTGTCCCCTCCCCCATACGAGTTTGTCACCAAGTAGCCCACCCCGGAGGGATAGAAGGCTTGCTTGGACCACGCGAGTTTCGATCCGGGATTCGAACCACGGACCATGCGCTTATTATATTGCGCCACTTACCAATACAACTGATCTACTCGTAATTTTAGAATAAGAATCATACTGATGACATTGAACATTAAGAACTAATAAAACATGCTGACCATAACAAAAAAGTCAAGGCTCCACAGAGCTGAAGATAACAGGATATTTCATGGTGCGTACATACACACACACAAGAAATTTAGGTGGGTTGCGATGTAAAAGTTGGATGTTAAAGAAGAAAGATTTAAAGACAATTGAATGGCGTGTGAGGTGCAGGCGTGAACAAAATTGAAATGGAAAGTATTGGAAGAGGAAACACATACTTAGGGCAGAAACGAAATAAGAGAGATTTCATAACGACAAACTGACCGTCGCCGGCAACCCTTCAAGATAAACAATTATGGAAGGATCAAGAACGTTTCTATTATTCAATTCGACCTTATTAGCATGCCTGCATAACTTTAATATCGTTTTCGGACTCACTTTCCTTATACTGTGCATTCATGAAATGAGGTTTTCGACTATGAACACACACCAGCCATCTTAATTACCTCATTATTATTACAGGATTCTTGGATGAAGGCTTTTTCTAAGTCTTTTCATCATCACGAGGATTCAAACACGAGGATTACATTCAAAACAATCACAATCAGCCAAAATTTACTTTCGTTCAGTCGAGTTACTCAAAATAGGGGCAGTTCGATAGAACGGCTGAGATAACGCGGTTTGCTCGAGTCTGTCCTTCACAATTTTCTGTTGCCAATTGCGCTACTCAAAACGCCTTCAAAAAAGTACCTTCACGAAAGTCACCTATTTCTTCGACACTTTCGGATAACATAATCAAAACAATTATTGGCTATTAAAATCGTTCGCGATATCTGATAGGAACAGAAAAGCGACATCAAGAATGACACCAAATGGAAAGCATATGTAATTTCCCCTGTGTCATCGAAGAAATCAAGAAAACCATTAATCAAAGAAGCGCTCAAATATCAATGGCAAAACGTTAGTGCTATAAAGGGATTAACATCAGAAAATATGAGAGAATCCTAAATTCCGAGTTTGATTAACAAAATAGGCCTTTCCACAGTTTCAAAGCTTTTTTGCTGCACTGTTTACCGTATCAAGTGAAAAAACAATTACAAGCTGCTAAATTGTCGATGATTCCGAAACTATAGTGACATAAATGGGTAGAAGAAGGGCCAGAAAGATCTTCCCGTGGGCAGACTCAGCATTAATTTGGAAAGATATTTAAGTATGCATTTCCAAACGCACTTTCCTGGATAGAGAAGCTTAGCACGGAAGACTCTCCTCAAACGGAAGTTTCAGAGAAATCAATATAAACGAGATGGGGAGACGTTAACTGCGGAAAATTTTCAAGAAAAAAGGCGATTAAAAGATGTCTGCAGCTCTGACGAAAAGGCATTAATGAGTAGACGCACAGGACGAAGATGATTGTTTATTCTTACAGTTATCGTTAATAATGTTAATAATTACATTTTACGGAAACAAATTACCGAGTAAAAGGTGAAAAAAAGTAAAGTGGTTCATGAAGTCTAAAAGTGAGATCTTTCAGACTTTATGAACTACTTTACTCAATAACTCATTTTACGGAAACAATTCACCGAGTAAAAGATGAAAATGAGGTAAAGTGGTTCATACTACCCGACAATTACGGTGGTGCTCCACACAATTGGTACTTTTACGAAATGATTTAGAGACATTTACATGCCTATTCGACCTGTGTAAAACGGAGGAACGTAAAAATCGAAGCGTTTATCATTTTCCGAAAGAAGCAATTTCTGCTAGATCACCTAGGGAGACGGATGTAAATACTTATGGATGCCAAATGGACCACCAGAAACAAAAAGTTTCATTGGTAGGGTCTATTTTTGATTTGAAAGTCACTCCCTCAACCACTATCTTATGTGTTGAAATGTACGTATGCCCAATTAATATTCATATATTTACGCTAAAAATGGAAAGGTCATCAGAAATAAAGTCAGAAACACTATACTGAACACCCAAAAGAAAAAAAATCTTGAAATTACAGAGATGTGACAATTCTCCTCCGTTCGGATGCTGCAGTTCCGAGTACGAAAAGAAGCCTTTTTATAATTACTCGTTCATAATTATTTTTTTGATGAAATAGTTCCTACATTTTGGGTGAACTACACAGAAGACACAGAAACAGCACACAGAAAAAAAAATCAAAAAGTCGATACAAATTTATGGCCCCAAGATCATGAAAAATTAATTTTTTTCTAGTATAATGTTGGGCGGATATGAAGTTAGAAAAGAGCGGATATGTGGAGTCTCGAGGTAAGCCATCAAAACGGTTGTGGTTCCCCCTGTTTTGGCAAGAAATGAGATGGTGAATTGACACTTTGACGGAATAAAACGAAAGTTCCAGAGCTCCAATGGAGAAAAGCTTTTAGCTCTATTGCTGCGGCTTATGATTCAACCCAACATTTCACTTTTACTCGGTGAATCAGAAACAATGTACACTTCATGATATTAGGGAAATGAAAAAAGAGAAACCTTTGAAAATGGTCAAATCATTTCCTATCTTGCGGAAAGCTTTCTTGGGAACAGCTAAGAGCCCAATTCGATACTAGAAAGACAGGAGACCAAGCACCCAGTAAGCCTGTAAGGTATTGGCTCGGAATTGGACGATGGCTGGCATCGTTGGTGGTCTGTTGGTGAAATAACATTGCTTCAGTTCACTAAATCCTAAATCACCGCAAACCACCCTTAATTCACCTCGCAGAAATAAGATATGGATTTACTGACACCTAACTTCCTTAAATAGTTCGCAGAAACAGTCAGATTATTCACCCAGCGGTACCATATGCAACCAAACATTTCATACTTAAAGAACGTTTGAGCAAAAAACACCGTAGAGGAGTTTCCCAGTGAATAAGAGGCTTCCAAAAACAAGCATAACACTTTCAAACGGTGACTGTCATCAAAGAGTGCTCTGCTGTAATCTTGTGGTGCGGTGTGGTGCTCTAGAAACGGAATTTTCGCGTTGCGGTGAGAGGGGCGTCGCGCGCGAAGGAATGTAGCAGGGTGCAGCAGTAGGTAAGAAATACAAGAACAAAAGTACTAATAGTAGAATTACGCATAAAATAATGATCGCATATCGATTGAGCTGTATGAAGAACGCTAGAGCTGTAATAACGGCGAATGAGTGGTCCGCGACAGCCGCGTGCGGCGAATCGATTACCCAAAATCGTTCCTAACGCCCGTCTCCCTCTTGCGATAGATGCCACTGTCGATTATGGAATTCGCTCATGTAAGCTCGATCTCTCAAACAAAATCCTACATTATAAAAAACTTCGAAGTTGCTTCCATAAGCTCGTTAGCGAACACCAGGAACCAAATTCTGAAGCTTTTAATGATTCACTTGACGGATCTGCAAACCAGTTGGACAACATTCGCGACAAAAACTCGACTGTGAAATAAACACAGAGTTTAGACAGATGCCAAAAAGCCCTCATCCGACGACTGACTGAGTAACCAGAAGGAAATGTTCGTTCGAAAGGAAATTCATTAGTGGAAGGCGAGAACCAACAGTCTGGGGGATTCTATAAAGTATGTCATGCATGAAAAGAAAACCGTGAAATTGGTAGGTCGCACATCTGTCGAGCTGTCAGAACATAAATTCACCTATTATTGCATGATTGATGGGATTATTAGAGAAAGTGTCCCAGCTGTGTGTGTCTAAGATATAAGGGATATGTGCAGGGTTGTACTTTAGAAGCTGCTCAAAGCGCAGCCCACGATAAAAGTACTTGCTGAGATCTAGGACGAATCCCTGGCCTTTAAAGACAGAATATGGGTCATTGTCGGGCCGAAGAACAGCCTAGATATGGCGCAGTAATGGCTCAAAAGTTGTCTCAAATGTATAATACACTGAGAAGTCGGCAAGTTCCAATAGCCTTGTACAGAATGGTGATCCACAATGGAACACATGTTCGAAAACTGAAAAGCCGATATCGTCCTGGGGACTGAGCCGATGGATTTGTTCTGTGCTGAATCTCAGGCGTGTGGATGTCAGGACAATAATGGCAAATAGCAGAAAATAGAAAAATGATGATCGCAGGATATGGAAACATTGATTGCATGCCGTCCTGACCCCAACGGAAGGCCATTTTTTGCTTACAGCGGCCAGCTGTTTACGTAACTGTACACGGTTGAACCTCGCCTTCCATACCGCTCCTTTCATCATAACCCCGTACAATTCCATAGAATGAATACTGGTGCTAAGGACCCTTACTTTCCGCAGGTTCTGCAGATTTTCGAACCTTCTTCGCCACTCGTGCACTGCTTTGAATCAACGCTTCCGTTATCTCACCCGAAAAGGGGATCTCAAAAGGATAGTGGGCTAGGCCATTAGGAGCTAAGGTTTCTTAAACAGCAAAAGATGCACAACGACGAACAAAAGTCACGAGACAATGAAGCTGTCACTATATGGCAGCCTGCCCCAGTTGATACCTAACTCCTGGCAGCTCTGCTTGACTACCCCCTTACGGATTTCCACACTTCGTCAGGTGAATTGGTAACGAAATAATACAAAACATCTAGGCAACGGCGAGCAATCGAAAAGTAATTGCGTTACTGCCTTAAAAAACCACTCAGCGAAGAGGGAGATGACGAGAGACAAAATTGACATAACAAGATTTAGGGAACCATTCAAAATAGAACTGGCTCAAAACTCCAGATTATGTATCACTTCTATTCTGAAGGCACAAAGTCAAGAGGTTTTCAAAACGAAAAAGCAAACAACATGAGACCCTAGAATGGAAAGAGGACTGGTTCAAAAGCGGTCTGAAAAAACCAAGCTAAGGAGAAAATCATTATTAACACCGAGCTGGGACTAGGTCAACTGATGTCCGACACCTTTTTTTTCCGATATTTGGAAATGATATTTCCACATGTCCATTTGTAGCGGTTTTTTAGCGTTGTCAAGGTTCCTAACGATGACTTGAAATGGCTAAATGCGATGTAAAGAAATATTCCCCACCTTCAACCTTTTATGTAGTGACCTTCACTGAATGGGAGGACCCAAAGTATGAGACTTCAAATGTCAATGAGTGTGCGCGATAATTCGCTCCAATAATGGAACGTGAAGAGCAAAGGTAATGAGCCCTGACTTCTTTCAGTGCAAAAGCAGCCATCTGACATTTCGCGTTTTGAAAATTACTCAGGGTAACTAGATGAAAGGAAAACAGCCAAGCAAAGGTCTTGAGAAGAACAGAGCTGTAAATAGTTTCAGTGTAGTGTGTACAGAAAAGAAACGAGTGAAAGGACGGTGAAACAAAAAAAAAAGCCTACAACTAGCAAACAAATTAGCTCCAGACGGGGCTTGAACTTATACGCAGGCTTCACTGGAGACGCATGTACCAGTTTCATCATTGGAAGTACTTTCTATCAAACTCTTGGGCACTGCCGAAAGGGTAGCGAGAAAAAAGGTACATAGAACTTGGGAGAGACTAGGAAAGTCCGCTCGAGGATTGAATCATTTTTTTTACCTTTTCAAAGTACCTACTTGGACAATTTCTCCACAGCAATGATTATCTACATTCTATCCCAGATTTTCAGATTCTCTGACCCAGACTACATAATGCTTAGAGCTACTGCCCATTATAGCGCGAACTAATCATCTCCGATTTATCGCCCAGCAAAATTGATCAGTTCATAAAACATTGTTTAATACGCAATCTATTCACTGATCCGCTGCTTGCGCAACTCACACAGTCCTGTGAACGAGTCTGCTTCTCACCTAAACCCTTCTATTCTCGAACAGATTAATTGAGGACTCAACAAATGAAAACGATTTTCTACTTCAACCGAAGAATAAAATTTTGTTACACATCGAATAAGTTACTTAGATTTCCTTACCACATGTCAAAAACAAACTGCTGTGCAAAAAGGAAGGTCTACGTAGCAAATCAGCTGCTTATAACAGAAAAGAACAAATAGGAAACCATGTAATGTGAAGCACAAAACTGGCAATATTCGGGAGAAAAAATGATAAAATGCGGAGCGTTCGATAGGGATGCGATACAAGTTTCGAATCACCTTGGATTGGTGTCAAATATGGAGCTGTAAACCATATATAAGGTAAGAAAGGCCACCAAGAATGAGTACTAAGAAAGGATGAGTTAAAAAGTTGCTGCCTACAAACGCTTCAGAAAACGTGACTGGGTTTATCAAATGAGAAAACCAGGCAGAGGTCTACGTCGAGAACGGACCAAATAGAAAAACTGACAAATACCAGGAAGAAGTTTGAAAAAAATGACAAAAAAAAAAAGAAAAAATCAGGGTCAGGATGTCATCTGATGACAACAGTAATGTAAAATGGTGAGATGACATCAGTGAGATAAAGCCAGACAAAATTGCGGTCCTACTTTCTTTCCTCCAGTGCGTAAGATCATAGAGACCACGATTAACTCATTTACCTATATCGTCAAGAGAATTAGCTACCTTTCAGATCAAATTCCTTCTCTTTTTCCAACGTCTAACAGGTCCCAATATTTGTTTTGATTTGAGAGAGCTTCTCAAATCCAACCAAAGGACATGAAGTCATGCTCTGACCAAAACTTAAGAAAACCTACAAAAACATTCTAAAAAAATTGGATGAATAACGACTCAGTTCAACGACAATAATGCTTAACCAAATACTAATCCGATCCTTTTCAAAATCGTTTACCTCCCTTCCTATAGCAAAGAAAAAAAGAGGTACAGCAATATTAGAAGGGTGTTATTCATGATCATAAGCTTGATCAGAGGATTGCGATTCACAAAGCAAAGAAATAACGGAAAACAAGACGACAAAGAACAAAGAAGTAAACACCCAATAAAAACCTTTTTGGCTCACCTGCTGTTGTTGCCGCGCCTTCTTACCCAGCCATGTTTGTGCGGTAGGAATTGGCTGGGTGAGAATAGAACCACTCGCTGACTCGTCAGAGCGCTCTTCGAACTGAAAGACATGAAATTATTTCGAATTCCTTTAAAAGTAAAGAAAGATTACGCTAAAAGCCGTTACAAGCTAAAGCTACGGCGAAACTTTACTCCAGAAGTCAATTGACCATTCTTTGGTATTAAAAGGTGATTATTGCCAGCCAGTGCCAGATGTATGGCCTTCGGATCTGATCGCGAAGTTATACCTGTTTAAGGTGTACAAGCACGGCATTTCACTAAGTCAAAAATAAGTTTCATTTCTGGGAATCAAATCACTGAGTTGACTTTCAATTGGCACTCATAATCATTGAGCAGTCATTACACGCATTGAGGTACCGTTACGATATAAAATAGAAGTCAAACTCTCGCGAAAGTATTGCAAAATGGCACCAGTCAACACCGTGATGCCCATGCTTTACTCTATATCATTTAATATAAAATAAGTGAAGACGGCCGTGATTCGAGGCAACTAAAAGAGAAATGCTTCAGCTCATCGAAAATGAGTTTTAATATTGTATCATAGGCTGAATCATGCCAAAAAGGAGGTTATGGATCAAAACACAAAGCTTTTCCGTGCGACGCTTAACTAACAACAACTTGGTACAGGTCCTTTACAGCCATAACAATCTTTCACAGCCGACTGGCAACTGTAAGGGTAAAGAAAAGTAGTGGAAGAAGATTTCGAGATAAATTTTCACGCAACTACCCATGGCGAGCGCGCAAAAGAGATGCCAAGTGAAAGCATTGAAATATGGAAGTAAGCTTTGTTCCGTAAAATGAGGATGTTACAACAAAAAGCACGTGGATGCCTACGATTTCCAGTAGGCTTATAAAAAACTATTTCTCCGATTTTTTTTAACACAACCGTATGTGGAGCTTGTTATGAGGAAATGCACGGAAAAAATGTCCACTGTGGAGAAAAAACGATAACATTTTTTTGACGATTCCATGTATCAACAATGGGAAGAACAGGGCACACTCACGCTATCGTATTTCTGACTTCTCCGCTCGCGCAATAAAATACCACTGAGGGTCCCCGTGAAATTCGAGTGTTCAAGAAAAACCTTCATCTCGTCTTACGAAAGCCATAAAACGAACCATTTGGCAAAGATTTTCTAACTCTTGTAATCACGAAAACAAAAAAGAAACACATCAGAAAGCCAATACCGCAATTGATTTTGAAAGAATCGATTCGTTCACCTTGTGAAAAACGACGACTGGACGCTCAGTTGATTTCGTGGCAGCTTGCTGCTGGTCTCGACGATGTTTCACGTATCTTTAAAAGAGGAATATGAAAGCAGAACCCAAAAAACAGAAAAAATCGGTAATCCAAGTAAATAAGTTCACGCTCTACATTACCTGTTGTAGATGTTATAAAAATGATTTCTATAGGAAGAACTAGAGCTACCGTATTCGGAGCAGAAGTCTACGCGGGATGCTCAGTATGAGCACGACATCGTCAATGGACATTGACGAAACCTCAACGTTGTTGATGGAGAGAATCTCATCGCCAGGCCGAATTACGTCACCGTATCTGGAAGAAAATTCATGAAAGAACTTTCACACAACTGAAAGACAGAGTTTCTAACTAGTAGTAATTAATCACTGCCTAAAAAAATTTAAAAAAAAGGTTGTGCCAGAACATTCAGAACATTAAGAGGAAAGTATTCAGCCAAAAAGGGTCGAACGACAATAAATAGTAAAAATACTGCAATCATCGAAGATTTGTACCATAGCAGAAAAATACGGCAAAAACGTGCTAACAGTCGTGAAAACGAGATACTACACCCACAAAACAACTAGTGATCTTCTGAGGTTGCGGTATGTATTGCATGCAAGTGGTTGCTACTTATCCGATGCTCAGATAATGCTCAAATGCAAATCCTTAAGGACTTATGAAAAAAAGTCTAACATTCGTGGAGCATGACAGTGATTTTTCAAACGGCAAGCGAATTCATTTCATGTATTCACTTTTTGGGGCTTGGGAAGTCTTTATTACATGGGCCCTGATGGGCAGTGGAAAAAAAAGTAATAAAGTGGTGCAAATCTACAAAATGTTGTATGAACCGCGAAGTTTCTACAAGAAAAAAGAGAATCTTCCGATATTCGGCAGATTATTAACTGTACGAATGAAAAACAAAAACAAAAAGAGAGCTAACTAAATATTGCAGGGTTCAACTTATGACAGATGAACACCTCCAATCATGGAAAATTGTGAAAGGTCAAAAGATAGCTCATAATCTTTCCAATATCGATCAAATTTACTGCATTCTTGAAGGAATCACTACATTAAGGATATGGTCAAAATGCTGATGGCCTGAGGGCACGGTCTAGGTGAAGACTTCCATGTAAAAGGACAGTGAATGAAAGACAACATGATGTGATGTGATATATAATACAATGAGCATGCTGAGGTCCAACTGCGCCGTGATAGTATCGATATTGAAAAATGCGACACATGAATGTACAGAGAAAATTAAGTTGACTAGAAAGGAAGTCATAAGACCTTGTGTTTTCAAATCTAAATTCTAAAGCATGTGGTAGGAAAACGACTTACTTTTCTAATTCGGAGTTTTCTCCGAAGCGGCTAGCAAACACTCCGTGAGTTCTATCGATACCGTTTCCCTCTCTCAGATAAAGACCGAGAGACTGACCGGGCTTCTTTATAATCTCAATGAGCTGCTGTGTATAGGCCTCATTTGAGTTTGGGTATCGCGTATCCGACCTATAATAATCATTTTTTGATAATATAGTATATTTGAGGGTGGAAAGTTGACAATGTCTAATGCAGACGGGTGAACCACTTTGTACACTACTCAGCAACCGATTACACCTACACGAGCTCAAGTATAATGGAAAAGAAAAACCAATTACTTGTCCAATATCCTAGCGCTGAGCCCTTGCAGTCCAGCCTGTGTGAGCGTACTCGTCCCTTGATCGACTGCTCGAATCTTTCGATAGACATCGTCCGGCAAGCGGCCGCCGCCTATGTTAGTAAATAATATTTTTAAGTCTTCCACATGAAAGTATTTATTTAAAAAAATTGATATGTGCTGCAATAGACAGAGTGCTGCTTTGGCAGCCTGCACGCACCGTGGATACGAGAACGGCTTTGCAAGGAATGAACACATTACTCATATTTGACAAGTGAACATCAGTATTTGGGCAGAAATTTAATTCTATTTAGAGACTGGAGCAATTTTTGAATGCGGTACACGAGAAAACCATAAATCAGAGCCGGACATAAAAGATAAAGAACTTATTCCAACGATAGCTGAATTAACTGCAGGCTGAGGACGGACAGAGACAGAATATACATATTTCATCTATTCAGCAGAACGCCGCTTTACTCGCTTAACAACGCAGCTGCACGGTATTTTCGATTTTTTCTAGATTTTATAAAGGCCGTCACCAAGATCTATGTCGTATAACACGCACCTAGTATATGTCATAAAAGCGTGCTGAACGGGAAAGCACTGTCATACATCAAACTACTCAAAGGACTGGCTGCAATCATTTCAGAAATGACTAGACCTCCAATGACGGTAGTAAAAAGTAGAAAATCTCAATAGAATAAAGCATAAAATCTACTACAAAGCTAGTGTCGATCCTATCCCATTTACAAACGACCGCGCTACCGTAATGCGTAATAGCCAAGAAGAAATATCAAAGTTACATTTTGAGGAATTGAGAAAGGATCAGGGTTATCTTACGGTACGAAACATAGGGAATTACTTTTTTGAAGGATAATTTCACTAAGGGAAAGCTCCATGATGAATTAAGGGTGAAAAACCAGGTAGGTGACTAGGGGGAACGATGGAACAGATGCAATCTACAAGAACCACCCTTTCTATGTAATTGAATGCTTCGACTCCAAGAGCTGGGCAATGTTAAGATAGGGAAAATATTGAAGGACTAGAGTTTGTACAAAGAGGTGATACGAAATGAACATCGTAATATTGCATTGAGGTCAAGAAGTAACAGGAATAGGAAAATGCTAATAGAATAAATATGTATTACATAAAAATATCTCCACTACTCATAGGAAACTGGTAGTGGCCAAGTTGCTAGACGGATATGGTAATACAACAGTCAAAATACAAAACTGCCCGTCACAAATTGAGAGAAGCTCACAAAAGGCTTCTCAGGCAGTGATTTTAAACTTTACTTTTTGCTCCAGAAGGACCACTTATAAACTTTCAGTAAATCGAGGGAGGTCCTGTGAGAAAAATCGGTTATCATCGGGGAAAAAACGTCATTCTACACAAGTAAAAGAGCCTTCATTAGATATGGGAACTCTCTTCAGCTCCTCAAAGAGCCACGATATTATAACGGTATTCAAAAGGTTCCCATTTTCTAGAACCACTAAACATTAACGAAATTCACAAAAAGATTAGCAAAACATACGTTGCACTGCAGTGGGCTAATGGACGTTTGGACAATAGACCATTACATTCAATGAATATCATTTCCTTTTATTCTTACATATTTCTCCGACATTTAGCAGGCACAGGCACCTATTCTGATGGCTGAAGCTAAAGTTCTTACTTGTGCCTCACAGTAGAAAAAGAAAACCATTCAAACGGCAAAATAAGGGAGATTATAACAAAGTAAAGTATTGCCGAAAAAGGGACCCGAACGAATACAAAATGGAGGACGTTTGTCTTTTATAATACCTTACAAAAATCAAACTCAAAAACAATCAAGAAAGATTAGGAATATTGAAATTTGAAAGAAAAACTCCGTCAATTCGTGAAATAGCGACACTGACTTGTCAAATTCACAACTGTGGAGTTCGTTACGGAATCAAGGATTTTTTTCGTTCATTTGAGCTACTAAAGTCTATGTAGCAGTGAGGGAGTAATGCCAATTTTTGTAAGCTACTATAGAACACAGAAAAGTTCCGGGACAAATACTTCGTAGATTCGCGCAACCATAAAATAATGACAAAATAGAATTCATGTAGCAGGAAATATAGGCAAACGGAGTAGGAAAGGATTCATCAATCAAAAATAAGAAAAAGCAATGCCTTTTGCGAGAAAGGGAAAGAGGTAAACGAAATCAAAGAGAAAAAGACCAAATAAACCACCAAAAATCAACAAACAAACAAACCAACCTGACTGAGCGGCCATAGACGTCGTGGAACGGACGTTGCGCTTTGCCTGCAACGAATCCAGCTATGTATAGGATAAGCTCGCGCTATGGGCACACTGCCAACTATTGATCGAGGGCGTTTCGAGATCAATACAAAGCTGTGGGTGTGTGTGAGTCCATGTCTGTGTGCGTCCTCGTGTATGTCTGGGGTGGACCCCCATCTCGTTTCTCCACTACACCCACATCCGGCTATTTCAAAGCAAACATTAGAATGGAATACATAACCCGTAAAAGGCGCTGTTCCTGCCTGCATGGGGTTTTAGCCAGCCAGCCGTCACCCAGCTGTCGCCTGTCTCAATTGGGGTGTCAGCGAGTAACTATGGGGCAATAGAAATTACGAGAATTATGACCAAATCGGAGTAAAACCGAGGGCAATACGTCCTCACTAATAATATCTTTCCGAGGCGACAGTGCCGAGAGAGATACGACAGAGGAAATTCGGCACGAATCTAAGTTAATACCTTAATCACACCAATGCCCCTTTGCTTTCGCTGCTACTGATCATCATTATAAAATGTAGCTTTCACAAATAAGTTGTGTAAAATAAAATGAAGAAATCAAAAGTAATAAGAAAAGAGGCAAGAGCAGGGTTACGGTAGGAATTTGGGTCCGTACTGGACTGCCTTTTTGCAAGGATGTAGTTTTAGTAGCAAATGAGTGAAGGTACTGTATCGACTTTTCCTTGTTCGGATAAGATGTTCAATACGCAAGTACAGAATACCAAAATAGGTGTTTCAGAGAAAACATATCAAACAAGGAAAGTTCTATGAATTCGTAATCGGGAGAAGATGTAAGTCCAATGGAAGCAATACTGTTAAATGCATGGCTTACTCTCGGCTGAGCGATCAACAACGTCCTGAGACAGTCTTTTTATTTAGCTTCGAGAGAACCGAATGTATTTGAAAGAGCCTGGTCGGTGGGTCCAATGCTGTTCACTGCTTTTACCGAATGATTGTACCTTCATAGAAGGATGGCGTAGCCCTTGCACCGGATTGGCGTGGAGGTTCATTTTTTGGCCTGCTCCAATATGTCTGAGGTGCACGCGATGTCAAAATATGATTTCATTGACTGGTGAGCATAATAATTAAAGCTCCGTACTGATGGATCCCTTAAAATGGATCACGATTCAGGCCAAACAAGGACGATTCGGGAGATAATTTCGCCAATAGACCCTCCTCCTCCAGTTACGTGCCCCACCTTATTTTTAATCCATCTACTCCTTTCCATTCCATATGAAGATAACGAAAGTCGGAAAGTTTCCTCATGTCTACATAATATTATACACTGGAATTGAATCGCACCGTTTTGCGGCCATAATAGCGAAAATGTTACCTACAGCGATAATTGCTTCAAAAATAACTTTTGCTCAGAGGGAACCCGTAAAGTACTAAGCTTTTGCGCCTCAGAAGGTACCACTTTCACTTTATAAGGCCCATATGAGAAAATGCCAGTTCGCAAAATTACAGTGAAAATGAAGTTCGCGGGTGAGTTATAGCTTCTCCACATTCAAAATGTTCTTCTCAGATTATTTCGCAGGAAACAGTAACCGATTCAGAGACCTTATTTCCGCTCCTACTTCATTCCCGCTTTTGAAAATACCAAACTTTCACTACAAGCTTATAAGATCAAGAAGTTTCGTTGCGAAATTAGCTCATGCAGGAAAGGAAAGTTCGTCCATTTCAGAAAGTGGCCCATATCCTTGGACTGAGGGTTTTCAGAGAAATCCTCTGGATTGTACATTCTAGCTATGGGGGATAGGGAAAGCCCTTCAGTACTGATGGGATTCGCCATGCATTCAATTTCCATCCAAAGTGGAAGAGCAACAAAATGCGTAATTGACCTACACAGTGAATTGCCAGCTGCTCCTAAACAGCCAGTTGCTCCTAGACATCAATGTAAAATAGTGGCCTAAAGCTGGATTAAGATGTGTCTGACTAACCCGGAGTAGAGCTTACAGGTTACAAAAATTTTAGAAATTTCCCTTGAGATTTTTTTAGTAGAAGTTGAAAACCCGCATAACACAGAGATTCGAAACTCACGTTCGAAAAACCAACATTTTGTCTAGAAGTGACGTGAATAGTGAAGGAAAAATCCTTTAAATAAAAAAGGGATAAACCTACTACAGTAAGCTTGGAATCACGAAATTAATAGAAAATCAGCTACTACCGGTCTTTCTTGAAAAGGCTTCGAATGCGGAGCTCCGTTACAACCGCGGCTGCGTTGCGGATGTCTGTATCGGACTTAAGGGGTCTTTAAGCCAGGATCACTGTAGGAGACCAGGGCTGAACCTACGGTAACCATGTGTGAAAGATGTTCCATATGAATTTATGAAAGTGAATGTTGCATCTTAGCATCAATGGTGGTCACCGGACCACCTCGATCACCCTGAGAAATTGATTTCGGAAATATTATTCGCGACAAATGTCACAAACGTATTCCCCTTCGAATGCACTGAATGAAAGGTGTGACAAATACTGTTACTATGTATAGGTTGTCAAGAAGCTACTGAGCAAAAAAAAAAAAAATATGGGATACTACGGATGACAATAACTAAAATTCAGTACGGCACGTTGATCCTACAGTAGCCCCGGCTTTGGGTCCTGACTCGAACGAGTGCGCGAGACGCGATGCTTAACCCCTAGCTACCCACGAACCGCCCCGTGTCCTCGCCCAGGGTCCCTTTTCGATGAGCCGCGTATGTGATAGGTGGATTTGTGATTTGTATATTTGAATAAAGTTATGGTGCTAAGGGAGTTGGGGGGGGGGGGGGGCACGCGGCGGCGCGGCGCCTTTTCATGTCTGCGCCCTCTGCGGCGAGATAGTAGACAATGAAGGGTAGGCGAGCCCGTAATGGTGTTTAGGGACGTTTCATAGCTCTTTTATGTTATAACTACGCTTTTTCAGCTAATTTTAGGAAGGGGAGGGGCACCGGGGTGGGTGAGCCAATTGGATGTTTAGCTTTTATCTCATCTCAGCTTTTTGCACGAGATAACCATCTCACCCACCCCGGAGCCCCTCCCCTTCTTAAAAATAGGGTTTTATCGGCTCAGAAGAAGAGTATCCATAATATTAAAGCATATAACATGTGCCAAGAGGTAATATGTTTTGAATCACGAAACACTTCAGTACAACCTCACCATCCCTTCCCAGACTCAGGCCCAGTACTACTATCTCGCCGGGGAGGGTGCAGACATGAAAAGGCGCCGCGCCGCCGCGTGGCCCCTCCCAACTCACTTAGCACCAAAGTTATGCCATAAAAGGAAATGTTTCGTTTGTGAAATACTGCGCTCAGTACGTTCTATTTTACGGTTATCAATTTTTGTAGAACAAACGTTCCTACTGAATTTTCGTTTTCTGTTTATAGTTGTCGTTGGACAACCGTGACGCAACCGCAGCAGTTACAGTTCAATTGAAAATGGAATGGGTGGTCACGGAAAAGGCACTAAACACAACAAAATTGGTCTTAAAATTCCAATGAACTATCCAGTGCTTGTAAAAGCATACGATAAAATCACAGTCTATCATTATGGAACACCTAATCACAGATATAGATTGAAGCCGAAACAAGATAGCAAAACGAAATAGGAGAAATCGTAAAAAGCATCAGCAACATCGAGGTTGCGGGCGGACGGCTCCCCAACTGAAGGTATTCCCGAGTAAGATGAGCAGCATTATTCGGGTGGCTCTTATCGTGTGAAAAAATCCGCGATGAGACGATGGAGCGGTGAAGTCGTGCGGAGCCCATCGAAGGAAATCGCAGCAATTGAATTTCAGGCGGATGCACTTGCACTCGGGCTATTGATTCCGCGCTCTAATACGTAACAAGCACACCTTTAAATTACGGTGATTTCGCCTACGTGCTCGGGGATGGGTTTTTAGGCAGGGGTCCCGACAACTTCGCGAGAACTTGGCATTCCGCACGGCTGTTTCGCGACGACTCTCTATTGATATAACAAGAATGTAATTTGTGTTTTTGAGAGGAGAGTGTATGGAGAAACTGCAATGAAAGAGAGCCTATAGCCTGTAGAGCCGCACCCAGATAGAACAGAGCTGAAGTGGGAGATTGCGAAATATTCCTTGTTTATTAGGTCATCAAATCATAATCGTGGGATTAATTCGAGTGCTATGCTACATATAATACATGCAGCGTAGGGTCAGGCCGAGAAGAGAAGGTTTTGGAGGAAATATGGGGGATAGCCTTGTAGGAACGACGTATCGGGAAAGATTACGAACGAGGCTTCGACGATCCATCAATTCGTGTCATTCCCAAGGGGTCATGATGTGTAGGGGAGGAGCACGAGCACCATCACTAGCAGCAGCAGCAGCAGCAGCAGCAGCAGCGTGACAAGTGCACCCCGGACAGAGACAGAGAGCGATCAGTTGGGGGAGGAACGAAGACGAGTGGAGCAGAGGAATTCTGCTGTGGACGGGAACTGCAGTTAGCTGGCTATTTGAATGGGTTTCTTTCTGGGCGAATGACTTTTTTCTTACTCCTCGTAAAATCGCGATAGGGGAGGGAGGAGGGTGGAGCGGAGGAGGGGCTGGTGTGTGTTGCATGGAGGTTAGTCACTTAGTCGCATCCTGAACAAATTCATGGTATTGCTTTACCGATCAGTTATGAGGTCCTTCTTCTCCTGGCTAGAAGGACGCTCTGAATTCTTTTTTTTTGTCTCACATCCCACTGAGAGCTGACTTCCCACTCCGTCTAGGATACAAACGTGGTTACTTTGAAACACATCTTACTAATCTCAAAGGCCCAATTCACGATAATTTTGGGGTAGCTATTTTCAGGCGAATAATAGAAGTGATTGTCCAGAATAGTGAAGATATGGCGAAGAAAACGCGAAAATAGGCGTATAAAAAATTTAAGGGTTCAGAAAAGTAGTTAATTCAGTGGATGGACGAGAATGTGACGACAAAGGTCGCATAGAGGGCTAATTGGACGAGCTGCTAAATATGTGTGCCTATTGCTTACAGCTGGCTACTGTGACCTGCCTGGGTGCAGCGTGTGGGTCCCGATGCGGATGACGCAACCAATACAGGGTCTGCAACGCCGTGAGAACTCGCCCCCTTCAAATGTATTCGTCGACTAAGCCGGCTTTGACTAGAACTTCAATACCTCCTATCTAGCTTTTTTCCGACCCTACAGCGTCCCCTGTATCCTTGGGTGTCCCTGGTCAATCTCAGAAACATTTTCGTGCACTGTGACTTCGAAAAGGTCGAAATCTGCAATAAATAAAGGATAAAATTCTTGGCGTTAATCAATCCCGTCTGATGGATGCGCCCCCCGCACTCGACTCCCATTCAGAATCGTAGTGGCATAGTGAGTGCGCATGTGACCTATACAATGACTTGCGGTGGTCAGCCGATGTACAAGTCAGTGCTTTTATCCTCCTAGACGAGTCTGGTACCAACTCACCGACCGTGAAGGGATGGAAGACTTGGTTGGCCTAGGCGGATACCGATCGGAGATTCGAACCCCTGACCATGCGTGTGAGATAGGCGCAACTTGCCACTACACCAATCTGCAACATCTGTCAAATATTGTAGCGGTTCATTGACAGTTTGATATTTATACCAGAGAAAGCCGAATAAGGGATCTTGAAGGTCCAGCGGTACTCTGGTGCTACGTGTAGGTATTCTAATGGATTCATGCGCAAGTAAAACAACTGATGAATAGCTACAATAATAGTATTTGAAGCCACAGGCTCAGATTAAATTCCTGCTACTAGATCACGGTAAAGCGTGCCTTTGATAAAGTGCTATTGATCCATACCCTCCACCAGTGTGAAAGTGTGATCCATAAACCTAACCCAAGCGTTCATTTATCGTGACCATTGCCCTCCAAGTATCTCTTTCGGGAACTTTATCCTTTATGGTTTTTACCTGCACCTACAGCTTTATTATAACTGTGGTTTAATCTTAACCCACAGTTACTATTAGGTTGTGTACAAAGTCTTCCGCCACAAACTTTTCCAAAATTTTTCAAAAACGAACTAACCAGAAGATCAGAGGTAGGCACCGTCTCCATCCACTACTCGACGCCAACGCTCGGGCAGCTTGTCGATTCTCTCCTCCCAGAAGGACGGGGGCTGGGACTTGAAAAATTCGTCGAGTGCATTTTCGACTTCATCCTTCGTTTCGAATTTTTTTCCGTTGAGGGAACGCTGTAGATGGCTGAATAGCCAATAGTCGGAAGGAGCCAGGTCAGGGCTGTAAGGGGCCTGGGGGATAACCACCCAGTCGTACTTCTCCAGCTCGGCCTGGGTCGCCTTTGCAGTGTGGGGTCTGGCGTTGTCATGGTGGAAGTAGACTTCCGCATTTTTTCTACGTGTACGATCGATGTGAGCCTTCAATTTTTGAAGCTGCTCAACATACATGGTGGCGTTAATTGTTTGTCCCTTTTCCAGTAGCTCCCAATGCTCCATGCCTTTCCTGGACCACCAGCAAGACAGGGGAACCTTCTTGGGGTAAAGATCGGCCTTTTTATCCTTGATCGGCCAGATCGACCAATTTAGCGAACCAAACTTTGCATGTGTCGTAAGAGATGACATCCTCGCCGTAGGTCTTCATTAGCTTAGCATGCGTCTCCTTTGCACTGAAGCCGAAATCGTGACACATATAAGTAGGCAATGCCGAAGGTACATTTTGTCGCGGTGATGGTTGTGCGTCATTGTGGCCGGCAAACGCAGGGTAGTAGAGCACTAACTAGTGGGGTGATAGAGTAATGTGTATACGTCACGTACACGAGATGACGTAATACCAACACTTTTTTAAACGAAATACAGAACGATCAAATTCGTGGCGGAAGACTTTGTACACAACCTAATATATATAAAACCATCGCAACAAGAATTCTTCAGAGATTAATGCTTTTCCTTCATGCAAAATCTGGTATCAGGGCCAACACCGAAGGACAAACGAAGAGCAAGCTACGGGAGAAATGGGCAGCACTTTCTTGACAAATGGATGTGACGGCCGACTAGTTAATAGCCTGTCACATCGGAATGGGGATGAAATCCACAAAATTCCACGCTTTTCATGCCATTCCAGTGAAAAGGGCACTATTAGCAAATATCTATAGATAGGAGAAGATAGAATTCGATACCATTTCCCACACACATGACGGATCTCACCTAGTCAATTAGGGAGTAGCAGCGCCACTTGTGGACATGTTAGATAATTTCTTACCAGGACGTAAAGAGTGGCTCATTCCGCCCATGGTTATTTTTCAGGAAATGGAAATTAAATCCGACTTTTCGACAGCAATCATCAATGTTCTGCAGGTGAATAGAGGAAAGCAGCTGAAAGATCCCAATGCATGTGTCTTTTACTGCCAGCTTCTCCTACAACAATACGACCGGGAGCACACGACATAACAAATGGAGTTATGGTGATTGAAGAACGAATCATAGAAGCAGAGTTTTTGGCTCATGGGTAGATTTCATAAATCTGAAAATCGAAAGGATTTCTTCTACTTTGAAACTCTCAGTTCACCTCACAAGCTCCGCCCCCTTCGTAACCCCTCCTTCATACCAATACGAACATACGTAACACTCAAGCTGCATCATTGAAATATGTATGATCAAATTGTAGGCTGGTATGTGGTTACTAATTTCAATTCATGCCAAATTGGGAGCGAAGAAGAAACTTCATGGAAACCAGGAGAAACTCGATCATTTCAGTTTCGATTTTGACGTACCCATCTGGGTTTTCATGGGATGTTCCTTTTGTGCAGCAAAATTGTTTTTACAACTATTATTCGAATGCATCTGAAAGCTTTACCAGAATTTCAAAGTATTTATGCTTTTGGGGTTACTTCTACATAACCTTTCTTCAAACCTGACTATGACACCCTGAGACGACTTTGAAACGCTTCCGTTGCTTTTCTAAAAACCCTCAAGGGTTCTCATTCAGAGTTTGCTTGGGAACGAACTCAGATTGATGTGAGACGTTGGTGTTTATTTAGTCAGGGCCTTCTCCTCTACGGGAGCAGAGTAATGTGGCCCGTTGAGGTCGAAGAAGCAGATGAACTATTCGCCAGAAGATACCTAGTCAGTCAAAGTGAAACAGCACCCGACCACTCGCTCGTGCTCTAAAGAGGCAGCAAGCTGCAAGTTCACTTTTGCCCATCGAAAACGTCACTGTGCCATTCCAGAGGATGCCCATTTTAAGCTTTTTCTGGGTAGAGACAACACCCAGTCTCTACACAGAAAAAGTTTGGTGCTTTAAATAAAAAAAGTGGCATAGGCGCAGTCCAGCCCATGATGAATATTGCATTTTTACATGTGGGGATTCATTCTGAACGGAAATTCTACCATAGATGGGCCCATTCCTTCAGTTTTTCTTACAAAACCCGGTCCAGCAGCGCAATAAATTTCTTCCCTTCCCTGTTTTCATGGGCAGACGCCTAGGTGAAACCATGTCTTTTGAATCTATTAGTATTCATAGCTTTTCTCCAAACTGCTGTACCTCGAATGTTTTTCTCCCAGAAGTGCACCCGATTCACTTTTTGACATTTCTGGTGGCTTTCATAAAGGTGGAGCTCATAGGAGGGCAGCACCGTCATCGATTTTCTATTGTTCCCTCCATTCAGTGGCGTGGTTGACCGTGAATCTGTTCAAGTTCATGGGGCATTATTCACTGGGGAGCGACCAGCTTTGCTCCATGAAAAAATAGCTTTTCCACGAGAGTTTTGTCGTTCAAAAGAAAGCGGTCAGTGAGGCATAGAATCTAGTAAAAAACTTGAAAGGTCAGAGACAGTGTGGGCCGAAAAGCTTTCAAAAACCAGTAATCCACTACAACTGGGGGTCGATACCATCTGCAGCTATTACAGAGCATCAAAAAAAAAGTGCTACTATCTGTGAGGGTAGTGTGGAAAATCTAAACACAGATGAGGTTGTAGTGCTTAACCCCGCGAAACGTACTGTGAGCAATGGAACTCCATCCTCATCCTACAGTTTCCTAGCTGAGCTGGAAAAAGGCCTTGAATTCCTTGTGACCTCTGACCGGGAGGACACCTTTGTTACAACGAAAATGCTTTATAATCCAATGATTGAACGAAAAATCACTTCTAAATTCACTCCAAATTCAATGCCAATTAGTTGTGAATCTTAAAAGGGAAAGCACAAAAAATCAAGGCTTAAAAAGCTGTAGGAATCCTCAAAGGATGGAGAAGGAGAAGAGGACGAGAGCTTTCTGGGAATACTCAGGCAAAAACTTTGGCTGTGTGCTGAAGCCCAAAGTCGGAGGACTATGCGTTTTTGCCGTGGATTCGCCGTGAATTAAGAGTGCAGAGGACAGTGAGAAAATGGAGCTATTGAAGCGAAGACAATGATGCCGCCGATGGCAGCCAGCCGACGGTGAGATGATTTCACTGAGCACGCCCACCTCCATGCTACCAAGTACGATCTCATGTACTTTGTCCTGAGAGAGGGCCCCATTGAGGATTCAACTTTATTGCCTGCAATTTCCGGCTTTTCATATAGAAAAGTGCTGTGTCGCAGCCGCAGCCGCAGGTACTCTCTGGCTGCACTGCCGGAATGCCTTTTTATAGTTGATATGTACTTTTTGCCAGGTTTCGAAAGTGCACGGATTCGGCGAATATAATAATCGAACTGCATTCGGTCCTACGGGACTTTCATGATGGTCTACTTACTACTTCATATTAGGTTGTCGGGATGTAACAACTAGCGTTGGGATGGGAATAATATCCATGAGAATATTAATGTCCCAGGGGTCTAGTCCAACACATACCGACCCTCTCATTTTACTATATGACACTTCATTTTTTCGAAAAAAACTGCTATCGATGGTATTAGAAAACTCTGCTGCCAGGAAGATGACCTCCGAGATTTGAGATTTCCACTTTACGTCTCCATATGCTTAGGATTTCTTTCTTCACCCGATTCAGCGGAGTCTCGCATAGGCAGGAACAACCTGGTGTGGGCCTGAGTACGGAGAGGACTGTGAAATGGAGAAAATAGGAGCTACCTAACCCTTCCTCAGGATGATCTCTGGGGTTTCCCGGTAGCGATCGGCGTTGGCGTGACGGTTTTTCTTATCCGTCGGCTTTTGTCTCTTTATCAATGGCTTGTTGGTAATGAAATCCTTCTTTGACTATGGTATTGGCTAAAACCCTTCATAGGTGGAAGCTGCTTGGTGCTCGTACAGAACATTGACACGTGGCCAACGTGGCCAACTGGATGAGCATATGGGACGAGATGAGAATGGACTCGATTCCTTTTCACGAGAACGATGAAATTTGGAACACGATACACTTCGTAAGCGCAAAAGGAATGCTCTAAGTCTGGAAATTCGGCTGCCTAGTCTTTTCAGTTTGTGATTTTCACTGATGTTCTCTACCCCTCGCCAGTCTATTTAGTTCTGAGAGCGACGATTTCACGTGAGGCACGACATGTATAATATTAGTACTGAAGCCCTGCAGTCTTTCGACGTTTATCAACCCAGCCCCGCTTCAGGATGCGCCTCTCCTCCGACTACCATACTACCATTCAGAATATTAGTGGCGTCTGACAACAATTAATCGGTCTTAAAGGATGGTAGGCTCGGTTAGCCTTAGCGGGTAGCAGGTATTATTCCTTTCACCTCACAACAGTTTCCCCAGACATGGGTGTTAAATAATGAGATTATCTGGATTTCGCGATTTTAACATAACTTTGGAGCACATTCAACAAGTTTCTGTGTGTAACATATCAAAGGGTATGTTCCCATATATTCCTCAAATCATACCCAAAACTCCTACTCCAGGTAATGTCCTAACTTTCATTTTGTTCTGTCATTCTAGATATTTTTACTGGCACCCTTTAGCCATTACTTTAGTCTCTGACTAGTCTCAAATCATAAAAAAAAATGCTGTGGTCGGTATAACTAGGAGGTAAGACAAATATTTTTTTTATTTTTTTCACTTACAATTCATAGGCTGATCATGGCCAAAGAGCGGAACA
The DNA here is from genome assembly GCA_000469685.2 of Haemonchus contortus. NCBI lineage: Eukaryota > Metazoa > Nematoda > Chromadorea > Rhabditida > Trichostrongylidae > Haemonchus > Haemonchus contortus. The sequence continues at coordinate 33,973,148 of LS997563.1, read as the reverse complement.
ATTAGAAGCTTCATTATTTCCATGGATTATTGTAAGTTTGTCTAGATTACATAGCGATTCTCGATGTCTTAGGACAACCCGATTGAAAGTTGATTTTTCCTCCTACCTTGCTCTGTCGAAAATCTAGGGTCCGGGAACTTCTCCCCTAACACCGCGTCGCACACGCCGCATCCGCCGCCTATCGCAGGATTGCGATGGAAGATTGGAGCGCGCAATTTGTGAGGTAAGGAGTCCTTTAATTATTTGAATTGGCTGGCCGCTCTTTTCAATTCCAATGCGGTCTTGATCGTCGTTTATATAGGAGGAGTCATTTTAATTAATCAAGTCTAATAAACATGAAAATTAAAAAGAAACAGAAGAAAAAACGATAAAATTCAATGAAAAAGCAAGCCAGTCAAGGAAAAATATCGCGTCCTATCGATTGGCGGGAGGCGGGGTGAGTACGGTAATTGCAGTGACATTTGCCGCATGCCGCAAGGGAGAATGCCGCGATAGGGGAGAAGTTCCGTTACCAGAAAATCTACTGTACTCAGTTGTCGGAGAAGGAGAACTCGTCCAATTGAATCCCAGCGACGTATAACTTGTGGGAGCTAACGAATGTACATTATTCAGGGATCGGGATCGTGTCGATGAGCACAAAGGGCGCGTCTGGCCATTGCGGCATAATTGATATTGAAAGAAATCTGAATGGAAAAAAACTTTTCACCTGACTGGTCCTGCATTCACCACGACAACAACAGCAGCAGAGTATGCGACATAAGAAGCATTGAGGCTTCCGACGATTCCGTTCCGTGGGAAGCATAGACGGTCGGCAACGTGGATGGAAAACCTCTGCAATTCATTGAGAGCTATACATGAAATGATTTAGAATTCTTTCAGTTGCCCTCCACAGAAGGGAAAGTCTGGGAAAAACCCCAAGCTATGAATTCTATGTGGGGAAACATTTTCAAGAAACTTGTAAATATCTTCCACCAGGAAAATTAAAGACGTTGGGTCTGAAACAAAAATAAAAAAAGTTGCAGAGATGGACAAAAAAGTTTGAAAGTAACTTGGAACCGCTGGGGCCTTTCCAACTCCCGATCAGGCTTCCCCGAGCTTTCTTTCTGCAACTTTTAAATCGCCAAATTCTGCTCCAGTACGGTTAAGACCATCCTGATCCATTTTCAAAAAGTTTAGTTTGTTGTTGGCAAAAATCTACATCGAGATCGCTCTGAGTCGAACGTACATTAGGAGACATTGGCTGCCATCTGTATGGCTTTCGGGAAGGGATATCGTCCATTGAATGAACCTCTGAAGCCAGACAACAGGATGGACTCAAGGAACGATTCCAGCCCTATTCTTCACACCTTATTATACTTATTACAGTGGTCAAAAATAGCTTCCGAAGAAATCCGAAATTTAAAATTTGTGTGAACATGAAAAGAGTGCCGGGTGAGATGAGTGGGGTGCCGGGTGAGTTACTGGCTATTTCCTTCTTAATTCAATCAGTTTCTATTACTCTGCCTCCAGAGAAAAAGATAGCGGTAATGTAAATAAAAGAAGATTAAGTGACTACCATAAGGAGAGGAGCTGCTAAAATAAAAGGCTGAACACCTCAGATCCAAAAGATTGCCTGGTAATCGTCTCCCCGAACAGAACTACTCCAATTTCCCTTCAAAAGACTCATATTCTATTGTTGGCAACGTTCCAACATCCTTATGATTAATTCACATTTCATTGCGAATTTATCAAAAGAATGTTGGAATGTTGCCAATACATAAAATGTCGCGCGGAACTTCAAGAGCAGGAGAATAATAGATGAGTTGACGAAACGCCACCTAGTTGCTAACCAAATCAGGGATCAGCCCACTAGCAATCAGGCTAGCAAAAGGAAATGTCAGTACGAATTAGAACTCATAAAATCTTAATCGTTCATAAAACATATTGATTTAATCCAGTAATTGTTGCAATTGACCCGAGAAAAAATCCAACACGTTCCTGGGATTTCATCAAAACAACTCTGAAATGCACGATTTTGAAAATTTGAAAAACTCACTTTTTACTCCCAGAAGTGCTCATTGGGACGCTATCATTTCTTTCGCTCTATGCTCGTTTCACCACTTCAAGTCGTATTCTATAATGGGTAGGAACAATTGCAAAAAGGCTTTTCACAGATAACCGAAGCATCGAGACAAAGTGAAAGGAGGACGTCGAGTTCATGATGATTTCAGTAATGGACAGCGGCAAAATTGAGCTGAAAGGAGCAGGGTAGGTGATGGAACTGAAACAACTGCACTATGTATTTACAAACTTTTTCTAGTTAATTTCAAGCTGAACAAATTGTGACGAATTGGAATCGCAATCGCTCCCAAGCAGCAGGCCTGTCGTCAATTGGGGAGGGTACTGCGGATATCAATAAAATGAAGGCAGAATGACTGACAGACATGGCTGAAAATGCTTCTCAAAGAAGCAATAGCCTTCCTGGAGTGAAAATATTCTCGAATGGGTTTGAGTAGGGAGGGACCAATTTCTTTTAAAGGAACAAAAATTGAATCAATAACCCAATTTAATTAAGAGTAGCCGGGAATGCAACTCAAGAACATTTCGTCAGCCACCATGAAGTATGTACTGGCGGTTAATGCCCGAGTGAAACAACTCGCTCAGATCCCACAGGATAATGAAAAACTCCATTGTTGCAGTGGAGGTTCGAAGGGGGAACAATAAAGGGCGATAATTACCATATCTGTCCCGTAGCATAATGCCTCACTGAAGATTAGGATTCGCCAATTTTCCCTTTGTAGAGTAACTCGGATTCCCGGAAGTCAAAAGACTCTTCCATGTGTAAAAATTTCCCTTCACACATATTTGAATTGTCAATAGCCACTATTGGCATGGGTAAAGTTTTGCATGCCCAAAATTCGTTTCCGTCAGAAAAAATCCTATTGGAAAAGTGCATTCAGCCGCTAGGACGGGAGGGAGGGTGTGGCCAGAAGTTTTTTCTCAACAGAACTTGCATGAATGTGCAGGAAATGTGGAGAAGAACGCACAATTTCAGAGATGTTTTATAGGATCAAAGCTATTCCGCTCCACTTCAATTCCCTAATGGGGTTTTTGTTTGAAAAATAAGTCAAGTTCTCGATTTACTTCTTGATACAGATGCATCTATTCCTCCCCATTTTCTTCTTGGTACTATGAAGTAGGAATAGCGAAGGTTGATACTTTCAGTCCACGAGAAGGCTCTTTAGAATGAACCGTACCGCGAAATCTCCGGAGACAATCAGCTCTCCCCACGTGCGGTGAACCTGAGACGGGTTACAAGGTCTTGACTGTACCTATGAGGAAAGAAAGAAGTTTAGTTTACGAGAGGGCGGAGGGGGGGGGGGGGGCAGTTTCGATGATGTTGCATAGGAAATGTCAAAAAAATGGAATTGGTTTTGAAGTTCTCTTCAGAAGAGTTCCATTCAAACGACGAACCGCGCGGAAGTTGAATCAGACGATTAGAAGGAGGGGGATAGTACTAGAAAAGGAAAAAGTAATAAAAAATATATTGTGTATGCTTTCAGGTGTGCTCTTTCTGCTCGAATGATAGCGAATGAAGTAATGAGTGATAATAAGTGATAGCAAATGATTGTAATAATTGACGAAGCGGAATGCCCATGAATCTAGACGCTGTGCCGTGGTGCAGCTGAAATTGAAGAGAGATTCCCACTACAGCAAATACCAGCGCCCCCTAATTACTAGTTGCCCAGCTTGACACCTGTTCCCTTTCCTTCATGCATCCCATTGTTCATACCACCCAATCGTATGCCCAGTTCATTTATTACATAGAAATCGCCATGTTTCATAGGCTCTTAATACCACAAACTCCTTTTCTCTTTGAAGCTTTCGGCTACGATTTGAAGTAGATTTCAGCACGGGCATCATCCAATTGTGATTTCCTAGCAGTAAATTTTCCAATCGAAGAAAAAGTGATCAAACCGGGATGCACATCATCAATCGTTGAATGGCTGTTGTGTAATTGAACGTTCCCTCCACATCTGATTCTCTTGGAGTTCGCCATGAAGATCGGAGAAACCGCACCTTTCCAGAAGGAGTCGACGTGAATTAGTCGACGTCATTCATCGTATGAAAAGCTTATGTGATAGGTCCCGACAGCTTTCCTCTCTGGTATACTTCCTTAGTCGCCTTCTTCTGAAGTTTTTCAGTCTTTAGGCAAGCTTTTCTTGGGCAGTAGGTACGTGTGTTCATACATCTGAAAAGTACACAAAGAGTTTGCAATATTGCCTTATTTGAAAGAGCTCCTGATGAGATCTTTATTGAAAAAATTAAAATTCATAAGCAATTTTTTCTCATCAGTTGGCATGGAATTCTGACGTCTGGAGTTATGACCACGACTAGACCCACTTAGGTTTTCAAAAATCAGGTTAATGTTCCAGCAGTTCCATAAGCCAAAATTTGCTCCCACGATATCATTGAAATTGGATAAACCTGAGAGTGTTCAACAGATTTTTGAAAGGACGAGGATGTTCAAACTCAGAGGCTTTATGCGTTAAATATTATAGTTCGATTTAGAATGGCTCGAGTGTTGGTTCAAAATGGTAGAAATTAAGCTAGACCTGAAGTTTGTGATTTCGACGAAAACCAATCGAATGGGAATGACGGAAGCGTGAGATTACCTGACTCTCTTTCAGCACTGTATATAATACGGCATTAAACTGAATGAGTTCTGTCGTGAAAGTTTAGTTTCACGATCTCACAGAGTATCGATCGAAACCATTGTTTTATAACATGCGCGTTTAGCGTTTTAGCGTTCTGGCGCTTCCCATAGTGCAATTCAGCTATTTGGCTCACTACAGCTAGGAAGATAGATTTATCCAAGATGATGAGATATATGACTGACTAGATACCGTTCAGTGCGTGACCTCTGATAGGAACAGATAATGACCAGGGAACATAATTATTTCTCAGAGCCGATCAGAATATCCTAAATTAGAGGAAAGAATCTTTAATGTGACGTATCGAAAAGGACTACTACGAATTACAAGGCAGAGATACACTTCTTCTGATCATTGCTTCTCAACGACTTTTGAAGGGTTGCTTTATGCTTTTGACGTGAAGTTTTGTCAACTGCTGTTATATCGCCGTAGTACGAGTTCCAAAGTCTCACAAAAGGACAAGTACGGGTCCGATTCCCGTCCAAGGCTGAAGTTTTGTCCATGAATTGCCGACCTTGTGAGGCTTTATGCTTTTTTTCATGTGCCTGTTTAATCAGGGTTCTTATACCTCAAACCATGTAAAGGACTCACTCTATATCTGCAAGAAAGATTTGCTTCTTTGAGAAAAAAAGGATAAATCGCTACCGATATAGAGTTTTCAGTTTTCGTTAACTGCTAATTTCGCTGTTGGTCATGATCCTGCAGAACAGCTTCTCAATGTACACCAAAGAAAAAGCCAGGTAGTACGACCTGCACGATGACCAGGGTGATTTCACGTTTCGTACGCTGTTGTGGAAGAACGAAGCCCTTCTATATACGGGAACTACACAAGCCCAATCAGTGATCCAACTGAAAAGACGAAAAAGAGGATTTCAATGACGTAGGTGTGATTTCTTTCTATGAAAATCAATGAAAGGAACACATCTGGCTTAGGAAAAATCGTCTGAGGCGATTTGGGCCGGAACAGACGTAATATGATCCCAGGTGCGTCCACTCCTTTGAAATACAACGGACGAACATTAGTCTGTCGTATAGACCGGACTGGTGTACCTGGAGCGATATCTTACTGAAAAGAGACTACGTGGTGCGATGGGCTCGATTCTACCAGTCAGATGTTCATGCAATCTATCCGCTGTAGATTAGGCTGGTTGAGCAGAGTGCACGCAGAGCAGGAGTATGATCACTTCGGATTGTCTCCCTTCTCGAATACATGGAAGAAATGAAACATTAGAACGCCATATCAATCCTCAGAGGCGGAGCTGCCAGAGTGAGAGGAGGCGATACCCTACCTACCTACCCGCCTTTCTGCTGTCAGAGCAGGAGAAATATAAATTTCATATTTATGGAGATCCACGGTTATATGTATCGCAAATGCGGAACTACCAAGATCGAATATATAATAAATAATTAAATAAATAAATAAATAAATAAATAAATAAATAATAAATAAAATACATGGCGACGTGCTCGTTGGAAAAAAAGAAAAGGCGGTGAATTATTCGAACTAGGTTGAATTCGAGGTAAGTAATCGGTGACCAGCACAAGAAACCTCCAAATTGGATAAGATTGTGGGAGAGTTTAACAATGTGGAATCCCCCACTAGACGATTAGTAGCTTTCACTGCAACGACGCTGCCTTCATAACTAAAAAAAGCTTGTAAGGTCACTATAACTGGGGAAGGCGCCAAACTGTTCTAAGCCAGACATAGAAACAGAAAGCCCATTCCGCTACGCAATTGGGAGATAGCTGGATTGAAACAGGACCGGTTAAAGGAGATTAGAAACTGGAAAAAGAAAAACATGCAGTACAGGTGCCTGTTAAAGCACATTCCACAAGGTAAAAAAAAAGAGAGACAAGAACGAAAACTGAAAACGACCGTACTTCTATGACCATTCATTTCATTGCCGAAAAGCTCAACTGCCGGAATGAGAAAGGGCGTGGTCTTGATGTGAAGCCAATAGGACTCTCAAGCACACCACGGTGTAAATTTATTAAGCCAAAAATAGTGATTTCTGCCTAGGCTCTTTGACAAGCCCTCTGCAAAACCATTAGCCTTTAGATTGAGTTGCATGTTCTCGAAGATTTGACGAATGCCTAGCAGAGAAGGGTGATTACCGGGCAGCCTGGGAAAGGCGAGTGATGAGGCAGGTGTAAACGGGACCGACGGAAAACGTTGAAAGGCAATCGAGAAGTTGGCTATCGAGCTCAATGGCCCGTAGCGATTTTGTGAACTAGGAGGTCGAATGTAACTGAGGAGTGAAAGTTTGACGGAAATGCAACGGCAGCAGTCCAAAGTTCAAGATTTCGCCCATGGATGACTGCCCTGTTGATGAGTGAAGGTCACCTAGCAAAAACTCAGCAAAAACCCGGAAGCATTTTTTAATAATATTGAGAGGTAGCGATTGTGGGTCGGCGTATCTGTCCTCAGTAGATTCCGTTAAACTACACAAAGGATTACAATCCATTGAAGACCCTGTGGGGAGTCTGACACCTGCAGCTACAAAAGCAAGGTAACTTCTTGGAAGAATGTTTGGCTGTTCAAGTCTTAATCCAGCCTAACAGTTTGACAAAGGCGAAATTGGAAAAATTGGAAAACGGTTAATCAAACATAGCACAAAATGGTTATTCGGAGCAATGCAAATGCCGATTTTGATTTTTTTTATGGACTAGTCCAACACGTTGTCTCCTTGACCAAGGTGAGTACTGGTCAGGAGGAAACTGTGATCGGGTGGTGGTACTTCTTTTCGAATTCCCACAGAAAGCAGACAACAGTGGTTCCGCGGCAGCTATCGTAGCCTTACTCTGAGAATTCGAACATTCCCATAGGACGCGACTGCACTGCGATCGGGTGCTGCGAGAGCGGCGCGAGGGACTCGGGGAGAAGTAGCATTTCGTTCGGGTACAAATCCATGCACCCCTACCCGAGTTCTAACTGTTTGGTATTAGAACAAGCCAAGCACATATCATTTAGTGTGTTTCGCAACTGTATGATGTAGAATTAATAAAGTCCAACGTCGACATCCTAAAAAAACACCCACAACAAGAACCAAGATGCAGCTCTCCACTCTCCGCTAGCAGGCAATTTTCACCTCAGTGGGGAGAGGGAAGGGGTCTTTCGGACGAATTAGCGAAAGTAAATGACAGACAAACGCGGGAAAATTCTCATATTATCTGGCTCCTACTTATATGCATGCCCCGAAATCCACCCCATCCTGTGGCGTTGATGGGAGACAGTTTGATACGCACTCTTAGACAGTACGAAACACTTTAGACGGGTTTTGAGTTCTCATTACCCTTTGTGAGTATTTTTCGTCGCATTAAAGCAACAAATCGGGTTTCCAATCGCCAATGTTTTGCCCAAGCAGGTAATTGCACTTCCATCTCTCATGGTAGCTTTTGTCCTTATGACCTTTCTTTCCCAACTTTACGCCACCGAGAAGCAGAATGAAGTTCATTCTGCTTTTCGAATGGGTCTTATCTTGTATGTTGGGTCGATCATATCGATGGTGCTGATCTGATATTTCATTTATGTCGTTCTCGTTCCATACTATCTTGACCTTACTGCCAAGTTCCGATGATTTGTCAGTAACCTTCAGTTTTGCACTCTTGGCTTGACATTAAACCTTTCCGGAGACGACTTAACAACGGCTCCTTGCAGTCCGGCTCGCAACTTAAGGGCACTGTTCACAACAAATTTGAGGTGCTCTTTCTTAATCGAAAAGCGGAAGATTTGGTTGAGAATAGTGCATTGGTGGTGAAGGAAGCGAACAATTTCAAACAATAAACAAACAAATTTTGCGGAAATAAGGCCAATAAAAATAGTTAGAGTAGAGGTTGTACGAGATATAATGAAGAGAAGGACATGAGAGGGGTATTTGGACGAGATCTCAGTTGTTGCAATTGCGCGAAGAGCTGACTACATCGAGCCAAAACTGTCCAGAATTGCCTTTCACTGTCGCTATGAGTCACGACAAGTTGTTTGAACTTCCTACATGGCTTCCCTTGTAATCGGTGCAGCCCCTACAATGCCGGTGAAATTCGTCGAGGATGCCGTCGAGGCCAATATTTGAGCCTTCACAACTCCCTAACTAGCTTATTTTCCGACCGAATAGTGCCAGATATGGTATACGTGAAGGCCCCAAATTTATCCTGTGGCGGAATTTCAGAAACCATTTTTATCTTGAGCTGTCCCTTCAAGGGCGTTACTACTGAGGCAGCCTTCGCAACGAAACTGTCTACATAGCTAGCCTTCATATCTACCTAATCAACCTTCCTCGCACACATTTGCATCTACACATTCAATTTTGGATGGGGTCTTTGGAAACGTTGTTTCCAGACTGGTGGTGGAAATTGGCTCTCGCTTGCTTTGCTTTGCCTTTTTTGAAATGAATCTACCCGATAAGCAGGCACTTTAGCGGACTGTTCTCTGTTCATTTGGAAGTGTATAGATGAACGGGAGAACAAAGGAATTTGATATTCGATAAATAAATTAGTGAATCGACACCTGAGTTCGGTAAAAGCTGTTCACAAGTTATTGCCATTGATTTTTATGTGGGATCGTATGGTAGGCATGGCTTCTCATCCATAACAAGTACATTTTTCGTGGTTCCTATTGGAAAGCTTCTGTTTTATTTTTCAGGTAGTTAGTTTTTCTGTAATCATGACTTGTAGATAAACAAATGAGTAAATAAATGGGCAAATATATAGTTGAACAGAAATCACGCACTTTGAAGTGAAGCGAAAAGTGTAGATGAATAAGTTAATGGACAAATAGCAAAGTGAATAATAAGAAATGAAAAAGTATCTGTAAATAAATGAATGAATAAATATTCGGTAAGGTCGTGTTGGCATAACGAACAGGTAGTGCTGCATGTTCAGGAAACCCCAGCCAAGGAAGCCTTTTGTTTTTCGCGATCGGTTCATTGATCATACAATTTTGAGACTTCAAAATGTAGCATGGACCTAGTGCAGTAAGGAATATACGTTCAACTCTCGTGTTCGCATCTGTTTGAAGACAAATCAGCCAACCAACTAAGAACCACTGCAAAGTGGAAATTGTCTGACAGCTACATACTTTGTGCTGTTATTCCTCTGAAGCACATGGTCAGTGAAGAATGAAAACGTTTCTAATGAATTAAAAAATTACTTAAAAAATCCGATTAGATTTGAAAATCGAAGATTGTATTGTAGGAAAAGAGTGTCACCCAAATCGCTAGCATAGGTTGAATCGAGCTAGACTAGATGTCATCTGATGACGGACAGTGAGATCTTTCACGTCACTGCAGGTTCTACATAGTAACCCGATTACTAAGAGGGAACAGATAAAAGCGGAGTACAGAAAATTGGAACTGATAGTTGTAGCGAGAGAGGAAGAGATAGCAGAAAGCACTGTCAGAACAGATAAAAGTCCCTGCGATTATGGTGCATGGACATGATGAGGGAAGGAGAAAAAACGAAGAAAAAGTACGATCGTGATTCCGCTATGGACCATGTTTTTTTTTTGAAGGGAGTTCTGGAATTTTTCGTAGAGTTGCCCAATAGGGCGCACCTACTTTCATGCCTATAAAAAGTCCGGTGACCTCCCTTTTCTAAATTTAATCCTACAAATCCCGATCTATCAAACCCCCATTTTCGTACTTCTTCACGAGTTCGAATCCGGTTACCTCGCTGCCTAAGCCCCTGGAAATTGTATTTAATAAACCTTCCTCGCATAAATATAGATAGATAAGTTACCTTTTTGGTTAGAAAGCGGAAGTGTTGGTGGAGATTAGGGCATTTGTGGAGAAAAATCTAGAAAATCCGTGGACGTTGCGAAAAATAAGGTTTTCCAGAAGTAGTGGAAATGGAGGTGCTATGAGATTACCATGAAGGAAATGGCATGGGAAGTGCATTCGGACGAGATTTAGCTTGCTGGAAGAACGGGTTAGATTAAGCCAGAGGATCCCAGAATTGTCTTCTATTGTCTCAATAGGTCACGCGATGTGTTTGAATCTACAGCATAGGTGTTTTTTGAATGGTACAGCCGCTTCGAAGCCCTGAAAACTCGTTTTTCTTCAGGTGTGGCATACAGGCAATACAACCTTTGGGCCCGTAAAACCCTCACCTAGGCCGTTTCCGATCTCACAGCGCCACATATGGTATACATTCATCCTAGGGAGATATCTCATTGTCAGTATCCATTTTTACAATTATCTATACCTTTGAGCACTCCGATTGAACGCCCTTTTAACGGTGTGCTCTCGGTTCGAACAATTCATGGTTTAGGTCAAGAAGAAGAGCCTCAATCTGGTCAACTCACTGCAATATCGTGTAACCTCTCTATATATGCTACACGCGTACAAGCGAGTAGCATCCTTTTGTAGTATTTCCATGAACACTCCGGAATAATCTAGAAAAATCTTAACTTTTGAGAAAAGTTCGGCAGGCACCTTCCGAACACTTCAATACTACACCTTCCGAGCACTTCAATATGTACAATCAGGGTTGTGTAGTATAAGCAGCAATCTGAAGGAAGTATTCCAGCTGTATGGGAGCTACAAACGCTTGCCATGCCTTTGACATCACCCGAAGTACATGACACTAGGACTATGACTTTGGCTGGGATCACAAACTTTACAAATCGGAGAAGGATTCTGAGACAGCCTCTTAAGCTGACGTAGAAACGAAGAAAACGACTAGTACAAACAGATAAGTGCAAAATCTCCACTCTTTTGTATATTGCATCGGAGAAGAGTATCCAAATCCGAGTGCTCAGGTTCCAGATAATAGTTGCAAGAAGCTAAAAAAGCATAGAAAACTATGACAAACAGGAAAAGCAGCGAATCCTTGGGTATGAAGGGAATCAATTAGTGCTCTGAGCCAAGTGACGACGAAGGGCTATCTCTTTTTTATAGAGTGCGTGGGAATGAGAGCGAACGCTGAGGAAATGTTGCCGCTATGTGCTTATTCCCATCACTGTACTAGTACATAATTTTCTTACACGAGGTTGTTCTTTTATTGCATCCGCGATGACTTCCGTAACTTCAAAGAAGACTTTAAAAATCGAGGGAGGAGGAGAGTTTTTAGGTTTAGAAAACTGGAGCCAGAACCGGAACCAGCTCAGAAACCAGCTGGAATTGTCTTTAATAGAAGTATGGGTTGGACAGGAACATCCAGCTTCGAAGTTCAACCAGTCACCTCAGCATTCACATTTTGTGATTCTCAGCTTTGAACAGTGTATTGTGATCAAGTGACAAGGAGCCTTTCAAAGCAAAAACTGTTCTCAAGTAGCTATCTTGAACACGAGCAGCTCAGTCGACTCGGTGAGCTGAAGGATTAGGCATGGAGGGTGATGGAGATAGCAGCTTGGTCCTTCCCTTTAAGCATTGAACCTGCGAACGTGCAGGTGATAAATATGTAGCTTCAAGCTCTTATATCACATCCTGTAATGAGCAGAATGTTGAGCAGGTGAAAGTAAATAGGCATGCTGTGTGAGGCACTCAGAAGAAGTCTGTCAAAACATCGAAGGCTTGTCAACGTGTACGATTTCATGCGCTCCTGATAATACTGGGAAGGTCCGTAGTTTTTGAAGTCTTTCTGAGAAGTTTCGAATTTCCTAGGTGTATCTATGAGCCTGACAGAAATATTGTTGGCGGTCAGCCAATGTGTTCGCTGGCTGCTCGAACTTCCTCGTGGAGCTCGTCCCGCCCCTATTTTCTCATCAGCACATTTTCCAAGGAAAAAAGGAAAAAATTCCAAGCAAATTCAAAAACTATCTGGCAATGGCTTTGTCAAAATGCAGGTTGAGAACATGAATTCCCCAATGCTAATGTAGCCCATTTCAAGACTGCCCCCTTTCCACCCAGAAATATTACAATTTTTGCTCTCTATCTCTACCCCGTGGCCTTCTATATCGATGACCTTTGTGACGTCCTCATACAGGATTCTAAGCCAACTGGCAGCTATTCGGCAGCTTGGATTGCGGCTATACTAACGCTAACGCTAACGTACTTCTAAAAGGGAATCTCATCGCTCCTTCAACTTCACAACGAACGCTTAAAATTTCTATCCAGAGTAGTTACTAGAGTTGAGGGAAGATCCTCGCTACCTAAGCAAACCTTCGAGATGCTCGCAGCCTGGCAATTTCGAGATTATGGTAAATTAATTAGAAGCTGGGGAAGGTTCTGTCCAACTTCTGATGTTCCCCACATCTCAATATGCTGCCTTCCCTCCTCCCCCTCCTCCCGCCTCCCCCTCCAATGCTTATTAAAAAGTCCCACAGCCACCTAAAATTCCGATAAATCAGAAAAAAGCTTTTCTTTGTAGTTTGGTTACAGAGTATCAGGTTTATGCCCTTATCACTACTAATTACGAATTCGAGGCATTGGTCAAGTCAATTAGCAGCTTGATCGCACAACCAATCACCTGTAAAGGAAATGCTATACCCTTTTCTAAATTTTTTTTCTTGCCTTGAGATGGGATCTAATCTAAAAAATTGGAGGAATTGAAGTAAGTAAATTCCATGGTTCCTCAAGTCTTCCTTTCAGGCTCTGGAGGCGAATTCCACTGAACAACTCAAGATTTATTTCAAAAGAAAATTTCAAAAATTTGATATGAGTACAAACCTTTTGATGTTTCTCCACTCTCCAGCGAAACCTTTCTCCACGTTTCGCTAAATTAAGTCTATGTAACCAAATGGATGTGGTACTTTGCATAACTTCCCTTTTCACACTGATCAATAGACACGCGATCTTATATAAGCACGAGGGTGTGGTGCAGAATGATCGAAATCGTCGCGTCGCTGCGAGGGAGAGGCCGCGCGCGAAGGATTGTAGCATAATGCAGCAGCAGGTAAGAAACGCAGGAACAAAAAAACTAACAGTAGAATCATGTCAAAAGTAACAATCGCATAGCAATTGAGCTGTATAAAGAACGCTAGAACTGCTATAACGGGGAAAATGGTCCGCGACAGCCGCGTGCGGCGGATTACACAAAACCGTTCCTACGACAGTGCCTGAGCACGGGAGCTCGTTAGAGTAAAGAGCAAGCTGTAGAAGGCTCATCAGATGCATATCTTACTTAACAGTTGAATGGTGCACACGAGAGGTAAAGTGCACAAGTCAGCTAGCTCTCAGCGGTGCGGGGGTAAGGTACTTGAGGTAAGCAATAGGGATCCCTCGACAGAAAGTTCTAGTGAGCTAGCAAGCGTAGTGTTTACTTTTTCTGTACTTTTCCGAGTCTGGATTGCTTTGCACTCTTCTGGGTCATATCCTCTCTATCTGAGAGACGTTGAGATCTAACACATCAGGGTTAAAAAGTCTACTTTGCCCAGAGTCCTTTGTTAATTAATCTCGTTTCGCCTGGGATGCGCCCCGAACTCGATTTTCATTCAGAATCGTAATGACCTATACAATAGTCTGCACTGATTTCAGCTCTGTTGTCAACTAGCTGTTTTTAAAGGAGGTGAAGGCTCGAGTCACCGGAATAGGTACATATATGTCCGGGATTCGACCTGCAAGGTCACCTGCCACTGGCCAAAGCTTGGGATATAGTATTTTGATTCACCCACCTTTTGTCAGACCTATTTGATGTGACATTTTAGGGCTTCAATGACAGTTGTTTCGTTTTAGTTTCAAACGCAGCACTCTTGAAAGATGTGGAAACTGAATATTGGCGTGAAATTCCCCTTTCCTTCAACCATAGTATGCTAGCGTAATAATAGGTTTGGCAAAGAAGCAGCTGAATTGCTAATTTGCGACGGTGGACGGTACTGCAACCAGCATTTACACGCGCTTTTGATCCTTTCCCCGGAAAGCAAAGATGCGATTTCGAGTCTCCTCCGTAGACAAAACTCTATCCACAACCCGTCAACTTTCAAATCTAATGAATTTTTCTATCCTCAAGGGCCGCACCGACATACTACTTAAAATCACAATTCACGATAATTTTAAGGTTCCCGTTTTTACTCGAAAAGCGGAAGGATAAAATGAGAATAGTTCATTGGTAGTGAAGAAAGCGAGAGAATTCACCGATTTCGAGGAAAATATGACTCCTCAAAAGTAGAACAAATAGAGCTTGGACGAGTTTGCCATGACGGAAATAACATGGAAGGGGTATTCGGACGAGATTTCACCTATTGCAATTGCGCAAAGAGCTGATTACATCAAACCAGAACTGTACAGAACTACCTTTCACTGTCGCTATGGGTCATGAGAAGTTGTTTGAACTTATTACATGGGTCCCCTTGTGATCGGTGCAGCGCTACAATGCCGGTGATACTCGTCCGAGGATACACACGGGCAAATCTTTGTTGAGCTTTCATAACTCCCTAACTAGGCCGCTTCCGACCTAATAGTGCCAGATATGGTATACGCGGGGGCCTCAAATTCATCCTGTGGGGGAATCTCAGAAACCATTTTTATCGTGAACTGTGCCTTTAACCAAGGCTAGAGGCTGGCACGGTTTTCAATTCTTGTGTTGGGCAATAGATTTTCAACAGTCTGTTGATTGAGCTGACTGATATTTTTGCCTTCTTCGGGACCTGGAAAGTTTGGTCTAGCGATTCTGTCCAAAGCCGATCACTGGGAACCTAGGAAAGCTACCCGTTGTGCAGCTTCTTACACCTTCTATTCAAACAGGTTACATCATCATAATTCCTATCCTATGCCAGTACTGGAAGAATTCTATCGCGTTCCTTTCTTAATCAACCATACCATCAAACAGCTTCTGACGCTTTGTTATGACCTATTCGATGGCAGAATGGAACGTAAAAAAGCTTCGTTTTCAGCATAATGAGTGGTATACTGGACTAATTTATGAAGGCTTTACATCACCATAACAAGGGCCACAGTCATAGCTTCTATAGTGTATAGAAAACGGACAAAGAACGGACTTATTTAGGAGATATTTCAGGTTCACTAAAGGAGTAATAGTTCGAATTTTATAATCGTGGTGACCCCACCCCACTATGTGAACAACTAGAGCGGTTCAGGCAGAACTATCAACTGCGTAGCTTCTGGTATCGAGAAATTCTGGAAGAAATTCCCCAGCAACTAGCGAAAGGCTGTTCGAAACCGATATCTGTAAGATGGGGGAGACCGGCATTTGGATCGGTTTTGTGTGATTGATTCATCGCACCCGGCAGTCACCCCGATTACCTCATACATACAAAGAAATTGAAATAACTCATCACATTAGCAAGTCGGCCATTAGTAGTACGAAGCTAAGTTTGCTAGAGCTGGATGCTTTCCATAGATTCATTAGTCATAGCCTTCATCGGAATATCGAAGAGGTGGAAATACGAAAACCACTCAGAAAATCCCACTTCCAGACACTATTCCAACTCAAAGAAAAAAATAATTCAGGAGAATCCTAATTGAACTCTATGAGTACGAAACGTTATTGAGATTAACTAGCCAAGATATCAACCAGTCATTTTTCTCTGCTCTTCCAAACATATACTGCCGATTGGGCTTTTCAGAAAAGACGTGCTGTACTGATGTGGAAATAGTTATCCTTATGTCCGTATGTAGGTAATACTCTATGTATTCACTCAATCTTCGATATTAGTTGGAGTAAAGCTGAATATTTTAAGGAAATTTATCATTTCTAGCACCTTTGGATACCTCACTTGCAGGACTACCCATAATGTGTACTACTTTCTGAGGTAATAGAAGCTATTTAGCGAAAGCCATGACAAAGCAACGACACACATGGCAGTGGAATAATTTGACGATAACTGAAGATTGGATCCGACCTGGTAGCAGTATTGTTAGTATTGTTAGTAGGCCAATTACAAAAGGCATATCTGTGCGGAGGGTGCTTTGTTCAGCAGATACAATTACATGACAGCCCTACGTTCGGCACTTTCCCCAACGTCACCGCTGAAGAAGGGTTCCTCAACACTCGTTTGTTTGCCAAGTACCATTCGTACTGCTGCACATCTCTTTAAAAATCATAAGGTTTAGTTGCTGTCCTTTGATGGATTTCGGTTTTGTTATGCTCCCTCATGTTGAGCGAGGCTTTATAGCGGGCGATAATCGCCAATTCACAGGCAGCGAAGTATATCCACTAAATATTTGTCCATCTTGGCTAGAACCCTCTTTTATAGAATTTCATAACAAATACAAGTGAAATGGGATCGAAATAAGTGAAATGAATACTGAAATAGTGAAATATAAGAGTAAATTTTCCCTCGCATTACCATCACGTTCCCAGACTACTGCTGCATCTCCTACTCTATGATTCTCTTTTGCATCTCTACAAAAGTTGTCCATTCGTGGCGAAGTAGTAGATCAGAATTCACTGCCCCTTGGTGTCCATGTTTCCAAATATACGCCAGGTCCTCAGGAGTCGGCGTCTACGGAGAAAACAATACCTTACAAAAGAAGTGAAGCAGAGGTAATTATAGTTGCACGAACAACCGGTCTTTCTTACCCACTTTCCATTGCCCTTAAGTAGCATTGGACTTTAGAACGAACTAAACATGACCATGACACCGATATCAACTGGAGCTTTACCTTGTCGTGATTTGGTCTGAGTAGGGACGGAACCACCAGACGTGGTCACACAATAAATCCGGATTACTCACTGTCGAAGCTACAACCAGGGCTCGTTTAGCGAGGGCTGTTAGGATGCAGTAGTAAGCCACGTGAAGAGTTTATAGGAAATATCAAGCAATTTCGATACGAAGTTTAGTTCAAAAGCAGAAAAGGCAGAGCTCGTGACAGGAGGGTAATAATTATTTTAAATTGTTGGAAAGAATGACGATAGATTATCAGTTTTTTTGGGTAATTTTGATAAACTACACCTTCAAGCCTCACTGGGTTAGGTTATTCACCAATCGTTACTTCCTCAATCCTTCTTTGAACAGTTTTCATGTTAGGGTCACTTCCCGATGATGGATCTCAGGATGGAGCTGGTCGATAGCAAAAGTTTGCAAAGAAGTTTTCTCATGTAGCTAATTATAGGCGGATGTTGATGAGATGACACCGTTAGCCGCCATTTTTATATTTTTCTAATGAAACTCTGATGGGGTCTTAATGAGGAGCTGATCTCTTAACATCGGAGGCCCCTCTCCATGTTCACCTTTTTCGATAAAGCTCGTAGGGCTTCATGAGATTGCACTGACAATGAGCAAGACGCAAGATATCGCAGAGGGAATGCATCACAACTTGGTTAGAGAAATGTGTAGCCAGTCTGGAAGGCAGATATTAGATCAGAGAATACGAAGATATACGGTAGTACACTGTCTTGATTCAAATAACTGAGATTATCGTATTCCTATATTGCGAAATAGCTGCTTTTCTAAATAGATTGGATTGGACGGGGAAAAATTCAGAATTCGAGAATGCATTCAAAACGTTCGCGAAAAATAGGAAGTCGTTAAAGCTGACGGAAGGTAAATGTGAGTGGGTGGACATTTGCACGTGGGCATAGACAGAGCCATTTATGTGGTGGTGCCTTGCACGAGGGTATCGCCCTGCTTTAGCTGCTCGTGCATATGCCAATGTGAAATGAATCTGTTGGGAGGCGATTTATGGAGGAGGAGAAAAAAAGCCGTTAACCTTTGCATCACTTCATAAAACATCATCGACGATAATGGACATGGAAATTTGAAGAAGGAAGCTTATTCACCAACTACATGGAGGCTGCACCAAGAATTCTGGAAAGGCCCTGATAAAATCCAGAATCTTTTCAGAAATCTAGAAAAACTGGATTGAATTAAAGAAAATGAGAAAATCTTATTCTTATTATGGTATCGTACAATCGCAGAGCGGATTAACTGAGTGCCTAACTAAATACCTCTCGATAAGCTTTGATAATAATACAGTGGTATCTCTCGATAACTTTTGATAGTATTATAGTACAAAACCCTTCTGATAGTACTAAATGACGTCGCAAATTCATGGCCGATGTGGTGTAGTGGTAGGTGGAGCCATATCACACACGAATAGCTCGGGGATCTCTGGTCGATCTCCGCTCAGGCCAATCAAACCTCCCATCCCTCCTGGTCGAATAATTGGAACCGAAGTCATCTGATTGAACTGGCTTGTACATTGGCTGGCCACTGCAAGTCACTGTACACATACGCATTGAGTACGCCACTACGATTCTGAATCGAAGTCGAACGTGGGGGCATCCCTCAGACGAGACTGATTAACGTCGGGCTGATTCATCCTCTCATCGCAATTTCGCTGTTAAATTCTCCTTAGAGAGGTTAGTCATGGTCACCCTTTAAATTATTGAGGACTGGACTTGGGAACTATTCCAGAATCACGCCATCTGCAACAGATTCCAGGAATCTGCCTGTTGCCAAATACCTCACTCAACGGAAGCGAATTTGCGTGTAATGATAGGCTCCACGTTGATGCTACTGCAGCGAGAAAACCTCACCACACTCTAAAAGGGCGCCCTTGCACCGAGCTGCCACGATATATGGCGAAACAGTCAATTTCATTCAGAAGGAAATGGTCGTTAGGCTGCACTCAAATAAAGTCCTTCACATTTCTCCCTCATTCTTATGTTTATAGAAAGAAGGGTGTAAAAGTTCTAGCTGTTTCAATCAGCGAAAATCACAATTCCATGGAACTTTGAGCGAAAACCCGAAGATATAGAAAGAGTTTTCAATACTGTTCACAAATTGGAAATTAAAGCTGCCAAATGAGGTTCTCAGAAAATATGAGGTTACAAAGTTTGCATGCCCCACTCGCCTTCTGAAAGTAAATGCATATTGATAGGACAAGCGTCCGAAAAGGCTTGTAGCTATAGATAAACGGGAGCCTAAGGAAGGCTAACTGAAAAAGCCTTCGAAAAAACCTGGAGACATGTCACAAAAAATAGAGTCGTATTTCCTGCTCGAATGAATCAATCCGAATTCATCTTCCCAACACGACGGCTAACGGTGTTTTGGAGAGGGAGAGATGGGGGTGGGGGGGGGGATGGTTGGGGATTCGTCATTTGTGATCTGTCCATTCATAATATTGCACCTTCTACCTCCAGAATTGAGGGATTAGTGGAAGGCCTCTGGGAGCAGTGGCCAAACTAGTACTTGTGTCTAATAGAACTGATCAAACTTCGGTAAATAGTAATCATGCATTTGGACTTTGCAACTTGAAAAAGGCTCGGAAACCGATTCTGTGAATGCTTTTTGAAGCTTCTTTTACGATTTCCAGACAGAGAGAGGACTCGCGAGGCACATTTGGGTGATCACCCTAATTGCAATTGGCTCATGTTTTCGAAAAATACGGAGGAAAACACTGGATCTGTTTGCTTCAATGGCGACATACGCTGGATCCATGCCGTCATCAGATAATGGTATGGGTGCTGGTAAAAGTGGAAAACTAGGCAATACAATCCTCTACCAGTTAGCAAAATTTCAACAGTTTGCTGAAATGTTTTTCACTAGAAGTGGAACGCTGGGGACGGCTTTCAAAATCACCAGAGAACAGGCCCAAATCGGCAAGCGACTGAAGAGTAATTGAATCGAAATGACCAGAATGAATGAGGTGGACGGGGTGGAGGCAGGGCGCCGTGGGGCGAATGTTGTCTAGCGCTAGACGAAAAAAAAAACACAGCGGAAGATAGGCCCAGTTTTGGGCAGGCACTATCAAAGCAAAAGCTATTTTCAATCGCCGGCCAACAGGCTGTAGCTGAAAATTCGAAGGAATCCTCCATAATCAGTATTACCCAGTGTTCAAAGAAAATTGGGAAGAAATCGGGGCCCAAGTGTGAATCCTGTCTGGGAGATCCGCTTTCCCCATTCGATGACTTCAAACAGAAATTTTTGGTGTGCATTACGCCTGCATATTAGATGCTGACAATCAATAAGGGACGTTGTTAATGATATTAACGGACGGAGAGGGGGGTAAGTGAAAGAGCGCCCGAAATTCTTCTTCTTCACGGTGTAGCCGAGTTCTTCGCAGAAGGAGGGAAAGCATTCAGCTGCACAATTCTGTGTAAAAGATCCCATGTGTGGGCTCAACGCTTCACTTAACGATTTCTTAAACGTTTGATTCTCCACAGCCGTGAGGGTTGACCTCACCACAAACCTATTAAAAAGGCAATCTTCTCATCACCCCTATGAGCCCGCCCGATGAACTCTCTCAGCAAGTTCCAATGATTGAGCCCAACCTGAGATGGTAAAAAGTCAGAAAAAGATGACTCGGAATTGGAAAAAAGGGCCGAAAGGGAGCATCCGGTATCCCCGATCAATGAGTTTTTCGAGTCCTTACATGGCGTCAAATCAAATTTTTCTTCCTAGTATTTTCTGTTCCAGATTTGAATTCTAGACGATTTCCCAGAACAGAGCCGAAAACGGTGCCATAACTAAAGTAGTTCATTGCAAATGAAAAAGGGACCACAGACGATCACTCTGATTTGAGAGCTCTGAAGGTTTTTGTATTGGGTCGATGCATAATAATTGCTGATTTTTTCGCGGCTTCTTTTCACTCCATACAGTACGGATATTGAATTCCGGATTTAATAAAAATAATCTCGATTTCATCAACAGAAATGTTTCTAGATAGTCATCTTCATAAACACCGAATTATGCCCTATGACTTCGAGAAAGGCTGGAAGGTGGCAAAGTCATAATGTGATCTCAACGAACTTCTCGGCGATGGACCAGACAGTCAAAGCCGAATAAGGAATAGAAACTGCTTCTACGTATACCCTATTCACCAACAAAAACTCTATGAATTATCACGTCGATCACCCGTTGAAAAATTGGTTAACGAACAGAACTTTCGACGATATGGATGGCTTGATGGCCAACGTCAAGGCGTGATCGCCTAAAAGAACCGAAAATTCTTCGCCTGTGGAATCCGACCGCCTAGCAAATGGGAAGCAGTGCTTGACGTAGATGGTAGATACGTTCCGGAGCAATAATTTGGACATGTCTTTGCTAGATATTTCTATTGTTTCTTCAAGTAAAATTTGCTAAAAAATCCGCAATAATTATGCATCAACCTAATAGATATCGCTGACCTCTTTATGGTTAACCTTTCAAATAATAAGCGTAGTCGATCCAGTTCAATCTCAGACAGGCCTACTTATGCGAAGTGGGGGTTCATCAGGTTTTTATTCTGATCGCTGAACTTCATTGTGGTATCCAAAAAGTCATCAAGGATCTAATTGCGGCGTGTTTATCCCATCCGAGCAAAGTAGTGTCATTCCTTCCTGATCGCACGCCGGTTTTTCGAGGCATCTTGTACCCTGGGAAACAATTAAGAATGGGTATGATGGAACTTCTGTTCAAGAAAATCTTCCATTTCTATTCAGAAAGCTTGACCCTGAAAAGCTGCTCAAATCTTGCTAAAAACCATGCTTTTCATGCTTAAAAAATTGAAGGGGTAAGCAAAGCTAAGGAAATCATTACGACTACTTTGCACTATACACTTTTTCGACAAACCCAAATTCGTGCATAGAAAATTTTTGCCAATCGGGTACTTTTTTCCTCTTCATTTTACGCCAACGAAGGCAAATCAACTCACTCGAATCAATTTGAAAAGAAAGTTGCAATTTTGCACTAGAAACCCTTTTTGACACTTGAGCGTTTTGAGACGACAGCCTATTTTTCCATCTAATCTACACCAGAAGCCAAATGTGCATGGTATGGGCAGTGAAAAGCTAAACTTAGATCTTAGATCTTCCTCTCCATGTTCCTAAGAAATTCTCTTCCGAATATGTTTTCCTCATGCGGCTCTAGTTCATCTTCTAGTTGTTGTCCTCATTGTTTACAGATATACACAGTAGATGCCTTGCAGTCCAAAGATTTCACAATTTCTAAAGATTTCAGCGTCAACCTAATGACGCTGAAATCTTTAGAAATTGTGAAAAATTGATAAACGAGATAGTCAGATCATTATCGTTGTCAAAATTCTTTTGCTTTTTTATTAACCAGAGGCCTCCTTACCACAAGTTCACTTTGGAATTCGGATCAAGGGTTGTGCTCAGCCCAGTCTTATGAAGGCTCCCAATTCTTCTCAACACCAGTAGACAACAAAAGGATACGCTCGGAAACCGGGAACTTCCTAGAGATGGATTCCAAAAACCATTAATAGGTCTAAATTTTAAGCAGTCTTCCTTTAGACTTAATATACCTTCGGGTGATTCTTTGATTCCTATTAGGAATCACGTACGTGGCATTCTCGTCCCCATTCTTCTCAACCCAGTAGACAACAAAAGGGCACGTCTGGGAATCCGGGAACTTCCAGGAGCTGGATCCCAAAGATCATTAAGGGGTCTAAATATTAAGCAGCTTCGTTTAGACTTAACATGCCTTCTGAAGATTCTGGCGCACCACGGAAAAGGGCTGTCACAGATATTGTAGTGTTTCGCCCCCAAATGCTTAAACGCTCCGAAATAGAAATGTATGTAGCACACACTCTAACTATCACAGTCATAACCAGATCAGTAAGGGTTTCAGAGGTATCGAAAATTCACGACCCTGAAACTCAAGAATAAAGAGGCCCACTGGAACTTGCACTAGGGCTATGAGTGAACATTGAATGGGCAAGAAACTGATAAAAAAAAACATCTTAGTCCCTCGTATATTGTGTCCTGTTCAACTTCTATTGTAGCAAACGATCGCTAGAACCGTATTAAGTTGACAACAATGTTGAAACGGGAAACTCTCAATCTCCGGAACGTAGCTAGATCTCCCCAGGCGCTTAGGGACCTTCTACATTCCCATAACACACACACTACCCTTTTAACTGTAAACGATTTCTTGGGTCTTTCGCCATGGCTTTCAGTCCAATAAGGATTTATAGAATAAGGAATTTATAGAATTTATAGAATTTTACATTAATCCAGTTTTTTTACTTTGAAGCGGAGCTGATCCAATCAATTTTCATGTCGCCATCAAATTTTTGGGTTTCTTGTTCTGGTTGGCTTTTCACTTGCCATATGCTCTATCCTACTTTATATAATTCGCTAAGTGTGTCTGTTGGTGTGTCGGTGTGTTTGTGTGTTTGTGTGTTTGTGTGTGTGTGTGTGTCGGTGTGTGTGTTTGACCGGAAATTCATAACTCCTGTTCCCGTGGACCTAGAAAGCTCAAATTTGGTAGGACTACACGGGGCAGGAAGGGAACACCTACGGTAAGTGGCAGGACCGGAATCCGTGCACAGGGAGCGCGGCGTGCGCGTTAGAAACTTCGGGCCGCAAATTCATAACTCACGTCCCCGTGGACCTAGGAAGGTCAGATTTGGCAGGAGTACAGGGAGAAGCATGTGAACACTTATGGCAGGTGATAGGACTGGACTCCGCTCACAGAGGGCGGGGCGTGCGCGGTAGAAATTCCAGGTCACAAATTCGTAAGTCCTGTTCCAGTGGACCCAAAGCGTTCAAAATTGGTAGAGGTACAGAGGGCAGCATGGGAACACTTAAGGCAAGCGGCGAGATCGAACTCCGCCTACGGGGGGCGGGGCGTGCGCGATAGAAATTTTAGGTCGCAAGTTTATAACTCCTGTTTACGTGGTCCTGTTGCATTGAAACTTGGTAGGAGTACAGGAAGCAGGATAGGAACACTGGTGGTAGGTGATAAGATAACAATTGAAAGGAGTTGATCAAGAGCCTAGAAAGGCGAGATCCACAGGAACCGTTACTTGCTTCCTGTTAACGGCAGAGATTTGGCATTCGGAAGACTATTAGAGACTGATAGAAACTGATAGGAGGCGAGAGCAAGTAAATCTACAACGTCTTTAATACTAACAACTGAGCATTCCAGTAGATAGTGCAGGAGGTAAAGGGACCGAAGTTAGTTAGTGATAAGGACAGGTAATAACAAGCGAGCTAGCCCCTTCGTGGTCGTAGGTACTCTGTGACAGGAACTGATAACAACTGATAAGGACTGATAAGGGGCTTAAATAGCAAAAGAGTATTTATGATCAAACACAGCCTCTTTAATGCTGTAAATGCTATAATAGCGACTGATCAATGACATTTCTCCATAACGAAATGAGAATTCGTTCATTTCTTACTATTCAACTACGACCGTTACGCAGTAAGCTTTCTGACACAATGAAGTGCCATGATTCCTTTTTTGTTTTGTAGCATATCATTTGTGACTAAGCTCATCTGACCGCTAAGGATTTGGGATTCTCAATTAATGAAAAATCCGTGGAGAAAATGTTCCGTTGATAACGACATCTGTGATATGCGTTATTATCCATTTCTGGGTACCATTCAAGACATTGGTTGTCAAACAGTTAAGCCATCAATCTGACACAATTTCGAGATTAAGAGCAATGAATCGAAACTTCTAATTAGTATATAATTAATTGTAATACAGAAAAAATCGCTTCCAATTCAGAGCTAATACTGAGGGTGTAAAGCTTTAAAAGAAAAAGGAGAATTCAAAGTGCTATTTACGCATAGCAAATTTCTTACAAGAAGGAAAAGCGCCCGGCGAAGCCGGGCGACCCCTTAAGAAGGAGGGAAGCCTGGCGTTAGCCGGGCGGCCCGACTGGTAGATATCATAAGTCGGTATAAACCACAATGCTGGTTTTGAAGCCGCCAGCGTTTTGAATTCTATGCAAATTGAATAGAAGAAAATGGTGAATGTAAATTGCCTTAGCAAGAAATTTCAATCGGGCCACCAGCAATATCCCGTCAGAAACGAAGGAAAGCCAAAGAAAGAGAAAATGTCTGAGGATGAGGACATCTAGTGACAATCAGTCCCTTTTGAAATGACTGTCTGTTCTGAGTAAATATCGATCAGGGATCTGATCCTAAGACCATGTGTTTTTGATGGTGTGCCTCCTTTAACTACATCCTCCACATCTAGAGAAGTGAGCTACCGATTAATTCTAGCTCTGTTCCAGTAAAAGGAAAATCACTATACCTTTCCAACTGTCTTAATCAGTTTCATTTCTACACATCTTGGCTTGTCATGGTAAACAATAGGCTCCTATACTTGTTGGGTTGTTTTGAAATTAACTGGAATTTTGGAAACATATTTGGGCACTCGGTCGGAAGGCTTTTTAAAGGTTTCTATTCTATTCATACAAATATATATTTGAAGTTGATCAAAAAAGTTGATATGTCCCACTTCCGCTGTTTTTTTCCAGGATCATTCAGAACGTGAAATGTTAGAAAGAGCTCTTTCAGATTTTATTTCGTTTTTTTTTCATCGTAGCAAGAATGTTCTTACGATATATGTAAAACATAAGGTGACTACAGAATATTAGTTCAAAAATTTTCATTCCAGCAATTTACCACTCCAAGGTAGACCGACCAGTGAGCCTGGATGATGTCTTTTAATAGCAATGACCGAAGTCGATATTCATGTAACCCATGTAGGAACTGACTGAGAAGTTCAACGCACCCATGAGAATATCGAAAAATTTGGTCTAGTAAAAAAGGCAGGTGTTAAGGTGCAACAAGAGTTGAGGGAGGTACACTTGACCCCCGCAGATGGTGTCTGCGATTTGAGCCGAACGCATTGAAGACCCCCAACTCATGAAACGAATGGTTTCTCTTGATAAAAGTCGGAATGTTTACGATAATGTTGCTCATGAGAGTTTATGCTGAAAAAAAGGACCTGCTCACACGAGGTCCAAGCTGACTTCTATCAGAGAAGGTCACACCACCGAATTGGTGGGATAAGAACGGTGTAATATATGTATTTCGAAGTGTTCAAAAGTAATCTGGCTACTCATTCAAACTGTCGCTGAGGAAAAAATTAGAATTAGTTGAAGCAATTTGAGAAATTCGACAAGACCTAACGATTCGAGAAGGAGTTGTTTCACCAAGACAATGCTAGACCGCGTACATCTCCGCTAAAAATTTCTAGTTAGACCCGGATGGGAATTCATATACATAGTGTCCGCCACATAGCTCTAATCTTGCGCCATCCGAATACCACTTATTTCAGTTGTTGCCCCACTCTTCGTATGGGTCAACTCTATTGAAAATGAGGATGTCAAGTCTTGGGCAGCACAGTCCTTCGCCGAGAAAAACTTGAGGTTTTCAGAAAGGGTAATTGTGAAATATGCAATTGAAAAAAGCAGAAGTAATTCATGTTTTAAGGTTAGCTTTCGATCAGTTAGTCCTCAAGCCGCTTTCCCAGAAACTTCTACGGTAATTCATACATAATCAAAATATTATGACCTCACCAAAAAGATGATGCAAAAATATTTTTTTGGTTGTTTCTAACTCAGAAAAGGCGTGTCAGAAGATTTCTCAGCACTGAAGCTATGACTCTCAGGTTTGACAGAGGGGGGTGACGGCAGGCAGAATGGGAAATTCTAGAAGATATACGAATGTGGAATGATGTATTCGATTCAACCGCACAAGCCGAAGACCTTCTGGTTTAATGAATGCGAGAAGTGCCATCGTTGCGTCTAATATTCAAGAGATTGACTCCAACGTACTATGCAATACATTGAAATAAGGCGAACGTCTGGGTACATCTCCATAGACATTGCCATTGACTTTCCAGCTGTAGAGCGCCTTAATGGCCCTCTGGTGAAGGCTTGAACTATGAGATGCCCAGGTAAAGGCTTCTTAGACTTTTGAATCCCTTCGGGGGAATTCACAAAAGCGAGGTTCTCTTTATTTACATTGGAGAACAGGCACTGAGGACCGATTCTTCCGGGATGTGTCAACTCTGAACAACACAGATGCTTTCGTGTCGTTCAGAGATGTTGGATTTTGGGTTTTTCTGATGCAATGGAGTGACAGTGGCGCCGCCAGCACAGCATCAGCCATTATCGAGTCTAAAAATCTCACCCTAGCCAACGAGTTCCTCGAATCCTCTTTTCTGCATGAATTTCATGTATTTCGTACTAAATATGTGCCATAGTACACATAATGATAATTGAGGTCTCATGAAGAAATTTGTGATTAGAAACTGGCCCGGATGATGTGGGCAGAGAGTTGAGGGAACTGGACATAGAGCGACGGAGGGAACAGGTTAGTTCCTCATTTGACTTTTTCAACTTCAACGAAGGCTTGAAAACCATGAGACCTTGTAGAACCGAGCATCTTAACTCATTGCATTCATTGGCTTGAGTGCTCTTACAGCCCTACTTGAAGACGAAAGTGAAGTGTAGCAAGATTAGCGCACACTTTCACACGCAGGACCCAGATTGATACCCAATCGAGCCAACCAGGATATCTGTCCCTCTGGAGCAGGTTAGTTGGAACTACTCTCGTTTCGGGGAACAAATAGAATCTGAAGGCTTTGGGCCA
This sequence comes from Haemonchus contortus, assembly GCA_000469685.2. Lineage (NCBI taxonomy): Eukaryota > Metazoa > Nematoda > Chromadorea > Rhabditida > Trichostrongylidae > Haemonchus > Haemonchus contortus. The sequence continues at coordinate 33,945,279 of LS997563.1, read as the reverse complement.
GCCTTGATTGACCTCTCAACTGATACAGAAAACATGAATGAACGCAAAAAGTTTAGAGCATAGTAAAATTTTCTTAAATAGACTTGATGAATCCCCATAAATAAATAACTATAGTTGAAGAGTAACCAAACAATGAGCAAAAACATTCGTCGAGGAGAGCCTGTCGCCATGGAAAGAATAATTTGTAGTAGTACCCTATGCGCTGCCACAACCAACGATGACAAATGTGCTGCCTCAAACCCCGGTGACACCGACACCATCATTCGCATGTACTTGCTGTCAGACGGCATGGCCGTCGTAGTGCTATGAAATAGGTCTATATAATTGAAAGCTATGTCTGCTCGGTCACCATGGCGCCACAACGAATAAGGATCTGTGGCTTCCACAGAAGACCATTGAGAATTGTTGTAGTTTGTGAACTTTTGAAACTGCTGTAGGGCATGTATCCAAACTTCGCTCCTTGGCAAATCGAAACGGTTCACCATTAATTTGCAACCGTTCGAAAATAGGTATCAGCGTAGTCACAGGGACGTCTCTACTCGAATTGGAGGTAATTTCCTCATTAATCTTGTGAAGGCCCGTTCTGAGGTGGTAACACTTGAATCCCGAAAAAGTACCTGCGCACCCAACCAAGTGCTCCTTTCTTTCGTGATGGGTTGATTTGTGTCATACTCGTCTAAGAAGATAAACATGCTGACTTGTGCCTCCGCGATCAATTGTAGAGGTCACAACACATTCAAAAAGCGCTACTACAATTCTGAATGGGAATTGCAAGCAGGAGCGCATCCCACAGAAGGGATTGTTCAACGGTGAACGATTCGCTAGGTTTTATTTTTGTCAATAATACTGACGCATTGTAGAGGACACCTTGATGTTCATATGGATTGATGGTGATCTAATGAATCGGTGAGAAAGCGCTGCGAAAGATTTCGTTGGCAGCATAGGATAAATTTTTCCCTCGTCTGCATCAATGGGTCCTCTCAGTTCTGCTTTGTTTTTTCTTGCTTGTGCCAATTGTGTCATGAGCCTCATAATTTTTTGCTGCTCTTTTTCCGATTTGGCTGTAAGGCGCGACCCTTCTCACTCTTCAGATTTCTCTTGTGTTTAATGGCTCAAATTCAATCACCATATTTCTTCACATCTGTATTTAGAGAGAGAAATTTTACACTGTATTTCTGACTGCTGTACTTGATTTGTTTTGTGCTGTACTGAGAGAAAAATTTTACTCAGTGTCGCTTTCATCAGTTTGGAGTTTTTTAACGCTTTTCATTTTGATGCTTCATAGTCAGTCCGCAGTCGCATCTTTATGCAAAATACTACCACTTACATGGTGAATCAATCGGATATTGCTAATATGCTTACATACGTTTACATAGTTTTATTTGTGCTACTTCTCAATGAGTCTTCGTAAGTATCCTTTTGTCCTTTTCTAAGCTGTGATATCTTGGTTAGGTCGTCATTATTTTCGTGTTGCATGCCTTGTCAACATCAAATTGAATGCATGCAAACACATATGTATATCTTGTGTTTATACAGTGACATGTGTCATAATCATGCGAGATGGAAAATGGATATATTCTCCCGTCTTCTATTTCCTACTCTTATTTGACTTCTCACAACTTGGGTTGGAATGTTATCGCCGCCATCAGAAGTTAAAACTGGAAAACGCAAGAGAAGTGAGCTGGCCGTACATAGGACTGATGTGGCTGCGATTTTCTTTAGTCTGAAACCGCCTTCTTCTAGTGCTTGCAAATCGTCTCGAAAAAAGAAATGAACTCCAACAAACTGTGGAAGCAACGACATGCCTTCTCTAGCTGAATCCAACTTTGTGTTTCATAACATCAGTCGTGGCACATCAGAAGCTGATGACCTTTGCGGTGTCAAATTGCTACATTTAGATTGCATGCGAAGCATTTTGGCCTCTTGACCATAATTGAAGGGAGACGACAAGACCTTATTTTCGTTGGAACTCGGTATCAGGAACGAGAAGTCCGGCTTCATTCATCCACTAACAAAACTTATCTCATGCTCATTCTCTCAGCCGGCTAGTCCTACTCATTCTAAGCTACTGCGGCGGCATAATGATGAAGATTCAACTTCTAATAAAAATTCAATAATAAGCGATGTAGATCGATTTCAAAGAAGCAGAAACCATTCACCATAGTCAATGTCACACGAATCATCTACAATATTGCTACTGCCACTTTTGTCACCATCAATTATGATTCACACTTTTCCTTACACGTTTACGTCAAATAGCTTCGTAATGCTAGATTCGAAGCGTGGGTTTGTCGTACTGAGGATAGCAAAATCTGTTCTACAGAAGCATCGCACTGAAAATTGCTCGAACCTTCGCAATGTTAGTATTCCCGAAGCGTTCTTAAGGAACGATCGGCGAAAGCAAGGAGATATGACAACGACCCACGGCAAATGACAGGTGAGAAAAGTGGATGCTAATAGGGGAAGGCTAGTCGGTAAAGAAAAGGAGGACATTCATGCCTTGAAAATGCCTAATATAAGTTCGGTGTACGCTTACATTCGCGTGATCTACCTGTTTCACTTTTCACTTTTTTCTTGATCAGTTTGAATAGTCTGGAACAACGCGGATGACCGATGCGGCGAGAGCGAGCGAAGTCTGGCCGACGAGGTGGAAAATAACCACGGCTTCCGAAACAGACTAACCAGTCATGTAGCCTGAGGCACACATCACCTCCGCTACCTTGATACTATACTACCACTATGGTCCAACGCTTGACTTGGGCCAATGTTTTCCGTCATTTCAAAATACAAGGTCACTGCGAGCCTTGCGAGTTAACTTTTCACACGCACGCCTCTTTGGGGGCCGAGACAAAGTAACCTTTGATGCGTTACTTTTCTCCTCAAACATCCTAACCTGAAGACGTTGGTCGAACTGGAAGCGCACGAGTCTTGTACTAATATGGAAACTGAAAATACATCAAGATTTCATTCCCTACTTTTCAAAGATGTGAGTTTTACCACTCATACGTCCCTCACATATTTTAAAATACAGGTTTTCTCGATTCGAATACGCGATTTCCTACCTGGTGAAATTATTCCGAATTCTCTCTAACGCACACACGTGCTTTAGTTTTGTGGTTTTTGACATCTTTATGTTGGATTCAGGGGGTGGTCTTGCCGACGACTTATACGCCGGCACTACAAATCGTCTGTGGAAGCAATCATTGAATTCAGCTCAACCGTATTTAATACTACGGGAGAGGACATTGGAATAACCCTTTGATGGTCCGAAAATCTGCAGGTAGGCCATTTTATATCCTTTTGATGTGTTCGGAAGACACCAACTGCTGCCATGATAGAAGCTAGCTCGGAATCCTCGTCAGAGTCTGCGGCTACAAGGTTATCGATGGCAATGTATTATAGAACGCTCCTTTGGTGGGTTCGAGGTAGCTGAATGTCAATCGTCCTGAGTGGTGCTATAGAAGTGTTATTCTCAAATTAGCTCATTTCTTCACTCTCACCAGTCGAAGTTTTTGAGGGGCTGCCACTGATTATTGATTTTCGTACAACCCCCATGAACCTTTGCACTGACCCCGCTCCTTCAAGCATGCCGGTAAGTTCGATTTGGAATGTCCTGCTCTTCGAATGCTCAGATACTCTCTGAATCTTAAGGGCGGGATGGAATTCATGAGCCTCTGATTTGAAACGCAGCCCTCCCATTATGCTCTACTTCATCAGAAGTTCTTGCTAGGAGAGAAAGAGTTCGCCACAGATGAGCTTGCTGTCAAGGACTTTGGTGCGTGCTTCGAGGTACTTGATTTTTTTTGCCGTTCGTCAGAGACGAACCCAAGTTGATGTATCAAAGCAATACGATTGTGCAAAGAATCAAAAGAAACATGCACTTTCGAAACGTTCATCCCGCTCTCCACAGGGCGTTGGATGATGCAACCTGCCGATTGTGGAGCAGTAGGAACGAAATGGTCGCGGGCGGCGAGAGCCGCATCGGTATGCGGCAATTCATCGCCGTGTGGTAGTGGTCCACGTCGTTCGCGGCATTGATCCACGTTTGCTCCCATACTTTTTCGACTATGCTCTTGTCAGTTCACTCCTTTCTTTTCACCTGATACAACTACTAGGCACTAACACTGAATTGTAATCTATACCTTTGTAAATAAGCTTTGCCAATCATATAGCATCATTGAAGCGTCACAAATTTCCCTGACATCTAGGGAAATTCGAACATCTTTCAAAAAGTCGAGGATCAGGAATTTGTTGAATATAATTCAAATTCTTGTTTGTTTATACAGAGTGCAGCTAGGATCGATTTCTTTTCTGATGGATCTGACCACGTCTTCTCAAAGGTTCATCTTCCTATCTAACGTCTTTGTGCTAACAGATATTGAAACATGGACTGCAAGTTTTTATTTTAAAATCATGTGGCCTCACAACACACTTTGGAACAACTTGCCAGGTGAAAAAGGAAAAAAATGAGCGAAGACTTGGAATCAAGCATGGCGAAAATGGGTCTTTACCAAATTCAATTATTGTTTGAAAAGAGGTTCAATAACGGAATTTTCTATCTTTCCAATTCTTCAATCTCCAGTCTAATATCCAACTCCCAGGTAAGCGTTCACGTAGCTTCTGTATTTCTTCTAAATCAGTGTTTTGATATGTGTATCATATCCTCTTTGTGCCGCCTTGCTTTGTTAGTTTTCAACAGATACTCTCTATCCAACGTGCCTACTTTTCTGCAGCCCTTCGAAAACCCCGAGGTAACAAGCTTCTTATCAATGATACTTGCCATGTAATCTCTTTAATTGTCGCTGCTTTTGCTTTGATCTCCTCCGCACGGTCATGCGTGCACCACATGTTCACAACCGCTCATCTACGATCTTACTCGAGAAGAGCAGTACCCATAGGTTTCATTTCTGGAAATGCGCATTAGAGTTTAGCACTCAAGAGCAGAAGATCTTTTCAAGAGCGTAGCTGCCATCACATTCATATTGAAAATGTTGTTCCAGTTTGATTGTGGAAAATTACGATCGGAGCGAGGTGCAGAAAAGCTTTGACATGTACTCCGGCCGGCCACCGCAAGTCATTTCATAGACCACATACGCACCCAATATGCCACTACGACTCTGAATAGAAGTCGAATGCGCGGGATCTTTTTGACGGAATTTATTAACATCCCAAAACACTATTCATCAGAGAAGTAATGGAAAACAGCCGAGTGTTCGATGATGCCTGATACCAACAGACGCCCATGCAAAACGTTTCCTACCCTACATTCTCTCTGCTTTAGAAAATTTGGTTGGCGTGTGATCTACTTCCCCCACCGCGCTCACGTGATCTCCACGCTCTTGATCGTTCCTACGAGACTTTTGGGAGGACACACAAACGGGCATACAAACAGACACGCATAGTTAGCGGTTTATATATAGAGGATATCGGGTCTATAAAATGTGTAATTTGATTGTGTACTTTGGGAAGTCGTAGCCTCTCCTTCGATGGGCATGTGGGAATAATGTTATCGGACAAGACACCGTTAAGCGTTTGGCATCGTTTATACGAACAGATTTGAGGAGGTTCAAAGATTTACTTCCACTCGGTAAATAATATTTTTGTGTGGTTTTATTACCGTCCAATAATTATTGCTTAACATAATGCCTAATAACATATAGCATATGTATATGTAAAGGACGCCTGCCCAAAATAAGCTACATCTACCAGCAAAATTAATTTTTAGTGTACCTATAAACTTCATATAGTAATATTCAATTAGAGGTGGAAGACCATGGTCACACTTATAACAACAACCAAACTAATTTGAGTTTTTATATACACAATATAAACCTTATTCATAAACAAAAGGTAAGGGATAAGTAAAATGGCAGTAAAATAAAATTCATCGGCAAGACCAGTCGGGCAGTGGTACAGCAGCTAAATTGGCGAAATCCCAAAGATTACAGTGGGTAATCATACAATAACGGCAATACAATTCGAATATTGGATATTAGGAAATAACTTAACTCGATGTATTAGGAAGAAAAATCAGGAAAATTAGGGATATAGTAGGAATAATAGACATCAAGAATAAATCAGTGTCATTTAACAGAACACGATAGCAATTGCTGTTCATGCCAAACTAATTTGAGAGAGGCCAGAGTCTCACTTGTTCTGCCTCTACTCAAACATTAGCAACAACAGAGCAGTAGAGTTGGTAGCAAAGCGAAAATACTACTAGGTAATACAGTGAAATGAAAATATGAAGCTGTGGGAACACTTGAATGTCACGCGGTGAATGAAAGTGATTTATTTCGGTCTGCGGTAGAAGTTTCAGAGAATGCAGGAAGGCAGAAGCACGAATAGGAGTGGAAGCCAGAAGGCGATGGCTATAGGCCGTCGAGACTTGCGTTGAGAATCTACGTCGAGAGTTGCGTCAAGAATTGAGTCGAGCATTGAGTCGGGAATCTACGTCCTGAATCCACCCGTTGAATCTGCATTACGTGAGGCTTATATACGGTCAGCTTACGTGCCTACTAATGCTAAGAAATCTTTCTCTGTAAACATAAATATCTTCGATGAAGCTATGTTCTGAAAACTGAGGTTTCACAAGCGGCTACGAGAATCGGAGCTACAAAGGGATGTAAACCTACCATCTGCTCGCTTGGGAACACGAGAAAAGTCGCATTTTGCGACACCCCGGGCCAGCAGCGTTAAAAGGCCCTTTCTATCTTCTCCATCTCGCTCTTTGCTTCTTGGATACGTTCCCTGAGTAAATTCTTCGAATTTGGGATACTGCAGGAAGCGCGATGGTGCCTATTGTCGTTAGGGATCGAAAAATGGAGGAATTTGTTTTTCCAAATTATACTACAGTAGAAGCACTCTTCTCTTTTCCCTGGACATGTCTTGTTTGGGTCGCAGTCTTCCATGCAACACTGACATAGCTTTCTTCTGAGAACGAAACGGAATTTCTCATCTCCATCTGTCATTGTTGGGCATGAATCCGAGACACTGATGAGCAGAACGTGCATCTGATGCCGCTCCTTTTATTAGGCGAGGCCCAACGAATTTTCCTCTGTGGGGGGTATTAATAGGCGTACTCTAGTTCTCTCAGTGTTTTCTCTAGACGAGCACATTCCGATTCCGACTTCATACGACAAGGTTCCTCATCGAAGTTCTGGATTGCTGAGCCTCATCATCCCTTTCCCCTTCTTCCTCACTGTTTCCTCGAATAGCCGGTCCATGTATTCGTCATCAGTGAGGATTTTCTCTTGATCTTCTTCTTCACGTGTCACTTTTCTAACCATGATGACTTCTGTACTGGCTTGCTCGCTCTTTTCCATTTGGAGCCGGTTTTCAGCTTTGGCAAGTCCCTTGTCTATAACTTCTATGCGTTGGTCCAACGTCTTCATGTAACCGTAGATTACTGGGATCGTGTCGTGATCCGCCCCGTCTTCGAACCACTTAGTTCTCTTTCATGCGGGGAGGTCTTCCGAGTCTGTCATCCTCTGATATAATGAGTGACTGTCAGGAAGCGTTGCGTCCATCCCCACGCCGATTCTCGAGCCACCAAGGCTGTTCTCAAAAACCTATCAATGAGGAGAACTTGTTCTCCTGCTTGGACCCCTTCTAATACTTTGTCGTCAAGATGGTGCTTTAGTGCTGCTCCTAATGTTTTTGCTACCTTGATTTGGGCGTGGATCTCTCTGAGGCTATTGGCCAAGTCTTCTTCCAGCATTTCAGCTGAAGTTCGGTCCAGATATAAATTGGACAGGAATGACTTCTCGGGCAAGTAATTCGTTGACATAGTCGGTTACTGATGCTGAAAAGAAAAAAAAAGGAAAAAATGATATAACTCAATTTCTATAACTGCTATGCTATACTTAATAATGTTATTGAATTAGTATCGTTTTCTATGCGTAGTTCTTTGTCTGCAGAAATGAGCTGTACGGAATAACAACCCGACTGAATGAATGGTTATTTTGGGAATTAGAATCAAAATCCAAAAAGGATCCGTATCCCATATGTGGAAAGAAATATGTAGGTTAGTGCAGTTATTGTCAGTAAACCGATTACGGCTAGAAGAACAGTCTCATACCTTGTGCAAAAACTGTAAAGATATATGTATGGAGAATCAGGCCATGCTAAGTCATCGTTGGTTATGGATTCCCCTTTCAATCAACGATTGAAAAGATTACTTAAAATGAACGCAAATTTTAGAACACCTTCTACCTTGAATTCATGGCCAGTTCTGCCGCATTAAACGGAACACTTGAGTGAATTATTAGCCGTGGTGAAGGTAAACCTTGCTGCAAATGAAACTCCAGTTGTGTGACATGGTATCGTAAAACCCACATGATCGCAGCGCACTTCTGTCTGGACCATACCATCTGTTGAGTTCTGAGTCCTTTACTGTACATATAGCGTCATCAACTAGAATTTCTGGTTTATAGGCTGCTCAAAAGGTAGTCACATTTCTGTAGTAACCATCGAAAAAACTCTTGCTTGAACCTTAGACGCTCGGTGTGGTATGAAGTTGAGCGCCGAATAAATCACTGGAAATTGATTTCTCGTGTTATTGTACAAATTGGTTATTGAGAATTCTGAGCATCTGCGATTTACATGAATTTCCGCTGGTGAACACCTACAGTTGTCTACGACGGGGCAATCCATAAGGCTCGTACTGTCGAAATCGGGGCAGTGGAACATGAATATTCTTACGCCATATAGCAGTACGTATTGCATTGGAGATAAAGTAATTATTGAATAAAGGAGTTTGAGGAAGAGCCAACGAAGTGAGCGTAAGACTAAAGCATTTCCATTGTATTGAGAGGTTCGGGGCTAGCTCTATGATTGCGGTTGTAGGATTTTCGTGCAATTTTTCTGAATGGCTCATTTCTATTTTTGCGCTTTCTGCCCATCGATTGCAATGGAAGATTTCGAACACATGATCATTCTGTGGTTGTAGGCATACTCTGTAAACAAGACAGCCGGAGTCTGGGTAAAAGCATAAGCGACCTATTCCCCACAGACTTCCATGCAATCCGTATTGCCTGGATATTCGTTCCCCTCCTGAAGTTCCGGCCGGTAGAAGAGAAGAAAAATTAATTGCGCCGCATCTATCTTCTTGACATGGGCCATTACTAGTTCGTCGCTTACTATCTGCTATTTTGTAGACGGTAGCTCTCGTGAATAGGTCCGTTTCCGGTTCACATCTCGAGTCCAGGAATTTCCAGAGCAGGTGAACGTTTTGCGCAGGCGTGTTATTGATGGACAACCGGCGACAAGCTTCTTGTTCAAAAGAATTTATTTTGAAAACTTCCGAGAGGTGCACTCGGCACGGAGTATTGGAATTCTTGGTACAAACCGTAGAGTAGTGCTCGAGAAGCTCCACGATTCGACATCCTCGTGAAAAGGAGCCCAGTAACATTATTATTGATGTGATTTCTGCTAAATGTCTACGTCTAAACTTTCTCGGCATAGCTTTTTTACTTAACCGTCCTATCTTTCTACATCCTAGGGCGGTGATATACCATATGATTATTACTAGGAGTTCGAACGGAGTGCCCACTATCACTGGTACACATAGAAATACGTAGCAACCGGTAAAGATGAAATATATCAGTGTGGCGACGGCGATTATGGCTCTTACTGGCCAACACTCAGGGCTGGTGATGCTGACGCTGCAAAATGTGCAGGTCATGAATTCACAGAACGGTGTCGGAGGGCAGGCAGTCTCTATTACTCTCGTTGCCTGATTTTCTAACAATTTCCATTGAACTTTATGTTCATGTAGGATGACCTGTGCTGGGAAGTTAACTGTTACTTGCCTATATGGATTTTTTTGGATTTTTTATGAATTCAACGCAGTATTGGTACAAAGTTCATATGATGCAATTTCTGGAATTGTTAACTGGACACCCCCTTCTTTACATTTTACATTGTACTGAGAACTGTAGTAAGCAAGTGACTGAAAAAGTATTGGACTGAGTGGATTCTCCATTTCGTACTGGTCGTCATTGTAATTTATAGCTCTTCTATCTCGGAAATGATAGCGAAGTTCTTCCGTTGGGTTCGTGTTGATATGGGATTTTCTGCTGGAACGAAAGTTTCAGTGGCTTGATTATTTTGTGAATCCTCGTTAGACGTAATGAATATAGGACCATTATCCTCATCAATTCCTAAGGGTATGAGGAAATTAACTGGTCTTCGTGTTCGTCTTCTTGAGTGTAGTCGAACTAGAGCTTCACGTACCGTTCCTTGTGAATTACTTACCAACTCCTAGGTGATTCTCACTATCCAGGTATGGCGAGGTTGTAATGCTTCACATACCAGAACTAAAGCTCCCTCGTTTGGGGTTTGGGTGCATCCTTTTTTGGTCTTTACGTGTAGAGTGTGCTTTTGATCAGAATCGCTGTTGTCGTCAGTAGAGAATGTCAAGGGGTACCATAAACAGTAGCGCTCAAAAGTATTCGGCTAAATGCTTCTTCACTCGTACTTTTCAATTATTTCTCCTTTCCTACTGCATCTAATCAAGCGAAATTTCAATACGTGTAGCATGGGTGTAGTGTGAATATTTACCACTATTAACCTGCAATCTGACCATGTCCCAGATATCCAAAAGGGCTTGAACAAAAAATCATCCGGAAGTACGAATGGTGGTCCTTCTAGGAGTCCTCCCTTTTTGCCATGTCTTAAGTGTACGAGCACTAATCTCGAGCCCAGAAGAGAAGAAAAACGTACATAAGGTCGGAATAACTGCAGACGTCACAAACTTGCTTTCAGCACAGTCTCCAAACGCCTCTCCATTAATATGTGGATATGGCTATTTTCCAGTAACGTAGTATTGAACAGTGTAAAATATGCTTCAGCTAAACATCTCAAAATTTTATGTGATTTGCACCACTGGGAAAAAAGTTACGGCAAGTTAAAGTTGGCCGAATACTTTTGAGCGCTACTGTAAGTATTTCTTTTTGTATGAAGTCTATTGGACGGAGGAGACGAAGGATTTCGATGTTGTTAAAGTTCCTACGTAGGTTAGTGGTCGGGTATTAATCACGACTTCTATCTCTATAGGTATCATGGTTAGTGTGTCAAACGATACAGTAGACCCTGCTAACCTCTTGTGGAGGGAGTACTTTACGGATTTAATGAGCCTCTTGTGAAAACCTCCCTTCCAAGGAGCGAAAAGGGTTATATGCTTCCATTCACTCTTTTTATTGCTAGGCTCCATGGCCACCCTTGAGTCATTCTTTGCTTCCTGTATGCATTCATTGAGAATTGATCTCCTAACAGAAATGTAAAGGCATTATCACTTATCACGGCCTTGGGATTCCTTTTCTAGCAAAGAACGGTCGTAGCATATCAAAGGCACTGTTCACGAAAAAATGGTTTCGGAGATTTGCACATGGTTTGAATTCGACGCCCCCTCTGATACCAGGAATGAGGTCGGAAAACGGTCTGGATAGGGCACAATAAGGGGCCGGAGAGTGAGCCACGGTAGCCCTCCGCCCCTCGCTAGGTTGACTACGAAATCTAGTTGCCGTTCACCACTTTCGCATTGGAGCGAAGTTGGTGAAAAGTCGATAAGCTGGTTGGCAAATTGCCAAAGTCTGCCAGTCAGATTGTCAGGCAAATTGGGTGTGCTGTCTGCTATTGCAGACATTGCGTCGCCTTCGTGCACTCGCCCGAACACTCCCTCAATCGCCGTTCTTCCAACGTGGAACTCGTCCAACCCCCTTTCCAGCTCTTTTTTGACCATTTCTATTTCTAGTTCATCGTTTTTTGCGCTTTTTTCGTTGTTATCGCTTTATTATAGAGTAGTTCTATCAAATCCCGTCAGAAAAGGATACCCTGAATTTATCGTAAACGGTGCCTTCAAGGAGTGAGATGGTACTTTGATCAGGTACAATGTACAAATGCACCATTCTGGCTACCATGCAGGTTATTATCGCTTTGTAAAACTTATTCCGTCCGCCTATGTCTACTCGCCCATTCACAGGGCGTGGCCCAAAGTAGTCCAGTCCTACATGCTGGAATGGTGCGGATCGGACTACCCTTTCTTGTAACAAATCCTCTTGAACAGGATGCTTATTCTGATGGCTTTTGTACTTGGGAGCGGAGATGAGGTATCCAGAATTCTTGACGGATTAGAGCCATTGTGTGGTTAGTACCAGATTGATGATGCTGGTGATCGTCGCAAATTATCATGGCTTTTATAGAACAAATATGGGATACTTAGTCTCAAATCCGACTTGCGACCGTCCTAATCTTCCGTAGCATCATAAAATGCCGTCATTATCAGGCCAAATATTGAGATCACCCAAAACTGTAGAATGGTTTTTGTGATTCTTGCCTTTTGATGAACCTTAATGAGAATTTGACCTGTCATTCTAATTTCTAACGTATTCAATAAATTAGTACCTAGAGGTAATGGTTCCAAAGCTGATAATGTTATCTTTGTGCTACGATGAGTATTGATTTTCTTGATAGCAACTGTTATGAAACGAATCACCTAGGCCATAACGCGTTTTGCTAGGGTGAACGTCTGTACTAGCCCTGAACCAACAAATTCGTCACTTGTTGAAGGTCCCGGCCGATGCACCAAATTGTGAGAACACTTAAGTGCCACGCGGTGAATAAAAATGATTTATTTCGGTCTATGGTAGAAGTTTCAGAGAATGCAGGAAGGCAGAAGCACGAATAGGAGTGGATGCCGGAAGGCGATGGCTATAGGCCGTCGAGACTTGCGTTGAGAATCTACGTCGGAAATTGCGTCGAGAATCTGCGTCCTGAATCCACCCCTGAATCTGCATTACGTGAGGCTTACATGCGGACAGGTGACGTGCCTACTGATGCTGAGAAATCTTATTGTGTAAACATAAATATCTCCGATGAAGTTATGTTTTGAAAACAAAAGTTTCGCAAGCGGCTACGAGAATCGGAGATACAAAGGAATGTGAACCTACCATCTAATGGCCTGGGAATATGAGAAAAGTCGCATTCTGTGACAGAAGCTGTGCAAAAAACAAAGAATACAGCAATAAAAGAAGAAACAGCACGATCACGTCAGAATTAAAAATCGGTTATCGATCGAGGCGCAGACGACGATGACGGCTGCAATAACGGGGTTGGCGAAGCTCCGTCGGGTTTTGCGAATGCCGCGCTCTTTCAGGCCTCGACGGCTTCGGCCAAAACTGCTGATGTTCTCTCTTAAGATCTTCCTTCATCGCTTCTCTGCATAGCTTCACCTGATCTAACGTTACAGCGCGCCCGATTTTGCGCTGGAGTACAAACACGAAAATTTTCAAGGGAGACGTCTTTTGGCAACTTTTAAATTCTCTGCTTTCACAGCACTAACGCGAACAGGGGGACGGAACATCCACCCAAAACTGGGTGGACTCGGAAAATGGTGCGGTGAGACTCGTGGCATTTAGGGCGATTTCGGCCCCTATCGTTGGAGCGCAAACTTGTAGTAGAGTACATTAGTATGGTCAGATGATCGTACTGATCGACTCTATTTCGAATTTGGGCCCCAATGATAGAAGCTAAAGTCGTTTGAATCGCCACAAGTTCCGCCGCGCGATTTGCCGCTTCCATCCAGTACTGGGGAAATGTACCCATACCCACGCGAACATGTTAAACAGGTTATACTCCACATAAATCGATGTTGTCATACTAACTTCCAACAGGCTCACAAGAGAAGCGAAGTAATCCCAATCGATGACGATCTCGGGGCTCCTTCCCTAAACTTCGAGCTCTCTCTGCACGCAATGAAAAACAGAATTCAGCGCGCAGGAGACGATGATCCAATCCTTTGTAGAACCCCTAAACAACAGCGACACCTTTCGATTTGAGGTGATGTGATCTATTTTGTCATAGAACTGTCTATCCGGAGATTTCCAAGTCTATGAAAGAGCTTCTGGAACTGCGAATAACATACCGTAGATGGTGTGGGTTGGCATGGTATACTCAGACAGCCTTTCACACTGCTCATTGCATTCCGTATCCATATCTAGCTCTTCAGCCATACTTAAGTAGCTAATTTCGACTACGAAATTACCGACGACATTTAAGAAATTGTTTTCTTCTTCTTTGCAAGTCCACGTCGACTGTTCCAGCTTCTCTTCTTAGTTTATGTTGATGCGGTGGCGGTGAAAATCGTCGGAGTTGGGATCGAGCCACATCTTTTAAACGCGAATGTCTGATTGGGGCTGGCAAACTGTTGTATGAATTGATGTTCATGGTCGAGTACGGTGTTAAGGACACCTACAACCCCAGTCTGCACACTAAGCTTTTGATGCAAGCGTTCGCACGTGGAAACTTTACAAATCTCACCAGTTTCTCTTTTTCAATCAGCCTATCATGCCCTGAAAATTAGCACTTTCTCCTTAGCTGTCTAGACTCCGAGTAGCTAGCCAGACCATTACAGAGTGGGCAGGGGGATCAGTTATATGAAGCGACCCTAAACCGCCTCCGGTTGCTTCGGACGCAAACGTTGAAATAACTTTTCAAAAACAAGCAGCAAAGGCCAGGTCATACTTAGAGGCACAGTTCACAATAACTTTGAGGTACCTATATTTAATTGAAAAGTGAAAGTATGTGTTGGGAGTAGTTCATCGGTAGTGAAGAAGGGGAGAAAATTGGGAGATAAACAATTGCTAGATAAACATGGTTTCTTAAAATTAGGGAAAAAAGAGTTTGGACGAGATTACCGTAAAAGATTCCAGTTTTGCAGTTGCAGAAAAAGCTGGCTACATCAACCCAGAACTGTCCAGAAATGCCTTTCACTGTCGCTATTGGTTATGAAGAATTGTTTGAGACTTCCTACATGGCTTCCCTTGTGACCGGTGTAGCATCTACTATGCTGGTGTAACCCGTATGAGGATACACACGGTGCAATCTTTTAGCTTTGAAACTCCCTAACTGGCCTGTTTTCCTACCTCATAGCGTCAGATATGGTATACGAGGGGCCCTCGAATTCATCCTATAGAGAAAACTCAAAAATTTTATCGTGAACTGTGCCACCAACTGAGCGCAAAAAGGGAGTAGGTGCTATCAGGAGCACTTTTCTTACTACGAGTCTGTTTCCCGCTGGAAATATCAATTACATATTATAGGCGCATTAACGCTTCTTCTTTGGTAAACTTACACTGTGTGATATTCGGTCAGCCTTCAAGCTCTCAAACGCACAAAGTGAGCATGTCAGTGCTCACGTCACCATTTTTGGGGCTAGAAAGCTTTGCAAGAAATGAGCAACAATCGAATGAGACTCAAGTTCATTACTGCATTGGTTTTACGAACACTTCTCGCCGGACCCTTCACTGTCCGTTCTTATGCTCGGATCGGAGTAGGTAGAGTAGACGAATGCTAGCATCTCATTTGATGGGCGTTCATTTGTTAGCAAACTAGTTACTCAATCTCAAAGGATATGGGAATATCTGCTATAGTGCGGCCCTATCCACAGAGAGGAAACGAGCAACGAACCGTCTTCTCTACCCAAAAAGGGTATTTCTATGGAGTAGTATCAGAGCTACGAATAATAATTAATCGTTCTTACTCACTATGTCTCTAAATGGTCGAGTTTAACCAGCGAAAACTAGTTCCTCAAGAGTCCCGTTCATTCGCTTTGCAACATCGCCATCAATAAGACTGTTTGGCCAGCCTTCACATTCACCAGCTACATGGCGCTCCTGGACCGGCGTACTTCCACAACCAATTGAAACCCCAGTGATTATGAGAATTGCGACAATCATCCTTGCTAGTTTTCGACCATTACACTCCTTCGATGTAGTTGGAAAAAGATCTGGAATGATTCCTTATCTAAGAATTTCCATATCTAAAAACTCCATCATTGCTGTGCGACAAGTGAATTGATCAACTTGCAGTTAAGTTATTGGAAGCAACGAAGTATTTCCATCTCATCCCTCTGGTGTTCACCACATTAACCTTGTGGATTCTTCTCGAAAATGGCGGTGAGAAGGAGCCTAAAGTCTTCAGGCCCAAGTCAAGCACATTTCTGATATGCGCTCTTTCATTCAATTTCCATTCAGAATTGTGTTTTGAATGAGTATGCGACCAAATCTGTTGTAAACAATCGGAAACCTCATACACTGATAGCCCCTTCTTCTCGACTATTCTAAATAACGGGAACGCGCTCCTTATCAATTCCTTCGGGTCAATTCGTGGATAGTAACGTTGGCGCGGTCAATAAAGACGGGTCTTTGATAAGCACCTGGCTGATCATAGTTCACGGCGCTCGGAGAGGCGTGCTTACAATGCGACAATGTTGTGATGTGTAGCCGAAAATTGCTGACAAATAGAACGATTGCGAAACGTTCTTTAACCGTATAAAATCACCGCCCATCGTCCTTGGTCGAATCACCAGAGTTTCCCATCAAAGACACGCCCGTGTGTTTATAGCTTACCCACCCGTTCGCTCGCCTTTGTGAGACATTTGGCGTGATTTTGAATATCTCTCCATTCCTTCACAGTCCTTTTAAATAAACGATTCTAACTCAACCGAGTTTAGAAAATAGAGCTTTACCGGCTGAGCTTATTGAGTCCATCCTGTAGAGTAGCGAGAAGAACGAGATGGGTGATATTTCGAAGTGCAAAACAAACAAACAGCACTCCCTTTGATGGCTTTTCCTTTGCACTTAACTTATCGTTACCCTTCTTCATATATGCTATTGTATTTATAGATCTTTTCTCCATGAGTAATTAGTCTTGGATTTTCCTACGAAGGGGGTCTGGTGGGGCTTCGCAGCAGCAAATATTGGGCCATTGAGTTCACCGTTCAAAGATGAAAGTAGAATTGCTGCTTGACCTGTTGAAAATGAAAAAGTTGCATATCCCGCAAAAGAAGGAAAAACCGAAGAACCAGTTGTTTTGAGATATTCGCAGAGACAGCGCAGTTTGTGTATGGGCTCTTGAATTCACCCTTGGCTTACGCGTTTGGTATTCCCATAGGGGCGTGTGCCTTTCTATGTATTTTACTAGTGCTCGTTTGAGATCCATTTCCTCGAATGGTTCTTCATACCTTTTTCAGAGCGATACACTCAGGTGTATCTTCAACTCATGGCTTCAGGCTCATCATGGCATCGTCCAAACCCCTGGCTTACCTTCGAAATGACTTTACCGCACCAAAAAGATCCCCTTGTCAAAGACTATCCATTCCCATTTCAAACGAAAGGTTTTTCTCTCAAGGGTCCGATACTTGATTGCTAATTCAGAGAGCAGTTTCCATGGAGATCAGCAAACGTTGCACTGCCAATTGGTGTACAGCATGTTCTTCGTTCTTCAGAGTTTATAGATCATTTATCGCTTGGGAGTCTAGCCAATTATAACAATAACTGGTCGTTGGCCGAAATGAAAGGCAAACGAGCCGTATATAAGCAGTGTGCTTCGTGATCACTCTCATTTGCTTATCGCTCCTCATACTCTGCAGCAGAAGTCCCGCAATCACAAGATGAATGATAGGCAGGCAGTGATAACAAGTTTGTGTCAGGGCTTGGGGTTGTTATGATAGGGCCTAATTGTGACAATTTCCATTGCCATCTTACCTGCAAGGCAGCTCCCACATTCTCTGCAACTTTTTTGAAAGCGAACTTTGGTAGAGGTCATAGTTATGTCCAATACCACCTGTTGTTTCTTTTTGATCACATTGCAGGATCCTAGGAAGGTGTCGATAACACGCCCTCTCCGTCGTTCCCCTGAGCGTCCACCCGCCCCCAATGGTTTACCTTCGCTGTATTTTTAGAAGCAACGCCTGTATATGGTCTATTATCTTTAATCTCCATGTTTTCATTTTGCTTGTCCAGCTTTCGTCCTTTCTAACTTTTGATTTGTTCCATTACAAAGACTGAACGTTTAAAGTTTCAGAATGGTCCACTACAAGCTGACATACTTCGATGGACGTGGAGCTGCCGAAATTATTAGACAGGTATGTAGGTTATATTTTTTTGTTTTCAAAACCAATTTCAATATTGAGAATCCTACAAGACACTTTTTTAAGGTTTTCGTCCTCGCTGGACAAGACTACGAAGACGTCCGTCTAACTCATGAGGAGTGGCCAAAGCACAAAGCTTGTGAGTACTGCTTCAAAAAGCTCTGAAGGAAATGTTGGTACAAATGAAGCTTCCATGACCGTAATGTTCAGCAATGCCGTTCGGCCAACTGCCGGTTCTCGAAGTCGACGGAAAGCAATTGCCCCAATCCGTCGCTATTGTACGCTATTTGGCTAGGAAATTCGGTACGGATGCCTAAAAGCTTTCATACTCTGGGCTGACGAGAAAATCACTTCTTGAAGGTTATGCTGGCAAGAGCGCCTGGGAAGAAGCTGTTGTCGACTCGATCGCTGACCAGTTCAAGGATTTCCTCAACGAAGTTCGCCCCTATTTCAAAGTTTTGTTGGGTATGGATCAGGGTGATTTGGTGAGTCCATTGTCGATTCTCAGCTTTCTTTCCTTAGGAATCACTAGGAAGCTAATGCTTTACAGAAAGCCCTTGAGAAGGACGTGTTTGAGCCTGCACGCCAGAAGTTCTTCACCATCGTGACCAAGATTCTCAAAGAAAACAAAACTGGTATGTTCTTCTTTTCGGCAAACTACCATGCTGAATAGTCTGCCATGGGACTTACTGGGGCACGGTGGGAAAGTTACCGAGGGCCCTCGCGAATACTTTCAAATTTATAAGGGTTTAAAAGATGGCACACCTCCGATAAGTGATTATCCTTAAGTGTTTTGTCTTTGAATGTAGTGCCAGTTTTAATGTATTTCATGCCCCTCCATAGGGAGGTGCAGGGGAGCGTGACGTTTCGCCGTTGCCAGTTCCCAGTGAAAAAGCCCTAGAAACGGTGTCACCAGGCCTCAGCGGTGCCTGTGCCTGCCTGGTTTCGAAGGGTATTCCCATTTGAGTTGGTGACGTGGAACATCGTAGGGATGTGGACTTGGATACATCTTAAAAGCAGACAGACTTTGATTCTTGCACTTGAAGCTTTTCCTTTGTGTTCCAACTCCAATTCAATCAGTTTTGAAAACAGCAGGCATGAAGGATGGGTGGGATTTCACGTCGCCTCAAGTACTTCTTCCCCCCCCCCCCCACCCCTCCCTACTTCATCTACTACAATCAGATTGACCACATAAAAAATCGGTCTTGAAAAGCACCACCTTGGGTTCCTCGGAAAAAATTGCAACCTAAGTTTTTTTTATTCTGCTCTCATCTTGAATCCTAATGGTCTAAATTTCAGGATACCTAGTAGGAGATTCGCTGACATTTGCCGATCTCTACGTGGCCGAGATGACCACCTTCACAGAGCACTACCCGAAGCTCTACGATGGTTTCCCGGAGGTATGCCTTTACTTTTCCAAGGTTTATTGGATTCTTCGTTTTACCGACGGAGACTTACAGGGATTACTGCTGAATATGGATGCTACTGGGAACTGATTCCTTTAACATTCATGATTTTTTGAAGATTTCTGTGAAAAAGGCATATACTCTGATCTTATTTGCAGTCTGCACGCATTAATGTGCTACCTCTTCCAACTTTAATAAGCCCTAGAATTTTTCAGGTGAAGGCCCATGCTGAGAAGGTACGCTCGAATCCGAAGCTGAAGAAATGGATCGAGACTCGCCCGGCCTCGAAATTCTGAATGGTCTACTGGATCTCCTATCATCTCGCTATTTCAACTTAAATCCTATTGGTTTTCTATATTTTTCATCGTGGGAAGAGCTTGAGTGTTGTGTTTGTTTTTAGTTAATAAATTGTTTCCGTAGTCAATTTACTCTTTCGCAAAACAGTATATTGTGCTATTACCAGTTAGGCTCCTTGGAATACCAGTTATGGCGTAGCAGCAGCGCGCACCACTCAAAAAACGATAGACACAATCAGTAATTTAGTGCTACACCAGAGTTCAGGATCTAGAACCATATTCATTTCAGTCCAATAACCCGGTCCCAACCCCTGGACACAGTAGATTATTCTGATCGATAATGACAGGTGCCAAGTAAGCTTAGACCTATGTTCCCACCACACCACTTCTGCTATTAATAGATTCGAAGGCATTCGGTATAAGAAAGGTGAACTGCAAATATTCGATCGATCGATATCTCCACGTTTTCATGAAGTTTCAACATTGCATGATTGAAGGTTAAGGACTACGATTTTGACGGTAACACAAGCATACAAATGCATAGTGACATTCTTGTCCAGTGCAAAAAGGGGATGCGGGGCCAAAGGGCACACTACCATGTGAACCTTCCGGGGATTACCCCCCTGATTGGTAACTGCCCACGCCAAGCAAGCTATCCATCTCCCCTGGAATCTGTTAATTGGTACCAGGCTCGTTTGGAACGATAAAAACATTGGTTTAGTGTTGACTAGCAAACAGACTACATAAGAGTCTAAAGGCTACAACGGTTCTCGAGGGAATCGAATTCTGGGGCGCGGCGCAGAAATCAAGGGATCAAAGAACCAGGGAACCCAGAGATACTAATCTTTGAGAATTATCTAATGATATGTTGCTTTTCCTCTTTCGTTGTTTGTTTCTCGTTCAACTTATGTATCAACATTATTCATTGACGTTATCGTATAGTTTTACCATGTATCACCTATGTATTTAGGGCTAGTTTGTACGTCACTGATGTGCATTGTCTGCATCCTATTACGATCCAGTAGCTCTTGTTAATTAATATGGTGAAGGGTATCGTTTACAGTATCTCCGACCCGTTCCATTGCTCCGTGTAATGATTAGGCAGTTGTAACGGTGTGCTGCATTCTGAGCAGTGATCAAAAGTGCGAGAGTACAAAAAGGAATGGGGTTCAACTGAGGTGGCGGGCAGCGGTTTTCAGGCTGTTTCCGAAATCGCCACAATTCCATCGGTGCTGAACATTGGAACTCCCTTTCTGTATACTGTCTATGGAGAGAACACTTTCAAGCAAATTCAAGTTCAGCGCTCACTAACTCATGGTATAGACCGCTTACAAACTTCTCAATCGCCTGAGGTTTTCTTGCGAAAGGTACTCCGATGTTCGTTCAAATAACGTTCAAATAAAACGGCGCACGATGGCAGTCAATTTCAGGTTTATACCTATTAGTAAAGCTAACCCAAATCAATCATTGCCCTATGGACCATAGTTCAACCACAACTCAGGCCGTTGAGAAAGCGATTGCCGAGTCCGTTAGGTCTGGAACTATAAAGCAAACAGTGTGCCGACCAAAGAACCAAAATAAAGAGAGATGACGTCGGCGAAACCTTTCACTAGGCAAAACTCGCAGTCCAAACGAAGTTCGACTCCCAGAGCATCTCCTTTTGCTCGAATTCCTCGTATTTGTGTCTCTGCAATACCTTTTCCTAACTCTCCGATTTGCCCTCGAGTAAAGATTGCGTATGGCACATAATTGGGATGAGTGAACAACTTTCTGTAATCTTTTCCCGAATTGGGTTAATCACATGATTGGGATATTTATGGAACAAATAAATAGGTAATAATTGGCACATATAATTTTCGCAACTGGCTATTCAGAACTACTTATTATGGGCACATTACGTTCAGCCATCTTCGTTTACATATTTTGGGCTTATACACCTTTTTCCATGAAATGAATCATTCTCCCATTATGACTCCCATTGTGACTTTCATGACATTTTGAATGCACAGTGATTTAGGTTTTATATGGGGAATTTTTGATCGCAGTATAACGATAGGGATACGGTACTTCAAACAGTTTCGTCACAGGACTAAACATTCAGTGATACGATGGAAATGGATTTGTCCGATGTTGTCTGGAACCTTTGATACCTTTTTCATTTGCGATGGCATACGCAGCATCGATTGAACATGAGCGAAAGGGATAACTGTGTGAGAGCAGTTGAGACAGTGGTCAACCAAGTACCGGTCAAAAAAAATATTCAGATATATCCATAAATACAGACAAGTTTTTGTAAGTGGCTAGGCCAAATATAATCGATTGTAACAAGGCGACTCATAAGGTCCGACAATGTTTGCGTCTCTCATATTATAATGACCAAGTAGAACAATTAATTAGTGCTACCCGAGTGAACTTCACTGATGCTCCTCAGAGGTGTAGGAACTGAGTATAGTTAGTAAGCGAGGAGCCTCAGCCAAGATCTCAATTCCGCTGTCGACCCAAAATCAGGTCATATTTTCCCTCGAATTTCTTCTGATCATACTTCGGTTTCTACCTCTCAACCCACACCAAACACTTCTGCTAAAGCTAATATTAAGTTTGGGTCCAGACCCCTCTACAATGCCTCCTGAATACTCTAATTCTGAAGGATTGCCGTCGTTCACCAAGTTCATTTGGGCTTGACCCGTTATGCCTTCTTATTTGTTGTTCTATAATACGTACTAACTGATGGCTCAGCCGACGTACACACCGAGACAATGCCCGGTAGAAATATGAGCTCAAAAAATGCTCAGAGCGTTATAAGGGCTCCAAAGCTGGCTGGGCCGACGTACACGCCCACAAGTGGCCGTGTTCTACTTCGTCGTTTTTCACATGCTACTTGCATGCCTGCTAATATTGTAACTCCTGTCACATGGGTCAGCTTGCACATGACAGCACCCGCACTGTACTGATATAATTAGGGATAATGGTGTCGAAGTCCTGGAAAACCACCATCATATTTGTCTTCCATTGTTGCTAATGATTTTTGACTCACAAACGTCCAATTGCGCACTTCAATATAACCACTATAGTTTGATATCTCTCATTTAGAGCTCTTTTATATATATCTCATTATCTCTATGAGTCTCTCATTGGTATCTCTCATTTAGAGCCTGATAACCGCGAAATGTCATCGCGTTTAAGAGTTTGATCGCCTCACGATCTTCGTGCAGCACCTAACTATTGTTTCAGAATGGTTCACTACAAGCTCATATACTTCAACGGACGTGGAGCTGGAGAGATCATTCGACAGGTCGGTGGGTTCCAAGGCTGTTCAGGCACAAGGTTTTTGCAGTGGATCGAAATGTGGGAGCGTAGAATGTCGGCTGGTAGACATATGTGGTGCCCCCTGTATTTCGGTTCTGATTATGTGACCCTCCATACTTGACAGGAAAAATCTCTTGAGATGATGAAAATAGATGTAACTACATCCACGATATCCCCACCTTCACAATCCTTACTGGCCACCGTCTTCCTCTGATTAAGTCGACCAATTTTTATGCTTCTATAAGGACGGACAGTTAGTTGGCAAATGGGGAAGTAGTTTTGTAAGCGAAGTAGCAGTTACTGAAACTGTATCCGGCTTCATACGTTCTCTTCTGAGGGACACTTGGAAGATGAGAAGTTCATTCAGCCGCTTATGGTTAGGGGATTGAAAAACCATTGAAACTCTAAAGATTTCTTCTTCAGCTATTTGTCATTGCTGGACAGGATTTCGAAGACAAGCGTGTAACATTCGAGGAATGGCCAGAATTGAAAACCAGTTCGTTGTTCTTTTGACCATACTGTTATAGTATAGTATATTACACAGTTCACGAATCATGCCGTCACTTCTTTGAAGATTAACAAAATGAATCTGAAGCACTTCAGAGATGCCGTTCCATCAGTTGCCGGTGTTAGAAGTCGATGGGAAGCAGCTAGCCCAGTCATTCGCCATAGTTCGCTACTTGGCAAAACAATTTGGTCCGTCTAACTTTACAATTTATAAAAAAATACAGGAAAAAAGTTGACATTTGAGGATATGCTGGTAAGAATGCTTGGGAGGAGGCAACTGTGGACATGATTGGTGACCAATTCAAGGATTTCCTTGTTGAGGTCAGTCCTACGATAAGAGCCATGCTGGGATTCGATAAAGGCGACGTGGTAAGTTAATTTCAATAGATTCCTTTTTTCTCTGGAACAAAGGGCTGTGAACCACATTTATTATAGGACTCACTACTCAAGGAGAAATTTTTCCCCGCTCGTGACAAGCTTATGACTTTCATGGCTAAAATTATCAAAGAAAACAAGTCAGGTCAGCATCTTTTTCAACGTATATAGGGAAGAGCTCAATAAAACCACACCTACTCCAATTGCTCTACTTTTGCCAGTTTTTTTATGAGGGAAATTTTCGAAAGACCTATCACCCCACGAGGTTCAAAATTGTTACCAAGTACAGGTCAAATTTCGGAGTGGCCCTGACTAAAGCGTTATAGGAGTTTGGTGAGAAGCTGTGGATCGATTCCTCACGCTGAAGGCGCAAAGCAAACATTTCCGTATGAGAAATGCATCACTGCTCGTTTCCTGTCCCAATCTTACAAAGGACTTTGGACTGGAAACCAGTCCAGGGATAACTGATTGACCTGTGCTACATAACTCGCCGAAAACCGTTAGATATTGCTTGGCTCGGAATCAGCGTTCAACAAATTTGCTGCGGGTAGTCCTGGTGGGACGTCTTGTTAGAAAGTCGCAATTAATCGGTTGTCCCGTTGCTCTCAATCTCTATGGTACGATTTTTTAGGATATCTCGTTGGTGATTCGCTGACTTGGCCTGATCTCTACTTGGCTGGAGTAGCTGAATGGGCCACAAAGATACCGACACTTTACGATGGATTCCCAGAGGTAATAAGCTCTTTGATGCCGAAGAAAGACAGACTTTATTAACTTAGGGAACTTTAACAAAGTCGATTAGTAAAGTAGGCATCCAATAGGAGTACATTTAAATGGAAGTAATTGATTTTTCCTGGAAAAACCTAAGACTCTAGTCAGCTTACGGCGTATGTGTCAATGCATTTCCCTGCGCATTATTTATTTTTGCCTTTCATAAAGGGATTCAGAAACCAGGATAAGTTTCCAACCACTTCACCCTTAGAGCGGTTCCCACATAAGAGCTTGTGATTATACTGAACATATCCAAATGTATGCTTTTAGTTAAAAGCACATTCTGAAAAAA
This sequence comes from Haemonchus contortus, assembly GCA_000469685.2. Classification (NCBI taxonomy): domain Eukaryota; kingdom Metazoa; phylum Nematoda; class Chromadorea; order Rhabditida; family Trichostrongylidae; genus Haemonchus; species Haemonchus contortus. The sequence goes on along the minus strand of LS997563.1, from coordinate 33,920,394 downwards.
TCCGATCGATTCCCGAACTGAAGAAATGGATCGAAACTCGTCCAGATACACCATTTTGAGCTTTGGATCACTTGGCCTTCGTGATGTGTCTCATCGTCGTTTTGCCTGTTGTTTTGATTGGAAGCTACCTTGACCAATTTTGGCTGAATAAATCTTTTTCTAGCAATATCTTCGATACTTGATACTACTACTTCTGACGATTCGTTGGACAACCTTTCCCGGTTTCTGTCGATAGAATGATCATAGGTTTGTGTAGCTATGGAAAGAAGTAATGGAGACGATGGCCGGACTTCTTTTAGCAGACCTTAGCCCATTTGGCTCTTATGCAGTTTCTCCTCCATTTCTAACCGTGAAAAATCAAACTACTGAGTTTTTCTCTTATGTCGAAAGAAAATTCCCTTTGAACTGCAGAATCTGAAAAGTGAGATTGTTGTTGGTATGAACGCTTCAGTGTGTAAACAATGACAACAACACAATGCAGCGATCCCACATAAGAGCTCGCAATGATATTGATCATATCCAAATGTTTGTTTTTAGTTAGTAGTTAACAAAACAAGTTTGCCATATCCAACAGCTCATAGAAGGGGCTACGCCATATTCCAGAAACTGAGCAAAAGCGGAGATTATTGTTGACTATCGATCGTCCTGTGTCCATCCTTCAGATAAATCTACTGATAACGAAGTGCTGATATCACTGTGTGCGCTCTCTGGGCTAAGGTTTGTGAGCATTGGAAGCTGTGAAAAGCCGCAAAGTAAACAAAGGGTTTATAGTGAAGCAAAATGCAAATGCAACAAGGCCATGAAAGATCGCCGGGAGCCAAATTTATGGTCTGCTCGTTCAAGGTCTCTATCTAAGTTGAAGTAGTACATATAGTAAAGTGGGGGACATATTAACAACTATTTGAGTCGGTTCCAACTGTTGTATCGAAGCCTTACTCCTCACCTATACGCCACAGATAAAAGTTTCTATCTAGTCTGTCCGAACTGTTTGCATTTCTGTCTCATTCGGGAAGGTTCAGAAAAAATGCCGATGTGAACACGTGGGAAGCTGTTGCCGTGGTTGCTTCCATACCCGGTATGAACGTATAGGTTGTTGTGTCGTTAATCCCACAAGCTTAAAATCATTTATTTACACGTCTCGTGGGGTTCGAGTTGTTGGAAATACCCACTCACCAACAACCCGTTCACCAACCGTACCCATTCATCCCGTCTTTGGAGTGCACCAATACACTCGACTTCTATCGTGAACCATTCAATGACTTTAGATGATCAGACGACGTAGAGGTCAGTACTTCGATCCTTCCAGACGAGTCTAGTACCAATCAATCCACCAAAGGCAGTAGGCTTAGGGTTATACTAGGCTTCAGAGGTATGGATGGCTTAGTGGACCCCGATCCATGTGTCGAAGGTTCCAAATAGCGCGTTTGATATTGCACCACATACCATTATATCAAAGCTCATGTCTGAAAATTCCTGGATGAGGCCAAACGAACTTGGTGACACAGATACGAGTTCCCTCCGTAGGTCTCATTTTTGATTAACTTGCACTTCACGAGCTATACAACTTAGATGTTCAACAAACTCTTTATTCGGTTGACATTTGAACCTGTTGAATTTTCGTCTGTAGGTCGAAATAGTGCTCGAATGGATACTTCCCATAGTAACATTCTGCTATCTGTTTCCTGGATAAGACCAAAGCATCGAAACGTCAGTCAAATGAAGAATTCGCTAGAATTCTCGTACGCCGAAATTAAGAAGTCAAATTTACATTTGGAGGGATCGGAGGGAGTGCCGAGATCAACTGAGAGTGGCTTTTCCCCCCCCCCCCTCCTCCCCCTCCCCCCCTGCCCTCCCCTCGTATTCAAGAAACTAAAGCCCAGGTGATTAAGTGTTAGATATTCAATCATTAGAATGCATGGAATTATGTGTAGCAATTTGTTAAAGGCACAATTCACGATAATTTCGAGGTACCCCTTTCAAGTCGGGAAGCAGAAGTTAGGATGGTAAAATTATAGTTCATTGATAGTGAAGAGAACGAGAAAACTAGCCGATTTTGTGAAAAATAAGACTCCTCAAAAATAGCGAAATTAGAGGTTGGACGAGATCACCATGACGAAAGTAACATGAAAGGGGTATTCTCACGAGATTTCAGTCGTTGTTATTGCGCAAAGAGCTGACTACATCAAGCCAGAACTGTACAAAACTGCCTTTCACCGCGGCTATGGGTCATGACAAGTTGTTTGAACTTCCCACACGGGTTCCTTTGTGATCTGCGCAGCCTCCGGTGAAACTCGTCCAAGGATATCCACAAGCCAATATCTGATTGTGAGCCTTCATACCGCCCTGAATAGGATGATTTCCGATATGATAGCGCCAGATATGGTAGAAAGTCAAATTCGTCCTGTGAGGAAATCCCGAAAACCATTTTTATCGTGTACTGTGCCTTAAAGAAACGCGGTGATCGATCAGTATGATCTGATGAAGCTCCGTCTAGTCTTAACGTCTGGAGACACAATTTGCATACTACATATAATTTGGAAGTGCCTTTTTGTGTTGAAAAGCGGGAGAGTTGGTGAGCAACGGTGCAGCAGTAACAAAGAAAGCGAAAAAAAAGAAATGTGCGACAAAACTTTTCCCAAAAGTAATGAAAGTAATAGTTTAACGAAATCGCCATGGCAAAAATGCAATGTAATGTGTTTTTAGACAAAAAAATCGTTGAAATACGCAAAGTGCTGGCTACATTAAGCCAAAAAACCCCGGAACTTCTACTGTCACCAGGGGTTATGACTGGTTGTTGGAAATGCTATGGTCGATGTCCTTTGTGAACGGTGCAGCCGTTGAAGCTCGTCCGTCTCTGTGTGTAGTATACAGTGGATGCAATCTCTGAGCTATTACATATTAGGCCCTTTTCGATTTAACAGCACCCATAGGGTTACCTAGCGGGCACAGATTCATCGTAGAAGACATTTCGAGACTATTTTATGTGTACTCTGCTTTTAACTCATGGATTAGCATACTCGCATAAGTAAATATCACATTTGGGCGACTACTGGAGAGTTCGCCAGATTCCTCGATCGCTGTTGAGAGATTTCGGAAACTCTTCGTAAATATTTGGGCAAAATAAAAACCAAATAAGCACGTCTATATTCTTAAAAATAAGTAACTGGTCAGGAACACTTGTCGCAGCTTACAGTGATACAATGAATGTTTCCATGCCATCGATTGCCTTGAGTAGACGCAGTGTTTACTAGTATCTGATAACCAGATGGCACTCTCAAAAATTACTGCATAGTTGAAAAGCTTATCATGTGAGTTAGGTAGTGAGTTGGAATCAGTCTTACAAATGGTGTTACACCAAATTTATTGATATGGGTTCAATCCATGCTGTATCTTAAGATGATGACTTTGTTCCAGCCTTTCACTAGAAATGCTTTATTGTTCATTTCTTCGTATTTCCTTTCGTCATGCAGTTTAAAAATTGCGAATGTTGAGCTCAAGAATCACAAGCCGACGGATAAAAAATGTCATCCGTTTTCAAAACCTTTCCTAATCTGAAAATAGCTGATAAACGTTGCCCCTGATAACAACGACAGCCTGTTTCTTGAAGTCCACTCATCACAAGTCAAAGTTCGACCTGATTGAGTTTGTCATCATATTTGCTAAGCATCTTTGTCTGCAACCGAGAGAGAGAGAGACTGATAAGTGCTGCTTCTCGGTACAACAGAAAGTAACAGTTCCATAGTAATGTGGATCTTCGGCTTATACAAGTGAATAAAACGAAAAAAAATCCTTCTCAAAACATAGAATCGGGCCCTACCTACGAAAATCTTTCTAATCCATGCTGAGCAGTTTTATTTTTATTTGTCGATCTGGACAATTGAGCATTAAAAGCCAGGTACATAATAGAAGGTTTATTGTTAGAGCTAATAAGTAGTTTAGCAAGGTAATAAAACAGAACTCGTTGAGTAAAACTTTATAGGTAATTTGCGCGTGACAGTGAAGCTCGTACATAGTTTGTAGGTATGCACCAACCGAACCAAAGCTGGATAGTCTAATCATCGAGAACTTCATTCATTGATCCCAACTCCATCGTATATCAATATTTTTGTTTGTTCGCTTTGATGACCTTCGAAGTGATCCGCCACACTCCGCATAACATTACTCTAGGAATAGGTCAGGTTAGTAAAAATACTCTCTCTTGAAGTCCACAGAGAAACTTCTCGATCACCCTGCTCTTTCATTATACTAATGCCAATTTACTCATAGAACCGCATTACCTAATAGCCGGACTAGTCATGGGCCTGTTTTAGTCATTGAAGGGGTAATAGGGAAAAAATGCCTCGTGGTCAGAGTCTACAGTTTTATCGTCCGGCCCTTGTTAGGTAGCGTCTACATATCATTTGTTTGTATTAAGAGGTATGATCTTCTATGCAACCTTTTGAGGCCTTAGAAGAAACTTAAATAAAGAGAAACATGATCGAGGTTCTGTGTAAGTCACACTTAATGAGTGACAACCGAGATCTATTCAATAACAACGACTCCTAGCTTGTCATTTTCTTCGAAACTTTCAGAATACTTCTCTGGAGACCCTGACAAAAAAAGCACCTTCAAGAAAGGAAAAATGGTTACCACTGGTTTAATATAGGTGGTACCAAATAAGCCTATCCAGACATTCACTGGCAAATGTTCATACGTTCATATTCGCATTGAACAACAACTGCGACAACTCCCCAACTTGATTACAAATCGACATTTTTGTCTATTCACTCAGATGAACTTGAGCATGATCCGTCTCAATCAATCCAGTCCTCCAGCAGGGCAAGAGACGGGCCCTCACTCCCACCCAAACAACACCATCCAGCGTCAACCAATATCCCTCATTTTTGTGATAGTCATCGTCCGAATAATGTAATTACCAGGTTAGATTGGTAAAGCTACTAATCGGTTAGCAACGGGCGAATGTCCTGGGCATTGGGTGACCACCATCGGCCAGGTGAGCGGCTATCGATTTGTTTGTTCACGGCCTCGATCAATTCTGCTGCTGAAGATGTCAGCGGGGCGACTCATAGCCACGCTGTTAGTACTGGGAGCTTCTGCCAGCACGTACCATGTCCAACAGACTAGGTGGGTCATCTTCATCTTTGGCTTTCCATAGTGAGTACAGTGATGGTAATACTGCGGAGCAGAGTAGTGGTGTTCTCCCTCAACGTTTGCTCCTTACTCAGAGTAATCTGTGAGCTACTGCTCAACAGTGCTCGAACTCCTTCTCTCAGCGAACGTCCTCATATGTAAAAAAAATGAATGACGTGCCCAGGAATCTAGCTCTCCAAATAAGCCAGAAAATTCAAATGGTGATCCAGAAATGGGTCAACCCCTCTCAAAATAAAGCCCGACTGGATTGTAGAGTTGTTGTGAGGTGTATAATCCCACACACGTTCGAATGAGGCCAAGGGACTATCAAAAACTCATTCCGATGCGCTGGCCTGTAGATGCGTAATTCATTTTCCATAGGTGCCCATTCTGGCCATAAACAGTATAGTGATAGGGAGGAGCTAAACCATACCCTGTGGGATGAGAGTCCTAATTTTTATTTCGTGCCAGGGTGGCGATGCCAGGGTGTGGCGGAAAAGAAAAAGACCTTTCTATCCAAGAACTGTCTGCTTCTAGACAACGTTTACCTAAAAGATAGGTAATCCAGTAAAGGGACGAATGTTTATTGTCAAACTAACTTTCAGCCCTGTATGGTCGTCAAGAAGATTGACTATGCTTTTCCCTCCAGTATCTAGATGTTGAGAGAGTACACAGAATAGTTGGCCACAGAAAAAATTGGAATTCTTCAGTTTTAACGATCCTTCCGATTACTAGAAAATCAATGTTATCAATCTACTCTTTGAAATTTTACTGCTATGCTAGAAACAATTTCGTCAGTATCGATTAATAAGTAGAAGTCAGCTGATTTAAGCCCTTTAAACTAATTTGGTAGTTAATCAGTACCAGAAGAAAGAAAAATGCTTGACCTGGGCAAAGTGCAGGGGTGGCCGAAAGTTTTTAGTATTTTGCAGCGGAAAATCAGAGTTTCGACTGTTTTCCTTTTTCTTGAAAAAATTGCTATGTAGCTTAATCGGAATTCAGGTCCTTATCGGGAACACCTGCTACGGATGGGAATAATGTGACAAACGCTGAAATCTATCGTATCATCACTCAGCAACTCCTTGATGGATTTGCCATCTGGCGTGTGAAGATGTTCAACGATCGGACCTTTGTGGAAAAGACACGTCGAAGTTATTGGCTTGGGGACCGATACTATCGCATGGTAGGTAGATTTTTTCCTGTTTGGCGACTTTACTTGAGGTCATTTGTAGCCTAACTGGTGGAAATGCTTGAAGTTCATCCGAAAAATCATTCTTGATAATTTTTTTTCCTCTGTGGGGAGGAAGAAGCATCTTAAGTCTTTCTTTTATTCCACGCCGGTCCGATCGAGAATTGATCCTCCCTTCAGGACAATGACTACTACTGGGCCGCTCGGGACACTTGTGCATATCGAATGAACGAAACAGAACGTAGAAATTTAGTCTATGAAGATGGCCTACCAATATATGATATCATCTATCAGTGAGTTTATGATGATGTGCAATCCTCTGCTCGAATCTGCTGTGATAGCGTTTTCCGCCAGGGGAATTTTGACTTCAAAATTTTACATTTTCCTGAGGCATTATCGCTCAGTGGTTCATCTGAAAGGGTGATGGGACAGGTTAATGCTGCCAAGACGAGATTGGTGCAGGGGTGTGGTATTTAAGGAAGGCGGAGCTTAACCGTTGTCATTCAGGTGCAAACGTTATGAAGAATATTGTTGTGGTTTGGACTGCTGTCGGATATACGATTTACAACACCCCGCGACGACACCACCATGGAGGAGACCTCGATGGAACGCAGCTTTTATCACGTGTATACCTACTCTTTTTATTCTAATGCCAGTAATAACATCATTCCTCAATTACTTTGTCGCTATGCTCCCTTAAGGATATAGAAGTTCCATCTCACTTAGCCTTACCTAGCCTCCTATCCAACCTTTTTTCATTGAGGTTGGGCTGTGATAGGAGCCAATGAGGATATGTATATTAGCTTCATGAAATGTATTATATTCTAATTTTCTTAATAATGTGCCATATTTGGATACTTTATGAAGTGCTAATGCTTTCGAAACTTTTTGGTAAGGTCAAGTCATACATTGTTATATGAATTGAATAGAGCAAAACGCATTAAAGGGCATGGTACCAGTAGAAATGGCTACTTTTCAGGTTTGCTGTGTATTATGCAGCTCACATAATTGTAATGAATTTTGAATCCATTATTCTTTTTCTCTTAGAAATTCATAGAAGCTGAGCACTGCCCTCGGAGCAGCTAGCAAATTTCTATGTTCTTGTTCGAATGAGCCAGATGAATATGTATATTGTTCCGATATCTTAATGACGTTGTTTTCAAGAATCAGCTCACACTCTACTGTAGGAAGAACACTTTCTCGAACAAACTGAATTCCGATATTTATATATTATACGTATTCTACTTTATACTTAGTACATTCTACGGATCTGCTTCACTAAGGATTGTATCTCACTGAAGGATCTCTAGTCGATTGATAAGGGGTTACGAGGCTCAACACTAGGTGGTGGATAGGGGAATAAACTTGATATTTCTCTTATGTTTTCGATAATAGAGAAAATCACGCCAAAATCACGCCTGATGCTTCTGGGACACAGCTCGCAACAGTGCCCTATAAACCAGGTGATGTGGCTCGAAGTAGGAAGTAGGATACTCTTTGAATAAGACTGAGTAACTACCGGATCTACTAAACATTAAGGCGCTACTGACAATGAGAACTTTGACTTATGTGTGGAGATAAGGGAGCTCACCTCATGTAATGCCTATGAGATGGGTTGAATATACTGTAAAGGTCCATTTTTGATCGGAAAACACTCACCTAGTTCGAATTTACTTTTTGTAGTGTGACTGCCATCAAGATACCTGCGGACAACAAGAGATGAGCTCCTGAAGCCCTCAACAACAAGAGTCAGTCCTCACTATAAAGCAAGAATAGTGCCGATATTGTTCATTTTTCCTCATAAAGTAAAGAAAAGCCGATATAAGCCGCTCCTGACCTGGAAAGAATATTCCCTTGTTCGGTGAAAATAATGCAGTCTAAGCATTCTATGACAGTTATTATGGGCATTTACCCAATTGTAAGTCGGAAAACTTAATATTATTCGCCCTATTGCCGATTATGCATTTTATATAATACGTGTGGAACCTGTCCGTTCTGTTATAATGATCCAAAGTCGAATTGCTTAATTACATTACTTCTTCGAAACTGAAGGTGTGAATTATTAGAAGTGGTCAGTAGAGACAGGTGAGACGAATTCACGAACAACCGTTGGCCTGCAATATCAAGGTGGAGCCACGATTTTCCGTTACTTGGTCCCCCTACACAGCTCTAATAATAGTGGGAAGAATTTTCATTGATAGAGAAGGGTTCATCAGTGCATCAGAAAGCTCGAGAGGCAGCTTTCCCGTTCCAGTCTACTGACAATTTCTTCACCAGTTTCCTCAGACTTGGCAGCATTCGGCCCTATATTACTGTGGTGACAGTATTGTAATGAAGAGGATAATAATGCCATCCTTGAGGTGGGTGCGACCTAAAACCTAACCAATCTCGTCGATCTTCTCTGTTCTGTCAAACTGTTTCTGTGGGCAACCGCATCGTCATTCATCGGTTGTACAAGTACTCTCATAGTTAGAGAGATATTGAAGCTTTCCGAAAAAGCCATGTTTTTTGTTTTGATGCTAGTTTTTACAGAAGCATTTACACAGCACAAGCAGAATATAGAAACCGTTTGATGGACAATCTGAACAAAGGTTGGTATGCATTCATTGCCTTTCTTTCAAAACTATTCTTTCATGCAATTGCTGATAACGAATTGCTTCTTTTGAAAGAGGTACGTTCTTCGTTTGAGTCCTTACCTTAAAATTCATTTTCAAAAAAATGTTTTTCTGGTAATTCCTTGGCGTAGAGGAACTGTCCTTCGTGCTGAAAAAGAGAACACCTGAGAAAACCGTGTACATGATTCATTGACTTTTTTGAAATTGACCATTGAGATATTAAATGAGAAGCAAAGGTGTGATCAGTGGCACAACATCGAAGATTCCCTTGGATTCCTCTCTGAGACTATGTACGACTTTTTGAACCACCGGTAGTTGAAAGGAAAATGATAAAGACGATTATGTGTTAGAGCAGACACTCCAAGAATAGGCGCTTCAGGACAATCCAAGACACTTGAAGACGAGGACCGTAAGAAATTAGTTCATATTTTAGGAACTTCACGCTATTTTGAACCTAATCTTTTTCCAGAGTTAAGCTCTGATCAGTATTGAGATAGAGTATTTCAGCACGTCCGTTCAGTAATGACAAGATGAAAACCTCAGAATGCAATTCTCGAAACGATTTATGCACTTCGAACTAATCAACTAGTCAAATTCGTGAAGTAGAAGCATGAAACGCTTTTATTGACACCATGCATAGTATGGCCATTTAACAAACAGTGTCTGGACGAGTTTCTATCCATTTCTTCAGTGCTGGGATTGAACGAATCTTCTCAGCATGGGCTTTCATCTGAAATATTAATTGCCCCTATAATTCTTCGTCATCTTTAACTTTACTTGGACTGAGATAAACGTTGAGAAATGCAGAAATCACCTCTGGAAACCCATCATAGAGATTTGGGAATTGTTTCGTCCACGTGGCCGCTTCAGCCACCAGCAGATCAGCCCAAGTCAATGAATCTCCGACGAGATAGCCTGAGTAGATTAGTATTCAGTAGACCTGTTTTTATTCGATTCTCAGAGTAGTAATTGGTCTCGCCTACTATTCGGAGGACACTCTCCCAGAAGTGTACTGCACCAATACACTCCACTGAGTAACCTCTTGATTACCGCTTCCAAGTTTGATGTGGTATGCAGTCTAGTGTGTATGTACACCGTTGTACAAGTTATTTGCATTAAAAGGTTCATCCAAATTTCATTAATGCTCTCAGAACGACGAACCAGCATGAAGGGCAGAATGGTGGCGTTTTTCAGATGCGAAAGGGCATTAGTACATATCATGCCACCGGTAAACCCATCAGGGACCGATAATTGCCTTCGACCTTTGGCAAAAGTCTTTTATCTCCACCGTAAAAGATTACGAATTATTGACCGAGGGTGGCTTTGAAAACGGTGCTTCTTGAGAAAAAAAGCTCTACCAGTGGCGTGTGTTGCGATGACCCTACATGCTCCTTTCATGCGAGTAGAGTTGAAAAGAAAAAGCATATTTGGTGGTCTGAGGAAGCGTAAAGATAGCCAACAGAAATTCAGCAAAGGGCGATAACAGGCAGAGTGAAGTTTCAAGGTAAGGAAATCGGAATGGGTTCACAAACCTGAAACAAAGAAAGGATGAAGAGATCATGGAGTTAGAACTAGCTGGGGATCCTGGCCATTCTTATCTCCAGCTAGTTTTAATCATTTCTTCATTCTTTCTTTGTTTCAATTTTCTAAATTCACTCAGGTTTCCTTTCCTCAAAGCCACACGCCATTTTTTCAGGTGCAGTATCAGAGAGAGAAACAACGATTGGCATGAGTTCAAAGACCTGAGATTTCACAGTACTCACCAGATTTGTTATTTTTGAGGAACGGCGTAATGAATGTGAAGAACTTGTGGTGAGCCGGGATAAACACATCTTTGCCCAGAGCATTCTAAAATGAAACTGTATGTGTAGTAGTCCGCTGAGCTCTTGGAACTCACTGTAGAAGCTGATTATGCACATAAACAGTTATATCTTTGCAATCACTGACCGAAACTCACCAAGTCACCTTTCTCAAATCCCAACAAAACTTTGAAATAAGGACGAATTTCTGACATCAGGTCCTTTTGCTGATCAGCAATGGAATTTACGAGGGCTTCATCCCATGCGTTCTTCCCAGCGTATCCTTGAAAAGACAGCTAGCGGCTCACTTGGGAATCTGTTGAAAAGCACTCACCAAACTGCTTAGCCAGATAACGAGCGATAGCATGAGATTGAGCAAGTTTCTTCCCATCGACTTCTAGCACAGGCACTTGACCAAACGGCATTTCTGATCAAGTTTACTGTTCAAACTTATTTAGATAAGATTCGCAACTCTCTTACTGAAAATTCGGAAGCTAAGCCAAGATGTGCCTACCAGCTTTGTGCTTCGCGAACTCATCAAAAGTGTATCGCTTGTCTTCAAATTCTTTTCCTGCGACGACAAAAATCTGCAAAAATTTTGACCATCGATGTGAATTGAGGAGATGAGTCAATCTTGCAATTGGAACAAGAAAAATTTTTTCCTTAAACCTCTCATATGTGATTATGTGCGAGAGGATTTCTCAGTATTGAACAGGCTTCAAACTGAGGAGAACTGCAGGTTCACTCACCTGGCGGTTAACCTCACAGAGGCCGCGGAGCGTCAAATAAGTCAGCTTGTAGTGAACCATACCACAACAAGGGCTAAATATAAGATTGGTAACATATCGCGATTTTTTTCCAAAATCAGGAATTTTCTTGCGATTGAGTGAATTATCAACACCTTAGAAGGACTTCATCAGACAACTCTGACGATAACAAAATCGAAAAGACGAAATTGAAAAGAAAAAATATTCTGAACACAAAAGAATCATGATCAGACTGTCATCAGATCTCAAATTGATGAGGTTTTCATGCCTTTCCCCATGTTCCTTGCTGATAACAGAGATGTCCTCGGTTCAAGCGGTAGAGGAAAGAATCTTCTGAGGGATCAGAGTGATAGTAAGCGCGAGAAATTCGGAGACTTAGCATGGACAGGTAGTACATGTCCACAAAATCATAAATCGAAGTTGTGAGACGGCCTGCTACCTGTATTGAAGAGATGTATGTAGATAGAAAAGAGCGACGTAGAGATGGCCATTTTGGTTGTCTGTCACGTGGAAAACTGGTTACCTTCGGAAAGACACACCCAGATAATTTTCAATTGTTCTTTGGAGCTATCAGCACGTCCTTCAAGCTCTGAACAGTCTAGATTGCGATCACACAGGAAGGTCTTACAGAATCCTGTTTCCTCAACGAATTATTATGAAATCTTCGACTCCGCTACAAAAATGTGGGGAGAAAGTTTTTGAAACTCTATAAGAAACAACGGTTCACCTGCCCTATAGGTAGCTAGTAACGGAGGAGCATTTCCAAGTTTAATATTGTTGCGTGAGCGGCAACTTTATAAGAAGATGGAACAGGATTACAAGTGTTCATTGCTTGATTTCAAGAACATAATTGACGGGCTACAACAAGTTCCAAAACAGTTTTGTAAAAAGAGACAAATGGACTAGCCGTGACCGTGTGCGATTCAGTACATCAAGAAAGTCAAGAATATGGACGAAAGTGCTGACTTTATATTCTACACCCATGCAAAATTTGCGAACTGTCAAAGAAAGCCAAGACCAATCACCATCGTAGAGATAAGGAGAACTCATACTTCAATAGAAAAAAGTCCCTGATAATTCGTTGTTTCCGTCTGCATTTGCAATCAGAGAAACTTCCGAAGCACCAGTCTCTGCAGCTCTGGGAGTCGTGGAAGTGAAGCCATGTAAATCCAGTCAGAACTGAAATGAGAAATTTAAGAAGAAACTTATGAGATTAGAATTGGAAGCAATACTGTTGAGTAGAATCAACACACTCTCGGCCGATGTGAATAACATAATCAATTTTATTTTCTCTTATTCACACAATAAACGGATTGTAAGTATGTACGTATAGAAACTTACAGTAGATTGAAGGAGCGTAAACATTTTTTTGCCTTCAATGAGAAAATTCCAGATGCGAAAAAATGCAGAACAGCCGAAAAAAAAACCATCTCGTCAGTCAGAAACCTAGATTTTGATGTCAAAAAAAAAATAACCTTTACCTCTTCTTAAAGGCTTCTCTTATTGATTTTTTTATCATTCTAACCTTCTTATCATGGGTTTCTATGTTCTACTAGTATCTTCGGTTCTCTTTTCAAGAGGCACTCTTTGCGCATCCATCTGAGTACACCCTTCTGGGCAGTTGTTCGGATCACAAGAGCTCTTAGCGCATATCTTTGTGACGGAGTTCCCTTTGACAGATCACTTTTTCCTATACTTTGTTTCTTATTGCTCCATTTTAACATTGGTCTTTCAGGAAAGAAATAAACATCATAAAGCTTCACGTATTTTAATTAGACCAATCAGAGAAATATAAGCGTTTGTTTTGTAAAAATCACCTGTGTTTAGTCATTCTCTATGAATGTTGGATTTCTACGGAAGCAATGTAAATAATTTTTATAGTGCTTCAATTTGATTTAAGAAGTCTTCGAACGCCCTTCGTTAATCACTTACGAAATTCCACAGTTTTAACAGGGCATTGCCTGACTTCAGGCTAAGTTAGGCATCTTAGGTAAAGTCAACAAAATTACTTAACAAGGTGGGTGGAAGCTTTGTATGCTACTGCTAACTTAAAGCATTACTGTACACTATAGAGGCACATTCTACTGCTCTCGAGAGCTCGCAATGTGTGCCCTGACTCCAAATCATTAAAAAAAGCACGGCCTATGCTTTCTTCCCAACTCAGGAATTCCCGGGAAGTCTAGTACACTAAATTTACTTTTTACGCGCGAAAATTGTACTTCTGAAACAGGTGACTGTCAAATTTTTCCGTTGGCAACTGGCAAGATTGAATTACTTTTTCAGATAATGAATTGAGATTTTGCTTAATGGCACTCTTACTATTTAAATAATCCATTGATAGAGCCCCAGCTCCATGCCAACTCAAGCCAACACAGTGCCCATTCCTCTCAAGGTTGCTCAATTAATATCAATCCACTTTATAGGGCCCTCCTGAATTTAACCCAGGATTGAAGGTAGAAGAAGATTATGTTCGCAATGTTATGAAAATTTTCACCCTCACATTTGATTGCTAACGCACCTGCCATCTCCGTCACAATGGTATTCTTCTTGATCTAAGGTTGTCACAGCATAGATAGAGCCACCGTCCAAGGTTCATTATCTAATTAACAGAATCCGTTATGTTCTTCTATTAGGTGTTTCATTAATTTCCGCCGTTTTTCGCATGCAAAAACATACTTATTACAGAATTAAAACCAAATATTTATTACCCAATGTAGTACCCATCGTTAGCTACAACTTTTTACAATCTTTCTGGTATCTTGTTGACTTAGGGTTAGAGAAGTCTTCATCTTCTGAGGCAATCCTGTTATCCACCCATTTTCGCACTTCTTCGCCATTCCGGAAGCGTATATCTGCCACCAAACTGACTTGCATGGACCGGAATAGCTGGTAATCAGAAAGAGCAAGATCCGGAGAGTTTGCGGGCTGAACAAGCTGATCCCATCCAAAAACTGCAACTGTTTACGGACATTCATCGCATGTTCATGGGGTCTGGCATGTTCATGGTGGAACAGCACCTCATGATATTTCCTTGCGATTAACGGCCGCGATTAACGGTAAGATCATCCTACAAACTGTCAAGTTGGTGTTCGTAGCGGTCAGCAGTAACAGTTTCGTTCGGGCTCAGCAGCTCATAGTACACAACATCCTTTTGATCCCACTACCAAATGCACATACAGCATGAACATTAAGCTTTCGTTGCGAACTCTCGAGTGAAGAGAAACCATCTCAGCAGGTTCGCAGATGAAGCTTGTCCTCCATAGAAGCATCCGGTGGGCTTCAATGCCAGTTTTCTTGAAATCAAATAGCAGGGGAAGGGCCCCCGGGAAAACGGTTTATCACGTTCCATGACCGATCAGTCTGAGAGCAACAGGGGGGAAAACTGATCTATCTGCCCTTAAGTAAGCAGCCAGTACCCTATCTTATAGAATATGACAGGTTTCATCGGCAAACCTCTAACATGGTTCGCGCAACGGTCCTTGGAATTCGGCGGCGAAAATTAATGCACACACCTAATATATAGCCTGCGCTCTTTTCCTCGTCAACGCCTTCACAACCGAAGCAGCAACTTTTGTAAATTAACACACTTCAATCTGAGAATAAACTTTCCTTTTGTTCTGAGAGAAGGGTGTGTAATGAATTGATATCCTGGTAACCCTAAATAGGTCACGGGCCAAATTCAAGATAAAACTACACCGGAAGTGACCTTTCCCCATCTTGATATACATAGAATAATGGCCGGAATAACAAACCTTTCAGTGAGTTGAAATAGTTGGATTCCAACTACGAGTCATTAATTGGACCAGACACTGATTTATAGGATTGATTTTGATTGCTCCACTTAACTCAGTGCCAAAATCCAGTGAGTCCTCACATGGATATTAAATGCATGGCGTATTTGAACAAAGACGAATCGTCTCACATTCGCAATCATTGTTTATATGGCGACTTTTCCAGCCATGCGCAGACCAGGGAGGCGAAATGTCGCGGAGACCTATTGCTCCGAGACATGTGGTATTTGCACATTACACGCGGTGATTTTACAGCAAAGCTTGAAATGGCGAACTCAAAAATCAAAAGTTTTGGAAACCGAATTTGGTTACCATTGTTTGCGACGGTCATAGTACTTGTGAAAACAAACCATGTGTTTGTCGATATAGGACTGAACTTATCGTGAGGGACGGCCGATCTATACACAATCCATTTAGGGCGTTCTACTTCTAAACCGGCCGGTTGAGGAACCACTTCAAAAACCTCAATATGCCGCTTTTCAGCTCTAAGGGCACATCCTTTATGCTATGTAAATGGTTAGAAATTGGTGGTCCTCTTGCAGTAAATCTATATAATTGTAGTTTATCTCAGTACACGTTTCAGCTCCTCCTGAGCTTAAAATTGAGTATCAAGTTTAAGTTGAAATATTTTCAAGATGACCTTAAAAATTTGATTGAGTGGATATGCTTGCAATTTGCATCACTTTTGTTTTGAGATGATCAAAATCAACCAATAATACCATTTGATTTCTCCTGCTGCTCGTCTACATACTAATTCTGTGGGATACAGGACCACTTTGAAAATTCGGTGAGTCGCTAACAATGGCTTGGATAGATTAGTAACGCGCTATGTAATCGCTTCCATTTTGCGTATATCTAAACAAATAGAAATGTAAGTATCGGCTAGTGCTATACATTTCCTTCCCTGAAATTTAAAAACCTTTTGTGTCGTATTTTATACTATCAAATTGTGAAATACAATTTTTTTTACTTTGTGGGTTTTTGACTCCACAGCAGAATTATTATCATGACCAAATATTTATTCAAGAGTGATCGAACCCCATTCCTTTTCATTCTTCTGAAATGACTGAACAATAACACACGCAAATGACTAATACGCCACAACATAGACCTTACTATAAATTACTTCAAAATGGTTCGGTCCACAACTATTGAGTAATGGAGCAATTGGAGATCCTTACCAGACAGAATACTTCCATCCCAATTTGTTCGCTAATTCAGTAGATTTGAATCTCTATAATATAATAAACACATATAGTAGTAATATAATATTATAACGGTCTACCTTTATTTTTTTTATTAGCCTGACTTTTTATTGATATCCTCTAAATTCACCTCTAAATTCTTATCCACACAGATTGACGAATCTTTCTTCTCAAGTAAGACTGCAAAAAGTAATATTTCAATACATTTTCTACATTATGGGAGAACTTATTACCTTAGACTATCTGAGTCGTTCACTTCAACTGTCTTACCACGTGGAACTTTCTCTGCTCAGTCATTTCTCCTGTTTTATTCGCTTTGATCCCTTCAACCTTCAACCAAGAAAAAACCCAAAAAGAACTTGACATTTCAACCTCAATGTGCACACATCCAGCTAGTACTTGTATTTCAACTTAAACATGCATACCTTCAACATAAATGTGTCTTGTTTTACTCCTAGTACTTTTGCCCAACCTAGGAGTAGTGGATCCATAACATTGTGGCATCTTGAAAAACAGTTATAATAATAACCATCTAACTGATTACTATATGTCCTAACTTACTTTACGATGTTTTTCAGAAGGTGTCGTGTCATATCTGGAGTGTTTTCTCTTTTAGGACGAGAATATTCTCAACTGTTTCGACATTACGCTTCTACTTATTTCTTCTAATTGGCCATTCACTGTTACTTTTGCTTCCGACACTCAGTGGTAAATCTGGGCCTCTATAATAACTCGTTATATACCTATTACTATCCACTAAACCTCTGTATAAACAATACCTATTCTTAATTGAACACATGTATAGTATTCAAATTATAAAACAGAATTATCCGGTAAAAGCGATACAGTATAAAACAACACAATAGCAAACATAAAATACCTAACACTACATACAAAAAGCATGCTTCACTCATGTTGGAATAGAAGCAATTAAGTTCAACTACGGGCAAAACCTACAATAGCCTAAATCAATTTACCATACAATAATGCACAATTATCTTACGCAACCGATACTAAAAAATAGGATTGTATTTTCATTATATCTATAATATGTATATAACATTAACTGATACATACAAGAATCGTGTTTCTGCAGCCTAGTAACTTACACTTTTATTAATCCAATTACGTTAATCTACTATTAATGTAAGTCCAACTTATAAAACCACTATTTATCTCCATCTATGTACTATAGCTATAAATCTTTGTCATGAGTTTACTATAAACCAGTGCACAAATTGTAATACATGATCGCTATTAAGACTAGGACTACATTCTATTAAAAACTCCTCACACACTATTATAATTGAACTCATATATCAAAACCAACCTCTTACCTCTACGCAAATTTGTAAATGGTACATTGAAATTCGACAACACTGAAATAATACAATTATTTGAACATTATAAATATCAAATCGTTCTAAGTCATGCTTATCTTAAGTAACAAATATAATTCCACTTAAGATTCTACATCAGCTAAAACATCACACTTACCTATTAAACTCCAATTGATATAGCTAAATCTTCCTTTCCTATGGAGTCATAGCATTTCACCTGTAAATACATTTGTTCATACATGTATATTTCAACATGTGGAGCATAGCAATAATCGGAGCCGTGAAACAAGAGGGGATTTGCGCGTGCCACACACGAGCCAACGCTCAAAACACACTTATAAGGAACATTGATAGTCGGGTATGGGTACATTCGTGCGATTCGAACTGTGCGCGGCAAATTACGCGGCGAAATTCGTGGCGATTCGAACGACACTGACACTCATTATTGGAGCACAAACTTGGAGCAGAGTATATCAGTATGGTCAGCGGATTCTACCAATCTACTCTACTTTGAAATTGAGCCCCAATAATAATCGTTAAAAACGTCAAAATCGCTATGAGTTTCGCGCAAATCGAATCGCACGAATGCTCCTTCCCCCAGAATTTTAAGCCCATATTTTGCACATTTTATGGATCTGATGCAACTACACAACAACTCAACTATACCATTTGGGGTCATTAGGCAACCAAAATTCTTCACTGTAGAAAATCAGATAGATAAACAAAATCGTACAACACGTCTTTCCAGCACATGTTGAGTACCTAATAAAAGATACTCAGAGAAAACAACAATTCACTCAATCTCTGCACAGATAATGGACAAATGCACGGTTAACAGTAGGCGTATCTGTACGAACGTGTGTCCGAGGATGGGCGCGGCAAATTGCGCGGCGAATTTCATAATGATCTGAACCACTTTGGCGCCTGTCATTGGGGCCCAAATTTGAAATAGAGTGGATTAGGAGGATCATCTGATCCTACTGAACTACACTACTTCGACTCCGTGCCCCGAAAACTGGCGCCGCAGTCCTACAAATCGTCACGATTTTGCCGAGCGCACCCTCGGACGCACGTTTGTACCGTCCCCAACAGTAGTGTTAACGCTTGTTCAAGCATGATTATAAGGGATTGATAATAGAGTAACATACATAGGCGGTAATTTTAACCTATTGGTAAGGTGCCTATATAACTCTCTGTGAGGTGCTTACTTGATTCATCCTGGTTCTTATATTAGTGAATTAATTTCTGTGTACATTGATTTATTCTCTACTTTTCATAAATATCACCCATGTTCCTTTTAATTTATTATAATTTTTAGTCCTAATCACATGTTTAGTCCCTGCCATTGCTTAGAGGAACGCAGTAGATAACCAGCCATACACTCCTTTTGCTCCTCAGCGTAATTTCAAACCGAGATACCATGATTTCCGAGCCTTGAACCTTTACATCATTTAGAAACTCAGCTCTCTAAGAACTAGTTGGAAACTGATGTGATTTGGAAAGCTGTATGAATTTCTCAGGATACCAGATGGACAGCGAAAAGGCCTCATCGAGACGCCGTCCTGACTCCCTTTTGACTCTTCTATGTCTGATATATTTGAATTTCGGCATGTTTTACCGCTCCTATTTCATCGTTGATCTGTATGAGCACCTACGTGGCAGGGTGTGATTTCTTTGAAGAACTTTGCCACACGGAAAGGTCCATTTTCCGAGTTTTCTTTTTTTTGGCCTCGCGTCGGCATTACGAATTATCGATTTTACTATCGACTGTTTTCCGTTTGATCTCGCAATCGAAACTGCTTGTGGCTGGCAGTTGAATTTTTCAATCTTTTAAAGCTAGCCACCGATCTATTGATTCGTTGATTTCATTGGATTCACCAATCGACTTTATTATGGGCGCCTCTCTGGCGCCTAGTTTTCTTCAGGTACAGCGCAAGGGAGCCCAAAGAAGACATGAGAGTGATCTTGAGTCACATGGCCGCATCAAAGGAAGATGAATCCCTGCCCCTTCATCTTAGTGTGGTCCTTAATTACCTCACTGATGATAAGGAGCAAACTTAGTCAACTGCGCAAATGTGTTGGGACTCACAGAAGAGGCTAAGTCTCTCAGACATGAAATTTCTCCCTTGCGACTTGTAGGAAGTCAACCCCGCATCATATCTTAGATTAGGGCCTTCCTCATTGACCGTTTATTTATCGTGAGAGTCAATGCAGCTTCTTCTAAACCTAGAAGTGTTCTTAGCGGAGTCTCCCAAGGTGGGGTCCTATCACCTACTCTTCTCAATATTTATACGCATGAATCAACTATACGGTTTGATTTGATCCTGTGGAGCTCAATGCATTGCCTTCGCTGACGACATGAAAATATGCAGGGCAAATAACCACCGGAGAGGATGGCGCTATACTTCAGCAGGCTCTTGACGTTGCCTCTTCCTGATCCAAAATTTGGGCCTCTCTCTCTCCGAAGAGAAAACCAAAGTCATGCGATTCGGGCGTAGTTTCGCTTTTACCCCAGGTCCATCTTCGTACTACATTAATAGTACTGCCGTTCAAGCAGTTGATAGATTTGTTAATCTAGGGCTCGTGTTAACTTCTGAACTGTGTTTTGACAGTCACTGCGAAGAAGTAAAGCGTAAAGAGGGTCACACTATCTACAGAATATTCAGAGCTCTGAACGCAGATGATCCCTCTGTACTCCTTTTAGCCTTTAGGTCTTATGCAAGGCACTTGGTTGAGTTTGATACTGTCATCTTCAATGCGCACAAGCGCAAAACTGTTGAGCTCATAAAGCGAGTTCAGACCAGCTTCACCAGAAACTCATGTAAGAACTATCGGATTTCAATATGACACCATTCCTTCTGCTGAGGAAGAGTTTATAACTTCGGCCTCTGCTCGCTTGGTTGGCGCAGACAAAATTTTACTTGTTAATGTTCCATAAAATCCTTTTCGGAGGTTCCTGTCTCAATCTCACCTCGCTTTGTAGTGTGAGCACTTCTACCACCAGTGGTGATGCTTATGAACCTATTCTCCCTAGGAGTCGAGTTAATTGCAGGTCTCACTTCTTCATAAATCGTGTTTACACAATGTTCACAGAGTTAAGCCGAAGGGAGAGCTATCCGCCCAATACTTGTGCTTTCAATAGGCTTCTTGATAAATCCTAGGACCGTGACGACTTCCTAGTATTTTTACCTCACCTAATTATTTGCCCTTTTGCATTTTTTGCATTTTTATGTATTCCTTCTACAGCTCCCAAATTGTTATTTCTCCAGTGTTTTCAATATCCCTGGATATTTTTGGCTTTCCGACATTGAGAGAGATAACCTAGACCAGACATTACACATGAGTTAACCTATGTAATAAATAAATAAATAGATCAATAAATAAATAATCGACTAGAGCATGTCCATCATCCTTTTCGGTACGCGGCAATTTCTCGATGATTTCTTTCAGGTCAATTGATTGTTGTTTTCTGTGTACTTTGTGTTATAAACATATAACATAACTTATGTGGCTTTCAATGGTTTTAACCCGCTTCATTTTTTTTGAACAGGGCTATCAAATCTCTCTATAAACAAACAAATATTCGATATGATTTATTAGTCAATTCTATACTTAGATTCAATTTAGAAATAAGTATCTGGACGAATAGCAATCCATTTTTTCACAGCAGGGATTGAACGAATCTTCTCAGCGTGTGCTTTCATCTGAAATGCAGTACCTTCAAGAGACAACGGAGATAGAGGCCTCCCATGGCTCTCGTTGCGAGCCAAAGCCTTAAAATGAATAAAATCACACAGAAATTAAAGGATACCTCAGGGAAGCCATCATAGAGAGACGGATACTTTTTCGACCACGTGGCTATGTCCGCTACCCAAAGATCAGCAAAGGTCAAAGAGTCACCGACGAGGAATCCTGAATACTTTGCTTAAGAAATATAGGAATTCATCGGACGCAGCTTGATCGTATGCTCCTGGCATATCCTTCTTCATCCTTCATTATACGTTCAAATAGAATGTTGCTCAGGTTTGATAAGGGACTTCGAAACAGTGGCATGGCCCACTTAAATTTAGTTGGATGAGCAAGAAATGAAAGGTTGACATATGGAAGAAACCAACCATGGCTAGTGAGGAGGTAGTGGATGTAAAGGCTAGGTATCGTACCTTCAGCTAATGCGAAAGGTACTAAGGCCAAGTATTATTGGGTCATTGGAGCACTCTACAAGAGTATCACACACAGAACTGAAGGGGACGCTGCATTCATTTCCAATCGAGGTAGAAAATGTTTCTTGGAGAGCAAGGTTTTCTCGCGACCACGTTAGGTATAAGTTTCTCAAAGCTGCATACGAGCAGGCTGACTCGCAGATGTACTAATTTCAGTGAGCACCGGAGGGCGGGCTAGAATTTCGCGCTCCCTAACCATTTTGCCTTTCCGAGGCACCCAGAAAAATCACTTACCCGATTTGTTGTTCTTGAGGAACTTTGTCATAAAGGTAAAGAAGGTCCTACTGTTCGGCAAGAAAACATCTCGGAATTCAACATCCTGAAACAGTCTCTTCTTACACAGCAATATTTCCAGCTATTTCAAGTATTCGAAAAAAATCAGACCCAATTGGATGATAACAGAAATTAAAACGGCAGCTTAGTAGCTAGCCACATTTTTGCAGTCCTCACCAGATCGCCCTTTTGGAATCCATGCAGAACCATGAAGAATGGGCGAAGTTCGCGAAAATAGTCATTGAACTGGTCAACGACCGAATCTACGACCGCCTCATCGAAAGCATTTTTGCCAGCAAGGCCTTAAGCAGACTGTCACCATAGTTCTACTTACTTTTAGTCTTAGAGACCTCGCTTACCGAATTGTCTAGCCAAATAACGAGCAATGGCACATGACTGGGCGAGTTGTTTTCCATCAACTTCAAGAACTGGCAACTGACCAAAGGGTAGTTCTGAACATTGCTATGTATAAAGTGAGCTTCATTGAGATCCTATCCATTCTGCTCCAAATGTTCACTTCACCACAAAAACTAACCTGCTTTGTGCTTTGCGAATTCCTCAAAACTGTACCGCACATCATCGAAGCTTTGTCCAGCGACGGCGAATATCTGCAAACCTTCTGTGAGCCAAAGAGAAACTTTTCAGAAAATTTTTATTTCCCCGAAAACTGATATCAAAAGACTTTTACATCTGATATTAATATTATCCCACCTGACGAATGATCTCGGCACGGCCACGGCCGTCAAAGTATTCCAGTCTGTATTGAACCATTCTAAAAAATTTATTTTCCTTAACATTTGCTATTAATGAAATGTTTTTTTCATAACTCGCACATAACGAAAATTTTGAGATCAATGTAACTTTTATAGCGTTATAGTCATGACATCGCATAGAAGGGATAGGATAAAATTCAATAGAAAGCATAACGAATGAAATAGTCCTTTCAAAGATATCCTATTCCCTGAAAAGATAAACGTGCACGTAAACGTGCATAGTTGGTCCTTTTTTTGCTTATGTTACTTATAAGTTCTCTTATTTCTCCCATTATAATGGTAGACATGATGTTATAGCGCGTCTCGTCCGATGACCTCGTTATTTTGACGCGTGAATCGCACCACACTCAGATCTCTCTTCTGTGATTTGTTGTAGATAGATACTTTGAGGAGAGTTAGTCAGGTGATGGTCAGTCGAAAACGGCTGATCATCACCTGACTGACTTTCCTCAAAATTCATACAAGAAGGACATACATCCATTCTGAAGCATGCGAAGTGGAGCGGGCGATACAATCATTTTATGCATCAATTCCGAGTTTCAAGTGAAAGAACTTGAACTCGGTAGGAAATTGTGTCACTAAACTGAAGAGAAAGAAGAGCTACTGCTGGATTTTGTGGCTGAGCAGGTATTATAATTGGCGAGAACGAATGAACCTTATATATCGTCACTGGAGGTCGCTTATCAGCCTCGGGGACGATCTGTGACCACGAAAGTTTGTGGCCCTTCGAAGCTGCGGAGTGATAGCAGGCTATTTATCAGTTTAATGTCAGCCAAACGTCACGAAAACTCCGCAAAGACTGTTTCGAGAATATTTGCATAGATAAAACTGAAAAAGACTACAGCTTGCACATCAAGCAAGAACCAATTGATGACATTGGCTTCGTGATAATATAACAAATCCATTGTGATGATGACCTCTTGAGTTGTAGAATAGAAAGTTACAATAGAATATTTATAAAAGTCACTAGCAATTATCTCGGCTGTATTAATCTTGCTTTGAAAAGCTGGCAAACGTCAGTATTTCCTTTGAATAAACAATTGGGACAGAACGGATAGAAACTTGATAAAGCTGGCTCTGCACATTGATGTGCTCATGATTAACGTTTTAAAGAACTTGAATTTGACGGAAAACAGCTCACCCAGTTAAGCACCAATGCTCGTTACTTGGTTAGGCAATTCGGTAAGCTGGGACTATTGAAAATCAGGAGGACTAAGGTGATAGTTTGCATAAGGCCTTGCTGGCAAGAATGTCTCTGAAGAGGCCGCGTAAGTTCGATTGTTGACCAGTTCAAAGACTACCGGCGAGCTTTATGTATGGATTTGAAAAGGGCGATTTGGTTAGAGCTGCGAAATTCGACTAACAATTAGACTGCTGTTTTGATATTTGTTGCCGATTCAATGAGTCTCACGCATTTTCTTTTGTATATCTGGAATATTAGATGGAAATACTGTAGTGCAAGCAAAAGCTGTCCAGGGATGCTGTATTCAGAGATATTTCGTGCCAACCACTGAGACCTTCCTTACTTTTATGACAAGGCCCCTCATGAGCAAGACGTCGGGTGAGTAATCTTTCCAGGCACTTTCGGGAAGCCGATGCAGGACGGGAGGTATTGGTCCCAACCTTGCAAGAGCAGTCCTGTTTCGTGCCGGAAAGAGGTCCAGCAGATTCTACTTTCGTAGCAAGATAAGAATGGAGATTTATCGAGAAAAGTGCAGACCCTACTACCGAGCCTTCCTCGATCTGGAGAAGGCGTTCGACTGTTCACCGCGACCAGTCCTCCGAGAGCTCCGCAACACTGTTCTCCCTGGTCAATGTACCATAGATACAAGATGTTGAAATAACCTTCGGGTCTTTTTTTTCGATAATGCAGACGGCCCTTATCCAGCTGAAGATGTACCGAGAAAGCCACAGAATGATCCAATAAGGAAGGCAATAGAATTCGAGGCCTCAAGCAAAATACCATGGTAAGCTCCAATATAGAGAAGGCGGGTTGTGTTCAAAAAGTACCTTGCCGAAATCAAAATTAAGGGCCAACATGACGCAGATAGAAGGAACTGGAGACGACTAGCAGCAGCAGATTCAGCGACGGTGCGGGACCAATGCTAGGGGGAAGAAAATGCCTATGAAAACCCACTGTAACTCCTGTTAGTTGTACTTCTCTTAAAACTTTCTGTGAGTTTCGTAACATCAGTCAATTTCGAATTCAAGCAATTTACAGACGGTTTTCAAACAATCGATACGATTTATTAGTCAAATCTTATTCTGTTTCGGTTTAAAAATAAGTATCTGGACGGACTGCAAGCCATTTTTGCACAGCAGGGATCGAGCGAATCTTCTCCGCATGTGCTTTCATCTGAAAATCACAAATTCCAGAAAGATGACCACGGAAATGGAAGTTTTTCATGTTTTTCCTGGCATTCATGCTAAGTCAGATCTGACTTAAAATTAAGTAAAAGCACTGTGGCAATGAAGGATACCTCTGGAAAACCATCGTAGAGAGATGGATACTTCTTAGTCCATGTGGCTATATCTGCTACCCAAAGATCAGCCCAAGTCAAGGAATCGCCAACGAGATATCCTGAATACTTTTTCAGAGGGTATAAGAATTCATCAAAGTTGACAAACTTTCGCGGATGATCTCATGCTTTCGGAATGCATCTCATCAACAAATGTAGTCATAGATAAACACTGTTAGAGACCTTTCACTTATGCTCTATTTGTTGTAACCATGATTCCATAGAGAGACCATCTTTTGAGTCATGGGTGGCGGTACAGAGCCAATCGGGAGACATCATCCTACTCCCATATGAAAGACAATGGTGGTGAAAGTGCAAAGTCTCTTCAATTGACCTAGTATTGATGAAGCCGAAATAATGATGCTGATTTGAAAGTAAGTAGGCTTGTTCACACATTACAATTACATATAAAGAGGTGGTTCCAATAATAACATAAATGGGGACGGTGCTCTAGACGTGCACTTTCCGATTTCTACTGAGACAGAGCACTTTGTACATAGTTCACTGCCCCCTCAAAAGCATCAAGGTTGAGGGGTAAAACTTGAGACCAGTGGTCATCACTTCACATTAAAGACACAGTTCACGATAAAAATGGTTTCTGAGTTCTCTCTCTAGGAGTACCAAGTGGTCTCTAAGGGTAACAGGAAGGACGCTGTTGAGTCCAAAAACTCAACAGCTAGGGCATAGTCGAAGCCCCGCTACCGGATCACCCGGACTTCCCGCCCCTCGACTGAAGCCACGTCAGACGAGTGTCGAGGCGATACAGGCGGAAAAAGGTGGACTATTTTCGGTGTCACTAGCGTTTTTGTTAATTTATTCTTATGAATGAATGGCTTTCAACTTGCATTTTTGCTCACTGTAGTCACCTATTCGCACCAGGACCCACATGTGCGCAATGACACACATTGTATAGCTCGTCCAGACACCCCGTCATCTTTATTTTTCTGGTCTCATTCTCGTCTAGCTTGTTTTTTAACCGTTTTTTCGGGGCTTTTTTTAGCACTTCGAGAACACCCACTATCTTTGCTTGTATTGCACAATTTTCCATCTTATCTTCCATATTCCGTCATAATCTGGATTCTCCAAGAAAATATAGGAAGCTTGTGAGTTTTGAAGGTTGTGAAAGGTTGCATATGCCTAGAAACTGAGAAAAATTCATGCACGAAAAGGTCTCCTTTGCAAATGTCGAAATCCACGGGTAAAGACGCTACGGCTTAGGCTCAGGCTGGTTAAGGGTTTTTGACTCAACGTATGGCGTGCTTTAGTTGAGACTGATGGGCGAGAAAGTGCAAGAGTTTCGGATCATTCGGGAGCTTACGTCTACATATGAAAGAGTATAAGCGCAACTGGGACAAGGTGTAATACGGTCAACGAATGCGAAAGATCCTGGCCAATGAGTAAGGTAAGATAGGTCGAGCACTCTCAGTACAGCTTGATCGAGACAATAAACTGCTCTTAGCGAGCCTATTTCTTTTGTGACCACGCAAAATAAAAGTTCGCTGAAGCAGCGTATGAGGCTTCATTGAGCAGATTGATTCACGGTGCATCTTTCGATGACTAGCGGGAGCCTGGTTCACAGTTTGTGCTTTCTAGCCATTGCCTTTCTGAGGTCCAGAAGAAAATAACTCACCCGACTTGTTGTTAATGAGAAACTTTGTCATAAGAGTGAAGAACTTCTTGTGGCTCGGCATGAAAACATCTCTGAATAGAGCATCCTGAAATAACATTTGCAATCACAGTATTAGCAGTATTTCCAGCTACTTAAATCAAACGACAAAAGGCATTGAAACATCAGAACGGGTGAGGACTAACCAGATCGCCCTTGTCGAACCCGTGCAAAGCCCTGTAGAATGGACGGAGCTCGCTAAAGTAGTCCTTGAGTTGGTCAGCGATCGAATCTACGAGCGCTTCTTCGAAGGCATTCTTGCCGGCAAGGCCTTAAACAGACTGTCACCATAGTTCTTCTAACTTCTTAGTAGACCCTCCTTACCGTATTGCTTGGCCAAGTAACGAGCGATGGCGCTTGACTGAGCGAGCTGTTTTCCATCAAATTCGAGCACTGGCATCTGACCGAACGGTAGTTCTGAACACCTCAGTGTATATAGTCGGCTTCAACGAGATTCTACACATTCGCTCCAACTGTTTACTTCACCACAAAAGCTAACCTGCTTTGTGCTTCGGGAATTCCTCAAAACTGTATCGCACATCTTCGAAATCTTGCCCAGCAACGGCAAGTATCTACAAAAATTCTGTAGTCTCGGAAAGCAATTTTCATGCTTAAAAGTTCTTCAATTAGAGTTCCTCAAGGGGATGGCTCTCAAAAATTGTTTACGTATTCACGTTGTTGAACATTGGGATGTTTAGGTACATTTGCGATCTCAATGAATGTCATCTCACCTGACGAATGATTTCGGCAAGGCCACGGCCGTCAAAGTATTTCAGCCTATAGTGGACCATTCTAAAAGCTGACTTTATTAAAAGTAGCTTTGATCAAACATTTTTCGATTAACAGAAAACAAAAGCATGAGAGTAGACTAACTTTTATAGCGCTATAATCACGATATCGCGTAATCGGAGTAGGAATAGAGCCAAGGAAGATTATTGGGGCCTATCGTAGAGAAGCTAGATTCTGAAATGATCCCTTTTCTATCAATTGTTGTAGTCAGAAACTTTGAAGGTTCTACCGGCTAGCCTAGCTTCCTTAAAAATGATAAATTAAGGAGATACATGAATTTGATAGAAGTGAGAAAGAGAAGTAGGGTGAGAGCGACATTCTTTATGTTCGTAACACAACAGTGAATTGCTGCTCATTATGAGGATCGAATTAAATAGAACTTGAGACAGTTCTAGAACTGCAGACGAAGATAGCCTGTAGAAACACTACGTTGCAATGGACAATTCCATAGTTCCGATCGCAACTTTATAAAAACGTCACGAGTCGGGCAAATTGCGCTGACAATTGTCAGCGACCATTGATCAGCCATGTCGAAGGTCGTGCACACATTGGCAAGTCACTACAGTCTTTGGTCGAAAAGTTTCACATCAAAGAACAGCTACTAATCCTGTCAGACCAACGAAAATTGGTCTCTGTCGCTTCATTTCATCAATTTGAGCGGACTTATAGATTTATGCAACCGATACGGACTACATTCCGTATCAGCTGGATAAATCCGATACCGACTTATTGTAGAGCTCTTGAGTTGATCGACCAGCCACAGTTACCGGCGTCCTTACGATTCATCCAAGTATTCAGAGATTCATTTGGTACTAGCAGTGGCAGTGGAGACCTCGTTACCAAGCCGTCCTACTTGTTCGTATGCTTCCCCATAGGTTTACGTTACAATACAGTGCTACTAATTTTTAAAAAATGCCATGGAAGCATAGAGGTGTGTGGTCTCATGGAAAATGGGAAAGCTCATATTTCGCTTAATCACGTCTCCAAGCACTATCTTAGCTGAAAGGGTTCTTTCTTCAGCAGGAGAAGCGTCTGGACCCTCGAAAGACCCTCTTTTTGCACTATGCTCAGAAATCACATTCGAAGAAGATAGTCAGGAAAAATTATGTGTTCAGTGAAGCCTCACCCATTTACCTTTCCCATGTACCTGTTGGGATATTGCAAAACGGAAAAAACTGCCACTTCCCATTTGCAATCCCATTAAGAAGCACCACATCTACATACTATCAACCCATACCTTTCACCATTCTTCTCACCGAAATTCTTTAGCAAATCGATATTGATTGGAATAGGGGGGGGGGCGGTTCTCTTGATAGGTACGTATGGGACTCTACAAAGAACAAAGCCTAGAATCCCATTTTCCACCCTTCGCTCCCAAACTCATCTGTGTTGACGGTGAAATAACACAATAAACATCTGAATTTTCATAAAAAGCTCCTTAGAAACGAAAATGCTTTCCTGTTTCACAATACCTTTATATGCGCGGCGGCTTCTAGTACTATGGTGGTTATGCATCTCAGATTTGCTCAGCCAAATCTTCCATGAGACAACTTGTAATCGAGTAGGACTATTCCGATAGGGGAGCTCGTCTCTCGCTTCATACGAATGGGCTTCTCTGGAGAAAGCTTTTTTTTTTCTAAACCATCGCTAAAGCCGTTCATCACCTTCAATGAGGCCTGCAAATGTTCGTTATTACAGAAGAAGACTTTATAAACGTGTAAATATAATACGATGAACTGCTATGGTTAGTATTGTGCTATACCCCATGAAAACACTAAATTATTTGTTTCTTCTTCTTCAATTTAGCATTTTCGTCGTAGATCGCCGATGCTTTACAAACCCAAGACATCTGGCTACTTCTAGTAGCTTTTTTAACGGAAATCACACCTAGACTACCAAGGAATGATTCAAGGCGCACTTTCTACACGACGTAATACATTTCACTACATCCAGTGGTGGTGACTCCTTGGAAGGAAAAGTATGCCCAATAGCAGGAAGACTGATTCTTCAGCGATTTTACGTGAAGGACAGTCATAAGTGACGGAATCAGGATAATAAACCGAACCTGCGAATAAATATATCCGTGGGTACAAGAAGACATGTTATGTGAGAGGTCATACAGCCAGCTCCCTTTGAGACATAGACGAAGGAACATCAAAGTACGGTTCCCTTTATACTTACAACACAGAAACCACCGAACAAATATGAGGCTGTAGTTGTTGGGACTTAAGCAACCCGACGAAACCCATGGAGCAGGAGAAGGGCATCTTGTGGAGGATCACAAAATATCTGTGCCACATTGGAGGATGCGTAGGATAGCACGGAACGAAATTGGTGGGTTCCGGAAATGTGAGTTAAAAACCGGAAACAATGTACCACAAGTTTATTGGAAAGTGAAAAAGTGAATCCAATATATGAAAAGTAACAACGGGATTATTATAACACACAGATATGACTGTAACAAATGTATATCTCGTTACATAGAGATCTGAAAATTAGAACGAAGTCTGGGGGCGGCTCTCAATCCACTTCTTGATTTTTGGATGCTCCTGCACTTTGTTCATATGCTCCTTGACCTAAAACTTGTGATTAGAAAACTCTTTTGGAATTTGGCATAAAAGGAAGAATACATCAAGTTGACACATGATTTGGTTACAGTTCGCAGTTATTCTTGGGCTCATGATTCACTTCAGAAGTAAGGCGATTTTCAGAAAAAGTACACATGAAGTAGTGGCAGCCTGTTATTATTTCTTTCAAAACACTCCTAGGAATGGCTCTACGGCCATTCAGCATCCACCGTTTGGCAGCACCTCACTGCTGATAAATCAATAGAAGAGATTAGTGCCATCGCCTCTTCACAAACATGAGCACATCTTGTCTGTGTCTGCTACCGCACGGCATATGAATATGATGAAGGCTTACTGGGAACGTGCTCCACGCATCAAGCTTTTATTTTTTACGACCCCCTACAGACTCTTTATCAAATTAAGTTAGCAGCAATCTGTGAGGCATTTATTGCACCATAGCATTGTAAAG
Source organism: Haemonchus contortus (assembly GCA_000469685.2). Taxonomy (NCBI): domain Eukaryota; kingdom Metazoa; phylum Nematoda; class Chromadorea; order Rhabditida; family Trichostrongylidae; genus Haemonchus; species Haemonchus contortus. The sequence continues at coordinate 33,889,282 of LS997563.1, read as the reverse complement.
TAATAGTACGACAAGCTATGAAGCACTAGGCATTATGAATTGATGCCTAGTGCTTCATAGCTTGTCGTGCGTAAAAATCAGGGAGTCGAGCAGGAACTCACCTCTGGGAACTGGTCAAGGAATCCTGGAACAGTTCTGCTCATGTCAGCCATGTGCTCTGCGATAAGCACATCCACCCAAGAGATTTTGTCTCCTATTAGATAGCCTGAAAGTGCGACGTTTTATTTTGAAATATGGGACTCGTAGCTCGAAATTCTCATGCACTACACAGGTCTACGACCCTAGTGGAGAGCGACCATGGTATGTACGACAGAGAACAAAGAACACCTAATTAGTAAATCGTATAGGCGTAAATCGTATATCAGAAAAGTGAAAGTATGAGGGTGAAGACTCTCTTTTCTGAAACTCCTGGTTCTGAACAGATGATCGTGACCTTAGAAAACGACTGAAGTGGGAGCAGTTTTTGGAATCATGAGGATAAAATACAGTCCAAACTCTGCACTCTTTCAAGTACGTTACTTACTAGTCACCGATACCGAAAGAATACCTACTGCTCTTATATGACGGAAATGAACCCCGTACCCAGAAGACGGAAGACCTCTGAGTATAACAGACGCCTGAATTGTTGCTCATAAAAGCCTTACCATGAGAGGCGTTGTTCTTGAGGAACTTCGTGATAAAGTTGAGGAACTTGTCGCGAGCTGGGAATAAAACTTCAGTTTTCAACTTCTCCTAAACCACTCAATAAGAAAACGTTCTGAAGAATTTTTCTATATGCAAAAGATCCTGTACTCACTGGATCTCCAGGCATAAAACCGTGAGCTGCGTAGTAGTAAGTCTTCATTTCAGCACGGTAGTCACTGTACTGATCACCCAATGAGTCAATAAGTGCTGCTTCGAAGTCGTCCTTACCAGCGAAGCCTAGAAAGATAGAGCTGGTTCTCAAAGTGAATTTCATTAATTAGCTTGGTTTTGTACAACCATTCAGGACTTTATATATCGGAATCACTATCAGAATATTTGAACGATATTAACCAGCAGAATGCCTTGATATGCTAAAACAAGTGACATGTTATATAGTCAATAAGAAATTCCAGCCCTTCATATTAACTATTATGGACGGAGGTGGTCTAGGGGCAAGAAAAGGGGTGCGAAGCCTTTCTTCTCTACTACAGCCATCTAATGATACAGACTCCATGAGGATATTACCCTTGCGTACATCGCCTTACCACTGCAGGTCATTGTACAGGTCAAGAACGCATTCCAAAAGTCTCCATGGATCTGAATAGAAGAGGAATGCCGGGCGCATTCCATGAACGGGATTGATTAACAATGGAATCTTGCTACGCAAGCCAAACTAATCATTTGCTCGAAGATAGTCGATCACTTATACCACTATCGAATAACCAAGAAGGAATATCTCACAACTAACAGCGGAAGCTGTGCAGCTGCGCTGTGAAGGGTGAACAAGTCAGGTGGATGCTGCGATGGGTAAGTACGCCAAGCGAGAAACATGGGTGAGGGTCTGCCGTACTATAAAGGAACTGATCAGGTAGAGATAAAAAAATCTAGCCTCCACTCATTAGCAACTAATTTTACCAGGTGAATAAACCTCCGTAGAATTCAAAGACCTTCTGATGGTTCTTACCGAATGTCTTTGCCAAGTAGCGATTGATAGCCAACGATTGTGCCAGCTGCTTGCCATCAACTTCGAGCACAGGGACCTGACCGAATGGGAGGGCTGAAAAGATTGAGCTAGTTGAATTAGTCAAAGACAGTAGATAAGCACAAGACTACTCACTTGGTTTTACTTCAGCAAACGCTTCCCTGGTCAAACGGTTATCCTCGAACTTCTGGTCGGCAAGTGCGAAAATCTGAAAATCGACTTCAGAAATTCCGCTTTCAAATTCAAGTAACACAACAAATCTTCAATGAAGTTGGCGAAGGTAAAATGCAGAAGGGAAAATGGAGGACTATGCATCTTCGCTACCTTCGTCTGTGCCTGTCTCAGGAGGAAAGAATCTCACGGGCCTGTTAATCTTAATTACTCTTCTGCACGAGATCGGCATCTCACAAAATCTTCTCTCTTTCTGAGGCTACAACAAAAAACACAATCTCCTAGATTATAATCGCTTCTCAGTACCACCACAAGCTAGAACCGATTTCCGATCTTTCTTGGGACTTTAGCGTTGGAGGTGCAGAGCACGATTAAGTGGTCCCCTCAATTGCATTTTCACCAAGGCAGACTGAACATCGGTGAACATTGACTGATGAAAGTAGTCTGCCTGCCACTCATTGTGCCCATCCAATTACCCTTTGCTAGCCAATTCACCATACCATTCGCGAAATTTCAGACAGTCAGACAACAGAGTTCGAATTTGTAATGACCCGCTCGAACGAACGACGTTTTTTTTTGTTGATAGTGGTCTTGCGACATCAGAACGTCAGGAACGTGTCCTTCAGCCCCGCCTTCTGCCAATCGATGGAGAGCCCATTTCAAATCTGACCAATTCAATGGACGTTCAATCACCTCCCATCCCAGTTTTTTTTCGACGCATGGCAGGTGTGAAGGGCGGGACATGCCGGTCCAGTCCATCGTTTTGCGCTCGAAATTCTGACCGAGGGCTTCGCGTGAAAGTTAGGCGTTCTTTAGTTAGACGGGCGTTCGTCTGCTCGCCTATGGCACTCTACCTTCTGTTGGGTTTTTCAGAAGGCAGCCGTGAAGAGGCATCGTCATTGCGAGGTCCTGATCATGCTCTCTGAGCAAGAATACTATGCTAGCACGCTACCGCTCACATTTTTGAAAAAAAAAGAATCAGTGGTCGACTGGATGCCCAACTTTTCCTCCATCCCATTTTTTTGCTTGAGGTAATTATCTCACCCCGTTGCCTCTTCACTCCTGAAGCTTGGTTATAAATTACATCTTTCCGGGTAAAAAAAAGTATCCAAGCTCATTACAGGTCCCGCTAAAACGGTCACTTCTCCCTCACTTCGCTCTAGCGCTTTGTGTTGAAGGAGGAGATGCCCCTTACACAATTTTACCTTACAGCGATATAGATAAAAAAAGTGACGATCGGTTGGTGGATTGTCTCGAAGGACATTTCGACCATTGAGACAACCAACTGGCATGACTAACAGGGGCCATGTGAGGGAGCATGCACGAGACAAAGTAGGAACCGTCCAACGCATACAGTGAACTAGGACCGTCAATAGGTTGGAGCAGAAAGAAGTACTTCAATACTGGACTCAATACTACACTTTTGTTGAAACATATGAACTGCATCCTACTCCCACAGAAACTCTTCATGTAAACAGTAAACGTTTACTGCAAAGCTCCTGTCAGTTTAGAAGAAATTCCGGTGCTATTTCTGACCTACCCCTGAACTTATTTCCTTATAACCGCTAGGCCATAAGTATGTCCCACATACGCACACATATACTTGTATACTGTACTTCAAAAATCTTCACCTAATGAAATAATGATTCAATGGCAGACGAAATGCTTACCTGACGTGCAGTCTCGGCAACACCACGACCATCGAAGTAAGTCAGCTTGTAGTTGACCATTTTCACCTGGAAAAGAAAGGATGGATGTGAAAACGAAAAGCTGAGATCACTGGGAGGGAACGATGGGAACGACGGGAACGAGGGCCGAACGTGAGAAAAGGATTCGGGGGCGGCTCCATTCTACTCTGTATCTCTGATGTCTAGGGGCAGAGCCCAGGCAGGGAAGGATGACACAATGGATTGCCTAGCCTCAAATGGTGTAGAAAAGCAACTCTAATCCGAAATGATGGGAGGTTTGACTGGGTCTCAATCGGAAACGAATGTTGGGGTGGGGGGAGGGTGGACGGGTGATATGCCGACTGGGGAAAAAGCTGGTCTAAAGGGAAATTGACTTGAAGGACAGCAGACGGGTGAACGAGAATGCAAATGAGTGTCGACATTGATCATGGAATTCGAGGGCTGAAGTTGACATATTAGTTTGGCTTCAATGAGCCAGGCACAGGACAGGGAACACGATGTAGTGTGGGACTGCGTTGGACGAAATGGCGGACGTATTTTAAACAAGGGCGGAGCCGAGGTGAATAGACAAAGGAGCACGATGATTGAGGTGGTAAAGACAATCAATGAGATCTAAAAAGAGGGAACAGGTTTGGCGGTGTGAATAATGAGATTCTATTGTTTCAGTAACAAAGTATACTTCAGCAATTCAACCCGTGAAGAAATGGATTAAGATTGCCAGTTTATGAGCTTCCCACGTCCCTTCGGTTGGATAGAGATGCCCCAACCTTTCCCGACTGGCCGGCTTTTCAAGATCCCCAGTGAAAAATTTTCTAAGAAAGACTGGAGTAGGTTTCAGACCACCCCTCAAGGCCATAAATTAAATCTAACAAAAAGACAATGAGGACAAATGATCAGTCCAATTTTGCTGATTCAGTGATTCTAGCGATCGCTGTCCTTCTGATTACCCGGGAAACCGTCTGGATTGCTTGGATTTCTACAGGTTGCAACAGCGATTAGAATCTTCGAGAAAAACTGCATCTGATGAACACGATAAGAAAATAGTGTAGGAATCTCAGAAGTTTGAATACGCTGATGGGTTGGAGCTGCTTTGGAAGAGTCCTCTAACCCTCCATGAAAACCTTGAGGTAGTTTTAGAGTATCAGACAGAGAGTCAGCCACCAAAGTGGGAAAGTTGGCTAACTAGTAGTTTGAAAAAAGGTAAGGATCGCTGAGTTGGTGAGCCCGACTTCCTAGGCCCCTGATCTGATCACTTTTAGGGCACGTAAACTCGTTCTACTACTTGAATCTCTCCTTCAATGGTCTCATTCGCTAAGCAGAGCATTTTAATACTGCCGGTGATTAACAGAGTGGAATGGTCCCAGGCTGGCAGTTACCAAATGGAACTGTTTTTTTTTTCGAACAAGTAGCAATTGGTTGTCTAGCGTCGTTTCCACAGCAGCTGGCTGCTTTCTAAAAAAGGGCCACGTGGGGACAGAAGTTCATTACGAGTTGTCTTTCTCTTTGAACCGCTCAAGCCCTCAAAAACCCCATTTCTGTGAACAGTGATGTTGGGGTGTTGTGAGGAGAGAAATTCGAGTTTGGCTCGTATGCTTGCTTAGTATTACATCACCCTCGTAAATGTCCCTCCCAAACTAATAACCCCTTTTGCTTCGGAGACAATGAAGACAGCCTTTGGTCACGCAGAAGGTCAAGGTAGTAAGGTTCTTCGAAGGTTTTTTCACCCCAATAAGCCTTCCCGAAGTAGTTAAAGATCTTCGAACCACTCAATCTATGAGAGCAAGTATGACAGCCAATGCGATGACCTTGTACCGGCTTAAATGGTACGACCAAGGTTAAGATGGTTTTTTCTGATGGGACGACAGCATTCAAGGTCTTTCACTGGTCTGAGAATCTTGCTGAGACCGTCGAGAAGGCTAATAGAAGGGAGACCTCCACCATGAGGGTATGTCATGGCTGTTGAGAAGCGCAGAATTCTCACTTCCTTCAGGACGAACGTCAAGGAGTGCGCTGTTTCTAGAACGATGTACCTATTCACTCACGGTCCAAAGACAATCTTTACCTGACCTATATGGAACCTTCCCATTTCCATTGTAAAGGGCTTAGGCTGTAGCCACAGGTAGGCAGATAAGTCAACACTGCACACTTTTTTGCTGGTAAAACATTTGCGTATCTCGTATAAGAAATGGAGACCCATTGCTCACGACGTGATATTTGACTCCGTGCACGACCAAGCCATTCTAATTTCGACCACTACGATCACAACAATAAACCACACTCGACCCCTTTCTGAACAAATTATCTCCTTCTTTACCGATTTTCCCCAAATTCAATCCTATAACCATGGCCGAAACGAACCCTCAGTCGATTACCCTCAGTCGGGTGTGCGAAGTTATCTCAGTGGTAACCAAGAACCCACACCCTCCTCAGAGCAGGTGCACAACTCAGACCGTAAACTCCCTATACAAAACAGTCGAGTAGGCTCCTGATTGCCGGTATTTGGACGAATATCAAGTCCGAGTTTATCCATGATGGACAGCCGATGATCAAATAAACAGGGAACCTGATAAAGTGCAAAATTCATAGTAACTCAATGGTACATAGTTCGAAGTCAGTCAGTCAGTCAACCGACTGCTGGAACCTGAAAGCTTTTCTGATTACAAATTTTTATATGAAGGAGGTTATTTAAAGGGCACTGCAAAGAAAACAGTGGAAAACAAGATATCCCTGTAACAGGCTTGGTGGACAGGAGACAGCACTAACAAAGAACAGTAATCATTAAGTGGCTACTCTCCGCTGAAAGACCGTTACTCATTGAGAAAACCATGGAACTCCTCAATAGAACTACGTCTGACGATGAATAAAGGCACGAAATAGGAAAAGGACAAAAAACGGCGTCCGCACCGATGAGAGCACACTGGCCGACTGAATGGAGGGTGAGTGTAGCAAGTCAATAAATGCGGTGCCCCGCACTCGTTGTGATCTATGAACTTCAACCTCGTTGTCCAACAAAACTTCGACAATGACATGAATTCCCGTAAATCACTTTGCTGAAAAGGATGTTGGGTGGAACATTCACCAGAGTTTAGGTCAGCTTTTGCAATTTTGCACGTTGCTCAGGACCAAAGATTTATCCTTCAAATAAGGAAATCCCTGGTTCGATCCCTTCTCCCAATCTCCCTTCTTTTGTCCTCTGGTTTCCACCACTCCTTTAACCGTTGTGATGATAGGTTAGAAGTGCAAGTGAAGTGTGACTTATTGCGAGTAAAACCAGGTTTCACTGTGCGATCTATCACTTCGCAGTGAGCGCGAATTTGATGATTGATCATTGAGATCCGAAATAGGTTCAGGAACTTTGGTCTACCGCGAAGTTCTAGATCCCGCAACACCAGTACTCACCGAATGATCCTGGCTGGCAAATAGCTGAGGGTATCAGGAGAAACGAAGTTGGAAAAGAGATCCATGAGAAATAAAGAGTGCACCTAGAGCAAAAAAGAGTTACTAGACAGTCGGTGCGCAGGTGGAGGTGTCATGAAGAAGGTAGGATAGTTATAAATTCAGACTAGTAAAATGAAGAACGATTAAGAAAGAGAATGCTAGTGATATCGATTTACATTAGCTGCTCCGTCATACGCTTAGGAGCTTGATGTATGAGCAGTTGTTTTGAACCAAAAACGTCCGCACCGATCGGAGCATTTGGTCGACTGAATGGAGGTGTGAGTGTAGCAAGAAATAAAAAAGAAAGCTAGGTATTTCACTCTATAGGAGAACGATCTAATCTAGGTTGGGTTCATGCGTTTCTTTCGGACTCCCAACTATGATCACGGCTCACTTAAACAAACTATTCTAGGTTCACTTTATCAAACCAAGTGGAAGTTGGTGAACCTGGCGAACACGGGTTCGAATTCTGTATCGGCATTTACCTAGACCAATAGCCACTCCACGCCTCCGAATGGAAGCCGAATGCGAGGGCGTTTGACTGTGAACTTCAGAAACAGTAAGGGCGTTTGAAGGTGAACGTGTCCTATACATTAACCTGTGGGAGCCAGCCCCTGATGCTTCGCGCAAGCTAGTGCTTTCAACTGCCGAAAAGAGTGTGGCACCAGTAGACCGGTTAGGACATGAAAGATTGGCATGTCTGAGCAGGAGGTGATCCTCAGACCACGCATGCGACAGTGCCCCACTCGGCACTATACCAGCTCATCTGAGCTATGATTCCGAAAAAGTTCAATAAATAAAATAGGAATTTTCTACAAAGGGCATTTCATGTTAACTATGGACAAACCAGGTACTTTATTATCAATGGGATGTATGGTAAGTTTGTAGCAGTGGAGTTTTTCCAAACCCAGCGATGGAAATCTGTCAGCAAAGTTTGTAATACAATGGGAAACACACTGTAGAATTTGGTTCAGGATTACTAGAGAACACAGCAGAGGTAGAACTGGGCAACTCTTCATGATCGGTACCTACTTATAGAGCGCTCATGGACGGCAGTTGCTCCGAATTGTCATCATTCTCCGCCCTTTCGATGTGTCATTGAACATACGGCGCCCAAGGTCGCTGCTCGATTATAGAGAACCTTTAAAATATTGTACTGTCCAGGCTAAGTTATCATACTTACCATCTAATTACTAATAATAACAAATTATCATCCACTGGTATCTTTCGATCGAAGACATGTTGATTAAAAACGATGTTTACTTGGCACGATAAAAAAAAGCCGAGCCTTACTGAAGTTTACAAATTAGCAATTTTGACGCCTAGAGGTTAATGAGCGTCAAACTAATCGAGGTTCAGGAGCTACAGCCGGCTGCAGTAAGCTGCCTGCGTGCATGGTGTGGGACTCGGTGCGAACGGTGCAACTTCTGCTTTAACAACGTCTCGTCCGCCTGGTGTTTACGTCGACTAAGCCGATTTTGGGGCCCTTATGACGCCCTTCCTTAACCGTTTCTCGACCCAAAAGCGTAATTGCCGGCGCGCTGGCCGGCGGAGGCAGTGCTAGCGGGGAGGAGGGAGGCAGACAGTGTAAGACAAACAGTCCACGCCCCTTCGAAGGTTGTTTGTTTTCAACCCCTCGAAGGGGCGTGGACTGTTTGCCTATCTGTCTGCCTCCCTCCTCCCCGCTAGCACTGCCTCCGCCGGCCAGCGCGCCGGCGCGCCGGCGCGCCGGCCGGCCGGCCGGCGGACTATGAAAGCAGCCATTCAGACCATTTTTCAGGGACACAGGTTCATTATATGGGAAAAACTCGGAAATTACTTTTGTCATGGATTGTGCCTCCAGATAATAAATGGGAGATGAACTTTAGTTCCAATTGGGATATTTCCTCCACTCATTCGCCTGTGGAAATCTCTTGCATGATTGGATAACGACTATTTAAATGCAAACTTTCGGGCGAAGTTTCTATTTCCATGTCGATATGAGCTCATTCACTCTAACGATGAGGTCCTAGCAGTCTATGGGAACTACAAAAGATCGCCCTACGAGCAACTGAATGGAGTTGCGGAGAGATTCACCAGTTGCATTCAGAATTGGCCGATGACACGGAACATGGCGCTGGCCTGGGCGCTTGACAGCAATATTAATTGCACCTGACTCACACTCGTGTTCAGAGAATGAAAACAGTGAATTGAAATATGACAGAAGCTCCGAAAATTAGAGCAACAGAGGAAACATGACAGGGTTTGTTTGATGGCTTCGGCTGTTTTATGTTGGATGAGAAGTGGAACCAAAATGGAGATAATGAGTCGTTTTCCTCAGCAAATTTTGAAATTCGAGCCTGATTTTTAATGGAGCGCTGCTCTCAGGTGAGTGTATGAATAAACACATAAGTCTAGAATGATGAACGGCAAGAGGAAGCTGAGCTCATGCTACAAGCTCATTTGAGCTGTCTTTGCCCAGACCAACGTAAATTACGGTTCTTCGTAGGAATACCGTAGAACTACTCAATAAAATTTCGAAGTAAGATTTTGCACGGGGGCGAAAAGCTCTAGTTCTTGGCGGTCAACTTTAAAAAGAGAAAGAATTTGACCCTACTCACTCAAAGCTTGCTTCTGAGTGAGCTTAGATTAGGAGAAAATTCATAATCATGAAAATCCACTACTGCTCGCTGGAAATGGCTCAAATTCAAATCTGGTAAAGATTTTCATAAACATCATGAACAGCTTTCGTTAGCCTGCAACTTTGGGATGGCCTCTTCAGCATTACTAGTCGGTATGCAGTGAAAAGAGGAATGTGTTTAGTTTGTCGAGCGGTGCACGGCAACATAGCAACGGAATGAATGGCGTTACGAAAAAGTAAATTCATGCAGAGATACTCTCTTCATACAGCGACCTTCACTATCCATCGATCAGCTATTGAGAAAGTTTTTTTCGAAAGTGGTCCGCCTGCGAGCAAACCACTCATCTCACTTCAAATTTTATAAGGTAAGGTTGTACGGTATTTCGTGGAAAAAGTGTATTTTTAGAGATATGTACGTTTTGATACAAGTTGCTAAATGATCTATAGTCATTTATTCTCAACCACTTGGGTTCGATCCCTTCCTCATCGAACTCAACTAGGCATCCAGAATAAATCTCCCTGATGGGACGGAAGCTGTTATTTTTTGGAATGCATGGTAGAGCCACAAGTGAGCAGTCCCTTGCAAAATTTAGTCTATTCTTTTACGAAGTCCATTTGACCCTACACTCGAAAAACGGAGCATCCTCGTTTGCGAGGCCATCCTACTGTTGAAATACTGAAAAGCAAGTGTATCATAGAGAAAGGCGGAAGTTCAAGTCTCTAGACGTTGATCAATCTCGTTTGTGGGGTAGTCCCGCATTCGACTTCCTCCTAGAGGGGCGTTTTGAATGCTTGTAGGGCATGTACCATGACTTGCTGTGGTCTGCCGATGAAAAGCCAATGCTTTTTTTCTTTTCAGAAGAAGCCACCTGGTACTGCAACACCTTTGCATTCATGTGATGAAATGTTGGTAGAACTTGATAAAGAATAGGTAGAGCTTCATAGCGCTTCCAACAAGATTTATGTTTCGTAGGAGTTCAAGCTTTATGCAGCAGATGGCAGACAGTAATTATACGATTGAACAATGCAAAAATTCAATTTGTTTTTAGAAACAAGCGATTTTGATTGCTCTGCTTATTAGATAGTCACAATGTATACGATTGTAGTACCTTGATGGAGTTATTATAAACGATTTGACAATGATAACTTTTCAAAAGCAGTAAAGTTTTTGAAAAATTAAAAGAATTCCCATTCACAGCTGCCTCTTCTTGCGGAGGTGACAGTCCTCAGTAGCTTCAGGGTAAAGAGTGGATGCTGTTCATTTAACATTAGAAACTACTAACAGTGCTGAAATTCTATAGAAGGCTTGGAAAAAATGTGTAACAACAGGTAAATTTTCAAAATTCCCAGTGAACACCTCGGAGTAAAGTTCACCGCGTAGAGCTAGTTATCAAGAACGGATTCTCTTTATTATTCGATCAACCACTCAGAAGATGGTGTCGGGGCGGTTCTCGATGTATTTCTTCAGTTCTGGGATGGAACGTATCTTCTCTACATGTGCTTTCACCTGAAACAAACTATTTTGCTTAAGTACATATACTTTCGACAATTTAACTTTTGCTTTTTTTCGATCCTGTTTGGCTCAGGGAGTATGTTTTAGGAATACTACATTCAGGTAGTACCGTAATCATTACCTCTGGGAAGCCGTCATAGAGATTTGGAAACTTTTTATTCCAAGTGGCTGTCTCCGCTAAGTACAGATCAGCCCATGTCAACGAGTCTCCAACAAGATATCCTGAAAATACAGAAAGCTAGTGAACAGCATAATTTGCCCTCGTCAATTCATTGATTGTCCAAAGCGCTTTAATGAATGAACATCAGAGTAGAAATCTCCTCTTTATAGTTAATAGCAATTGTTACAACTATTTTTTCCTTTTTTCCTTGTTTCCTACATGACTCAGACGGTAGGCGCAGTTTTGAAGATATATTTCGCTCTACATACTTGCTGGGCCGATGGAGTAAAACACCAGCTCATAGTCCCACATAAGCGCCGGCCGGGGGCAGATATCTACATTGCGATACGCACAGTTTTGTAAAATATTCTTTCTAGCTGTAGAAAAATTAGCAAGCAAAGTTTTTCCAAATGAACAAGTGCCGAAGGGAAGTACGAGTTTCTCGTCAGCAACAGCTGAGAATGAGGAAGTTATAAGACCCTAAAGCTTAGAGATGATAAATTTCTCAATCTTTCTCCAGAAACGGCTCTTAATCAACCACTGTTTCATCTTTACACTACTAGGGTGGTCATCCTGTTCGCGAGCAAGACCAAATGTGAAGGGAAGTAATTTGTTCTGCAACAATGATGAATCTGCCAAATCTCTCATCGATCATGACTCTGGTTCAAGCACTGTCCCATCTCTCTACACTACCAGGGTGGTCATCCACGAATATGTGACAGGGAGCAGTCCTTTTAACGCTGATTACCTGGAGGCGTAGGAGTGGCGAGCAGAAAGGTCATCTCTACAGTTCGCGAACTATTTTGAGATGGTCGCGGTTTCTCCTTGTCTGTTACAGCAGAGTATAAACTGCTGGCAACAATTCTCAAAAAATGCAGTGCTTACTCTAAGAGCGCAGTAAACATTTTTGTGCAACCAGCAGTGAGAATACGGATCGTGGCAACTCGTCCCGCAAAGACAAAACGCTCACCTGACGGATTATTTTTGAGAAAGTTTGTCATGAATGTGAATAGTTCTCCATGGGCTGGGACAATGCTCTTCTCCAAAGCAGCCTGCGAAGATATCCGAGTCATTTATTATGCCTCAAAGTAGAAAAAGCCAGCGAGTGGCTTCATGAAATCGAATTAGCTTCAAAGCAGTTTATGAAAGGCTTGCTCAACGAAGATTGAACATTTGCGAAAATTTTACTGAAACAAGTCTCAAATGCAATCGTCTCTCGACCCACCAAATCGCCTTTTTCAAATCCAAGCAACGTCCTGATATACGGTCGAATTTCGTTGTAGAAGAAGTCCTTGAATTGATCACCGATGGCATCTACCGAAGCTTCTTCCCAAGCGTTCTTACCAGCGTAACCTTAAAAGGATACAAGATCAGAAGGACAACACTTCTGATCTCTCGAAGGATTCATAATTTTACCGAATTGTTTGGCCAAGTAGCGAACAATGGCAAATGACTGACAGAGCTGTTTCCCATCAATTTCTAGTACCGGAAGTTGACCGAATGGCATACCTAAATGGTTCAAATACTGCATAGTCGAACTAGATCAAGAAAGGCGAACATGGAGATGCTTCAGACTAGATCCTCTAATAGTCAGCATAGCGGAGCGAAAGTGATAACTCTTCCGTAACGTAATTGCAACATTGATCTTTCGATGGATTCCCCATACTTTATCATAATTTTGAAATATTTATTGAAATGACAATGCTACTAACCTTCCTTGAGTTTTGGCCAATCGTCAAACGTGACCCGCACGTCTTCAAAATCTTCTCCTGCCACGACGAACAACTTGAAATGGATCTTTACAGGACTAGGAAACCTTCCACTCCTCTTATTTGGTTGGTAAAAACAATCTCGAAAAGTTACCTGACGAATGATTTCAGCAGGCCCACGTCCATCAAAGTACGTCAACTTGTAGTTAATCATTCTGAAATGAATTGTACTACTTGTGCTTCGGGAAGGCATTATTTGCAGCAGCAACTTATTCGTACTCCTATTGCAGTCTGGCGATGCCCAGCTGAAGTGATAACGCGCTCTCGTAAAAAGAAGAAGTTCTCAAAGTACTATTCCTCTACCAAACCTCTGTAATCCCTAGGAAGAAATATACCCATGAGGATGAATTTGCCCCTATGATGTCCTTGGAGCCCAATGAGGGTTAAGACTCGGACCAGAACCCATCCAGGTTGACCGGATCATCAAGATCACTGGTGCCAGTTAATTGTTGACAGAACATTTCGAGGAGTTAGAAACGCTAATCGTACACATATTACACCCTGAACTTACTCATTATCACAACTACAAGCCCGTACGGAGGTCGAGGGAGAGCGAACTCTCTACAATTGGTTCGGTCAACTCTTTATTCAAAATCTTCGGTGGTTTTCTTTGTCAAGCGCTCTTTTTGCCTTCTTGTACGTCGTTCGCGTTCGACTTTCAGTCAACTACAAATGGAGCGGGGGATGAGCTAATCAAGCTCATGACATGAGAACTTCCCTACTTTATAAAACTTCAATAACTTATATCATTTTGTCTTCCAGTGGTACATTGGAGGCGCTGAAAAACAGAACCGGTAAATTCTGATAGCTATTCACTCCTAGGTCGACCCTGATCTTTGAAACAAACTGAATATGTTTTTTTATGCTTTGTTGCGCTGTTCCAAGCGATGAAGGGACCAGGCAAATCAGAAATGTCAGCAGAAGTCAAATAGCAGTCGAAGTCGTGGCAATCACGAGATCAACGAGAAACTTGTAGAAGTACCGATGATCACCTTGAACAGCGCACTCAATGTTTGTCATCCTTGTCGGGCGTCAAGGTTTCACAATGGAACACGCCTATTTGATGGACGGGCTGAACTATGACCGATAGCGATGTCGGCAAGGTTACTGCGCGACAATTTCTGTCATTTCCATTAGGGACCAATTCATTACACAAAAGCACCCAAGTTATTGATGTGATCAATGTAATCTCAATTTTTTGCAGTGAAAAGGTAACGAGTCACATCGGGCAACCCGGAAAAATTTTTCACGCTTAACCATTCAAGAACACGCGGTTGCGGTGTAAAAGTCAGGTTTCCAACAATGAAAACTCAGGTCCGAGCCAAATACTTCTCAGTCAGGGTTGTACCTCCTCTCAACAAAATATTCAAGAAGGATTTTTGCGCTTCTTTCTGGAAGCCTTTGAAGTTTTAGCGAAAAAGTCGGTTGCTGCAGAGTTTTCCTCTATTAATTAATTCTAGCAAACTTCGTTTTTACTTCTTACATTGTTTTGTTCAGCCTCACTGTTGTTACATTACGTCTTTCCTTCTTTTTTCTTAAGTAGTATCATACAGGAAGTTGTTATGTTTGTGAGGTTCTCGTTTCGTGCAGATTTGTTATACTTATCGATAAAGATAAAGATAAAGATGCATTGGAAGGGCTCGCAAATCATGAGAAATTCTGTGTAAAAGAGGTGAATGGGGTCTGACAGCGTGTTTCAACAGTTGTATATAAGCACTTGGTAAGTACTGTTCACTCATGTCAAAACATTCTGCTATGCAGATATAATGCGGAGCGCCGCAATCTCAAGGTCTTGCGATTCCATCGATAAGTTTTGAGACATGGATGTGAATTTTAAGGATGCTGGCTTGCGCGTTTATCTCTTGCTTCATCAGGAATGCGAGCCAGCGTCTTCGATTTGAACTGTAGGATGACTCAGCTAGCTGACTAGCTATGATCCTACTCTTCCTCACAATATGTCTCTTTCTCGGCTCTTGTTACGCTTTAACGCTTTTGTTACTTTTTATTACACTAGTACCTCTGTTACTCATGATCACTTAATATTGTTACTTTTAGTTGTCCAAGATGTTTGTTCTATTGCTCAGTGTGAGTGTATACTGAGAAGAAGGAGCGATATGTCTTCGGAACCACTCCGAACATTCCGATAGAAGCACCTTCAATACGTTTCATGGCGACAACGCTCATCTTACCACTCATTCCACCACATGACTATGTGATCGTAACAAACAACGAAGAAACGGCCCAATGTAATGCTCGAACAACCCCGAATCTTGTTTACAACTTTATAGAAGAATCCACGTCGGAAAATTGATCAGCGACTGTCGTTGCTCTTCCGCTGTAACAAAATTAAGTGCGCATGCTCCACTATCGACCTGGAGGCAGTATTTAATGAGATTGAAAGCAGACTTCCTCTGAAAACGGAAGCATGAGAGTTGGAACGACGGTCGCCCAGCTCATTTATTGCGAAATCTCTTAAATGGTGGGTGTGTATATCATGTTTGTAGAGTTGAAGGACCATCAAGTGGTCAAATTTTTTTAGGGTGATCTACTCGTTATCGATTGCGGCGCGGCGGGACGCCTATATCAGTGCGGACCATTAGTTCGTTATTAATTGTATCTTTTCTTCGGGAGTCTCTCCCTCATTGTTGTTTTTTTTGTGTTTTGTTTGAATAAAGCACTTACCCTCGTGCTCGCCTGGAACACAAGAATCCACGAAACCCACATATTGGAGATTCTACGGACAGTGGATATCGAACTTTTGACCCAAAACAATACTTGTACAGTACCGAATGGGACACTACAGGACTGCTACAGCTGTATGAATGGGGCGTTGACGAAAATTTATTGCAAGACGAACAAAAAATCTTTGGAGAAACGATATGCGGTAAATACTCCTTCGTGGTGACATGCGACCCGAAAGCTACCGAAACAGCACTTCGGTTCATCTAGACTCTGCGCGACACCTTTTAAACTACTCTATAGCATGCATCAACTCAGCGATCTTTTTTCGTGGTGTAAGAGCAACCAACAGGATACCTCATAGAACGGTCAATCAATCGTATCAATTTCGGTTCCTGCGGATGGCGTGCCAAGCTGATCGGAGGCGGAGCGAGGCGGCACGATCGAACAGTAAGAAGGTCCTGCACGACCACGGGGCTTGGTTGCTTCGAATGCGAGCGGAGCTCGCATATATCATGGCTTCTTAGTGTATCTGAATATACCTGTATTCCTCGTATACCATATATTCTGTGCTTACTTCGTATATTATATCTTCCTAATAAAGGTTAATGTGAAGTTTGTGGACGCACTCGATACTGGTAGCAGCAAGTGGTCACAATTACTGCTCCACCCGGAACAACTGCCACGCCTCACTGAAAAGAAGCGGGAGACGTACCGCATCGCAGAAATGTGCAATTCCGAAGCGGCGGAACGAGCAAACGCGATCTTGTTACGGCTTCAGTTCACGGCCGTCCTTTGTATTACCACGTCGTCGCTACTGAACTCCGCAAGGGAAGAAGACCTTTCCCACGAACTCCTATCTCCTTGTCGAACAATTATTGCTGACGAAGCTTCCCAGATCCCCGAACCCGTATTCGTCGCCATGGTAACCCGCTTCCCGTAGGCTCGTCACGTATATATAGGGGACGTACACCAACTGCAACCCCACCTGTGATGCTCACGGTCCGTCTTAGCAGCACGCCTCAAAGGACGTGGAGTATGCCGCTACTACTCAAGAGGATTATCTGCTAGCCCCGCCGGTGACTACGTTCCGTGCACATCAGCCCTCGTCCATCCATCCATCTAATACTCTGATATACGGCAAAGCGCTGGCCAGTGGAACTCCGGCGCACAGGCGCAATGATCTGATTCTTCGATTGTCCATGCCTAACCCGCGAGTGCCATTTGTACGTGTGAATGTACGCGGAACATCGTAACGGTCGTATTCCTCGTCATACTACAACGAGTACAAAGATCAGTGCTCCCGAGACATTCTTCGTGTCCTACTATCATGCGACGTACTACCTTCTTCAATAGGCGCTATCCTTTCTATGAGGAGCAGCGAAGTCGCCTCCAGGAATAGGCCAACAGGATAGGAGTGTCACTTTATACCGTCGACTCCATCCAGGGCCGCGAGATGGATGCGGCCATTATATTAACCACACGCACCGACATTGACGAGACCTCCGGCGACTTTCTGAATGACCTTCGACGGATGGACTCGCCCTCACACGCTGCGAATATGCGCAGTTCGTGCTGGAGTATCTCAACGCTCTGCACTCCCTGTCCAACTGGAGCCAGCTCGTCGAGTGGGCCGCACGACGCGACATCATCGTCGAAACATCAGAGCTATCCGACATCTTCGCATGAAGAGTACAATAGTCGACGTTGACATCTTCATCAAAATCCACTTCTTCCACTGGTAAGTAACACAATTACTTCTTTTTCTTTCTCTGTCATTACCATTCTTTTAACGGGACGGACGTGTTGGGTTGGGAAAGGAGGTGTAAACGCAACTAACAGGATAAGTCATAGAACGGTCAATCAATCGTATCATTTTCAAATCTTGCGGGTGGCGTGCCAAGCTGACCGGAGGTGGAGCGAAGCGGTACGATCGAACAGAAAGAAGGTTCCGCACGACCTCGAGGCCTGGTTGCTTCGAATGCAAGCAGACCTCGCATACATCATGGCTTCTCAGTGTATCTGTGTAGTTCCTCGTATACCACATAACCCGTGCTTACTTCGTATATTATATCTTCCTAATAAACGTTAATATGAGGTTTGTGGACGCACTCGATACAATTTTTAACTGTTGTTTAAAACAGTAATTCTAGGAATTATCACAGTCGCCGCTTCTTTACTACTCTCTACGTACTCCACCATACTATAGGAATGAGAATACAGAAGTCATGTTTCGCTTAACTGTTAAGCTCATCCTTTGCCCATTCGAGGCTTTCTTATGGATACTCAGCAGAAGTACGAGAAACCAAGACAATGAGGACATGATGCGAGAGAATAATCACGAGAAACTACATTAATTTATTTACCCAATAAAATACACTTAAAGGCACGGTTCACGATAATTTCGAGGCACGCGTTCTCATTCAAAAAGCAGAAGTATAGGTTGGCAATAGTTCATAGTGAAGAAAGCGAGAGAATTCGCCTATTTTACATTCTGTTACCCTTGTCATCCTCTGTTACTCATGGTCACTTAAGATTGTTACTTTTAGTTGTCCGAGAAGTCATATATTTTATTGCTCTGTGTCAGTGTATACTAAAAACAGGAAAGATTTCGAATAATCTGGAGTGATTAAGTCCAATAGTAGGCTGACTCGCCATCTGAAGTCCAGTAATAGACTAGTATTCTTTGAAATCTAGCTTTATGGATAGACTGAAGACCTCCTGGGAGTACGATTTCTTTCGAATTATATTTTTCAAAATGAACAAAGACTTGCAAGCAGCGCAGTTCCGTATCCACTTCGTACTCATATGATAAGGAAGCAATCATCTCTGAAAATATGCCTTCCTGGAAGAAATTGAGGTCTTATATCGAGAAATAAAATGCTCCGAACGGTGGCTCCCTAGTTTTTTTTCATGTATGGGCTTTCATGAAGCCCATACATGAAGAAGAATGTTAGAAATATTATCTCTGGGATTTGATGACTTTAACTCTGGTACACCAGAAACAATAATAAGAAGGTTTCTCTCAACTTCTCGCTAGGGACGCTGATGATGGTGACCCCGTATCAGAGGCTTGATACAATTGAGAAGCCTGGAGTGGTGAGACAAATCCTTTCGAACACTGCCGGGCTCTTGCCTTGGATCATCATTTTCAACATGTAACGCGAATTGAGTTCCCTCATATCGCAGCTGTGATTCTTAATACCATCCATAACGCGACTGCATTTCGTTAGATGTGCGACTTGTACATTAGTGAAGAAATTAGAAATATAAAAAGCTCAAACCTTAAAGTGTTCACAGCGGATTTCACAGATATGTTTACTAATTTGGAACATGACCTCATTATTAAAAACGTCAAAATGTTGATGAACCTATGCTTTGGAAACGCGGGTAAAGATAAGATCGCAACTAATGGATACTATGTTTACTACACGGATGGTAAGGAAATCAAAAGAGGGCATAGGGTATACAGTAAAGTTGATCTTATATACTACACAAACTATATGCTTATGAATAGTTACTGTAGTTTGGAGGCCATATATACAAACAAAATAAGGGAGTCCCTCAAGGTGGTAATTTCAGCCCATTGTTGGCAGATCCTACATTGTCTATGATGGAATTTAACTATAACAATAATAATAAATTAGCTTGTAATAAATTGTTCGTTCCATTCAGATATATGGATGATCTCCTGATAATACATAATCAAGAAGAATATGAAATAGAAAATTATATTAATTATATCTATGAAGGTAAACTTGAATTCAAAAAAACAAATTTTGATGAGTGGAATAGCAATTACTTAGATTTGAATATTAGAATAACTAATAATAGAATACTCACCAGTTTATATAACAAAACAGATGATTTTGGTTTTAGGGTTCTAAGATTCCCACATTATAGCACCAATATTTCCACTAATACCAAAGCATCTGATCTATACAGAAACACTTAAGATAGCTAACACTTGTTCATTATTAGAATCATTTGTTAAAAAAATAGGTGAAATGGTTGATGTGTTAAATTTAAATTGTTATAAAAATGAATTTATTATTGTCAATATAATAAAGTGTTTATATAACAATAAAAACATTTGCTATAAATACAATACGGACAGTGATATTGCACGAACAAAAAAATTCGTAGAAGGTATAGTTAGGGACACCTAATGGGAAAATTGATGGGTATTATCATTCATACTGATTGCTAATATTTACGTTACTATGAAGTGTTTCACATAATCATATATGCACATATACATACATACATACATACATACATACATACATACATACATACATACATACATACATACATACATACATACATACATACATACATACATACATACATACATACATACATACATACATACATACATACATACATACATACATACATACATACATACATACATACATACATACATACATACATACATACATACATACATACATACATACATACATACATACATACATACATACATACATACATACATACATACATACATACATACATACATACATACATACATACATACATACATACATACATACATACATACATACATACATACATACATACATACATACATACATACATACATACATACATACATACATACATACATACATACATACATACATACATACATACATACATACATACATACATACATACATACATAACATACATACATACATACATACATACATACATACATACATACATACATACATACATACATACATACATACATACATACATACATACATACATACATACATACATACATACATACATACATACATACATACATACATACATACATACATACATACATACATACATACATACATACATACATACATACATACATACATACATACATACATACATACATACATACATACATACATACATACATACATACATACATACATACATACATACATACATACATACATACATACATACATACATACATACATACATACATACATACATACATACATACATACATACATACATACATACATACATACATACATACATACATACATACATACATACATACATACATACATACATACATACATACATACATACATACATACATACATACATACATACATACATACATACATACATACATACATACATACATACATACATACATACATACATACATACATACATACATACATACATACATACATACATACATACATACATACATACATACATACATACATACATACATACATACATACATACATACATACATACATACATACATACATACATACATACATACATACATACATACATACATACATACATACATACATACATACATACATACATACATACATACATACATACATACATACATACATACATACATACATACATACATACATACATACATACATACATACATACATACATACATACATACATACATACATACATACATACATACATACATACATACATACATACATACATACATACATACATACATACATACATACATACATACATACATACATACATACATACATACATACATACATACATACATACATACATACATACATACATACATACATACATACATACATACATACATACATACATACATACATACATACATACATACATACATTAAATACATACATACATACATACAAACATACATACATACATATATACATGTATAAGTACTTAAAAATTTACATATACGCATTTATGCATACTAAGTACATGCCTAAACTCCTATCTGTGCTTACATATTTTTTACATGCTCTAGTAACAATTTCAAATGGACGTATTATAATATCTGACTCCTTTAACATAGACCTTTACTTGTTGTGGACCTTTAAAAACAAAGCATCTACATTGTGTATTTGAAATGTTTCAGTTGTTCCATACTACTCTTCCTACTTCTACTCATCTACTTGACTTGATCTTTTCTTTCCTTTTTGCGTTTAATTTTCACTCTTTCTCACACAACAGACCGTATTTTCCATTCTTGTTTTGTCATCACTTAGTCACTGACGAGCCTTGGGTGATGACAGATTTTGGTTCGTATGACTAAGAGGCGAAACGAACCAAAATATTTATGTATTTTTTAGTACTACCTGACGTAGGAATAATTCTTAGTTAGTGTTTACGAATTGTAGTTCTTCATGGCTTATTGTTCGTGTGGCTCCATACGTTGATCGTTTCCATACCATCAAAGATTTGACCACTAGATCCTTGTGACTTGACTCTTCTCAGCTCCATGCCAATTGTAAATCAGTGAGCAAACCAAAATAATCGCTGGTCACCGGGGAGTAATAATAGACACCACTCCAGTGCAACGCAACAAACTTTACAAAGCAATGTAATGCCTCAAAAAGTGGTTCGTTCAGAAGTTCAAGGGTCATGAGCCACTATGAGCCACTATGATCTTTCAACGCAGAAGATGCAAAAAACCAAATAGACTGGATCGGTGTATATAAGAATACCAACAGGGAACGATAGTGCTAACAACTGCACATGAACCAGTCAGAGGCGAAAATGATTTATTCTCACGTGGTCTTGCCGTTTCGCCAATATACTCATCACCGCACTCGCGATAAGCGGTATTTTGGACGACCCCAGGCACATTGCATTCTTCTTGCCAAGAGGACAGATCACACAGTTTGACTTGGCATAGGCGATCGCTAGACCAGTTTTGTACCAGGCACTGCTCGAGTTTGAAGGGTGGCGCAACTGAATTTTCCAAACCTCACCTCTCCAGAGATTTTCCAGTGGTATTACTGGCTCCATCAGAGGAAAATGACAGTACAAAGAGAACATCGCTCTTTTAATCCCTCCATATCTTCGTGTTGTAAAGCCATTCAATTGGGCAGCACTGAGTGCCATTCTCAATCACACTTTTCGCTCATGCTCTCCAGTGCATACCTTCTCAGCAACGCGCAACATTTTCTCAGAGCCGATTCGTCTTGCCACAAAAGGATGAGCAAGGAGACAGCGGACAATAACAATTTCGAGGTTGGGCTTCCTGTGCCACTCCTAGCAATCGTGTCGCACCGTAACTTCGCTCGGGAGTTCAAGAGGGGTAGACGATTTACAGTACGTTTTAACTCGATAAGCTTCCACTGTGCATCTGTTACTACTGTTTTGAACAGACTGTGAAGCGATCATCGCTGTACTCGCAATAGAGTAAGGGAAAGGCTCCGGTATGGGCGCTTCTTGCCCACAAGTGCTGTTGCCAAAGTAGGTGGTGGTCGTTAAGTCGCGCCAAAACAGCATTAAGGAACCATGCGATCTTCAGCGGCTGAAAATCGGAAAACCAATCGAGACCGAGATTTCTAAAAGGCGAGCAAGGGCTTTTTATGGCTGGTAACTTCTCCTTCTACTAATTTTCAATTTACAGCGGCACTTCAAAACGACCCATGTCTTTGTGGTCTCTGCTCGTGGCATTATGAAGTCAAGTTGAAACAAGAAAAAACTAAAAGTGTCTTTCTAAGTCTTCTCATAGACCCATCTGGACAGGCTCGCTCTAACCGCTGCCATCAATCCTTTGTAAATGAACGGCAAACAACATTCTGCTTTACTGGCAGATGCTCCATCGCAATTTTTATGAACTGAGAGGCATTAGATCCCATCTCCAGCAGCAGACGGGTATGTTAGTGTGCGTGTACACCAGAAGATGGGTAGAATGATTTACTGCCGGCTTCTTAACTCTTATACCTTCTCTCTTAAGCATCAATGTTCGACTCTCGATGAATCTTGGCATGGCTTTATTATAAAACTTTTTAAAACCTGCCGCCAAGACGTTAAATAAGTTCTTATCAACTTACGTTTCGGCGTAATCGCCTTCTTCAGAGTCTCGAGGAACAACCGGACGTTTGGACGACCGCTGCATTCTCTCTTATTCTCTCTTCTTGTTCTTCTCTTGCGCACGTACGCCACCCCTCTACAGGATAGAAGCAGAGTTCTCGGTCGTAGATCATATCGAAGAGCTTACATTACCATCGCTTTGAACACATCGCCTATTTACGTCGATATTTGATTCTATCGAGATTCTGATATGCATGCATTCATCCTTCAACTTCAATGCTACTGCGTGCCCTAGCCGATTACTTGAAATTATTCTTGTAGACGTGTTCAACAGCCATACATCGTTAACATGCTCAAGGTGACAAACAACTTTCAGAAGAAGTTGCAAAATCGCCAGTATTATCCACCTGTCTTCGTAAGAACTGTTGATGACTTCAGTTTGAAGATCACTATGTGCGGGATACCGTCTGCGTCCACAGGGGTTCTACCGAAGATCGTCTCGAGAATTCGCTTAGAACATGAGACTTAAATTATGTGAGATTGGTCAGAATCAATACATCCACATTGTCGAGCCTTGTTGAATTTCCAGGCATGCATCAGCAGTAAATTTCTGCCAACATTTTCTTCCATGTGGAAATTGACTTAATACATGAGCAGCAAATCCTCTACATTGCACCACCAAACGAATAATTTATTGAATGAATCATAAATGCATACAGAACAAAACCTTGATACTGAACACAAAGAATGGCCAAGTGAATAGATCAGGTTGCGTCCGTGGTGGTCGTCCAGCAGGGTCGAGTGGAAGCAGAATGACATGGCTTCGATCTGAAGAGATGATATCGGATGGCCGACGTGGCATCGAGCTGGTGATGTGGCTGTCCCATTGTCGTGGCGGATGAACGGGAAATACGCGTTCTCCACTTTGAAGATCTACTTTTCCCGCCTTATCGAGCCACACGAGAAAATTTTTTTTATAGTTGAAAGGTTGAGAAGAAAGAAGTATAAGATATGGTTTCAATGGTGGCAGACGGATGTAGAGTCAAGACCGAGTTCCAGAACCATGCTCACTTAAGCCAATCAATCCGTCTATCCTTCAATCCGTTCTATTAAAATCAAACTACTCTGGGAGGATCGAAACATCGCTACCGGCTGCCCACCGAAAAGTCGTATAGGCCACATACGGTTCCTGAACGTCAAGAATTTGAATGGAATTTGAATGCGGGGGCCCATTCCAATAACAGAACTGAAACACCAAAAAACAATCTTCCCTCTCAATTCAATGCTATTCTCTTATTACTCTCCCATCTTTGAAGCTCAATGCCTCAAGGATTACTGACTGGCACGTGATAAATACGTGAGTTTGTCGTTGGGTGGTAAACGAGGAGGCAACCCTTTGTGACCGAAAATCGTTGCAATAACCGAGTCGCTTTTGCCACGAATTTCATCTGAACTGATTGGGAAAGGATCTTTTCATGTCGTACCGTTTACTCTTTCTCTTAATGTTTCATTCTAGAGGTTGTTTCTTCTATGAAAACAAGTTTAACTGTGGTGACCCAGATGGCAGCCGGTTCTATTGGCAAGCTCTGAGAAAGTATAAGCTTCATTTTTCCAGACGGAATTCCAAGGGAGGAGGAATAATGGTATGGGCGGCAATTTCTTCTCGTAAACGTCTTCATTTATGTTTGTTCCGAAGGAGCTTGACTGAGTGTTCCAATTATCGAGTCGTACTGCGCCGTGCTCTTCTTCCTTTCTGGCGCCAAAATCGGCAGCAAACCCTTGCATTTATGCAGGATAATTCCCCGATCCACGTCAGCCGTAGCACCCAGGCCTAGTTTCGTCGACACCCAATCGACGTTTTGCTGTGGTCGGCTAACAGCCCTGACTTGAATCCAATAGAAAACGTATGGGGATGAATTATAAAAAGGATTCATGAAGGAAACAAGCAGTTGGAGGTTCCAACGGGCTGAAGGAAGCAATCGTCAACGGTTGGGGCACCAAGTCAACCAGGAACTCACTGATAGCCTTTACTTTAGCTTAGACAAACGTATTTTTAAGGTACCTGAAGTCATGCGGCCTAATTGATTATAACTCCCACAACTCCCTCTCTCTGTTACCATTTTACTAGTGAATAAGTTGATTTGGTAGCAGCGCTGTCATTTTGAAACATGGGCGAGGTGACTTTTTTTTCTGAAAAAGTAAAGGGGTAACTGCCCATGTTCTCAAGAAGGAACTTACTGTTGGCCTACAGTTACGGTTTGAATAGAGTCCACTTTCTATACTCTTTCTGAGTTGCCCTGGAACGTAAGCTCTGCCGAAAAATTCATACTGACTGTATCATTATCTGAAGGAACAGTTAACGATAGAAATGGTTTCTGAGTTTTCCCCTTAGAAGTACCCAGCGGCCACCCGGGGTAACAGGAAGGACGCTGTCGGCTCGCAGACCTGAACAGCTAGGGCACAGAGGGAGCCCCATTACCGGATCGCCCGAATGCCCCACCTCTCGACCGATGTGTCAACGAGTGGGCGACACAGACGTAGTGAGACACATTGTATAGCTCGTCCGAGCGCCCCACTCTTCTTCATTTTTCTGGTCTCGTTGTCGTCCAGCCCCCTTTTTAAGAGTTTTCGAAGCCTTTTTCGCTTTGGAAACACCGATTCTTGCACTTTCTTCACCTTCATCGCACTACTTTCCATCCAATCTTCCATTTTTCGTCATAATCTGGATTACACAAAATTATCGTGAACTGTGCCTTTAGCATAGTGTTTGTACACCACGTAGTCGAATTGAAACCGGAAACGGGCCTCTACCGAAGGAGATGCTCAATGACGTGCATTTCATTGCACGACTTTTTTTCTTACTTATTACTTTCCGTCTCCTTCTCATAAGAAGATGAAGAGCGCATTGGACGAGTGCAACATTCGATTTCCAACAAGAGTCGTGTAGATTTTATGCGTGCAGTATTCATTCATTTATTAAGTACATGTATAACTGAAAAGATACAGAGCACAACTCGAATAATAATAATAATTATAATAGCATAATAATAATGCAAAAAACCAGTGGGCGGAAGGCGGACAGCTCGTCGTTCCTGGGCATGTGCCATATCTAAAATATTCCCGCAGTACGTAGCACGCTCAGAGTATATGAATATGGCACAAGCCCTTAACAAGGCATGAAAGAGGGTCTCGCGACGAAAATCAAGTGCATGGATGGTCCAGTAATATCATCACGAAACCGAAAATATCCTAATAGAGCACTAGAACAACGTGCGTACGCAAAGCAGTTTCGCAGCGAGTCTTCAAAGAGAGCTGACATACCCAATATGGGAGCAAAGTGAACATCGTGTACATGTCAATTGATTGAAAAAGGATTGTTTCAAGTAGTAATCGATCGATAGTCGTATAAGCGTTGGATAAAGGAACGAGGACAAGAAATAGAAATTTCGCAAACAAACAAATGCCTCACAAGTAATCAATTCAATCATATTCCAGTCTCGCTCTGTAAGCAAAGGCGATTTCGCTGGTACCGCTAGAAGTACAGCACCGAACAAAGCAAAGCAACAGACGGACTGACTGAATTTGCACTTATAAGACACCGGCAGTAAGCCAAAGTATTAGTGGGCTGTCCAACGATGCTCTCTCGACATCATTCGATCTCAACTTCCGAAGACAATATGATTATTCAATAAGTACAAGGCAAAGAATAGGAACGACAATCAACAGTTATATACAAAGCATTGCTTGTAAGCTTAGTACTTCTGATTTTACACGATTTTTGAAGTTAACGCAACTATATGGATGGAGTGATCGCTTCCGCTGGCACGACTCCAGAAGCGTTACTTGAAGCAACGATGGATAAGTACAAGACAACTCGTATCGCATGCAACTATCGTTGTCCTTTACTCCTCATCTCGCAGATCTGGGTCGCCTCGGTCGCGATGAAAATTCACCGGTGGAGAGTGGAGCGGTTGCACATGCTGAATTCATTCCAAAATTGGAAAAATCAACAATGGTAATCCCAAATATCTATGTAATTAAAACCGTACTTGATTCTGATTAATATTCACACCAAGAAGATTATGATCACGTTGTTGATGCAAAGGAGCAGGTTGTGGCAGCGGATCAGAAGCGGCAGCAGCAAGGCTTGGATTCGATTTCGACTGAAAGTAGTTTACTTTCGACACTAACCTAGTTCTGATATAACGATTAGAGATAACGGCACGACCATAAGGGAAAAGGAGTTCTAATTAGTTCTTCCGACCATGGCGACGCCGATATCCCTATCTCACCCTAACGAGCCTTCCCAGAAAATTCGTGAGTTTGATGCTGAAAGAATTTCTACAGAACCCCACCCTTCAGAAATCTAGGGGGTTTATATTATAGTTAACCAGCCTGCTAAAAAATAACAGTGGATCACTTCCCGATAAGAAAGGGCAAACTATACAAACGTAGTTCCTTAAACATGTCTCCAATGAAATTCGGATCTAACCATTCATAACAGATACGGTTCAAAGGACTACGGTACTGATGCATTACTTTGAGGGGGTATTCTTCGTAAGTAAGGTGGCCGCAAGAACAATGTTGTATGCCAAACTTTGTAGTCGCATTATTTACCTTTACAATAGGACACGCGAAGTCAACGTGTCGACTCCGTGCTTCCTCTTTCTCCCATGAGCAGTGGACGAACGGGCGTTGCACATAGTTGTAGATGACTAGAAAAAGAGTATTAGGACTTTCATTGTATAAAATTCTACTTAGTTCTAAAATATCAGGAATTAGAAGAGACTGGGTCATGCAGGATTGCTCAAAAAGCATGCAATCAAGAATACTGAACAGCCCCTTCCTGGATAAGAGGTGGGAGGAATTAGTTTATGACTGGAATAATAATTCTACATTTTATCTGCTACGAAACTTAAACCGATGACGAAGTCACCCATACACAGATATTTTCCACTCAAACGAGAATAGCCCGCTGAATTTGGAGCTATTCTCAGCCCCGGTTAGGAAAGAGCACTCCAGAGCAAGTCGATGGGGGAGATCTTGGCAGCCACCAAGGGCTACAGGAGGGAGAAATCACTGTATCTCCGACATTTTCGAGGTATATTTCATGCACTCAAAGGAAGGTGTGGGTAGTCGTAGGCATGGTATACATAGAGGCTTTTTTGGCAAAATAAAGGCAAATGTATTGGTCAAGATAAGAACACCCATAGGAAAGCCACAGCTATACTGCCATATACGTTATGCTCTTTAAAGTACCAACCTTCAGCCTTATTGAATCGCTTCTTTACTTTCTCCTTGTGCGTCGGGTAGCCCTCCATTCCGAGCCGGATCTTCTTCAGACCTCTCGACTTCAATACCTAAAGCTCCATGTTGTGATTCTAAGAGACACACACTATACATATTACTGAATCGATACATAATGAACATGAATTCAATGTTCTACCTGCTTTGCACAGTCTCGATTCTCGGCGTACTTGAAGAACTTGTACAAATGCGAGCTGTACACCACATGAGTGGTCTCTTCACCCATTTGTGGTGGATACTCATCATCCCAATCCACTACATCTTCATCGAGTAACACAACTATGTGACATTCGCGCTCGCCATGCTGAAAAAGCCCCCAATTATAAGTTAATTATGCACCTTATTAGACACGCAAATTTAGAAAAGCTTCTATTGACCCACCTCTGTGCTTGCAACTAATTGTGGAAGAATGATCTCTTCCAGGAAATTCGAGAACTGCTCTCTGGCTCCTTCATTCGACAACTCGTGCAGAAGCGCATGCAAATTTTGACATCTGTAACAGGAATAAATATAAACTCACAGCCAACACCACAACTAACACTATACGACCTAAATCTGCAAAGCGATAGTGTGGCAGAAAGTCCGAATCGAAGAACTTTGCAAGCCCCCTTGAATCCTCCGAAAATTCAAACAGAAGAGTGGGAAGTTTTTCCGAAAATTCAAACAGAAGAGAGGGAGTTTTTGGTGGCTTGTCAGCGGAGGAGGTAAAAAAAACTCTCAAAAAGAAAGGAAGCTTTTTTACCGCTGTCAATGGAAAAAATTGGGCCCCTGACGGCAAATTCTCTTTGCCAAAAAGTGAAGAGAAAACAATTAGTTGAATAATGTTACTCACTTTACTGTACTTGCATTGAATGGGATGAGAAGGTAGTCGCAAGCGTCGCGCAGTTCTGCCACAGATATGTTCGGTGGACAGCGCATCTGACCATGGGTATAGTACTCCAATGCGACTCGGAAGCACGCAGCAGTTGTGCCATCGGCCACCTGGAAAAGATGTCATTAAACGAGACAAAAGACCAGGCAAAAGAATCTGAATATTCAGTTTCTGCGACCATCGCTCCTTCCATTTTCCTTGCTATAACATTCGCAAAATCATCTGGGTGAAACTGTACGATTGTGAATCTAAAGTAGCCTTTCGAGAAAACTTTT
The DNA here is from genome assembly GCA_000469685.2 of Haemonchus contortus. Classification (NCBI taxonomy): domain Eukaryota; kingdom Metazoa; phylum Nematoda; class Chromadorea; order Rhabditida; family Trichostrongylidae; genus Haemonchus; species Haemonchus contortus. Next base: position 33,859,286 of record LS997563.1, on the reverse strand, counting down.
ATATCACTCGAAAAGGCAGAGTAAGCCACAGACCCGGTAAGCAGTGCTTGGGGTGTGGTGCAGTAGGATCAAATTTGTCGCGTCGCGGCGAGAGGAACGCCGCGCGCGAAAGAACATAGCAGAATGCAGCAGCAGTTAAGAGAGACAGGAACAAAGGAACTAACAGTAGAATCATGCTTAAAATAGTGATCGCATGCCGATTGAGCTGTATGAAGAACGCTAGAGTTGTGAGAACGACGAAGCGAAGGATCCGCAACAGCCGCGTGCGGAGAATCGATTACCAAAACCGATCCTACTGCCCGTCTCCCGCACGTCAGTATTAACATGGTAGCAAAAAGCAATAGAGGCCTCACCACAAATTCGTCCCTCTCATTCGGAGTAACCATATCTGCGCCTGCTCCTCTGGCGTCACGCATAGCGAACATTCGCCCGAGCATCGTGTCTGGGTGGGCCGTCAAAAGTTTTTGATCAAGCAGGAAACGCATGTCGTCACACACCAGACAGACTTTGTTTTCTGAAAAGATGGTTTTTTAGGAATGATCAAAGTCGAATTATCTGGTAATTCACAATCACTCTCCCACGTTTTACAGTCGAGCATATTCCATTTGCATTGCAGTGATTAAATAATTCTGTTGCAATTATAGTCGCGACTAAATTTGGTGTCAGCCACAGAAAATGTTTTATTTATTCATTTGCTTTATAGACTCCGAGTTGACCTCACTCAAAACTTTAGAAAAAGTACCATTATGTAGCTACATTTAAATGACGCGATTGTATTAACGCTAATTAGTTTTATCAGCTGATTGCTCCTTCCAAAAAATAGCCCTGAAGGAACTTCCTTCAACTTAAAACACAGGAGTGGCTAGGCGTCCTTATGCGACTAGGAGCTCGGATTTTCGACTTGCGACGTCAGTGTTTCCCGTAAATCTTCAAGGCATGAGGGATTGGGAGAGGGGAAGGAGAGGGGTGGAAGAGGGCCAAATAAAAGACAGCTCTCGTCTGAAGTAACAATAATGTAGGCATCCCAGTTAGCTGCGTATAGCTGCTCGACGCTATCAAAGTATCCCTCCGTTGCTGATTTAATGGAGCACCATTCCATTAAGCAAAGTAACAGTTTTGCAGGATAACAAGATTATGGCATGAATAACAGATTATCACGATACGAAGAGTAGCGCTTTATCGATGTACAAGTTGAGGCTTGAGGTTACGGTAACGTTTTGCAGCAGCAATTCAGTCGAGAATGGATGAGTCGGTACTTTTTCTTCAAGTAACGTCTTCACATCGGAACATGAGAATAAATTTCCGATGAGTTGCCATCTTTCAGTGAGACATATAGGATAGACTATAGCATAACGTGGAAATTACAAAAGAAAGTCTGTGGAGCTGAACTAAACCCTTCCTTCGCTCGACACATTCGAACAATATCGGTAAAAGATACCGATTGTCAGAAAAAAGCTAAACCCACTTTCTCCGGGCGAGAGGTCGATTGTGGTACCATTTTGACGAGCGGCAAGTTGAGACATGAGCGACTCGTGAGCCGGTCCACCAAGAGACATTGAGCGCTGACCGCGATACACGGATTGGTCCTAAAGTTGGAATTATTTACAAAATACTACATCAATACAATGAGAATTGGCATAAGAGAGAAGTGATCGAATGAAAACGCCTATGCGGCGGTGCTCGGCACAGCTTAGAAGTGGCTGAGGCCCTAAACCGCTATGTGACTGACGGAATAAGTCGTTCTCGGAAATGGAAAATAGCCTACAAAAACAAATATCTGTAATGCATGATTACTGAAAGTATGTAAACACGGTGTGCACGGATTGATAGAATATCTAACCCAAACGGAATAGGAAGGCCAGAATTTAAACTGTTCGGTTTTATTCGCAAATCTTAAATAAGATTGAGTCCTCCCTGTTCATGCATGTAACTCAAAAGGAGCTTTAAAAACAACCAACAAGCATCTCAAAAATACAACGTACATCAAAGTAACCAAGAAGATCCAGGCGAAGTCTATCTGCCATCTATTTTTGAAAACTATTTCTTATAAGCTGGCTGTTTTCTTGTTAACGATATTTGAGAACCGAAGCTTTAAGATTTATGAGCGATATATCTATGATATTTCACTTAAAGATAAAGTGAGGCCTGTGAGCGATTTGTCTAATTTGGCGAGTAAATGAGTGATTGAGGTGTTGTAAGATCAGTCAGAAAAGATATAACTCAAGATTTCTTGAAGCTTCAAGAACAAATTAATACTCTAGAAGGTAGTTGTAAAACTACCGAAAACACAAGGATAGCTTGGAAAATACGAGTTAACGACAATCCAGCTGCCAAACATTCACCCATCCATCATTTCCCATCGAAAATGAAAAACGTAAACCAGAACCGAAATTACTGCTTCTCAACCTACGGACCATACGAATATGTAACAAAATAAAGTGGCTAAAGTTGTTTCCTCGTCGTAGTTGGTTAGCTTTGAAGCAATACACTTATTCCAAAAGATTCTTCCTTTCTTCATCACTTTCACGCCATAGCCCTTTCAGATTACGGTCCCTCCACTTATCATACTTCAGCGTTTCATTGTCATAGTGGTACCAAGCTAGACTTTTTTGAAAAAAAAAATTCTCGCTTGATTTATTAGGCAGATTTTCGAAAAAAAAAAGCCAAACTTTAGTTTCGCATATGATCTCATTTCTCTCTGTTGATCGGATCCCAATATGGACGATCAGACCTTTCATGACTATGCAACAGTACAGAGCACCCAAAAATCAGTATCTGAGATCACCAAAAGCCAAATGCATTCACGATTTTGGACTGAAGTTGATAGAGCGCATGATTTTTCCCCGATGTATGGCACTTATTTTATATGCCACATGAGGTTTGTTGGTACAGACAAGGATTAACATTCGAAATTGCATAAGTAGGAGCACGTCTTTTTTTGTGATACGAAATCGCAACCTGGGTAGAGAGTACTAGTTGAATATGCGTAAGCCGGAAGGCAAAACAGCGCACTTGAATGTCAACCAGAGTTACCTGTGAGAGACGGAAACCTAGCGACGGGTAAATAAAGAGACATAAATCAGCCCACACAACATTAATGTCGTCAACAAAACTCTTGTTACTACTAATATCAACCATTCATAACAACTTCACACTACAAAAACCCTACCGTCTAATCATGAATAGACACTAACGCTCGCAATTAATATCGTCAATAAGATAAGCTGAGTGTCGAAAACAGTAAAATCTCATTAGAAGTTACTTTGAATGAAATGAAACCATAAATCAATACATAGAACGCAACCCTCTGAAGAGTAGCTGGTGGGAACACATCAGGATTAGGGCGATTACCTGTCAGAAAGGGAGTCTCCGCACGTTATCCACTAAAGCGATTAATTCAAAGGATCTCACTTACTACGACTGACAATGAGCTTTGATTACCATAGACTTATCTTCGTCGCAAAACTGCACAAGATGATATCTCTTCCTTTCTTTGATACTTCCTACTCAGTTCTCCACGTCAACTTCTGTGAAACATCACTCCACTTTTGCAGACATTTCACCATCTGCTTGTCGATCACATTCATCATAACAAACAGAAAATCTACTCCGCTTTCTCAGAATTTTTACTAAAGCGCTGGACCAAAAAACCAGCTGCTGCTCTGAATTCTCGGATCCAAGAAGTAGCATGAGTGATGAGATGTGGCATGACTAGAGCCACTCACACCATGGAAGGAATAGATTATGACGGGAATCCTCATTTCAGGCGATTTGTCCTGGTCCCTTCAATGGAATCGAAAATTTAGCACAAGTTGCAACCACTGAGACGTCTAATTAAAACGCAGAGGGTTTAGCTTTTTAGATCTTTCAAACCGAAGAAGGGTTGCCGAGGCTCCCGATTTCTTGAATCGAAGAATGTTGCCTGGAGAGTTATCGGTCAGAAATTTTTCATTCAAATTTTATGTGGATTACTTGCAGTAAGGGAAGAAAGGATAAGAGAGAATGAATAGAATAGGACTTTAGCTAAGCCTGAAAGGCTGCGTTTAATAAAGAGCAAAGTGTTGCGTCATCAGAAACTACGGAACACTTCTCCCTAAACCATCATCTCTTCGTTCGGTCTCCTCATTTTCTTCATCTTCACACGAACCAGCTCACGCAACAATCATTCATTAGGTCACCGAGAAAAAAATTATCACTCGCATCCTATCGTCCTAAGCTTCAAAACTCGAGCAGGTGTTTCAGCTAGGCAGCAGTTTTCGCAAGTGACAGACAGGTGGATAAAAAATCAAGCTGATAGGGGAGGCAGGTGCTCATGGAGCAGAAGTATTTCGAACCATCTCGGGAACACATCGATTTGCATCAGGAGTTCTGAACCATTAATTGCTGAAGCGAATGGAAACTGTAGTGCCAGGGCTTGAGCTATTATAGTAGAGGGGATTGTTTACGAACGTTTCCAGAATTGTTCACAGCTTTCCAGCTACATCGCCATTTGACGTAGGAACATACAAAAATAGAGATCCCGAGCATAAAAACAGCGCTTAAGTCTGTACCATTCTTAGCAGTAGCTTGCTTCATATGAAAGGCCTTACGTGTTCGTGGAAACAGATTCAAATAGGTCGAGCCATACTGACGTAAACATTAAAAAAAATTGGAGAAATGAAAGTAGTTCTGAGCAAATTGAAGGAGATCTATTCTACAGGGAAGGAAAATTCGGAAAGAATTCAACAGCTCCAACTCACAAGAGAGATCTAACTCATAAACAAATGTGCGATTGTCGGCAAGAAACAGGAAAAATCGCAACTGTTGAGAAATTGCTATCGAACGCTCCTCTTGACTTTTAAACGCTGGGCAAATGATAAATATCCACCCTGGGCTTTGTGAAAAAAATTTGTCATTATCAGTGAAGGTAAAAATCGACAATTTTGGAATATCATTCGGTAAGGAAAGCGACATTCTGAAACGAATCATTGATTCAAGCTAACCCCTGAATGTAAAAATAACTACTAACTTGCCGAATAAGCTCAGTTCATAAGGGTGAATCAAATCCAACCCGAGGTTGTCTGACGTAAAATGAAGTATTATAATTACCAACATCTGAAGAGTATATAAATAAAGGAGAAATCCACCCTTCTTCAGTTCAAATGCACTTAAACTAATAAACGGGCTGGAACTAGGACTTTCTGAGAAAATAAGTAAGGACAATTACTCTTCTCAACTCGCTTTATTAGTTTTTGAGATATGAACTTTGGAAATGAACTCTTATAAGAGCAGTGGTTCGCTCTTCCGCTGAGCTCCCAGAGACAGAAATGGTGAACAGCGGCTCAGCCACTGCTGGAATCTATTCTACATGGTAAAATCAAATTAATTCTGTTGCTGTACACATATATGTACTGCACCATTCCAAATGAGAGACAAATGCACCCCGAAAGCAGCTATAAAAAGTACCCTAAAATTCCATAGATAAGAGCGGGTGAGCCTTCCGGTGAAAAATTAATTGGAAAAAATCGAAATTGAATGCAGTCACCCCTCTAACTTGATGGATGGGTAAATTAAACCTCGAGGAAGAAGTTAAGAAGAAGCTCCGCCCCTCAACTCTAAACCCCGCCCACTTAATAAACAATTCATATAGAAAAACAGCGATTTTTACGGATCGCTGTTTTTTTTATATAAATTGTTTATTAAGAGGGCGGGGTTTAGAGTTGAGGGGCGGAGCTTCTTCTTAACTTCTTCCTCGAGGTTTAATTTACCCATCCATCAAGTTAGAGGGGTGACTGCATTCAATTTCGATTTTTTCCAATTATTTTTTCACTGGAAGGCTCACCCGCTCTTATCTATGGAATTTTAGGGTAATTAAAGTTGCGCCCTTGCGGATGGGCAACATCACAAAGGGCATCGAGTGCAAAGTCACAGATGGCCAGGAAAATTCGGTTATCATAACATGATGACCATAGACTTCTCTAGCTGTTATTATTAGATCATATTGAAGAAATGGAGAGAGGGTGTAGAAAGAAAGAAAGACATTATTATCAAGCTGAAACGCTTGATAATGATGTCGGCGAAGATTTTGGCCTCAGGGCGGAATACTACAAAAATGAATAACGACAATCAAGTTGAGAGAAAAGAGTAAAAAGAGAATTCAAGGACCCTGCACATCGAAAGCGTCCTTACAACAGCAACGAAAACCAGTGACGGACCGACCAAGTCGCGAAATACCAGTCTCAACGACCGATCCAGCTTAAAATTAAACAGCCCTGCGGCTAGTAGATTGAGAATCCCATTCTCAAAGGTAAGTACACTGATACAGTTGATAGATGAAACCCGGTAAGGAGAATGCCCTATCAACTCTATGAGCCCAAATGTGAGATGGAAGAGTACTTGATAAAGCTTCCCTTCATATTTTTGATTCAAAGAGTCATCAAAAGACTATAGCGATATGATATTACAATATCGCTTTGTATCAGGGGCTTCTTTTTTGGTTACACGTTCCCGCGAATTGAACTGCATTCTCCACTGGCTGTAACCCACCCAACTTGATAGGGAACACAAGCTACTCGCTTCTTTTTTCAGTCATCCAGAGCAGCGAAACGGGCTGAACTTGATGTGAAAATTGCTTCTGTTCTCGATCGAAAACATGCGCAGCCAAAAGCAAAACTCAAAGCCAGAACAGCAACGCGATTTTCGGCCGATCTGGTTTCTCACTCATGAAGGGCCATTTTCGAGAGTGGACCGGAAATAATGTGGACGCTGTGTATGTAATCATTCGGGAACCTATTCAGCCAGAACATACACGCAAATGCTTTTCATGCGAAGATCGCGAAAAAGTCTAATGGTTTCAGTTCGAACTTTGAAAGAAAAAGAGCACTGAGTGCTGCTCCTCTCAATTTCATGCTCGGGTTAGTAAAATGAATGAAACCAGGGAATATATGTATAAAGAGAACCCTATCGCAGATCCATTTCAAAAATGTAGTGCAGAAACCGACTCAAACTTTTTTACTATAATACATCGACTTCAGTCTCTCAATTCCTCTCCGAAGACGCTCAGCAAGAATCATGATCCAGGTTTCTTCGTAACACCACACCATAATCATCACATTTTTTTACAACAACATGCACTGCACTTTGCAACCACAGGAATTAATTATCAGAGAGAGTGGGTCAAAAACCCGGGTAAAAACCCAAAACAAATCCTTAAGACCGCCGAGCTGCGGCAAAAATAGTTTCTAATAGCGCGACTCAATCTGAGAAAATGTTGACTCAAGGAAACTAATGATATGTTGGATACCGGTAAAAAGGATGAAGTCGGTTTCCTGTGATGCACTTCACCAAATTGAAAGGCCAATGAGTTTTTATCTGTTCTTACATTTCTTGAATGTTTCCAAGCGGGTGTTCTTTGATGAATTACAAAAGCTTGAAATAACGACTGGGACATTTAAAATCCCATTTCGAGAAAATAACGATTAGTGATACGTCATATGAAAGTAACCATAGACCTACCGGAAGAGGAAACTTTGTTAGCATCATACACAGATTTTAAGAATCCATCGAAAATAATGTGTAACCAACCGACTCTGACGCTAACGACCCGATAGGATGTGAATACATGCAAAAAACTACAAGGGCAAACTGCCACCTCAAACGTTTAGCATCTTCGAATTCCAGAAGACTTTCATAATTCGTGAACATCAATTGATTACTTGCATTTGATTAACTATTGAATGATAAAATAAAACGCTAACCTTACGACTATTAGTGGTCGTTGGGTTATGTTTGAGAGCCGGTGGAAGAGGCGGTGTCGTCAGTGAGCGTTCGCCTTCACCGCACGATGAACCTCCTGCTAGGGACCGAGCCGGCGATTCTGAACGGAGATATTCAATGCAAAAAGCCGACGGACTCCTAATTTCGGGAAAATGCACAAGAACTTATACTAATTTGTACAGAATAAATGAAAAATATGCATATATAGACGTGTGGAAGTTGGCCAAATCACAAATCACTAGCGGTAGTCACTATAGCAATGCCCTACTCCATTCAAATGAATTCTGAAAACAGTGGAAATGGATAAAAAAGAGACACTATTGTTAGTAAGTAGAAGTACTCATCAATCAAGCGCTACCCTATGAACCGCCTGAATGGATCCTTCTCAATGGGCAATGCACATTTTGTGAAGAAAGTGAGGCTCAATACTTCTTCTGTTCTCCCTGTCCCAATAGGGAATGGAAAGGGGAACGGATGAAGAATGGGATGTTTTCTACGTTGCCATCCACGCTACCTTCGAAAAATCGAATGAAGTTTCTCGGTTGACTATTAACAAATTACTCATTTCACCAATATATGGCCCACGACATCGCGGGAAATCCACCCACATTTCACTCAATGACATCACTGTGCCTAATGATTAAGCTCAACCTTCGAAACTCAGCCCCATCATTCTCATGAAATCCGCAACATCCCCAAGTCATTCATCTCCCGTCACCAAAGACGCTGTGTTCTTTAAGTTTCCCATTTATCAAGGAGCAGCCAAGCCTGTGGGTGGATGGAAACTTCGAAGTCACTCATCAGTAGAAAGTTTGAATGGGAGCATTGCAATCGTACCTAACAAATAGTAAGCGTATAAGTGGCGGATAGCGGATGTCGCAACAATTGCTAGTGTGGGCGTTGCCTTAACCCTAGCCATTAAAAGGTCAGTAAGAGGTTAACCTCTGACTCATGCGCCTCGTTGAAAAAGTGCAACTTTTACAGCATCAATCATTAGAAACTTGAAACTCATGACACGCCCTGCGGATAAGCTATCCATCACTATCCACTTTGCTTCCAAACCATTCTATATGAGACAAAGAAAAAATACTCAAAAATCTGAGAAAGAAAATAAAAAGTCACCTGAAGGACTTGTATGGCCAGAAGACGAGGATGAACCATGCCCGGCCAACGACGACTTCCGGCCCACAGGCGGGCCTGAAATTGCATACATATAACATTTAGAACAAAAACAGCTTGACAAGCACTAAAAACACCTCGGCTATGCGGAACACGAATAACTGTCACAAGCTCAAAATGGAATTCGACTCTTTTGTTAGCTCGAAAATCATAAGAAACTTGAAACTCATGACACGCACAGCGGATAGACTATCTATCACGCCAATTTGCAGGGCTGCTTGTACGGTAGGGCAAATAGGAGGAACGCCGAATAAATACAATACAAGCTAAGAAGATGAAGGAACCAAGTTTTTTTTTCAGGTAAAAAAAATTGTGAGGGAGTCGCTGTTTACCGAAACTGTTCCTTATAACTCGAGCCTATGTTTCAAAGGGTGCCGCTATTCCTGACCGGCAGCCATCAGTGGTTCGTCACGAAACTACCAAGAGCGCTAAACTAAACTAAACTTTGACCTCAGGACGAGAGAAGCGACTGCTACCAAGGATCGTATATTTGGCTTCACACTTTCACACCATGCAGCCAGACATCTTTCTCCTTCATGCTCCTTACAAGAGAACAATCAACGGCAAAATTTTCCTTCGAAAGTCGAAATTTTCTCAACTTAAGAACAACAAGCATATGCACGCCTATAACTCGTAAACGATTGGTATTTCCAATTGCCAGTTCTTTTCTCAGAGAGCTGATGCTACAGGAAAATCATCGATTGCAAACCATTCGATTCAGATAAAACCAAGCTGATTAACAAAGAAAGTGGACGTCAGATTTAATCCCGTATGGATGGTTCTCATAGAAACGCTAGGCGCCGTAGACGATAATCCATCAGAAGCTCGGTTCTGAATCAGCAAAACGCACGAAAAAATGAGACATTGGATCACAAAAGTTGTTTCAAGACTTCACAGACATCATGATTCCGACTAGAAAAATTAATGTAAACGATGGAATCAATACTTTTCAGACCGATTTTCTGCATTAGATATTCTCTATATATGAAGTGCTGCCTTTGTGTTTTGGCTTGTATGCCGCTTTGTGTGCCAATCCGCAAAAGTCACGTAGGCGCGATGAGGAAGGTGTCATGGAAAAGGAAGTCACTGATAGCGTTCATATTGATCCTTCGACTAACCCGGATTATTTTGTGACGCCATTGACACTGTTAGTCATTTCCCCACTTCTCAGTCGCAAGATGGCCCCCAGAGAAAACTTCTACATTGACATCAGTTGGCATCAGCCATGATCAGATCAAACCCTCTGCAAACTGTCTTTCCTGAGTAGAATCGAGCTTAAGCGGCCGCGGGCATGCAGTGCACGCTCTGGTGTGCGTAGCCCAAGGCTGAATTGAATGGCGCGTTTTAGAAGCCATACTCATCTTGACTACATTCTATTGCCTGCAGAACAAAAAAGTACTTCCCTTTTTTTCATAAAATTCAGGTGGGTTGACGAGAGAAAGTTATTGGCTTAAGAAAGGCATCTTTTGCCTCTTTCAAGGAATCATTTCAAGAGAACTGAAAGGTTTGAATGGTAACGAAGAGCAACTGTGCACATCCCTGTTTTTCAATCATGGCAATACCTCGGTAAATTTAGGCCACAAGCTAATATTTCATAGCTTCTTGAATTTCTGCCGGACTATGCTGTTATCTCCTGGAATTTTGAAAGAAAACACATTACGCCGATGCGGACAGCTGAGAAGGTTTAGGCGTAAAAATTGTCCGCTACAACCATCAAAATGATTTTCCCAGTTCACACAGCTTGCTCATAGCAATGCGACGGTAAACTGCACTCCTTAAACTCATTCCTATAATTACTAGCTAATGTTTGTCAATGTTGTTATAAGGTCACCGCAAGAATCCTCGGAATTCTTTTTGCCGGCAAACAAAACATTGTTATCTGTCGGGTGCGGCTGTTGAAACTATGAGCTGTGGACGTCAAAAAATTATGTCTTCAATTGCGATAACAAAAACAGGCGAAAAACTACGTCGACAAAGTATCAAATAGAAAAAAAAACCGTGGCTTAACTCTGTGATTTAGGGTGTGGCATAAATCAATGAACATTTTCGCATGGCTCATGATTTATGATAGTCCCACGGAATATTCCGATGAGTATCATTCTAGAGAAGAAGGACTCGATAATCAAGAACTAAAAGGTGTGGTACTTCTTAAATACCCAGAGACGAACACAGTTCTCAAGGAACGACTTAGAACGCGACGAGTTTAATGTGCCCGGGTCGATATCGTGAGCTGGCTCGGCCAGAGCCAGCCGCCTCGCCAGCCGCATTCATTATTGAATTTTGTTTCGGAACACTGCATGCATAAATTCCAAACACGTACTTTCTTTCTGGATAAAAATGAGAATATAAGTAGCGACCTATTGGAAAGATGAAACTCTGAGTATCAACCGATATTTGGGAATTTGTTGTCAATAATTGACTTCACGATAGGAACTCCCTTCAAAAATTTCATAAGCACCAAGCTGACGCTCCTAGGTTTCTTTCAGCACGATCCACGATTGCAGAAAGGATGTCTTTTTGGACGACCAAAATGTAATCTCAGAAGGAACAGCTGCGCCCAAGATGATGAAATTCCTGTTATATAGGGAACATGGTAAGAGCCGAGGGTAATGAATCCCATTAGCACAAAACCTCATTAACACAGATGGCTTCATGGCAACAATTCTGTATCTTCAATGAAAGGCTAAGAGAGAAAAATAAGAATCAGTCACTCGAGTGTTTCATAAAAGACTATCTGTGCCAAAATAGGATATCAGGCCGTATTCAGGATACCATTAAGTTTCACATGGTAGCACATTCCACCGCAAGTCTGCACAGCAGAAACCCCATTAAAACTATTGAAGAAATACTCTAGAATGATATATGCCCGAATGTCACTTCTTCAGGAGCCATCCCTTTAAGAACAAGTTGAATGTGAGTATGAGATCAATGAATGAGACAAAGAATAAGGCATTACAGTCAAGTTACTAGTTTGATAATTCATTTGAAGGTTCCGTCACAGAAAGAAACAGAGGAAAAAAAGAAAAAAGAGGACTGGGGGAGGTGGTTTTGAGAGAGGGAAAACATTTAGATGATTCTGCGCAACTTTCCGATATAAAAGACTTGATTAATAAAATGTAATTATAAGTAACTCGAAGAAGGGAGGATAAAAAAAAAGAGAACATATCAGATTTTACCATAACTGGTAAGGATACCTACAACTTCTCGATTGGCACGATTGTAAACTTTCTGGTTATAAAACAATCTTCACAAGCGCACCTATGAATGCCATTTGCTACCGTATTTTCAAAAATTTGCACAACACGTAACTTGTTACCTAGAGCTGGGACGTTTAGTTTTTGCTCAAACTCATAAAATGCAAAAAAGCAAAGTGTAACAAATTGAAAGACAAAGATCAAAGAAGTCACTCAACGGAAATGTCGTAACGGCAAATGGAATAGGAAGCGACAACACTCAAAAAAGACGGAAATGTAAAAGTACCTCACCTGAGGTGTGCTGCTTCACGTTTGCTGGAGGCTGAGAGTGAGGTGGAGCGGGTTTCGCTGCGAACGACCACGTCACCTAAATGACAGAATGATTTGAAAAATTATCGGTTAAGTTAATTAAATGTGTAATAATGACGAAAACAGTGCAGATGATGTCCGAGCTCGATATTCAATAAAGATGATATCCGAAAATGATAGAAAGCGCTCCATTTCAAGGCAAATTATCGGATGAAGTCAAGTTTGAACGAAAAATAAGAGATTTTCCAAGAGAATTACCTCCTTAAACACGTGAGGCCGCTATTTTTAGAGCACACGCCCTACAGATAACTCATAAAAGTGGAAGGCACAACAGAAAAGAAAGAGGGAACCTATAAAATAACTTTGAGGATGAAAATCATCACATAGAGTGCCTGGTATCACTTTCTGCAAAACTCAGGAACTGGGAACTCATGATTACTTTACATCTACGCCACTGAGAGAAATATAAACTAACAGTGGTATTGCAATCACGAGAAGCGATAAAGCGTCAAAAGAATAACAAAAGAGCAAGATGATTTGCACTCAAAAACACCTAGACGCATGGGTCTCGAATCAAACATTTGGTTGCCGTCACTGAGCATAGCGAACATTCGTTCGCATAGAAACAGAGAATATCTGATCAACATGGGTAAAAGAGTGTATTTGAGCGCTGCGGCATCAATTTCATACGGAGTAGTGTAAGTGACAGTGTTCACGCTTAGTGCAGAGCGAGGTCAATCATTAGGCGAAGGCCCAGATAATCTAGTTGTCACGTAGAGACACCCGTTCAGCGGTGTAGGCAATTGCAGGCCTCATTTGCTATCTTTATACTCTAAAAGTTAGCGAGATAGGAAAAAAACTAAATAAAAAGATAACGGTACAAAAGAGGATGGGCCCCTGGTAATCTTCTCCATCAAAGTTCATAAGGACCAGTTCAAGAATAATCTTCTCAAATGTGCTCATCGGCAAATGGATGAATAAATCCTAACTACTATAAATTGCTTTCAACAAAAAACTATCTTGGCGTCCTGGATGTTCCTCTCTGAAGCCTCGACCAAAAGGTTTCAAGTTTTATGAGGCTAACGTTTCAGCCTCCCATCAAAAATTCTTAGGTGAGGCTTCAGAGAAGAAAACCTAAAGTGAAAGTCGAACAGGGCCCTCTCAACAATGCGTCGATCCTTTCTCCGATACTCATGTCAAAAGTACAGTACAAACAAACGAAAAGTAAATGATCCACAGAAAATCCTTCAGGCAAGAAATCCTGAGCAGAGTCATCAGAAGATTCGGAAGCGACGAATACCACAGAGCAAAAGGGATAGAGACTTTTTGAGAACAATCTTTTCGTTACAATTAGAAGGAGTATCTAGACAACGCAGCACAGTTGCGGTAGAGACAAGCAGTGCCGCTAACACAATGATTCAGGGATGTGGTTCCGGATCACACCGGCTCAAGCCAATCAAGATAAGATCCTGGATGAATGGGCAACAGACCCGTCGGTAAGGATGAAAGCACTGAATTGCTCTACGGGTGGTTCTTGCAAATCGTTACAAAAGGAAAAAAGTGCCCATTCGAGTGCCACTAAGACTTTGATTGAAGCCAATTGACTGAGCGCTTTCAGGACTGAATTAGTCAACGTAATTCTCAATCCTTTGTATAGATAACCGGGCCATATTAGAAGATTAATATAAATTCAAAAAGAACCGTACGTGCTAGACATTCCATCGAAAAACCGCTGATAAAAAAATTACTAAAAGCACAGACAAAATCGTTAATCTGTAACAGTCACCGAAGTAGTGCCAAAAGTTACACGAGACGGAATTGCAAGGTGTTAAAGTATGACCGCTCAAAGTGGCCAGCCTGGAATCAGGCCCATATATCTAAAAAATTATCGCCAAACAAGGAATATATTGGTAACCGACGACATTTTACTTTTGCAGATCAGAAAAAAAAGTCAACCCTCTGGAACAAGTTTCCACTTATTATAAAAGGATAAGGGCTTCAAGCGTTCCGGATACACCGCATCCGACGGAACCGAAGTGGCGTTTGAATCCGCATATGCTTAATGCAATGGCTTGTAGGAACCAGCCGAAATTAGTACTAGACTCGATCCCCAGACCATATGTATGATAATGAGCTAATTGGTATTACACCTACTCCGCTCCCTGACCATTACAAACTAATGTACCTATCCCAATATCAATAAATCAATCTCAGACGAGAAAAGTGTTTTCACCTCTAAACAGACCAATGGCAGACCTTGCAAACGTCAGAAGTTTTAAAAGAATTTCAATTTATAACTTGAAAAGTGCTTCGAAAACTAAGGACGAGCAGTCAACAAAGTCAAGGAAACGCGTGACTATTGTACTCGTATAGCAGCCGCCAAGAAATACGTTGTTAGCTCGGATTAGCCCAGAACACATCGATGCTAGGAGCTATTTTCAGACACTGCCAACCCCTGAATACACAATGACGGCTTTCTACGAATACCACAATAGCTGTCTAGTACGTTTGGGGCAACAAATTCGTTGTGTCCACCCTTCATCGTCGGCTCTTCAAAGCTTCGTTGAAACTTTTTTGGTTTCCGCTCAAGAGCATTCTTGAAATATAGCGCAGTCATGAAGTACCATCACTCGGCTCATCATGAGGGTCAGCATCAATCCACGTTCATACTAGTGAGAGTCGCATCCAAATCTGCTTTTCAATAAAAAGGGACAAAGCAAAGAACAGCGTTTTTGAAAAACAACTCGTACCACTTCTGCAATTGTTGACAAAGTGATAATTCTTCTGAATGGCTTGATTACACGCCAACAACGAAAAAAGTGAAAAGCGTCTAAAAATAACCACTTCACTCATAGAATCGTTAAGAGCACAAAAAATTATCATAGTTTCGATAGGAGCGAGTTCTCTGGTTAGGAACGTATAACCGATCGTTATATTGCAGCAATTTAGAATTCATGAGACAACCCAATGCTCTAATTTATTCCCTTCAACGCTATTTATAAACGACCACAGCTCCTCGCCCGAAGGAGAACTCTAGAGAAAAAGGCAAAACTCTACGAAGTGGATAGCGAGACATCCTGAAATAGTGAAGCAAACAAGAACCTTTGATTCAAAATTTGAATGAAGAAAACAGTGTGAGCTACCTAAAAGTCATGTTAAACATCTACATAAATACTCTGAATGAAACATGGGTTATGCCGATCTCCTCGGAACATCTAACGAGGGGTGCTTTTGAAGTTCAAAGTGCATTGTTTCAACAGACAGACCGACGACCTTACTGGCCACGTGATGGCGACGCTGGACACCGATCGATACCGCTCGCGCGGCCATGATCGCAATCTGTCCTGCGTTGTCAATGCGTGACCAGCAACGTCGTCGTTCAGCCTAACGGTTGGCTGAAACAATGCATGTCGTTGAACTCTGAATGCACCCAAGTCCATATCTTTTCAAATACAGTAGCGCTCAAAAGTATTCGGCCAAGCCTTTTCGGCCGTAACTTTTTTCCCAGTGGATGAAATCGCACGAAATTCCGATATGTTTCACTGAATCATATTCCACACTATCCAATACTTTTTGACTGCAGAGCAGCAATGTCCACATGATTAAGGGAAAGGCGTTTGAAGACCATGCTGAAAGCAAGTTTGCGACGTATGCATTTATTCGCACATTATTTGCGTTCTTCTCCTCTTCTGTGTTCCGCATTAGCGCTCGTACGCTTTCAACATTTCAAAAAGGAAAGAAACCCTGAAAGCTCCAATGTTCCTATTTTCTGTTGGTTTTGATTCCAAGCTTTTTGGGATATTTGGAACATGATCAAAATGCAAGTTGAGTGGTAAATATTCACTCTACACGAATGCTAGACATTTTGAAATTTCACGTGATTTGATCCAGTAGGAAAGGAGTTATGACTGGAAAGTACGAGTGAAGAGCATTCGGCCGAATACTTTCGAGCACTACTGTATATTCAAATGCAACCGTCATAGATTATGAACAAAATGAGTCTCAAAAGTGTATTTTGTTCGACATTTTTATCAAAACATCCCATTATATGGAGAATCGAAGCGTAGTTGAGGAAGCCATTGCCTGGTTCGTGTACTGAGGCACTGCTGCGTATGCTTCTTTTTCCCAGAGAAAAAAGAAAACGAAATTTTGACCAGAATAGACATGCAACGCGATGTGACTTTGGATTTTAACGAGGCTGCAAGTGCAACATGCAGTATGTGCAGCTTATCAAACAGAAATTTCGAATTTACCAATAACAAGAATAAGAGTTGATAAGTTTCAATGATTATATATCGTTGATTGCAACTAGACTAGGAACATCCGCTCTTGCTGGAAACTGATGGTGTGAGGGGAAATAGGTTCAAGCCATGATAAGGAAATGCAGACATGGTAATCAAAGGTAATGGCAAGAGGAAACTTGAATGTAATACCGACGGCAGTACCTTCTTGCATCAAATTTTCTCGATTAAAGGAAGTGATTACTACTAAAGTAGTTCATAGAAACCTATTTTACATAAGAACGATAGCGGACTGTTTCAAGAAATATAGCGGCAAGGGTAATTGACTTCACCCCTTCCTTGAAAATACCGTTGACTTCAGAGAATTGATTATATTTGCATGCACTTGCAAAAATAGAAGAATAAAACGGGCCGCGTCAGGGGAAGTATCTTGTCTCATGTCGGCTCATTTGGGTCAACAGAAAAACCTGCGTAAAGAAAAAACTACACCTGATGTACACCTACAACAATAATATGACACATTCATGTTATTGAGGGAGGTGAACAAGACTTCAATCTGCACGCCGCACCGATTACCTTCACCTGACTGGAAACTACACCTGCCCAGATTCTTATTGTTAGGCACCAACAAGAAAGACGAAAGAAAAGAGCGCACGTTGTAAACTCTGGGAGAAAGTTAATCAGGTCAATATGTAATGTCGAAATAGTACCCATGCCTTGTTTTTCCTTTTGAACAATTCTCATACACAAACAGAGGATCCTGGTGTATTCTGGGTCAAGACCCTTTGTTGAATAGAAATAGACTTATTCATGAGATCGATCCAGCTCCCACAACCCGTACATATCTCGCTTAATGGGATGACATGAACTGGGCCCCTCTGAAGATTTTACCAGTTTTTGCCTCACCACTGACGCGAGCATATTAGCGAGACAGTACTATATGGCTCTGAACACTTATCGGTGTTTGGCTGTCACTGATATGTCAGATTGAGATGAAAAATTGCAAGTTAAAAAAGATGTAAAAGCTGAATACACCTGAAGGACAAAATTAACGACTAGATCAGCAAGTTTGAGAGATATCAGTGCTAGTCATGTGATACGCGAGTCAACAAACAGAGAACGGCTCAGAATTGGAGTTCTGGATGACGATGGAACCAGTCATAAAAGAGCTTCACATTTAATCATTAATGAAGCCGCGGCTTCCGGCATACACTAAGGTAACACGAATTCAAAGCAAAATTGTTGATTTCCAAATTCTACTTCCTAATTTTCTTCGTTAGTCATCGGACAGTTTGAAAAAAAGCCATTCTCTCAGAAAACAGCACTTTCGTGTTAATAGACACAGAGACCTAGCGACAGCCGTACCGTTTCCATGATAGTGGGATTCGGTCGATTTAATTTGATACCGAGTAAGGCGAAAGTTCGTTCATGCGAGCGTGTGCGTGTACGCCCATGTGCGATGAAAGTGCTTGATGAAGCGAAATGCAGTTTAGGGCCCTCAGAAAAAAAGGAAAAAAACGAGAATGTTCGGAACGCCTGAGTTGAACACCGGAAGTCCTGCAGAACCAGAAATTCAATAGAGGCTTCCAAGAAACCATGGTTTGAAAGTTGCGACGCGAGTTTTACAAATAATCGCGCAATTTAGCAAATTCAAAGTGTTCAACGACAAGAAACAGGGTATTAGATCCGTTGAGGTTCCAATCCCAATCTGACCCTACTTAAGCACTACAACAGTTGTAATTCCGCCCCTAAGAAAATGGGCGCAATTGAGAATGGTTCCAAACATAGCAGCCCGAACAGAGACTGTCAGGCCATAGCACGAAGCGGCGTTCCGCGTCAGTTTGAAAAAAAATCTCCGTGTTTTCACGCATTGTTGTGATAGCAGAGTTGTAGTGTCGCTGAATTTTCACAAGAGGGACATCGAGCATCTAGAAAATGGAAGGCCACCATTCTTGACAGTATGAAACAATTTAAAACAGAGGAAAGCTGTTAAAATTTGATAGGCGAGGACATGATCGACTCCAGAAGAAGTGAAGCGAGAAATACTCACGCCTTATCGCAATGGCGACGTCTAAGATTTCTTTCGGTCGCTGGAGTAGAATTATATTCTGACGTCAGGCACAGTGCTTGTTTAGTTCCAATCCTGGCTCTCCACTACATAGCGGCGATCATTAAGGAAACATCAAGACAAGAAACGCCGGATTCGAAGATAAATAAGACATGCCAAGGGATTGATCACCAAATTAATCATTTGGGATTTCCATGAATCCTATTTCCTAGATTTGATTGTTTCCCAGTATTTGCAAAATCAAGTTTATAATGAAGTCCCAGGAGGGTAACGTCGAAAGGTCAGTGTATTGAGTAATGCAATCAAGTAATTATTTGAGTTGATGAGTAATAGGCATTAACTGATTTTCTCATACAACCGGCTATTCTGAATTTATAACAGGGGGACTGTAGAGCAAAAATGGTGGTTCGATCTCTAGCCAAGCAGAAATTTTGCACACATTTCAACATCCAGACGATAACGTTTGCACAACATAGAACTACGGCGAAGAACAGCTTTCATCAAAACAAACAGAATCTTTGGATTTTGCCAAGTGATAAACAACCTCGTTCGAATACTGTAAAAGCAATAACTTTCAAAACGCACCAGCCACCCGCTCGAGAATGATTGACAGCTGCTCAACCTTTCACGATCAATACGTAAGGAACATAATTGAATACCGCTGTTCGTATTCTCAGCACGGATGCGACAACAATTACATTTCAAAAGGTAGAACCCCGCAGTCAAGACAACGAGACGATCTATTTGCATACAGCCCAGACCAGCGACTGATTACTACCCAACGTCAGCCAAGACCATCGCACCAATTAGGAATCGATCACATCTCAGAAAATCTCTCTCTTCTCATCCTATGAGAGCTGATTCAAAGGTTTCGAAATGATCCAAAGTGATGTATTCATAGTTAATGCAGAGCTTCTATTGAGTATACAGATAAAAAAAAACGGTAAAGGACCCGAATTTAGAGAACGCTGAGTGTAGCCCATGGAAATATAGCAGGACTCACTCTAAACGATTCATGAACTATAACATGCACACAGAGGAGGGCAATTAGTGAACCGTTCCAGACAACTGGAAAATCCGTGTGGATATCTCTTTCGGTTTAAGAGCAAACAGAGCGAGAAAAAAAAAGATACTTGAAAAAACTGGATGAAGTCAAGTTGATGTTTCTTGGAAACAGCTCGCGAACAGACGGAAATCTTGCGAGGAAAAAATCGATAACACAATAAAACCGCGTTAAGCAGCCGAACGCTAGCGAATTCTTTTGGAGTCGTAGCAAACAACGACGACATCGCTTGGAAGTGGAACCACACTGTCGCTGCTAGTACCCCATAATGAAGAGGCTGACGCACAAGTTCGATTCATTTCTTTCCAGCAACGGGGGACAGAACGCATTAAACTTTCGCCACACAGGAATCGTATCAGAGGTCAGGTAGGAGCGAAAGACGTCCTAATTGTAGGGCGGAAAAAAGGAAAACGAATATGACATAATGCACGTATCTTCTTGAAAATCACATAGTACAACGCACACCATGAAGAGTGGGAGGAGGGCTTCTTCTAGCGTGAAGAATCGCACTTTAGGGTGATGAACATCGCAAGCGGTAGCAGCGTCAAGGGGGTCATGGGGTAAGTAGTCCAAGTTTCTCACCTCTATCACGTGGTTTTTTACACCGATTGATGACAATTCCAACGACGTCGAATTCAAGTTCCGTGACATACACAGAATCGCAGGTTTTTCCAAAGAATTCAGAAAAAGAAGCAGGAAGGGCTACGAAATTTTTAAGATAATCCTCTTTTGGGTTATAGCATCAAAATACGGATGACATCCATCTATCGGTGATTTATGCACGTATGGGAATTTAAGTCGAAATCTCGGATCGATATCCGCCTAGGTCAACCAAGGCTTCCATCAATCCGGGGTCGAAGAATTGGATCCAGACTCGTCTGGGAGGATAAAAGCATGGGGTGGCTGGCCACCGCAAGGTATTTATATGCATTCAGTACTGGAAGCTACATAACTTCGAACAAGCGGCAAGAATAGCTCCAGCGCAATGATACCAGTGACTCAAGTGTTCACTGGAGCATAAACCTTATCAAAGTTCAAGCATTCCTGTTGGAGGAAAGAGAATCAAGATACTTCGATTTTGAGGCTAACCTCACCTGTACACTTCAAAGTGCACCCGAAGAAGTGTTTCTCAGGAGGGATTTCAGAACGGAGTGTTCATCGAGGACATTCGATTGCCTAAGCACTTTGACCTGAGTTATTGTAAACAAAGAAGTACCAAGGGAAAAAGTACATGGACGAGATCTCATACTTGTAGAGAATGCTCGACAAGGGTTTTGTTGGGATGATCAATTTTATATGAGCTGAGTGGATGTTCGGTCTTAAAGTTTTCAAACTGAATAATCCTGACGGGAAGCGCCGCCACAGCCACTGCAGCCTAATGAGAAAAATCCTCCAATCATCGCACACAAAAAAAAGAAAAAATGCAGCTTTTAAGTGAAAGAAAAAATCGAACTTCATAGAAGATTTTCAAGACTCTCAACAATGAATTCAGTTCTGATTCGAAAACCTCAACGAAAAGTAACGATGGTTCGCCTTGGTGAAGATGAGTGAAAATTTCTTCCTTCAATTTACTACTCATATAAAGAGAACTTTAACTAGAGTAAGAAGAACCGAAGAAAATTTTGAACACACTGAAGACGAACAAAAGTCAGCCGTTTGACGTCAACCACATTTGCAATCCACTCCTTGTGCAGTTCCCCAGTCGATCGGAAACCGATACTATAAATACGAGAAACACGACACCATAATGCGTCAGTTAAAGACTACTTTTATATCGCCTGACAACTGACGCTCAAATAACCCATCTGTGCACATCTGAACATGGCTTCACTGAAGCTCATAGCCTAGCCACATGTGCGCACTGAAATTGGTATGGTTCAAGTGAGTTGGAGTCAGAACCCCAAAGGGAGCCCATTACCATGAACTGAAAAAGTTCAAGACTCGTCGAACTGCAGTCTTCATATTCGAACTTGCCCCACAAAATAAGGCTAACTTCAAACATGACATAAAGACAAAATAACGAAGGGATAGTAGCAAAGGAAAACAGTTCCGTTCACGAGCACTAACTTTGACGCCAAGAACGACACTTTTCGAACATTCAATGCCACGCAAAAGTGGAACACTCGGAGCAGTGCGCGGTACGCTTGGAATGGTCGAGGTCGTCTCTGACCAGTGGGAACCCTGATTAAATAGGGAAACAATAAAGGATAAAGAAGGCTGGGATTTTTCCAATGGCATTCAATGACAATTTCGCCGAATGTTATAGCCTGCGTTCTGATTAAGGTCGGCCCCGTTTCTAATTCAAACTACATAGATTCCTTCGCTCAATGAAACTATTCAGTTTGCACTCTGAGAAACGCTCCCATTCCTCACCTATCATCTGTGATAAGATAAAACAAAGGATCACAAACCGATCGACATCTAGTCAGCCACATTATTAATCATTTTAAATTAAAACAGTTTTAAAAAACAATCATGTTCAGATTGCTTTGTAGTGATAACTGAAGTATATAAGTACTTTATTCTCACAGACGCTCGCTCTCGTACTTTTCAGCTATTCCTGCATTCAGATTTCATAAAGGTCAACGTTGACTCTATGTTTATGGAACACGGGTGACCCGGGTGAGTCCAGAACTGGAACTGTGTATAATATAGAGTTGAGTAGGTAAAGGCAGACCTTTCCAAATCACACGTTATCTCTCGGCTTGTGGGTAACAGTTTGGGACCTCAAGGTAAAACAGTGATAGACACGGTGCGTTGCATATAGATAGGTGTTTTATAGGAAACCTCACTTCAGGTGTAAGTTAGGATAAGACAACCCTGCGAAGTGCGTACAGTGTTTACAGCGAACGCAACACAATGCGATATCGGTAAGGTTTACGTAGAGAGCTAATCTTCTTCTGCTGGATTTGAACATGACTCGGATCATGAAACGATACCGATGGACTAATCATGATTGCTATCGTTACAGGGAGGTTTGAATCGATACTGTTATATCAGCAGTTGAAAAGAGGTGCATTATTTCCATCTTCAATTCGTCACATTACGCACATGTCGTTGGAAAGAGAGCAAAAATATAGCTCATTTTCCATCTTTACATGATCTAATTTGTTGGGCCGCTGAATCCATCCTCTAAGCTAATTAACATACACAAGGGAATCTTTAACCATTGTTCGGTAAAGCAAATAACTTCCACAGAAAGTCTCGGAACATAAATACAAAAAACTTCTCACTGAGTGATACTCTGGTAACGGAAACGCTAGCCAGAGCTGATCATTAGTAGTTCAACAGGGTTTAGGATGAATGAGCAGAATAACAATGAGCGTCATCCATCCTTCTAAGCAAGTTACCCACACACAACTAATCATCGGAAACGAGCAACCATAACTGAATAATGTTCAACTAGTTTTAGACTATCCATGCCAATAAGCCATGCCATCCTCTCTGCCCATAATCGTGGGAACTTGTATGAGAATGTATGAACTTTTACTGATGTGCAATACGCTGTATGCAAGCCTCCACGGATCACAGAAACGCCTCCACCACACATACAGAGGTGGAATTTCTAGCGTAGTACAAAAGGATTGATAAGCGCCTGCAACTTTGATTCGTGGCAAGATTCAAGCTAATTTCTAGATAACTCCTCACGTCACAGTCAAAACCACCAGGAACCTTCCAACTGCCGTATTATTTCAAGAACGCTCAAGTTTTTTGAACCATTTGCGTCAGCCATACTCCGCCTCAATCATCGAAGAGAAAGACGTGTGTACATAACAGCAATGCGGCAAGCGGCAGCCCTTACAGCTATTTTTTGTGATCATCTGAGCACAAATCTCACAGTTCCGCACAATACCAAACCATAAAAAACCAACCAAAATAAGACCGACATTACACCTCAGATTTTACAGGAGCAATTGTTCCTATATGCATTAAAAATAAGGAATATTCTAGAACTCTGAGAATTAAGGAGTCTAGAGAAGGCATAACATGTAGTGGGCCACGTGAACGATCACTTTAACGCTCTTAAAAAAGCAGGTCCTGAAATTCCACAGCTATATTCAAGTGGTAAGAAGAAGCGAAGACAAAATTCTACTTCTCTAAACGATCAGAATGAAAAAACCAAGGAAATAGATTGGTGGGCAATTCGAAATTGTTTTCGTCACTGAAACTTGTGGAGTGCTGCGACACTTGAGTTTGGCGATTTACGAACGACTAGCCCATTGGAAAGAGTTAAGTTTACCTACTCAGTAATTAGTAAAATGATCTTTTCATTTCAACTAAAAGTAACCCTTCTCTTCATTGATCTAATTGGTTAAATATTACTCGGAGTATCGTTGGCGAAATTTCAGGAAACATAACATTGAAAAGCTTCACAAACAACCGAATCGGCTCATGAGATACAATGAAGAGGGAAAACAAGTAAAGAAGTCACCACATTTTACTGAAAAACACCTGACAATTCATAAATAATATATACCGCTCGGGAATTCAAAAACTTCTTGTTGACAGTACAATCAGTCTCTGAGGATGTCACGTCTGTATTTTAGCCAGTGAATCTAGAATCTTAAAATAAATCTGGCATCAGATATGGAAAAATAACTACGGAATACACTGTCATTGTTTTATCAAGCTCAAAGGGTAGGCCATAACCAATCGCGTACTGAATACTTAGGAGACAACGCAGTGAGACCACAAGAAAGTGATGGTACCAGCCCACTCAGATCCGGTTAATTCCCTATCTATGCTCACCAACGACTCGATGATGTTTCTCAACTGAACAGGGGAAGTGTCTTTTACCCGATCACGTATTATAAACAAGCCAGAGGAGCTTGGAAAATACCTCATAGCACTTGGACCGTGAATATAGCCTGCGTCAATAAAAAAAAGTTGAAACTGAGCATCAAATACCTTGAATAGCAGCTGAAAATAGATTTTCATGTTCACTAAACAAATCCTGCGATGCGACTGATAGCAGAGAAAACCTGCCACGTCTGCAAAGTTGCGATTCGCCTCATTAAGGGTCATGGCAGCTGACTAACACCTCCAAATGTATGGCAGAAACCACAATCGCTTTTTATGACCTCAAAACTTCGTCGAACGAAACATTGCGATAATTTGGTCAGGAATCTGCTTCCTAGATGCTTCAAAGAAGACGGTTAACGGTTGGAATTAATGGCGGACAAATGACATATGATACGGATCTAGCCCAAATGGCGAGGTGGCCATGTGCCGCAATTCTCAAGTTAGTCATC
The DNA here is from genome assembly GCA_000469685.2 of Haemonchus contortus. NCBI lineage: Eukaryota > Metazoa > Nematoda > Chromadorea > Rhabditida > Trichostrongylidae > Haemonchus > Haemonchus contortus. The sequence continues at coordinate 33,834,225 of LS997563.1, read as the reverse complement.
ATTGTAAGCGGGTGTGGTTGCTCTAGTGAACAAGATTAGCATTCTGGTATCTCAAATAGTTTGGAGGTTACGTATTCAATACTTCTTCCACTTGTCTGAAGTTAATCAGTGCCTGTTTCTGGAAGTTTCCCAGTAAGCAGTCAATATCGACTTTGTCAAAAAGGTTGGGAAACAGGATCCTTGACTGCTACTGCTGTCATTCTTATCCCAATACGTAACAACGAATATTGAAATTCTGCCATACCCCTATCAGCACACTTCCGCACATGAAAAGTGTGGGATAGCATTACTCACACCACACCGTCGTCCCCCCACCCCCTCCCAAGGGGGCTTTAATGGTGAGGCAACCATTGGTCCGGCCCGACCACACCGTCATCCCCTCCAAAGAGGAGACCTTTTGCCGGTGTGATCAGACCGGACCTCTTGCCTGCCAAAAAAATGTGTGAACAAAGATACCCGATCTGTAAAGAATAGCGCAGCACTCGCCCTAGTAACCGCTTGTTTTAATAGTTCAACGTGGGTCAAGTGTTCCTTTGATAGAAAGTTATATCAAGGCATGAACATAGTCACATGCAAAGCAATTTTCGTCGAGCATCTCAACCATGCAGCCGTTTTCTGTGCTTCGAGTAAAAGCCTAGTTTGGCAGGGAAAGCTGGGTTTTTGGAAAGTGGTGTATAAAAATTAGAAAATTCATACGGCGTAAATAAAACTACAGTGAGTGCCAGTGGGGCTTCTGTAGCCATATGTTTGATCCATGAAATAGGTAGGAAGTAGGAACACATCGGCTGATCAAAGAAAAATGAAATAAGTTTCGAATGCAGCTCGATTCTCAGCAAAAGTCGAATGTCGTAATTCTACTAGCGCACTTCAGAAAAAAAGCCCAACTGCAACATGCGTTTTCAATCCGATAATACTAAAAAAATAAGAAGAAAAAACACATCTAGATTTATAGGTCATCACATCCCGAAAGCAGAAAAGATTCCAAACACAACTATGCTTCAACTTCGCAATGAATGTATTTTGGCTCTTGTTTTTCTGGATTTAGGGGATTTAAGAGGGCAGTAGTGGAATGAATTTTAAGCCTGTTCACTCCTATGAACATGGACATCTTTAAAACACATAGCATCATGAAAGAATGGAAAATTGCGTGTGAAATCCTTCCTCTTAAACAACTTGCGGCAGAGATGAGAAACACTAAAAAATATTGAGGGGTCGATGAAAAAGACAAAGAGAATCCGATTCCTCTGTCATCTTTTTGATTTAGCTATCCGTTCTGTCTTTACTCCTACCTAGAAAGGTGGTCACCCGCTCAGCGTAATTTAGCATATTGCTGAAAGTACAACGCATTTTGGACATCCCGAGGGACACAGTCGGTAACTCATGATCCAACGGTTGCTAAAGAGGCAACCGCTTCATTGAAGCTTCGACAAAAGCATTGTGCTTTTTTAGCATATTACCAGAAAAATCCAGTAGGCTACATTGGAGGCGTTCGAATTGATAAGCAGAGTAACAGTATGTACTGGTCGTTAGGTGACCAAGGTTTTTTACAACACAGCAACCTCACAGAGGATGGCACTTACGGGAGGGGAAGATCCGGTTTTCTTCAAAAGTAGCCACAGTGGTGCAAAAAGTCAACCTTGAAAGAGGTCAGCGTCGTTGAAATACGAATAAGATTCAGAATTTCTTGTCTAGTCGTATTTAAAACTGAAAACAAAAAACTCCCTCCTTTCGTTACCCTAAGGTGGCTATGCAGTCACCAGAAGCAAGTGGGTCGAATACAGATCTTATTTAGGATAGGAAAGAGAATTCATGGTGTAATCAGCGCAGTGAGCAACGCCATTCTGTCATTTCTGTCCTGGTGTGTTGTCCTGTAATGGAGATCGATGTGGGGGAATGGAGATGCACTTCAAGTGGTATTTTGGCAGCATTTAACATAGGACTTGTACTTTGCGCTCGACAAAGTGTTTAAAACACCGAATATCGAGTGTGCGTAGCAAATGCTGGCTGATTAAGAGTACGAGGATGTTGAGGTCGCATAGCATCCTTACTATATATAAAGCGCTCTGTCTGTCTGTCTGTCTGTCTGTCTGTCTGTTTGTTTGTTTGTACGGAAATTCGATATAACCTGAAGAAACACCTGGAGAAGTCGGGTCAAGTTTGGAATGGGTTGAGCATAGGGTAAGTTCAACAGAGCATATGTGAGCCTAGCGGAGCTCCGCCCCCAAGGGGCGGGGCATGCGCTGGAATTGGGCGGGTTCATGGGCGAATTCTTCTAATTCGGTCTCATAATGTTCCATACACCGGGAAAAAATGTGCATAGGTGAGGGATGGGTCAACAATCAAAATAAAGGAAAGTTACCGGCGGTGGGCGGAGCGTTTTCGCAGTGGGCGGTACTTTCCACAGACATTCATAACTCGATTTAACGAAGGCGTCGAGGCCAGGGAAAAAATAAAAAGAGTGAGCAAGGCCTTACGGGTGCTGAGCATGCATAGGTATAGCGAAGCCCCGCCCACGAGGGGCGGGGCGTGCGTTTAGGTGAAAGCTACTTTTCAAAAATTAGTGTAACTTCGTTTGGAAAAGTTATAGAATGCGGAAAAAAAGTAGTTAGAGGTAATGGGACAAATGTGGTCAAATCCCGAAAGTGGGCGGGGTTGGCACCAAAGTGGGCGGGGCTTAGATCAAAAATTTAGAACTCTGTTCAGAAACGTGCTGGGATGCGGCAAAAAGGTGTCAAGGTGTAAAAGAACAAATGTGGTCAAATCCCGAATGTGGGCGGGGTTGGCACCAAAGTGGGCGGGGCTTAGATCAAAAATTTATAACTCTGTTCAGAAACATGCTGGGATGCGGCAAAAAGGTGTCAAGGTGTAAAAGAACAAATGTGGTCAAATCCCGAAAGTGGGCGGGGTTGGCACCAAAGTGGGCGGGGCTTAGATCAAAAATTTAGAACTCTGTTCAGAAACGTGCTGGGATGCGGCAAAAAGGTGTCAAGGTGTAAAAGAACAAATGTGGTCAAATCCCGAAAGTGGGCGGGGTTGGCACCAAAGTGGGCGGGGCTTAGATCAAAAATTTAGAACTCTGTTCAGAAACGTGCTGGGATGCGGCAAAAAGGTGTCAAGGTGTAAAAGAACAAATGTGGTCAAATCCCGAATGTGGGCGGGGTTGGCACCAAAGTGGGCGGGGCTTAGATCAAAAATTTATAACTCTGTTCAGAAACATGCTGGGATGCGGCAAAAAGGTGTCAAGGTGTAAAAGAACAAATGTGGTCAAATCCCGAAAGTGGGCGGGGTTGGCACCAAAGTGGGCGGGGCTTAGATCAAAACTTTATAGCTCTGTTCAGAAACGTTCTAGAGTGCGGGAAAAAGGTGTCAAGGTGTAAAAGAACAAATGCGGTCAGATCCCCAAAGTGGGCGGAGTTAGCACGGAAGTGGGCGGGGCTTAGATCAAAATTTCATAACTCTGTTCAGAAACGTTCTAGAACGCGAGAAAAAAGTGGTAAGAGGAATTGTGACAAATGTAGTTAAGTCCTCGAAGGGGGCGGAGCTGGCACATGGAAGCGGGGCTAGGACCAAAAATTCATCTCTTCAAAAACTTTCTGGAATGCGGAGAAATGGTTTGGAGCAGTCAAAAGAAGGGTGGTCAAGTTTATTGTGGAAAGGGTTTGCACTAAGGTGAACGGAGCTATGATCAACCACTAATAACTGTGCTCAAATATATCGAGCGTGATGCTATCAGCAATTCAGCGTTCGAATCCAGAGAGAACTATCTTATTCTGATTACCCAACATTCCGCTGAATGACTCCATCGTGGATAAGTGGCCATCGACATATACTGCGCGCGTTAGCGTGCATAGCCAAACTGGTATGTATAAAGACAATAAGCATAATTAGCCGATAGATTCCTGATCACTATCCACATTCAACCAAATGAATGCTTTTTGATGCCTTCTTGGAGAGCTTATCCCAACCTAATTTCCCAATCAGTAGTCCTACCTTCTCTTCTTCCCTGAAAATTGAGCTTACCAAGTCTAGGGAGAACTGAACAATGAACAGTAATGCTACAAAATGCACAACACCTGCCACTGATTGATATTGAACGTTGTTCCACAGCGAAAAACCCATTAACCCTTCTGAGAGAAGAGGGAAGTCACGAATTTCGCAGCAGTCAGACAGATGGACATATACACAGACATACATAGCCAAATAAGGGGCAACATAATTGCTACCGCACTGGTTACCAGTGGTGAGGTTGCCGCCCTCGGCTGCAAAAGGTATGCAGCGCTGTGAGGTAACTCACGAAAACAACCAACTAACAATAAGACATGGCGCTCTGAGAGACAACTACCGAGAATCGTCGTGGGCCAAACACAACGTCACACACCACCTTGTTGTGGACGTTGTGTATTGGTCGACCGTTGTTTTCGTAGTTACTCTACGCAATTGAGGAGCAAACAGTAACCCCGAAAACAAGAAGGCCATTCGAGAAGAGGCCCAATCCGTCTAAAGTCGATACGATCGGGCATCTGCTCCTGTTCCACTCATTGAAAAGAGAAAGTCAACGCATGTATTAGGTTGTCGGAAAAGTATTTGCGCCTTTTGCAAATTTTTTTTGAATTTATTTTTTTCCTTTACAATAACAATCAATTAACAAATATATGCACCATCATTATCGACAAGGTATTGCCGTTCATCAGGCAACTTGTGGTTCCTGCTTGCATAGAATTCCTGAGGTTTCGAGGAGGAAAACTCGTCAATGTACGTCGCGAGTTGATTCACATAATCGAACTTCTTATTTTTAGGATGGTCCGACAGCGAAAGGAGCAGATAATAATCCGTTGCAGTTAGGTCTGGTGAATACGATGGGTGGGCCATAACATGCCATCTCAGGCTTTGAAGCTTCTTCTGGTCTCCTTCGAAAAGTGTGGGCGAGCACTGTCGTGGAGAAAAAAGACTTTCCCGAGTTTCTCTCTTAGAGCTGTAGCAATCCGGTCCACAGAGCACACTGGGCTTCTGTGCTGACAACGGAGTTCGGTGGTAGGAAGTCCCAGTGAATGATCCTGTTGAATGGCTACAAACGCTTGGCATTGCCTTCTGAGGTAGGAATTCTGGATTGGAGGCCGGGATTCCATGCTCTACGCATCTAAGCCACTGGCGCTTCCTCGTGTGGTTTAAGTAGGGAACACACTTCTCGTCGCCAGTGACTAAGTCTTCCGGCCATGCGAAGGTGCGTCGGAAAGTCATCAAGTTCAGGCATGAATCCCTCTTCATTTGGAGGTCGTGACCACCCAGACCAAACCTTATCCATATCTCCGAATCTCCATGTCTTCTCAAGGCGATGCGAATGGACAGCTGTTGTGTCGTGATGGCTATAAGCTCTTGTTTCAGCTGATGGGTACTAAATCTAGAATCTTCTTCAACCAGCTTCAGGAGATAGTCATCATTGAGCTCAACTAGTCTCCTAAATCGTGGTTCTTCGGCCCAGTCAAAGTAGCCATTTTTGAACTTCTTGTACCAACTGCTTGATGTGCTGTTAGAGACAATGAATGGTCCCATCGCATCGCATATTCCCCATGTCGCTCCATTTTATTAAAGTTTTTTTCTGAACTTATGAAGAAAAGATAGTCTGACCAGCTTTGAGTCGAGAGCGATTCTTGCAGCCATAACCGTTGCGAAATGCTACGGCAGATATGGTGTGGAGAGCGCATTGACCTGCACTTACACATATTCCGCACTGAAGGCTCTAGAGCAATCCCCAAAGATTTCACAACATGGAAACCAAAATGCGCAAATACTTTTCCGACAACCTAATACAACGATAGTATAGTAAGACGAACTCAGATTAATTTGTAAGAAAATTGAAGCGGCATTGGACTGGTAGTGGTATCCTTGCCTTCAACGGGCATCAAGCACTACATACATACATAACGCAGGCTAAAAACTTCCCATTGCCAAAATTGGGTACGACATAATGTTTCTAAGGGGGACATTCATCGGCTAGCATTCAATTGTTGTCTAGTGTTATTAATCTCAGGAGAAAGGTAATAACGTCTGAAAAAAAGAGTAACTGGGGCGGGGAGAATGAAAATAAAGGAGTTTACGACGGCTTCTAAGAGGAGCATCTTGAAGTGAATGCATCAACCACACGATCCTCTAAGTACACAAAAATAGCACAGATTTCAGTCAGCAGCATTCACTTCGAAAAACAATGACTACGTATTGCGTTTTGTTATACACGTGAGCATTAGATTCTGTGAGATGGGGAAAATTCCGTTCCAGAGCTTGCCAAAACCTCCTAATAGCGTACAATTGAAATACACGTATATTTCAATTATATAGATTATATTATATATTATATGTAAGATTTTTTTAAAAGCTATTGCTGAACACATCTGCAAGTTCGCACACAAGAGAACTCATTACGAGATTGTATTGGAATATGCATGGTTACCTCACATAATGCGGTCAACTGGCCATACTGGTCAACAAATCAGCCGCCTAGCTTTTTCACCCATTTCCAGTACGTTTCTTTTACAGACCGGGCGCATAGGGAAACTTCTTAATAGATCCTCAGTTTTACACTAAATCGCTTTCATCTCAAATTGCTGGATGATTCGATACAATATAGCTGAGCATGCAAGTATGCCTCATTGCAATTTTCAAAATAACAATGTTGTACATATCAACGGCCACCATTGTGGCGAAGTACTGTTGGTTTCCAACCAAGTGGTACTTTTGGAAAACTACCAAAACAAGACATCAGTTCCTAGCTTGTCCCTCAATTAAGAGCCCGACAGACTGTGAAGCTGCTCAAATTCACGGCAACGACGCAAATGTGGTGCCTCGTTTGGCAACAGTTCCTCTGCGATAGCTTCAAAATGGAGGCGATTTAAAGAACAAACGGGAAGCCAGATATTCGTTTGTAAAGAGAATAAAATGAACGAATGACATGGCAAGTTCTTGAGAAAGGGAGGATAGAATAGATCCGATAGTTTCTCTAAAATTTACGAATTACATAGTTCATGTGGTAATTTAACACATCAGAATAACATGCTTCAAGATCCGTTAATGAAGACAGTTCACAACCGAAAATGCCAAATAAAACGAATTTTGATTGGTAATATAGTATGCTAAGATTATAGCGCATCTTCGCGTAGTGCTTATCTACCCATTCTTCGAAAAGCATGAACGGATAATCATATGCTTCTTCAACCAACCCTGAGGATGGATTTGGATCTTGAGGGTGCACCAAAGAACTCCCTTTGGAACCTTTGTTGAGCGGATCACGAACCAAAATGTGAAGACTTCACAAATACGCAGGCGTCCCTCACTAATCTTCGGCCCAAATACACGATCAGCACTCCACACCAGACGTCTTGACCAAACATTTTTTTTTTAAGGCGAGCAATTTTGCACAGATGCTTTGTACGTAGACTGAAGGGAGCAAACGACAGAAGAAATGCAGCCTCGAACACATTCATGGAGAATCATAAATTGGAATATGTAAAAAGTTTTGGGATATTTCCCTTTAAACAACCTAATTTATTCTAATCTTTTCTTCTCAAAAATTAGAATATTCCTACTTTAAAGTCTGGAATGCTTAGACTTTTTCGGCCGATCGCAAGAAAAGATCAGTTCTTCAAAGCATTGCGTGGCAATTTGGTAAGGCGGAAAAGCAAACTTTCGACTAGTACATGCTCTACATACTATTACAGTTGTTTCTATAATATCTGCAGTTAAGGCGAAGAGACAGATATGAGCCACTTTAATAAAGCAGAGTCTGTTACGCACGATTGAGCAATGTTGAACCCCTGCTTCGACCAAGGTTATTTTTATACATAGAGGAAGGACACAGGCCAGACAATCTACATACCGCCACAATGATACAGAGATAGCTTACGTTTTCTTTGAAAATGATACAAAGGATGTGGAACGGGGTACTACTAGGCTAAGCCGATATCAAACGTATGGGCGGGGATCAAAACCCGGGTCTGCAGCCGGGAAAGCCGAATTTCCATCGCTCCCCAGTCGAATAACTGGTAATAGTTATTTGAGAGAGTAAAAGCATAGACTAAGATAGGCTAAGAATTGTATGTCAATCTGAAGCCCTCTTCAACAATTCGATTGGTACCAAAACTTCTTACCTTCTTTTTACACCAATTTAGTAGCAAAAAACGCAATCACTGAAAGGAAGGGGAGAGAAGATTTAAACTGTGGCCATGCGTCCGTGATAGTGCATCATTTGCCACTGGACCTTCTCCGCCCAAACCAGTGATACACCGATATATTGGGGGTGTCGAAATGGCTTCAGAAAAAAGTACGCCATTTCTTCCACCCAACAACAAATTCTAGAAAACACGTTAAAATTTTTGTTCTTCTGTGAAAAGGAAATTTCCCAAATTTCGGTGGAACTCAAAACGATGAGCAACCTATCGCTTGATAGCTTACCACCCTAGCGCATGCTCAAAAATAAAATTAGCAATAAGATTGTGAATAATCTAAACAATCAGCAACCACAACTCGACGTCGAAGTAAAGGGTTCACAAGTGCTGGTCGAGCCGGTCATTGTCACGAGGTATGGTCTTGTCATTGATTACAAACTCAAGTCTATTTATCGCATTGATTTATTTCGCATCTGTACAGTTGCGCCCGGCAGATGGTGGGATGCCTGGTGGAATTCCTGGGCACTTTAAAATTACTGGCAAAGAGCTATTCTTGATTAACCAATCAGACTAGTATTACACAATAAAAACGTGCAATAGGAAATAACACCAGATTGTTGAGGCAATGCAGGAAATGATCATGCTCCATAGCTGATGAAATGTCGTACGAGCAATTAACTAGGGTTTCCATAAGACGGATTTACATCCGATGCGGTAGGTTCAACAAAACAACAAAGCCATGTCTTCTCATGGCATTTTTAAATCCATTACTTTGTGCCTTAATGAATTTCGTGATAATTGAGCACTGTAGCCAAACGAATGAGTGCAAACAAAATGTACCTTCTGAACAGGCTACTTCGCAGAAAAGCCAGAAATTAGGTACTGTTCAGGGCTGCGCGCACAAAATTAATTCCTTTGAGAGAAACACAAGGCAAGCGAACGGGAGGAGGAACGAAAATCATGGAACGTCGAACACCAACAAGCCTAGTGGTTGCAAGAAACGGACTAGAATTATTAAGAAACTTGAATTCATACAGAAACGTCTTTCGTTATAAAGCTGTAGCCTGGACGAGCCCGGTCAACTAGTTCGATATTATTCAAATCATAAAAATGCGCTGTGCATCACCTAATGGGAGCGCTTCGGAAAGGCTTTTTTTGACTAATTACTTGTATGCTGTAACAAACGCCCACCTTTGAAAAGGGCCGAGTCCGTTGAGGAGAAGGGTGAACGATATGGGATTGCTAGGCAACTGCAAAACAAACAAACACTTCTAGCAAGCGCATTTTGGCCTGCTTCGACGAGCTGTAAGGAGACCTAACGAAAATATCCGGGAGCAGACGTGGTTTGGGGAGACACCGATCAGGAGCATCTGTTCAATTCAAACTCTACTGCTGACTACTTTTCACGAGGAATACCCTTACCAATTAAACACTGCAATGTTCTGCTATCTGATCATATATTGAGCCAAAACCGTGATTTGCTCACAATTATCACCACCATTGCTAGCCGTCATAACGCTGAACTCAAAAAGGAAAGGGAATCGAAAGTTTCTGGAGACGAAAATTGAAAGTGATTCACTTCTAGAACAAACACTAGGCATAGGAATACAATACGTACGCCCGAGAATGGCCACTCATCCTCAAGCTCATACACTTCAACAGAGACTTCAACAGAGAGCAAGCTGAGCAGGAGTGTCATTGCCCAGTCTGCTGACTCTCTAAACGCCCTTACACGGTTCATTCGTTCCATACCGACCTAATAATTCACAGAAACCAATTACTTCCGCACCAATGAGAACACCATCGAAAACAAGTAGTTATCCCCTGAGTGCATGCAGTCACATGGAAGGAATGAAAAAATGAAGAGGTTAGGTCCGAAATGAATAGGCTCAAAGCCTCAATTAATACGAACCACTTTTCAAAGCAGAAGGCAGTAACGCTCATAACGAAGCAAGAAGACGTTTTGTCAGTTAGGAAATAAGAAAAGGAATTCACCGCAGAAACAAGCGAACTTAATTTGCTCAATAGGAGATTATGGCGAAGAAAGATGGGAGAGGGCTTGTGTGTTGGTCATAATTCGCTCTGCCTCCTTTACTGCTATCACGCGGAGTAAGGAACTTTACAGATAGGCTCCCGATGCTTTCCGCTCAGCTTCGCCAATTGGCATCGGTGAGGCATTCACGATTCAGAGCAATCTATCTCACCAGTAAAAGGCTCTTCCAAGCATCTGCCTAATGAAGCGAATATCACAACTGAAGCCGACGCACCATGGATCAAAGAACTTTGAACAGCAAAAAGAAGTATTTCGCTCTACTACCACCTATTTTGTGCGACGACCAAAAAACGAAGCAATAATGCCAAGAAATGTTCAAAGGACAGTGCACGAGCAGTAACTACCTAAAGGTGCTCACTACGGAGTAGTGTTGTGATCCGACGATTAAGATCTTCCGGACTTATAATAAAAGACATTAACATAGCATTTCGGCAACATGGATGAATTAGGAAATATTATGAGCAGTCCCCATTAACTATCATACGACAAAATGATCTTAGCACTGAATTTCACAACATCCCGTTGTGTATCTTTGCGACACGCAAAATATCTAATGAATAGCTTCCAGAAATAATATCTAATGAATAACTTCCAGAAATAGAGTCAAACTAATGTGTACTAGGTGCTCCAGTCGGAGAAGTCGTAATTCACTTGCAGAAAGGACCGCGGGCTTGAAAATATTGCGAAAGAGGAAGTGGAATTATGTTTCAGGGGAATCTAGGTTATGGGTATAATTCGTTGTTGACAGCCAGTAAGAATTTCATAACTTTGTGAAGTTTGAAATAGAGCCAAAATAATCTAATTGTAAGCACAACGAAATCAAGCAAGAAGAACAACGGAGGATCTTACAAAATCCCTTCAAATGTGAAAAAATCGAGGGTACGTAGCAGACATTTTCAGCAGGGAAGGAATTCATCGTGAAAACGACATGCATGGAAGGGAGTGAACCATGGGGAACGGAGCTGAGGTAAGGTGATAACCCCAAAGCAGGATGATTTAAAAGATGAAGTAAGTGGCAAGTCAGTTGGGAGCGGGGGTGCATACCGACCTTTTTGAAGGTAGCAATGCATAGAGCTAATGTTCTGCGGAGTGTATGGCAGTAAATCCAGTGGACTGAAAAATACTGGCGAAGGCGGCAGCCGATTTTAAAACGGTGTGGGGTAAGATGGTAGCAGTGGATGAGGCTGACCACGCTTTGACTTGTCGACCTGACTTGAAATCATGCCCAAAAAGATTTTGACATCGAAAAACATGTGATGTGGGCAGTTTTCAATGGCACTAACTACAAGGATAAATACAGGAAATACTTGCAACTGGGTGCGAGCCTCACAATCGTAGGTTCAACTCGATTAGCATTGTCAAATGACAATTAGAATTGAAAGCTGTTGGAACTGCTAGCACTCGTGAAATGGAAAAAGGAGAAAAGACCTGCTTCGTCGAATGTCTTCAAAGCGTCCTTTGCCAAGGTTGGCATATAATGAACGCATAACCAAATTGATGACGGAATAACAACCTCATTAAAAAGGCAGGCAATGAGTTAACTGCATGCTTTCCTTCCTTTTTCATGCGTAAAACCAAAACAATATATCATGAAGACTTCTTATTGGAACCTAGTCATACCCAACCCGCAGCACAGCTGCTGGAAATACTAAACGATAAATGCAGTAACTCAGGTGCCATCCAGTCCATGAAGAAGTACATGTCGCAGTGTAACGCAGCGCTGCGTTCTTCAAAAACACGCCCGCGGACTATAGCAGAGCAGTCGAATTGCATGCATGCATGCATGCACAGCTCTCACCGTGCTAAACATTTTCGTCTTCAAACACACCAGAACGATTCGGTGATTAGAGAAACCAATAAGTGACTTCCAAAGTGGAATTTGTTAAGCAACTTCCAAAGATTCGCTGATAACCAAAACACAGGAAGACTTACGAAAAGAAAGTCTTGACAACGGTAATGACACGACAATGCAAGGAAAGAAAAATATGCGACGAAAAGCAAACTCGAACCAAGAATGTTTCCGGCACAAGACAACTTCGCAAAGGTTTGTGTAATGGAGATTTAATGAAATATGAGTGAAGTGAGTATGCAGCGGAAAGTGGGTATGCACAAATGGTTGCTCAGAACAGGAACACAGTTCGGGATGGACGCTCCAGCGCGGATTGAAAAGAAGAGGGCTGGAGGAGTGGTAAAGTCAACAGTTCACTATCGCTCAAACTCCAATTTTCTCGAGCACTCGGAACAATGAGATTCGGCTCACAGCTGGGAGGACAAAAATATATCGATATTTGCTTGGGAGACTGAACAAGTCGATTTTACACATTTTTGTCCCACTCAAACACAATAGGACGGTTCTGGAGGCTGGAGTAGTGCACTATCACACGTGCACGGTTCAATTACCAACTACAATCGACTCATCTCTCCGAAGTTATTGCTGCTCATCTGTCAAAAGGCCATATAACTGCTTGAAAACAGTTTCCATTCGAAACAACATTTCACCCCTAAATCATCACCTGGGAGAAAAAGGCTATAGACACCTAACCTACCAAAATCTGCGCAAAGCGCCAGGGTTAACCTATGCCTTTTACAGTTACCCATAGACAGTGGAGCGCAAAGTATACGAAGTTTATTCTTCTCTGACCTCTCGCTTCACCATCGTCTGACTAAACGGAAAACCAAGCAGAGCGGTTCGACTGTACGAAACTGTAGTTATCAAAACAGGAAGAAATATTAGCTCTCAAGAAATTGAAATATATGGGGTAGAGATAGTGGGAAACGTTCTAGCAATGGTACGATAAAGGCCCAAAGTTTATAAATTCAGTGAAAACTGTTAATGATTCGTGGACCGATCAGGTGACGGTGTCTTAATTCCTCATGGTTCACGGGCTCAAATGTTTAGCGCACGCAATTCGAACGCTTTATCAGGTTTGGTCTGAAGCTCACATTTGGAAGACATTTTCATAGGAGATTGCTGCAAAAAGAGGAAAGAGTCGACATAGCTCATTGTCTGTCGTCTCCCTTAAAACATCTAAGTTTATAACTAGTCTTTATACATTTTTAGTACGTAGCACTGCAAAATGTCTGACCAATGCAGTCATTCGCAGTCAGTCAGCATACTTTCCCCTGAGCGTAGAAAGCACTTATCTCATCTCAATTCTTTTTAGGTATTTCCGAGCCTTTTCAAACATAAAATATTTCAAACAGACACTGACATATAGATTAATGTGTAAGAGTGACCACAAGATAGGACTACATAACTGAACACAGTTCATCTTAACACTGACCATTCAGTTACTTTGAAAAATGAGAAAATACTAAACAAAAGCAAGGTAAAAATGCTTGAGGGGCAGGTACGAAAGAAGCTTTGAATGAAATAGATTCGGTTCCTTCCTAGCATCACTTAGAATCAGAGTCGTGCTGCTGCATACATCAGATGAAAAACTCGACAAGAGGATGTGCACATAAACCTGCTTATCTAATGCACTATCATTTGCAATGACCACGTGTCCTGCTCCTCATAACAACCGATTAAGTACAGATCTGTCGCTACGAGGCCGAACAGAAAAAAATTGCAGTTTGCTGTATCTCCTATGACAGTGAAGAATAGAGGAAAGACTAATTGACAAAGTTGGGCTTTAATGACAGATGACCTCCAATAAGCAACGTATATGGAGACAATTCATAACCCGGCCCCGTGTCCTTGCCCAAGCGCTTTTTTCGATGCATCGTACATATGACGTGGTTACGATGGAAATGAGGTTATGCCGTGGAAGAAATATGTTGTCCGTGAAGTTCTGCGAATATTGCATTTTATTTCACCATGAGGTCGTTGGACAAACCGGATTCTCATACTGAATTTTCGCTCCTGGACAACTTTCCAGACCTTCATATCACTAGCGCAGTCTATGTTGCATTCGAATCTCGTTGCGGAACGACAGTTTGACACGACTTCATCAGGCTCTCGACAATTTTTTACATCTCCGCAGCATTGTTTGAATAATATCTTCCTAGGGGTATGATATAATCGGATTGGTATCTGGCGAAGCCAGAGATCATTGCCGTTGAGATTTAAGAATCTTGCGATCGAGTTTTTCGAAATTCTCATCTCATCAGCAGCTTTAGACCTCAAAATATGGAGCCCCTTTTTCTGAGTTTCTTGCACTTTTTTTTCTTCCTGCCATCGCTGCACAAGTCAGCCGTAGATAGGTTTCTGTGACAATTAGTTGTATATAACAAGAGTAATTAAAATCGCACGATCAACGGCAGACATAGCATTTAGCCTAACAAAATAGCTTGAATAGGAAGGGGCCTAAAATTCCTAGCAAAGAATACCTTGCGTATGACTAACACTACTGTGAAGGCACGACACATTCTTGCTGGTGTGGAAGACATATAACTTCAATATTTGCAGCGATCCAAGGTGCTTAAAACAACAGAAATTGATGATAGGGCTGCAAGCGTGGAGGAACGAAGAGGTTACATGTGGCACTGCACAGACATCTAGTTCGCATATGTGTAGGCGGTTTGAAGTGAAGAGCAAGTAGAAATCGCAAAAAAGCAACGATTAGCAATTGCACGACAGCTTATATGATACTTGACAGCGCACTGGATAGAATCGGGCTTGAACTGCTCAGAATCATGGGAAAAATCAGAATGATTGTTTGATTTATACTTAGTGACATCACTAAGAGAAGGTGCACAAGATTTTTGAATTGATTGAAGATCTAATTTGATTTAAGAATAGAGATAACTCTTCAAGCTGAAATGAGAAGAGATGAATGACAAGATGAATCTTTGCTGTTAACACCGAAATTTCGCTCTCCCACCATCTTCTGAGTCTAATTTAACTTCAAGCACACCCCAGGTTCCTTTCCGAAATAGGACAGATTGAAAGAGGGAGAACAAAACCGAAAGCTCTGAAGCCTCATTAATGAACTTACAACTCTTACAGGACGTAAAAGGCTTTCGGATAGGAAGCAATAGAAACCCGTACCATCAATCCTCACACGATCCTGTAACTAACAGCTTACTCTTGTTAGGTTGTCGGACCGAATTCCGAGAGAGTAAGGTCTGGTAATACCGAACACCCGAATGGTGGCATTAAACGTGCAGGGCCTATAAAAAGTAACGACAGGATGGCGCAGGGTCATGGAAAAAGCCAACGCATAAACCCTCCGCGCATTCTTACACCATCAGTCATTCTAATTCTGTGAATTATAACATTCCTGCACTATACCGAAAATTTCGCATTCCACACCGGCAGACATAAAACTGTAAACTAATAAAATTCTCACCTCTTGAACTGGTTTGTATTCTCAAACATCAGAGACAAGTCAAAGCAAAAGGAATAACCAAAGTTGGGTGTTCTGATCATAAAGTTGGTCTTATTCAAGAATGAGAGAAAATTGTAACTTTTGAGTATAAATAATGAAAATTACGAATAAGTGTTGCAAAAAGTAAAAGTGGTACAATGCCCAAACGCCCAGCATAAGGTCATAAAAAGCTGCAATAAAGTTTATGCGCAATAATAGTAACCCACTTCAGTCTGCCTGCCCTCCATTCCTCTCAATGGCATTTCCTAGGCTCCACTAGATTCGGTTGAGTTCAGAACTTAAGGAGACACTATTATAAAGATGTGATTCGTATGTAAACATTGATAGATTGAGCGATATCAAGAAAGAAGTTTGACAGTCCTGGAAATAGAGAACATAATGTAAAAGATAAAAAAAATCAAGTAGAATAAAAACTTTCCCGTGCAGGTCCCTTTGTCATGTTTGCACCCCTCACCGGGTGTAGCGCAGAAGAAAAGTAGAACAAGTTTTTTGGACAACGTATTCAATGCTGTTCCAACAAAATTTAGCTGATTTATTTAAAAAATTGGGCGATCCAGCTAATTTTACTTGAATCATTGGTAGGTGTAATGAGAAAAGTCCATCAAGAAGTTTCAAATGTAATGGATTGCAATTGCTAAACTTATGAACAAACTCCTTTTACATTTCTTGTACAAATTCTACCCTCTCAAATTGCTTAACTGTAGTTTTTCGCCATTTCAACTCACCTCGCATAGTCAAGTCCTCGACAACAGATTCGAAAACCTTGGTAACCCATATTAGTTAGACCAATACCTGAGATGCAGTAGCGCTCAAAAGTCTTCGGCCAAATGGTTCTTCAGCCGTACTTTTCAGTCGTAACTCCTTCCTTACTAGATCTAATCATGCGAAATTTCAATGTGTGTGGCATGGGTGTACTGTGATTATTTATCACTATTAATCTGCGATCTGATCATGTTCCATATATCTCAAAGAGCTTGAACTCAAAATCGACTGGATATACGGATGATGGTCCTTCTAGAACTCCTTCCATTTTTGCCATATCTGAAGCGTACGAACGCTCATGCCGAACACAGTAGAGAATAACAACGCACTTAAGTTGCGAATAGCTGTAAACGCCATTGACTTTGCTTTTCGCGAAGTCTGCTACCGCAACAAACTCCTTGCTATATCTGTGGATATTACTGCTTTGCAGTCAAATAGTATTGGATATGGGAAGATATGCAGTAGTTAAACATATCAAAATTCCGCGCGATTTGATCCACTAAGAAAAAAGTTATGAAGGAAAAAGCGTAGAAGCGTTTAGCCGAAGACTTTTGAGCGCTACTGTACATTAAAGTTCTCGAGTACGACCTCAGCCTCAGCCATTCGGACTTAAAATTTGACCACTTGTAATTTCTGCTGTTTCTTAAACGCAGCCTGCATCAAAGGCAGCCAAAGGGGTATAGAAGCTGATGAAATGGCATTGTAAAGCAAAAAGATCTTTGCAGTGGCTTTTATTACCGCGCCGAAATGATGATAGATGCTTGAATACGGGCAAAAAAAAAACGCGAGCGGAGGAAGGTATGCACCGCTCCTCAACTGCCCCACTAAACACTTTTTTGTTAAAAATGAATCAATATCTTAACACTCCTCTCAGTCCGCCATCGTCCCCTAACGTCGATATCTTACAAGCGCTGCAATTTCCGAACAATCAATCCTTCCTCTGGAACCCTATCAATGTCTACCATCAACCACGAACTACGGCTCGTAGATGGACAGCCAACGAACTTTACGGATCCACTGTAACAATCAAGCAGGTAAGGCTATTTAGCCAGAAGTACGTCAATAAAAATAGTGCAAATTTCATATCCCCTACAGAATTTGACTATCTTAGGACTCAAAAGACAACTTCTGTAAACACTATGTTTGAGAAAAACTACAGATTAATTATCGTTCTAATTCTCTAAATAATCTCCTCATATTCAAGTAGCAAACTAGGGAGTGTGTCGAATGATACACCACTCTGTTGACCAAAGTACAACTCGAAATTCTGACACAACGTTTCAACTTCGCTCTTATGGAAAGGACATGGAGGTCACATGTCTATCCTGCTAAAGAGGCAACAATTTTGACCGCACAATTTGATAAATTAAAATAACATTTCAACTCAAACGCGAAAATGAATATAAAAGCTGAGGAAGAAATGATGCAATCAAAATAAGGCCTTTGCAGAAATAGCTCTTCAAAGTATCAAACATCCGTAAAACGCAAATATCATCCACAGTGTAAGTAGGACGGTAAATAGGACGACGTCACCAGAAAAAATCTCCCGAAAAGATTAATGTAAAGCGTGAAAATAGTGGTAATTAACCGAGTATACACTTTCTAGCCAAGCCAATAAAGGCTAAAAACATTATGTAAGTTCGCCCTCCAAGCGCAGCACAAAGGGATCACTCCTATTTCTCTGACCTAGAATGTTCCTAACAAAAAACTCCAAGCATTCATGCTCCCAAGCCATAGCACGTCCACTGACAACAGCCTCTTCAACTAAGAAGATGAATAAAAAAAGGATAATTGCAATTGGAGGAGACCACTTGAAAAGGTGAAATATAGCAGGAACAAGAGGCTTTTAATCGAGCTCGGACAGATATTCCACGCACGGAAGAGGATCAAAAACGAGAATGCAAAAATGAAATCCGTTCTAGTCATTGAATGATGTAGATGTAGGTAATCGTACCTGTTGCGGTGCTCTTCCTCTGCTCGAGCCTGGCTGATCGTCACGGGCCCGATCTGGTTTCAGACATCCACCGCGATTTGTGTTCTCAGTATCTAACAGTACACGATCTGAATATCGCCAAAATTGCTTTACTTTGATTAATGACTCTGATGTTCTTCGAGTTCCATGCCAGGTAGGGTGAGAGGAAACTCTCTTTCTAGTCTGAGACTTCTTGCTTAAGGAACCCGATCACATGCAAGTGCATTGAACGTCGACAAGAGAGCACCATTCTTTTTTTTTTTTTTGAGAAAAATGCTTGTACTATGAATACTGCGCTGTGAAAAGAAAAACCTAATGAAATCTAAAAGAAAAAAGTACCATCGGAAGAGCCATCAGAATCTGATGCGTTACCGTCGAAAAGCCTCCTCGGAGCTTGATTATGTCCAGAATCGCGAGATGCACCGCCTTAAATTCAATACTATAAGTGAGTCAATTGGAACACATGGAACAGCCATAACTGCATGACAAAAAGCAAGGTTTCCTTCTTTATCAACAGCTTCTTTGAAAACACTGTTCAGGAGAAAGCAGGCCAAAAGCACATCTGATAGGCCTTCGAGGAAAGCTTCGTAATGGAGATTTGGAAAATCAGAACATCGTGAAAATAGTTTTGGATGCTGTCATAAAAAAATCGGAGGAAAGATGGATTTGGCGATCCCTTAACCCACCTCTGGCGAGAGATACACAACGATGTGGAGAATCACACAATCAATGAATTTTCCGCGCTACCACGCAGTTCACCCTCACCTCGACAAAAAAATTTTTACAAAGCCATGATTTCCTAGGACTGAGTTTGCATTAATTCCCCTGGAACTGAATCCTGCATGAATTCGTTGGGAAAATCCGTTAAATGGTACGTGTCTGATTTATCTGCTGGTAGTAGATTTTCCGATTCTGAACAGTAACTTAGGGATAGCACTACAATAACCGCTAATTCTGGACTCCATTTTGTGTCCATAGGACGAAAACGATAGGCCCTGCGATTATCGAGTCTAGGTAAAAGCAGTAGAACACGCGAAGTAGGAGAGTTCGACTTTTGGCTAATCGGTGAGAATAATTAATTTGGTATCTCCTGGAACAGAAAATCATTGCCGAAGATTTCTTGAGTATGAAAAAGATGTTTAAAATTTCTTATACAATTTAACTGACTTACCATCTCCTCCTGAGTTTGACGAGATTGCAGACATCTCCAGCGCTCAACCAAGTTCGGAATTCCCCTTAAAGAGCACAGCATAATGAGACAAGAAAATGGGATTGGAGTGAGCGAAAGTAAGAATCTACAAAGAGACAATACTCGGAGGAAGCGGCAAAGATTTCAGAATGGACTTCAGTTGCGGTGCGCTGTAAAGCAACGGCGCAAAGGGCGCAGTGGCGAGTAGGATTGGAGAATAAAAAGCCGAACTGGATTGGAGCGGAGAGAAATGGGGTGACACATCTAGAACCAAATTCAAAAAGTTGAGACTGAACACATATGAAAACATGGACGAGTGTAAATCAATTTCATTATCCGAATTCCTATGAATGGTGTAAGATGTGCGACGTGAAATAAAATGTGATCCTGGCGCAGGTGCACAGAGTGCGCTTCGCAAACTATTCAGTGGATTTTAAGCAACGATTACATTTCTAAACTATTTTCCTTACCTGAGCTATCGGTCGCGACTGGTCGCGGGCCAAATCGTGGACTATGAAAGCAGCCTTATAGGCGTGACCCTTAAATTTTTTCAGGTAATCAATCTATGAAGGGTTGCATCAACGGGGTCCATCACCCGTTAGCACAACTATATAAATGAGCTCCGTGTTCGCTTGATATCCTGCATCGAAACAAAAGAAGAATCGTCAAATGATTCGCTGACTGAGGAGTGCTACAAAAGGAGGCGTCTGTGTCCAATGCACGAAGTTTCAGCGCGAAAGACATCCACGAATTGCCTACGCGTTGCCAGGTGCGAACTACATGAATAGTAATTACACATATATATGTGTTGAAAATATGGTTGGGGTAAGGGATACAGCCCTTCTCTAACACTAGGCGCTAGAGCGCAGAAATGGTGGGGTAGCCTACTCTGAAGGTCAGATTCTAACGCCCGTGAACGTGTGACACAGTACCCCCTATACTGTCGGTATACTATTGAAAAAAAAGTCAGTAGTATAAATTGAATACTCACAACCATTGTAGCGAAACATCTCATTCATCCCGGTGCTCCGCACTTCTTGAGGCCCAGCCAAATAACTAAATTACCCTGACCACCAAAAGTCAAAGCTACCTTTACTTCTAGAAGCTGAACCTAATTCATTCCCAACGGTTGCATTGATTGATAATACCGAAGTGGCCGTCGATCGATATCCCTAGGTCGAGATGGCTCAGCAAGAAGAACTTAAACAACAAAATCGGACAAACACTACTTGCGGCGGTTGCGTCGCGGCCTTCGCACTGGAGCACGTTATTTGAAGTGCCTGAGCACTGCGGGAAGGCTTTGATGAGAGGAGGGTTCCTCTTTCGTAACTCTGCTTATTGGCGGTCATGTAGCGCGCTCGAACACGTTATTTTAAGTTACTACCAGTTGTAAGAAATAATTTTCTACGATCAATGGGCTGTTAAACTATAGTTTAGTATGTATGTCTCTTTCCTGCATGTTTCCTCGTTCATGTTTCTTCCAAGACCATTGATAGGTAGTTACCCACCCCTAGTGAATGACTAGTGAACACTGTTATGTGTTTCTATTTCTATTGCATGCTTCTTGGTTTGTGTTTCTTCTGAGACAACTGCTGAGTAATGACCTTGATTGATAAAATGCTGAACCCTGATTTAGGGATATGCCAACTTCTATACAATTGATTCATCAAATCGAAAGAGGCTAGGGATGACGATGTTAAAGCCAAAGAGGGGTTTGAAGAACGTCTACACGTTGTGTGTAATCGCCAGCACTGTGCAGAAAGAAAACAGAAAGGCTGATTAGCTGGGGAGTGAAACAAACGCAAGGCTTGAGGGCGCGAGGCGATCTTAATTAGGTGTGGAAACTCCATGATCATTGTGCAGCTCGCATGTCGATATGCAGCAAGTTAAAGTTGTTGAATGAAGCGAATAACAGCAATGAAAACCAAAGCTCCAATAAAAATAATTAAGTTTCTTAGCAGTTTATCGGCAGAAAACTTCCCGTTGTAATTGGCTAAGCGTGTTGATTTTGTGCAAAATAGAAAAAAACACTGAAGTCGCGGTTCATAGCTCTATAGAATTTCCACTTCGTTTCGCATTTCACATTTCACCGGTGCACAAAACAAAGTTTCTGACCAGCATCATTAAAACTTTTCCAGTTAATAATTTTTCTCAAGATGCTTTACCTTCTTGTGTTGCCATTCTCTTCAGTTTTTAATTTTTTTACTCGCCATGCTAAAGATATGCGGACGCACGGTGAAAATGCAGTCCTTACACTTGATTAAGATTGCCTCGCACCGAGAATGCGAAATGTACTCAAGTGTACAGAAGTTGGCATACCACCAAACCAGTGTTCAACCCTCTATCAGTGAAGGTCTCAGAAGGAACACAAACCAGGAAGCATGCAACAGAAATAGAAACACCGAACCAAACAGTGTTCACTAGCCATTCACTAGAGGTGGGTAACTACCTATCAATGGTCTTGGAAGAAACATGAACGAGGAAACATGCAGGAAAGAGACATACATACTAAACTATAGTTTAACAGCCCATTGATCGTAGAAAATTATTTCTTACAACTGGTAATAACTTAAAATAACGTGTTCGAGCGCGCTACATGACCGCCAATAAGCAGAGTTACGAAAGAGGAACTCTCCTCTCATTAAAGCCTTCCAGCAGTGCTCAGACACTTCAAATAACGTGCTCCAGTGCGAAGGCCGCGACGCAACCGCTGCAAGTAGTGTTTGTCCGATTTTGTTGTTTAAGTTCTTCTGGCTCAGCACACTTATAGTAGGACGACTTGGGCGTCGATCGATATTCCGCCCATTCGTGATACAGGCCAACTCAGCGAATGGATGAAAAGGGAAGATTTGGGTGCAAAGATATTAGTTCCGAGTAGAGAAGAGAAGGATTAACTTTTCCGGTGTTAAGTGAGTTGGGGGGGGGGGGGGGGCACGCGGCGGCGCGGCGCCTTTTCATGTCTGCGCCCTCTCAGGCGAGACAGTAGACAATGAAGGGTAGGCGAGCCCGTAATGGTGTTTAGGGACGTTTCATAGCTCTTTTATGTTGTAACTGCGTATTTTTCACCTATTTTTAATAAGGGGAGGGGCTCCGAGGTGGGTGAGCCAATTGGACGTTCAGCTTTTACCTCATCTCAGCTTTTTACACGAGATAGCAATCTCACCCACCCCGGAGCCCCTCTCCTTCTTGAAAATAGGGTTTTATCGGCTCAGAAGAAGAGTATTTATAATATGCAAGCATATAACATGTGCCAAAAGGTAATTTCTTCTCAATCACGAAACACTTCAGTACAACCTCACCACCTCTTCCCAGACTCAGGCCCAGTACTACTATCTCGCCTGAGAGGGCGCAAACATGAAAAGGCGCCGCGCCGCCGCGTGGCCCCTCCCAACTCACTTAGCACCACTTTTCCAAGTAGGTAACTCAGCAATAAGGAGAATAGTGCTTCTGAAAAAGAAAAAGGGGTGCTAAGTGGGTTGGGGGGGGACCACGCGGCGCGGCACCCTGCGCTCTCCAGCGAGACAGTAGTGGGCCTGAGTCTGGGAAGGAATGGTAAGGTTGTACTCATGTGTTTCGTGATTCAGAACAAACAATATGCTTGCATATAATGGATACACTTCTTCTGAGCCGA
The DNA here is from genome assembly GCA_000469685.2 of Haemonchus contortus. Classification (NCBI taxonomy): domain Eukaryota; kingdom Metazoa; phylum Nematoda; class Chromadorea; order Rhabditida; family Trichostrongylidae; genus Haemonchus; species Haemonchus contortus. Next base: position 33,811,129 of record LS997563.1, on the reverse strand, counting down.
CAAAACCTATTTTTTAAGCAGTGGAGGGGCTCCGGGGGTGGGTGAGACGGTTGTCTCGTGCAAGAAGCTGAAATGAGATAAAAGTTGAACGTCCAATTGGCTCACCCACCCTGAAGCCCCCCCCCCCCTTCCTGAAATAGGTGAAAAATACACAGTTACAACATAAAAAACTATGAAACTTCTCTAAACACCGTTTCGGGCTTGGAGAGCGCAGTGCGCCGCGCCGCAGCCGCGCCGCGTGGTCCCCCCCCAACCCACTGGCCGCATTCATACTAGGTGCGGTAGACGGCGGTCGAGGGCCGTAGACGGCGGACTAGGGCGGTAGACGGCGGTCTCGGCGCCGTCTACGGCCCTCGACCGCCGTCTACCGCCCTAGTCCGCCGTCTACGGCCCTCGACCGCCGTCTACCGCACCACTCGGCTGCCGTCCACGGCAGCGTCCTACGAAACCAATCGATGACAGGTCCCGTTGATGACTCATCCTACGGGATGACTGTTTGAGATAATTGTGCTCCTTTTTCTCTTCGCTCGTAGCAGATTTTGTTGTGATTTTCATTTTGTATCACAAGACAATTCTACCTATTGTGTCACAATTACAGGATAAAGGAGTATCCTTAGACGGTTCTTTCTTAAGCCAAAAGGTTTTGTCAAAATTCAGGGTAGACCTTCAGCGCAAAGTTCTTGAATTCTGTGTTGGTACTTCCACACAGAGCCAGTCTTGGGTCCTTAGTGATATTCTTTCACATTTGGATAAAGTCATAACTAAAGAGGAGCGGATTAACTATATGGTGAATAAGAACCCTTGTCATAACAGCGCCGTCCCAGCCAAGGGATTCAAATCCGCACCTCACAACAGAACAGCTGAACTTGTACCTTGTCTCTTTTGCAATGCAACCAGTCATAAATCAATAGCATGCGCAAAGTACGCCACTATTGAAGAACGCAGCAAAATTTTTAGAGACACTAACCGTTGCCTCAACTGTGGAACAGTGGGCCATTTTCTCACTGATTGTCAAAGAGCAGGATGCAAGTTTTGTAATGGAAAAAAGCATCACCACACCTTATGTCCTTTACGAGTCAACCAGTCCCATTGCGCCTTACCTCAGCAAACACCCACAACGGGGAAGAGCCATATAGTCTCGAAAACAGGGGCAGGGCAGCAACAAAAGTCGATCAGACACGTCGAGGGGCAGCGTAGTAAAAAACCGATCCGAGCACACGCGCACATTCTCGAGATGGATTGTCCCTCAGAACCCCCAAATGCACTGCAAGTGGAAGACGCCTCCCCAGAAACGGGCACCGTCTTAGCTTCCTCGCACTATGGTGAAGCCTCATCGGAATATCCGGACACCCCCGAGCCTACTGCTAACAACGTTCTCTTGCTATCTGGAGCGGCCCAAGTGAGAGACACACAACGGAACCAGTGGAAGAATGTGGAAATCCTACTAGACACCGGAGCAGATGAGTCTTTCATCACTGATACTCTAGCTAACGAATTGGGTTTAGAGCGCACGACAACAAAAATTTTCCATGTATACACCTTCGGCACCGAGCAACCCAAACGCATTGCATGCAACCTAACAACACTGGGGCTATGGGACAGGACGGGAATAAAGCACAACATGCGCCTGCATACGCTTCCGGTTATCACCAAAGCCAACAAATCAGCGCGCCTCAGTACTGAAGATTTAGCCTTCATTAAGCAACGACAGATCCCTTTGTCTAAAGCGCATCATGAGGGAACATCGAAACCTCAAATTTTAATAGGTTGCGATCAGCTGTGGAGCTTACTTGATGTATCGCACCCTCGGTATACCTTGCCTTCGGGACTGCATCTCATCCCGTCTAAACTAGGATACCTGCTTACAGGAAAGCAGACGGCAAACCAGCTCCAGGAAGGCACCCAAAAACTATTCGACGGAGAAATTAAGGTGAAGCCAGCTACCGTAAACACCTTTGTCAACTTCGAAATGGATTCCGAAGAGGACATAGACAGATGGGACAAATATTGGGCTATGGACTCCGCCGGCATATGCGAATTTACAGGCACGAAGAATGCAGAGAAGAACGCAATTAATGAAGAGGTGGCCAGGTTCTTTGAAGAGACCATCGAAAAACGCCCAGACGGCTACTACATCCGCTTTCCCTTCAAGAAGAATCATCCTCCTCTGCCCTCCAATAGGGCTATCGCAATGAAGCGATTGCATTCAGTGTTCCATATGCTTCGAAAAACGCCGCAGCTCCTCCAAGATTATAACAACATAATTGTTTCACAGCAAGAACTAGGGATCATCGAACCTATCTCAGAGAAGTCATCAGGAGAGGGTTCATTGGTTCATTATATACCGCATCAACCAGTCATTACGCCTCAAAAGGAAACAACGAAATTGCGCATCGTATTTGACGCCAGTGCGCATTTCAAAGATTGCCCCTCGCTCAATGACATACTTCATCAGGGCCCACTTATTCTACCAGAGCTTTATGCGATGCTCTTACGCTTCAGAGTCGCCCCTTACGTAGTAATCTCAGACGTTGAGAAGGCTTTCTTACAAGTGCGCCTTCAGGAAATTGACCGAGACGTAACACGCTTTCTGTGGGTGCGGGATATAAGTACGCCCTTAGATGACAGCAACATAATAGCGTACCGCTTTACCCGTGTTACGTTTGGACTTAATGTTTCACCCTATTTATTAGGAGGAACTATCCATCACCATCTGCGTTGCGCCGTATCAGATGCCGACCTAGCAAAGGAAATTCGAGAAAACTTATATGTTGACAACCTTATCTTATCAGGTGAAACTCCTGAAGAAGTTGCAAAAAAATCCTTGACTGCGCGAAAATTGTTTTCGGAAATGGGTATGAATTTGAGAGAGTTTACTTCTAACGATCTATCTTTGCGCAATAAATTGCCAGAAGAAGCATGTTCCACACCATCGCCGAAGAAAGTACTTGGTATTCTATGGGATGCACAGGACGACTCCCTAATTATGCGTTGTTCTTTGCCCCCATCGAATACCATAACGAAAAGGTTAGTAGCACGCCAGATTGCTTCTATATACGACCCCTTTGGGTGGCTGGTTCCACTAATTACCCCTGCGAAAAGATTCCAACAGGACCTATGGAGACAGAGAATCCAGTGGGACACAGAGCTACCTTCTGACACGCGCCGAAAGTGGGAAACTATCACCAATAATATTAATGGATTTAGTCGCTCATTTCCAAGACGTTTCTGTGCCAGCTCGGATAGGCTGAACTTAGCAGTTTTCGCAGATGCAAGTGAGATAGCGCTGGCTACATGCGCTTACTTGTTCAACTCGAGTACGTCCACGCTAGTTATGGCCAAGAGCAAATTGCCATCAATAAAAGCCAAAACCACTATCCCTAAACTCGAGATGAATGCAGTAACGATGGCTATGCGCCTTACACACTCCATCGTGCGAGCGTTGAACTCGCAACAGTCCGCCTGCCCAAAAACCGTATACGTCTTCTCCGATTCTCAAATAGCACTCAATTGGCTTTCTTCTCCAAAGTGCACCAATGTAGGAGTTCTAGTAGAAAATAGAGTGCGCGAAATAAGGGAAATTGTCCGCTATTTGAGCGAAAAAGAAAGTGTGAATGCCATATTTGGCTATGTGCACACTTCACAAAACCCCGCAGACGCTGGTACTCGAGGGCTGGACAAGCAACAGATAAGCGATAGTGATTGGTGGGCGGGACCAGTGTTTTTGAGAGCACCCATAAACGCTTGGCCTGTAGAGTTCTATCCGTCTGTCATGGCGCAGGATCCAACCCAAGATGAAGCAGCCAATCAAGAGACGGCACATATTACCGCAGCATACGCGACAACCCCAGCGACGTCAGAACTGTTGGACTGGAGCCGATTTTCCTCTTTCCTCGCCGGTACTCGAGTTACCGCTTTAGCTTTACGCTTTGTCAAGAAGATATTGCGCCCTCTGGGTAAGATCAGGAAAAAGGTCTTGAACAAAATTCCTGAACTGAAACACATTTTAGACGCCAGTAACTCGCTGTCAAGCGTTGAACTAGAAGCTGCGAAAAAGGTACTTTTCCGAGACCATCAGTTTGTCCACTTGACAAAAGAGTACCGGAAATCCATGGAGAACACATTGTGCCTCTACGAAGACGAACAGCGGATATGGCGCTCGCGAGGACGTTTGAAATATTCCGCCCTTCCTGACAGCGCTAAAACTCCTATCTTCATTGTGCCAAACACATTACTTGCGCAGCGACTTATTCAAGAAGCTCATGGGAATTACCACAGAGGAATAGAGCACACAATAGCCACAATAAGGGAACAGTACTGGATCCCAAAACTGCGCCAGCAAGTACGGAAACTAGTCACCCATTGTATCCCCTGCCGAAAATTTAACGCTTTGCCATACCGTTATCCAGATACGCCAGATCTCCCAAGCCGGAGAGTAGTAAGGAGCCACCCCTTCCAACATACAGGGTTGGACTTCTTCGACCTCCCTTCTTGCCATGAGAATGGAGGCAATCAGAAACTGTACGGGTGCATCTTTACATGTACAACTACACGCCTTATCCATTTAGAAGTGATACGCAGCTTAGGGACGGAGGAGTTCATGAATGCGCTCAGACGATTCATTGCGCGGAGGGGTCTACCCGAGTCGGTAACTTGTGATAATGCACCGACTTTCATATTAAGTGCGGCTATTTTAGACAACCAGCTTAATGAACTACACGAGGAATTACAACGTAGCATCGCCAATAAAGGGATCAAATGGAACCATATAACACCGTATGCGCCCTGGCAAGGCGGTCTCTATGAACGCCTAATCAAATCTATCAAGCACGCCCTTTATAAAGCGCTGACTGGCGCACGACAGCGTTCTTTTGACGAAATCCACACGACCGTCATTGAAATTGAAGCCTGTCTGAACTCTAGACCCCTTACATATCAAAGCTCGACACAGGAAGACTTCACCTCTGTACGCCCAATAGATTTTTTGCAGCGTGATATCGTCGTAAAATTCCCAGAAATTGAGACCGCGGAAAACGATGATCCTCTTTACCTCCCTTCAGACGCGCGCCGCACCCTGCAAAATCGCCAGCAAGTGATAGAGGCGATCCAATCATCGATCAAAGAAACGGAAAAGTTCTGGAGGATATGGCAAGAACAATACTTAACTTCTCTTCGCGAAATCCAAAAGAAACTTCCGACAAACAGCAGACTCGGACAAAATATTCCTGCTGTAGGAGACGTTGTCCTCGTGAGCGACCCTGTTCTTCCTCGACACGAATGGAGAATGGCGCGCATAACGAATATAAAAAAGGGTGGTGACGGTAAAATTCGTGAAGTAGAACTCCGAACTTCCAACAGAAGGACCATACGCCGGCCAGTAAACTTACTTATTCCCCTAGAAGTCCAAGAGACAGCGGAGAGGTCGGGAAGTCAAAGAACTTCAGCGACAGAACCGAAAAATCCGGAAGCTGTTCACTCTCCTGTCCGTAGCACCACCCATTACGATTTGCGCCGCCGCCGTCCAGTTCACTATGCGGAAAGTAATACCTGTACCTCTGCGATGACTTTCCCGAAAACCTCGCAAAACTCGAAATGGTTCCTCTTTTACATGATGATTCTCTCCTTGTTCGGACATACGCTTGGGAAAGAGTCACCTTCAGTGCAACTATCTTGCACGGAAAAGGGTATCAGAGTTAATTCAACTGCACCTCTAGCATTTGAAGTTTGCGCTGACATGACCTGCAAGATGGAACACTCCGATGGAACTCCGCAAATTATACGATTTCCGCCCGAAGTCACGCTGCATGATCACAAGGTAGTACTGAAATGGCATGCAAACGGCCAACTCGCAGTTATTGAAACGAAATGCGAAGGACTAGACTTTTGTGCGAACGTTGATTGCTGGGTTTGCACTTCCACCTTTCTCAATCCTGAATGTCGGCCTCATGGAGCAATTTTTGTGCTCGTTCTTACACTCTATGGGATTCTTGGTCTCATTTACGCGCTGCTATATGTGCCGGTAGTAATTGGGAAGCCATTACGCCTTCTGTTAGCAGGAGGAGTGTCACTAGTTCGGTGCCTGCTATACGCTGTTTGTCAGCTCTTACTAAAACTAGTGCAAAAATTACGAATAAGATCTAGATCCTCTCTTAACGCTCGCTTAACAGCAGCACTTGCAATAATAGCATCACTGTGCAATATGGTACAACCAGCATTCTCATGTCAAGAAGTTAATTTACTAGAGCACCATGCTACGGTTTGCACCAATAAAGATGGCAAAGAACTTTGCTCAGTTAGGCTGACCGAAGTATTGAAGCTGAACACCTTTACCCAACACGCTTGTTTGCGCCTGGTTAGTAACTCTACTCTAGTGGCCAATGTTAAAATTAGATGGAAAGGCTTATACCTACGTTGTGAGGAAGAAACGGAATACTATACACGTTCTACGACTATACACGTTGTTGACAGTAAACGTTGTCCGTATATGGGGTCATGTTCAGGAGAAAAATGCGCCAGTATCAACAGCACTAGTATGATCCCAGAGCTTGAAAGTGGCAACTCTTATCCAGGACGTACTGACTGTTTCGAGTCCTGTGGAGGATGGGGCTGCGATTGCGCCTCCTTCAGTTCCGGTTGCCTCTTCTTCCGCCTTTTTGTCAAGCCTAATAACCCGACCATTTACAGAATATTTCGTTGTCTGCGCTGGACGGAAGAGGTCAAAGTAGAGATCATAATTGAAGACCTCTATTCAAATGAAGGACGGTATTGGTATGTCGCTCAGCTCGTCCCAAATGTTCCAGTGAACTTCGAAACCGTACAGATCACCATGACTTCCCTCACAATGCCTCCTACTCCGCAGCTGAACAGCGCCTTTATTACAAACGGATACGACACGGCGGTTTGGACCAATACGATAACACCAAACCTACTTTGCGAAAGCCAAAGTGCAGCCGAGACTCTAAACTGCACATTTTCAGAAAACTGTAAGTGCGCAGCGGCCGAGTCGAAGGTGCGATGTGAATGCCCTTCGTCTGATGTGGCTGAAGAACTTAATCACATTCCGCTAAAACTACCAGTCAGAACACCATCTTGGGAACTGAGAAAAAGGCACGATTCCCCCCTGGTGGCGAAAATCCCTAATCTAGTTTCTTCCGAATTTCTTCTCACATTTCAAAGGACCTTTGACACAACTTTCGTGGAAGTACGGAACCTTACTTGCGCCGTCGAGGACACAACATTAAGAGGCTGTTATAATTGCGCAAAAGGTGCCGTAGCAGACGTAAAATGTAATTCGCCAGAGGAAACTTATAGGGAGATCGTATGCGCCTCACACTCCTTTGTTGTCCCCTGTGCACCGACTGGACCACAGTCAAGCCTGCGATTTCATCTAGATTCTGCACGACAACTCTTGAACTGCACTATTTCCTGTGGAACTATCAAATACACCTTCAAAATAGGGGGCTTATTGAAATACGTTAACACTCTACATTACCCCTTATTATCAAAACTCCAAGGAAATAGCAATACTCACCATGAGTTTGTTTGGCCTGATATAACGCACATTTTTGACGTCATAATGCTTTGGTACAAAACCCTAATTATGGCACTTCTCATAGTCGCGCTATCAGCCTTTCTCGTGTATATATGCTTGAGTACTATTGGATTACAAGTTTTAAAACTAGCACTGCGCATCCTTCGAATTTCATGCTGCTTACCTTTCCGCTTAATATTTCGTGCTATGTCATGCCTTCTAATGAAAAAGCACGAACCTCAAAATGCGCCAATCAAAAAGTATACGTAATATCACCCATTGCGCCACAACCCAATTAACTGAAATCCTTCAGATTCAGCGCCACGGACACAACTCATCCCGCAATTGCGCCCTAAATTTCAGTAAGCAATCATGCCTGAAGAGGTATATCATAGGTGCACCTTTTTCCGCCAACACTGTTTCGTAGACAGTCTTAATGCTTTCTTTTCAGAACACGGTATACATCAACGACCTTAGCGAAGAACTTCGGTACACTAAGCGTAGGCTGCGAGAGTTGCAGAAAGCTATCCCACCCCTCCCTGAACCTCATCTACTGTATGAAAAAATTGTGTCTCAATGTTTCGATATTTATGCTTGTACGGAAGCTGTAACCTCTCTTGAACGAAAAATTCGCGCATTGTACGTTTCTTCTAAACCGTTTCAGGAACGTCTTCTTGAGATAGATTTAGCGGAATCACGTATTGAGCACTGTCGTTTGCAATTTTTATGTTGTAGGTCTCAATTGCGAACCTTGTTTGCACTCCCTCCATTGCTTGTCTCCTTGAGAAAAATGTCAGAAGAGTTCTGGGGGACCCTCATGCGCCAGCCCCAAGAAGTGCGCCAAGGTGAACCCCTATTGATGGACATTGAAACCATCGAGATAGTCATTGCAGATCATTTGCAAACTCTCACGTCACTGCACGACACCCTTGCTAATTTGCGCCTAAACGTGCAAAACATGAAGGACCAGGAAACCCTAGCGTTTGAAAATTACGTTCGCTCCACCCTTAGTAAGCTGGAACAACTCACAATGGAAGTGAAAACCATTGTGGTCGAATCAGCACTTAGTAGAGAACGTAACCCAGACCCACCAGAACACGACAACGTCGGCGAGCGCGAGGGAATCCAGAGGATTCAGGAAGAAGATGACATCATTGAGAGAAATGCAAACTTCATGGAAGGTATAGAGGAACCTGAAGAAGGGGCGGAGGAAGGAGATTGGGAACCCGCCGAACCTGAAGAGGTGGCGGAGGAAGGAGATTGGGAACCCGCCGAACCTGAGGAGGCGGGGGAGGAAGAAGAAGGAGAACCTGTCGGTGCGGAAGAAGACCCAGTGGACGATTTTCCCAATGGTCTAATGGAAGAGGATGATGAAGCGATATCTCGAATTCAACGAGAACTCAGGAACACGGAACAAGCTATTCTCGATTTCGACAGGATGTTGCGTCATCTAGAAGTAGAGCGCCTGTGCCCCCCTCGACAATACGATCAGGGACACATTAACAAAGCTCATGAACGCTTCATGAGGTGTGTTTTCTGCGAGGCAGTCGGACATCACTACTCCGACTCGTGCACGGTGGTCCGCGACGTAGCGAGTAGAAACCAGCTCATTGAAAGCAGCAAAAGATGCAAGCAATGTCTTGAAGTGATTTGCGCCCGAGGACTCGCGTGTAAGAAAAACCTCACTATTTGCTTCTACTGCCGTAGGCGAGGCCACCATAGCGCACTCTGCGAATTTCCGGACTACTGCGACACCATTCGTTCACGGAAAGCGAATGCACACGAAGCAAGGAGGAGGAGTTTTGCGAAACTGTTACGCTTACGGGAAGAATTGGCCTCTCTCGAGAATCACCCTTAAATAAGGCTATCTCAGCCGTATAAATCATGCGCCTTCACCTAGTCGTTAGAAACACACCTACATCGGGAGGACTCTTCTCCACCCCAAAAACAGTCTGCGCCTTCCCCTTTTTCGTTAGCAAAGTCATTCCGAGGCCGGGAGTATCGCAACTCCGATGCGATTGGAACTCTAGAATTCGGGTCACATGATGCCAATGAGAAAACGAGCTTATTCTCAGATCTACAGTAAGCTCTTGTTGCTTCTTGGTGATGGGAATTGAACTTATCTTTAGCAGAATCTGAAAAGGCTCATAAACAATATAAATATGATCAATCCTTAGTTGCGCCTCAGATGTCTCACCTCAGCACCCTGCCGGCGAGACGCGACGCTGCACCGGCTCCCCATGCGCCGTCATTCCCTACGCACCCCTTGAAGTTGCTCATCTCTTCCCAGCTCTCTTCTGACTAAGTGTTTCACTTCATCGTGTTTATAGCTTGTAGACTTGAACGCATGTATTACATGGAAAGTAGTTGTTACTGGTTTAATTACCCAAGTTTGAGGTGAAATAAATACTGCATCGGTGGTATTCGTATTTCTCCGCGTGGCAATCGAGTCATTTCATGGTGCATCGGCCGATATCAACGGATTAGGACCACAAATCATCGGACACCGGTACGCCTTTCATTATTCGCTTTACTAAGTGTTCGCCTTGGGATATTGCGCCGATTTCGACTAACGGAACGACTACCCATTACGTTGCATTTGGATCTTTACATTACTCTTCGGATCTGTTCTAGTGAAAGATCCAGAGAGCTTTTTGATAATAAGGATTTCTTTTTTTCCTTTCTCATATTTCATTTTTCATTTCTTTGCGCCCTTATTGCTTATTCAATATGGATGGCCCAAAGAAATTGAGCTCTAAAAAAGGTCTTTTAACACGGTATTGTAACAATGTGAGCTCCTTGCTGGACACCTATATAGAGTTCAAGCAGTCTATGGAAGGTCCGCATCAGGTGTCAGCTAATAATTTGCGAATCAAAGAACTGGTCTTGCACGCCAGTTCACGCCAGTTCACGCCGAGACCGCCGTCTACCGCCCTAGTCCGCCGTCTACGGCCCTCGACCGCCGTCTACCGCACCTAGTATGAATGCGGCCACTTAGCACCGAAAAAGGCGAACAACCGTGTGTCTGTCTGTATGGCCGCATTCATACTAGGTGCCGTATACGGCACTCGAGTGCCGTAGACGGCATCGAGTGCCGTAGACGGTCGTCTCGGTGCCGTGTACGGCACTCGATGCCGTAGACGGTCATCTCGGTGCCGTCTACGGCACTCAGTGCCGTACACGGCACCGAGACGACCGTCTACGGCACCAGTCGTACGAAACCAATCGATGGACAGCTCCCATTTATGACTCATCCTACGGGATGACTGTTTGAGATAATTGTGCTCCTTTTTCTCTTCGCTCGTAGCAGATTTTGTTGTGATTTTTATTTTGTATCACGTCCCGTGCTTATTACTGATCTTCCGTGCGCGTAATGGTCGCTTGAGCTCATTATTTTTTCACTTATTTTTCTTACCCCTCTTATTTCAATAATTTGTTGTGGGAATTTTTCTATTTTATTTTTTCTATAGAATTTTTTATTTCTATTTTTTTCTGCTTTATATTCTAGCTAGTACTGACATCATTTGGTTCCGAAATAATGATTTTGTAAGTGTGAATAGTATACTATAGAATAGTAAGAATGAAAAAAGGCACGCATAACACACCAGTACTAACTAGAACACCGAGCAGGAAAAAATAGAAGTAAAAAATTCGAATAGAAAAATTAGAAAAAATGAAATAGAAAAATTCCCACAACAAACTATTGAAATAAGAGGGGTAAGAAAAATACTCAAGCGACCATTACGCGCACGGAAGATCGGTAATAAGCACGGGACGTGATACAAAATGAAAATCACAACAAAATCTGCTACGAGCGAAGAGAAAAAGGAGCACAATTGGTACTATTCTACTATTACACCCCCAGAACTGTTCTACTGTTATACCACCAAAAACTCAAAATTTTAATTTTCGATGAAACTTCGCCTATAGGGGTAATCCGATGCCCTGATAACGAATATGACCTTCATTTTTGGCGTTGGCGCCATTTGGCGCCAATTTGGCGCCAAGGGTGTTTTCACAAAATTTGCTGAAAACTTGCCTTTAGGGGTTATTTCAGGTCCTGATAACGATTATAACATTCATTTTTGGCGCTGGCGCCATTTGGCTCCAACTGGCGCCAATTTGGGCGCCACCACGGCGGTCGCGTGCGTGCTGCGGCGACTGCGCCTGACCGTTGTTGACAACACTAGATCACGTGCGAGCGCTGTCAACACTACTCTAGCGCCGCCGTCGCAGAACGCAAGCAACCACCGTCGCGCACGCGTTGAACGACGGACGGTCGTCGAAGCCTGAAGGCGGCCATAACTTCCTGGCATCGGTACGTAATCGACGCCAGCGCCAACCAAAAAAAGCCGTCAGTATAAATGAATCATATTCATAATGCGCTAACGCCATTATAAGCATTTGAAATAAACCATGCTTATTAGTAGTTAAATCCTATCGCCAGCCACATTGATAACCACTAATTACGTATGAATCAAAAATCATACGTCAACGTTGCAATATTTAATTGAGAAGCAGCAAAAAATGGGGTGCTAAGTGGGTTGGGGGGTGCCACGCGGCGGCGCGGCACTTTTCTCATCTGCGCTCTCTACAGCGAGATAGTAGTACTGGGCCCGAGTCTGGGAAGGGATGGTGAGGTTGTACTGATGTGTTTCGTGATTCAAAACAAACTAACTCTTGGCACATGTGATATGCTTGCATATTATGGATACTCTTCTTCTGAGCCGATAAACCCTATTTTTAAGGAAGGGAGGGGCTCCGGGGTGGGCGAGATTGTTATCTCGTGCAAAAAGCTGAAATGAGATAAGAGTTGACCGTCCAGTTGGCTCACCCACCCCGGAGCCCCTCCCCTTTCTAAAATTCGGTGAAAATACACGGTCATTACATAAATAAAGCTACGAAACGTCCCTAAACACCACTACAGACTCGACTACTCTTCCTTCCCTACTATCTCGCTGTAGAGAGCGCAGACGAGAAAAGTGCCGCGCCGCCGCGTGGCACCCCCCAACCCACTTAGCACCAAAAATGGTTCTATGAAAACTAAGCAGTCAACGTTAAAACTGTGCTCAATTGGAGTAAGAAAAAGAGCGAGACAAAACATGCACTTTACACAAATGGTATTACTTAACCGTGTTCAATTTGCGAGATATCGATCGATTGCCGAGAAGAAGCCGGCGTCCCCTGCCACTGTTTTTCCAGGTTTAGCTGACTTCGTACATATGGAATTTCACTTTGAAAGACTAGAGGATCAATGTCACAGCGAAAAGGATCGTCATGTAGTTTCTACTTGCTCTTTCTGAATCTGCGGTACTAACGGAGATTAATGGAGCATCGGGCTTGCAATAAAAGCACAGTCACATACAGATCCATACTTTGCGTTGGCTGATGGGCGACAGGCGACCTGTTGCGAAGCGGCTTGCGATGTGCGTCGGCATCTCCACGATTAATATATCATTTAATCGCTAACTCATATAGATAATGCTAGCTTTTCTTCACGACTTCGAGGCTCTGAACATTCTTTTTCTACTACGCTCCTTTTTGTATATGAACTAACCATCACCTTGTATTGGTTTCTCAGTGTTTTTTAAAAAGTCAGATCAGGTGTGTTTGAGCTATTGAAGGCGGGAAAACCGAACGAATATGAATAGCATGAGCTGTCGTCATGGTGACGTATCGATCGACACTAAAGTCGACGTACGGTGCGATTCGCCTGTCGCATAACAGTCAACGCGAAGCATGAATGCAACCTTTGCGCCAACAGGGAAGTTATTCACATTGGGCCCCTAATTTGGCAAAGTAGTGGAATCTCGTAAAGTTGGAAATTTATGTGACCTGTGCGTGGTATTAAAAGAAAGAAAAACGAACGGTGTTAGAGGCCCGGTGCGCAGCACGTAAAAGGGGTGGAGCTGGGAAAGCGCAAGAGCTGCAAGAAGGCGGCTAAAATGAAAGCGTAGCCTTGTAGTTTTGTTAGATTTTAAAAGTTCTTCATGTTTTCTATGTTCGCAGCTTAGTTTTATTAAGAGCTATTTGCAGTAATATCATTGCAATTAGTAGTCTAATGAATTTGTTCTGGTAAAGGTCGATCTATTTCTCACGAAGAACAAATAAACATCACCTTTTGTACGCATGTTTAATTAGGGCGGTGGTACCTCATGTTTGTTCCAATAATTTTTCTATGGGGGAGGGGAGAAGACATGTCTTCTGTGCAGGCTCGTTAGCTATTGGATGTGGCTAGTTCATTCTGCCTTGAATACGCTCTTAGATAGCTCTTTTACTATTGTGAAGATTGGATATTCTTTGTAATGCATTTACGCTATATTCTAGGTGTTCCAATGGCTATCTCTCTCGAAGGACGCTAGTATGATCCTTTCTGCATCGTGCTGTCATCGCATTTGCTGGCTATCTAGACGGACAGCTACTATCGCAGCTGCGTTGCCGAAGAAGAGCCGCAAGGATATAATTTCGGTAATCTCTGTTTGATTTGTCTACTGCTTTCAGCTCTGTCTTCAGCTTTTGTTGCTGGCCACTACAGAATCACCTCACAGGGTTAATACACTTCACGAAATTCATATTCGCTGTTTTGACATAGTTCTTTGTCTAGGATGAAAGATTCGAAAGTATTTGTAACTAGATTTTTTGTTACACTTTCAAACATTAATTCGAAATACATGTTTTGTATGGTCTCCATTATAGGCATAAAATTAGTTGTACAGAAAACTTTAGGATTGCTTTAAAGTCAAGGGTTTTTATACATTGCTTTTTAGTTAGATCGTTCGGAAGGAAAGGAAAAGCAATCTCGTAGAAATGGGAACAGTCGAGGGGATGGAGGAAATGAAGGTTATAAACGACCGATTGGCTCATTTTCCATGCTTGTAAGGTGTTCGTTAAGTCTATTACTTGCCTCCGAACACGAGGCTGATTTGTATGCCGTTTTCAATTAATTTTCATATTTACATATTTCAGATTATCCCTGTTGTAACATTTGGTTTGGGTTGTTGGCAAACGTATCGACTCAAATGGAAGCTTGATTTGATTGAGAAACTGCGAGAACGTCTAAATGAGCCCGCCGTCGACTTCCCACTTGACGAGTGCGTTTCATAAGAGGACTATGAAATTCCTATCTATTCCAAAATCCCCTGCAGCTTACGATTTTCAGTCTTTCTCAATTGCAAAATATGGAATACAGAAGAGTGAGAGTAACTGGAGAGTTCCTTCATGACAGAGAGTTTCCCATTGCTCCTCGAGGCCGCTTTGATCCTGGTTTGCTCATGTTCGGTACATCTTTCTACATCTGGTCATGTTTTTATCAGGGTGAGTTTACAGGTCATGCTGAGAGGACGACTGCATCGATGTTGTCCAATGATAATCTCTCTAGTCATGGTGCTCATATCGTCACGCCATTCCGTCTTTTAAATTCAGAGTGAGCGCTTTGAAGTTACAGTCTGTTTTTTCAAGATTGTGTTACGAAAAGAGAAAAAAGGTCCAGGACGCTCAGCAAAAGTAGAGCTTAACTTTTAACATTTTTTTTTCGGGTTTCCTTGAGGTTGAGGCTTAATAGGGTGTCTGTGGTGGTCCCTGTTGCAAGCCTAAGTAGTCAAGTGAACCTTTCCTGCTTTATGAACACAGGACGTGCTATTCTTACTTTCAAAGCTTTCGTGAAAAGGACTGGCAACGAGACTCACCGTCTCCTCGATGTTCGTTCATTAACTACCTTGGTCATCACAAAATTTCTTGACATGTCCAGCTCAGCTCGTCTTCGACTCCATTGCGTGAGCATCAGCATCCCTGATCTTCGCTCGTTGATGAGCCAGGATTTTATCCCCTTAGCCCCTGCATTTGTCCAGAAGCTCAGAGCATCGTCAAAGCCTCAGTGTTCTGGTTGACGCTGACTGCCGTCCTACGATGAGTCTGGTGGTCAATACTTCTCACGTAAGCTTTAAAAGTAAGTTTAACATGTCCTGCTCGAGCAGGAAAGGTTCACTTGACTGCGTGAGTAGTGGCGGTGTTTCCTAGGGTAACTCAAGGCAGTATGGACCACAGTCTCGAAAAAAGGTGCGAATCCAGATTTTCTTTGTATTCTTTCTTTCTCTCGTTTTAAAGAAACGTTGCTGTAGAAGTCTCCCAGCATCTGGATTAGAATGCTATTGGTGGTTGCCCGTTGTTCAGGATTGATAAGGGAGACTTGAAATTACTATAATTTGATCTGGAATACTTGTGGGTGGGCATCATATACCACATGTTTGGACCACTACTCACTATCGATAAAACATTCTATGTTTCTCTGTTATCGTGATCTTTGATTCGAAACTCTTTCAGTCTTGTTATCATGATAAATCGAGGTTGGGTGCCTATTTCACGCATCTCTCCGAATAGTCGCCAGGATTCTCAGGTCAAGGGAATTGTCACCTTTGAAGCTGTTGTCAGGAAAAGTGAAACGGTAATTTCGAAATTGGCAGTTCTAGTTTCAAGGTATAAGTGACGAGTAGGTGTAGTCGTGGAAGTTTAGCGTCCACAATTCATGGGTGCAAACATACCAGAGAAAGGAACTTGGTTCTATAAGGATTTCGATCAAATGGCTCGACAGTACGGTACTGCTCCAATATATCTCGAAGCAGTTTACGGTAGGGCTTTTTTAACCAATTGTTATTCAAGACATTTTTCTAGCAACCATGTTCAACGCTTAACAAGGTCCTCTGCTTTTTCGCGGTGTCCCTTTTAATCATACTAAGTAATCGGTTTTGCCTCTTACCTTCAGCATAGCCGAAGTTGTAATGTTCTTCTCTTATGTCGTCTCCCATTGCTGTAAATTAATTCAAAGGGGTCACAGATTTGATATGAAAGTGAGGTGCTGTACCATCAGGCAATTCTCTTTTTAGAAACCAGCCTTGAAAATCACCTCTTGCAATACGCGGGATTCTCGCTCATTTTGTCCTTACGTGTTAGAGAAAACGCAACAAATGTAGACCCCAAGGTGCTCCGATTACCATTTGCGTTGCGCTCTGACTGCCAGCCGTTGTTACGGAAGAAAGATAAGATAAGTGGTATAGGAGGTAAGTCAGACCACGAAGTCCATTGCCACTCTCACGATTGCTCGTCATAGAAGCTGCCCCTCGTTTTTAGAACCTTTAATTTTACGTCACCTGCTATGAAAATTCTCTCTAATACGTAGGTATTCCAGTTTCAGTTGAAAATTCTGTTGAACCTCTGTTTTTAGAATCCACGATACCAGGAGGACCCATCGGTGGCCAATCTAATGTAACTGTTAGAAATGATCATCTCCAATATTTGATCACATGGTTAGTCTGTCGATAGCCTTTGGTCAGCTAGTATCTCTGCTTTCTTTTGCTGAAATTCAAATTTTAGGTTTTCCCTGAGTGCAGTGACATTGGCGATGTGGTTTCTTCGTTTTAGGAAGTAGTTAGTGATGCTCGTTGTCGAACATGAAGATTTTGTTTGCCGGTAGTTTATATGGCATGCTCTGTTCAGAGCTGCCACTTGTTGCTGTCAGAATGTTGTTACTGTTATGGTGAGGGGTTGAATTTAGCTCGCATATAGTGAAAGCACAAGTCTGAATCTCGTAGAAGCTTTACTGTTCATCGGAAACAGGTGCGATACTGTTCTTGCTACAGCTCGCTCCCCATCCGTGTAGCTGAGATTAATGAACTTCACAGGGTGATAGTCTTTCTTGCGGAGTCCCTGTAGTGCCTTTACCGTGGCAGGGTAGCTCTTTACATGTTGTTCATCTTTAGTTTACTTCGTATCTTTATCAGTACCACAATGTATAAATATTTTCTCAGATTCCGTTGTACCGCCTTTTGGTGGCTTTTAGCACGATAGTGTCGCACACTTTACCTGAATTTGATTTTTTTCTTTCCTTCAGCTCAACTTCAAGTCTTCTTTGTTTTGGTCCTTTCACTCACTGATGCAGTGAGGTTCTCGCAATGGTCTGATGATTTGCTTTCTTCAAAAAATCACGTATAATAAAAATATTGTCTCATGTTACATTGAATAAACTTCTTTGTTTCCAGAAGAGTGAGTCGTGCTTAAATGACTACTCATGGCATTTGGACGGCTCTAGTAGTGCTAGAGGTAGCCGTTCATGAAAGTTTATGCAGCATTAATGAAGCAGCTATTCCTGCTGATTGGGCCGATCCAAATGATCCAACGTTTTCGCAGCGGAATAATCCCTTCACTGGACAAATTACTGATGCCTCGAGAGATGTAAAGGTAAATCTTACCTCGAGAATTGTTTGATCATGAGCTGCAGCTTCTTGAGAAATTAAATAAACTCAAAAGGTTCGTTATATCTTCGAGAATCTCGTGGTTCACTCCTTCCATTCGTCTGCTATTTATCTATTGGGCAAGGCTCAAAACTACGCTTTTCGCTGTGCGTTCTCCGCTAGCCCTTAGAAAAATGGGGTGGTAAGTAGACGACCAACTAATCACAACATATTGGAGCTGAAGCGATATTAGTTTCTGGATGTACGTTTCTTTTGCTGTTCTCCATTCTTTGTTGACATCTGTTGGCCTTCGAAAAAAGTTTCTAGGCAGTTGAGAGCACTCTTAGTGGAACCATGTTTTTTTTTCTTTATCTTACTCTTCATACTGAGCAGTGATGGGGCCTAGGATGCCCTATGGCTGCGAGAGCTGGCTCGCAAGTGAATGAAAGATAGGTTCACTTTGTTGAAATGTGGACGTTTGGATGGACCTGTGGATGGAATCGAAAGGACCAAGGAAGGAACGAGAATACAGAGTCGGTCGAGCACCCCTTTCCCCTCCTCACCCCGGTCGTCCAGCTGCGGAGGCTGGAGACGAGAGCTGTTCACAACGGTGTGAACACGTCTTGGCAAAGGCCACAGGATCACGACATAAGAAAGGCAATGGAGTTCGAAGCCTGAGAGGAGCAACCACGGGAGCTGCAAGGGAGAGGCGGCGACGCGTGCCAGAAGGACCGCTCCGAAACCAAGGCACGACAGACAGATAGAAGGAAGTGGTGACCATCCGCAAGATTCTGCGGCTGAGCGAAATCGAAGCTAAAGAGCATGAGAAGAAGGAAGAGGAGGAGGCTGCAGTTCCTTGGATTTTGCGAGATTGTCCTGTACCTGTGGAAAAGACCAGTGCGATCACTTGCATAGTAGCAGTTCTTCATGACACATATTGGTTCCTACGTTATCTCTTGAGGAATTGTAGTATCCACGCTATTTCTCATTTCCTGTTTGATTTAGACGAAAATCTACCGCAAGTTCCTTCCTCTTTGCTAACTCATCCTGTGAGCAATTCAAAAAAAAAAATTTTTCGTACTAAGAAAGGAATTTCGAACTATTTTGTTTAGAAGGGTATATTCAGGTACATTCTGCTTATGATCCAACATTACGGCTTATCTTGCGTCAAATGTTCAAAGAGCTTGGCGTTGATCCGTTGGAGAAGACATTTTTTACGCGCAAAGCAAAGTGAGTGTTAATAGTTATATCTGGTTGCTCAATTGCGGCACATTCCCTTTGAGTTCTAGCTATTTGACCTGCATCTAGTGCTGCTCATATCTAACCGCTATAGAAGGCATTGTTCAAAAGATAGGGTTTGTTATAGGTGCAGGCGCATGCACTTATACGTCACTCACTTCTCAGTCGCGCCACATACTGAGTTGGTTTAGTGTAAAAAAGTGACAAAGGATGTGTTAGGGTGCCCTTTCTGAAGTTCTATTATAAAACGTTTCGTAAAACACAGTCTGTTCGGAATATAACAAATTCCAAGGCATACACCGTCAGCTGCGGCGCAGACGCTAATGCAGCCCGCGAGCGCGTGCGCTCAACGCTCAACGCTGTACTCTGAAAGCGCCCAGTCTTTCGATATAAATACTGCCAGTATTTGCGTAAATATAAAACTAGTCGTTTGATCAGATTCATTTCACATGGATTATTTTGATTACTCTGCTCCGAGAAAGGCAGCTAATATCAAAATGTTGACCCTAATAGAAGTGTTAATTGTTTTGGGAGGTGTAGTGGATATGCAATAAATCCGCTAGTGCTAACCTCTTTCATAACTACTTTGTTCAGGGTTTCCCTATCTTCTCTTAATATGAAAGTTATTGGATCATATCTAGAGATGGACACCCTAGAAAATGAGCTATCCATAAAGGAGCAAGTTCGAGGCGCATTACATAACATGTTTGAAGTGGTGAGTTTTGAGGTATTCTCATTCAACTACGAATTAGCTTACTTCTCACTGAAAATTGATGAGAATAAGCATGGTCTCACCTCATACACTTTCAGTACGACGATGAGAAGGCTCCATCAATTTGGCAGGAGCTGCTTACAATGTCACAACCATGGCTATCCCTACTCAATATGATTATACTTCCTCCTGCTTTGTTCCTGATCCTGAAAAGCATAATGAGGTTGGATGATTATCAGCAAGTTTCATGTTTTACTTTTTTTCTAGACTTGCGCTGTATTCGTTACTACATGATTGGGTCGGAAATCGAAGCTCGCTGGTCGGGAACTTGCCACAAATGTGATGGGGAGGGGTGGAGGGGTGGGGGGTCGTAAGTTGCCAGCACAAAGAGTTCTACCTCATGGTTGTGCTTTGATGGATTCCAAAACGGTGGCTGTCGTTTCGAACCCGACTGTATGGCTTGATATATCGTCGCTGCTAAGTATGTCGTGTAGGAATGCTGTCCCTACTTCGTAATCGTTTACTTGGAAGCATCGAAATGCAATGCTGTTAAGAAACTAGTAGGACAATATTACGATTTGCCTATACTGCAGACGACACTTAAATGATTGAACGCGACTAAGTCTAAGCCCTCTCTGCGACATGGAACGTATACGCAAAGCTGTTGCATGGGGTTAACGCGTTTGGTGAGTGTCCATCAACGCATCCATACTAGGTGCCGTGGACGGCACCAAGTATGGATGCGCCCAATGGGGGTATGAATGCGCCCATTCTCGGGCTCAGTGTGTGGCAACGCTCCTTTTTGAACGTAACTACTTTGCGTTGTTTGGAATATGAAGTGTAAGTGGATAGCACTTTGAGAGTCCAGAAAATCTACAAACTTCTACCACATTGACGTTCTGTGGAGGCATCGAACACTTATTTCGGGCTGTGTGTGTAGTCATAATTGTAACACTGCCCTCAGGGATTGCAAATGTTCTGGAAAAGTCCCTCATTTTAAAAGCTCTAAGCTATTTATAGCTGATTGCTAGTTACTTCTCTATCTTGAATTTGATCCTACTTTCAGCTCTCGCTCATTTTGGACTTGCATTATATCAGTCTTTTTCGTCGTTTCTATGGTCACTACTTATAACAGAATATATCAGGTAAATTTACACCACGTAATGTGTGTTTGCTTTTAAAGTCTTCGTTTTTCAGGAGAAGCTGGCGCAGCGTATGGCGGAAGCGATGAACAGAAAAGCAGATGCATGTGCACCGAATAGTATTTTGGAACAGTCCCTCGAATATCTTTCCAGTTTTATTTTCTTTCGAAAGAAGTCTCCTTGTCTTGCCTTCATTGAGGTGAGTTGCCTCTCTTGCTTTCATTGACATTCCTAGAAACTACTGGCATTTTCTTTTAATAGGGCAGTTCCTTTCCCTTCTCGCATCCCGATTCTCATTTCATCAATTTCAACGGTAGGGGGACGGAAAATTCACCCAGTTCTGGATGTACGCGGCAGAAGTCGTTGCGATTCAAAGGACTCTGGCGCCTATCTTTGGGGCACAAATTTGAAGTCTAGTAGATAAGTAGTAGTAGTCTTATCCAATCTACTTATAACCTGTGCCCCATTGTAGGCGGCGGAGAGGATTAAATCGCCATGAAATCGCAGTTTGCCGTGTCCATCTAGAGTTGGGTGAATGTATTCACACTTTCAACGGTATCCTAATATCCATATTTCTATTAACAAGTGTCGATGTGGATTGTCGTATTTAATAACTGAGGACTTAATTTTATGTAGTGTTTTGAAGTTTTCATAGGACATGTTGGTAGGATATCATGGTAGAGTGAGTAAGTTTTCCTTGGAATGCAGTTAAGAAGCGTTTCTTATCTAGTCGGATTGGAAAGGATCAAATAATACCATTCTACTTTTTTCAGTCTCAGACGGTCTCCTTAGTAGCTGAGATATCACTGCTGGATGTCTTCTCTGACGTCATATCCAACAGTGTATTCGGTGTTCTTGGAAATCTTGGTCGACACACTAATCGCTTCTTTAGAGAGTTTTACGAAAATGTGCCATTACCAGCCATGCTACTGATGACCGTTACATTGGTTTGTTAATTGAAATAAACACGAACTTTCAATCCTAGAAAAACAGCTTCTTTCAGATTTTTGCTACTGTTCGAATCAAAACGCCTTTGTTCACCTTTGAACCTTTGCGTAAGCATTTAACTCATTAGAAATTGAGCAGCAAGGGTATCAAGCCTTTTTGCAGTTTTGTCAACCATTCGTTACACAGCCGGTACCGTTGCTAGATGTGTTGAAGGGTCTCGATCTGCAAACGAAAGACTGGAGCAAAATCATCGGTGTAGAGCGATCCGAGGTTTGATCTAGAGAAGTACTTCATCTTAGTATCTACGCTTGACCATAGCCATGCGAGCTGATGTAAGTTCAGTTAAGTAAGCTTGACCAGGTGACTGAATCAATTCAATATTCCTTTCTGGGACCTCTTGTAATCTTCTGGTGATGACTAGATGTACAACTAGAAGTTATGAACTAAATTTATTTTATCCAATAACTCCATTGATCGCTTTCCGAGTAGTTGTTCTTGAACGAAAGTTATTTACGAAGAACCCGTTAGAAAACCATATTTTAGCAGAACAAGGAAATACACTTATTCCCGTGCGATCAAAAGCAGACTTGTTAATAAATTCTGAACTAATTGCACAAGCTGCTTCAGCGTTCAGAAGAAGGCTGCATGTAGGATAGGCTAGGTACACTCAGCACTGAAGGGGAATGGATAAACCTGAAATCTTATTGGTACTTAAGAGTCGTCGATAGAGAAAAGCTTTTCACCCTTATTGTTGAGAGATTCTCAAGATCATAGGGTCTCATCCACACATGCTTCATTGGGCTTGCTTCGCGTCGAGCTTGCTTGGGTTGAGTGGTGAATATAATAATGGCCGAATGACGCCTATTGTCCAGATCAAATAGTTTATGCAAATATTCCGATTACTTTTGTTTTTTTTTGTGTGATTACAGCGACTTTAAATTTTCCGTTGCTTTTTTTCAAGTTGAAAAGTGATAGGTGTCATTTAGAAAACGACGCATCAGTTCAAGGCAGCAGCAAGGACTTTGGGTAAGTCATGTGTATTTACAAAGTTGTTGAGTGGTTGCTTACATGACGTATGGTGAAAAGAAACAAAAAGAAATGGTTTTCCTTCATTCTATAGTTTTCTGTTTTTGCGTTCTCGACGAAGTTTAGGCATCTTTTTTTTTTATCAATTCACCTCATTTAAACACTAATTATCGACTCCTTTCTCATTGTCAGAATCAAATTGATTTGTGGTTAACATGTCCTCGATGTCCAGACAGTGACGCGCATTAAATAGATTAGATGGTGGTGGTTAACTAAAGCAGAATTAGTCCAACCAGAACAGCTCTGCTTGGACGTTCCTGGTCAAATGGAAGTTTTATGGCCACTCTACATTCACCTTCAGTTTTGAAAGTTGGAAGTAAACACTGGGAAATGCAAAAATGATTGTTTAGTAAAAAAATCTTCATGCATGTGTTTTGATGATTTTTATGTGAATCAGCGTTCCAATAAATTTAAATTCATTCGCCTTTTCCTTATTTATATTTTTTTTTGTATTTGTATATCCTGCACTGTGAACAAACTCGAGTGCGAGAGGGTTTAACTCTGTGATTTTCGTTGAATCTATAAAAATCAGTGATGTGGAGTTAAAAGTAGAAATAAAGAAAAAAGACGGTTCGCTTTGAGCAATCCCATTTTGGGAATACGCCTCGCATTCGACCTCCATCCAGGATAGTAATAGCATTGTGAACGCCTAACAACCCCAACAAAGACTCGCGGTGGTCAAGCTATGTGGGAGTCAGTGACTTCATCTTCTTGAAAGTGGCTGGTACAAGTGAACCCACCAGACAGGGGCTGTTGTTTGGGTCGGTACCGATCTGGGATTCGCTCTCCATCCAATACGTGTGTGGTAACGCGCCAAATGCCTCACCAACTCCGCCTTCGAAAGTAGAAACACTTTTTAAAGAATTCATATTCTGCTTTGTAATATTATTTTACTTTGCATCATCCCAATGTTCTTTCAGCAAATTTCCAGCGCTGTCTCGGTTCTGGGAAAGATTATCAAGTTTTTTGGGAACTTGTAAAGTATTTACTACTTCTCACTATCGGAGTATGTAGTTGCTTCCATTCTTGAATTCATTATTTTACCTTGTTAGTATTTCTCTGAGAAAGGCCTTTCTCTTCACTTCTTTTACTTTCTTCACAGTACAATGGAAAACCTCAACGCTCGTCCTAACCTTCTCAGAAGTATAGCCGTATGGTCTAATAATTATGTGTCCACGGAATGCTCCCCTTTTCCAGAAATATTTCATTTTTCTTGTCATGTGTTTTTTATATTTGTTTTCGTTCTACTCAATTAGTAAACGGATGTGGCGAACTTCGTAACCCCTCAATTTTCGTTCTTAATTAGGGTTGTCTCTCACACAAGTGTGAAGAGCCCTAATTAGGTTTATTGCGTACCCACTATTTTTACACCCCTTAATTATCTACGGAACTTCAACAGGTGGTCGTCTCATAGTGCATCAAATTGTCTTTCGTGAAATACAGTATTGAAATTGCAATGAAATGTAATTTTCAGAGATCATGTCACTCTTCGTCGTCGGACTCCTCGCATATGTTCAAATATGAATAGCTCTCCTCGATCTAGAGATAGTTCACTAGACTCGTCTCATAGCCGTGCCTCTAGTCGCTCTCAGAGTACTCCAAGATAGTGGCCTGTATCTCGTATATGTATATAAACCCTAATTCATCATCTGTGCACCATGGTACAGCTTACATCCCGGTCATTCTTGCTGAAGCTTTCGAGGTGCAATTAAGAAGTATAATATGATCAGCCATTCCAATTGTTATGAAATTTATGCTCTCAATTTGCTAGCTTTCAGTGTTTTGTGGATATTCAATTGTGTAAAGCGTGGTAATAGGATCTGCTGTAGATATAAAGGATAAAGTATAAAGTCTTTGGGCCTTGATCAATCCAGTTTGAAGGAAGCGCACCGCATTCGACCTCCATTCCGAATCGTCGTGGCGAATGGAGCGCGTAGTGGCCTACACAGTGACTTACGGTTTCCAGCCAATGTACAAGTCGGTGCGTGGCTCGAACCCGTAATCATGCGTATGAGATAATGCGCCACTTGCCACTACACCACCTTCGCCCTATATACTCACAAGTATTTGTATACATACATATACACGCATATTTTTCCTAACATTTAGTGTACGGAAACAAAGCGACCCTTCGTTTGATAGCTAATCATCGAGATTCCATTACACAAATCCATCGTTTAATCTTTATGAAAATGCTTTTGGTAAGGTCACGCCCAAAGCTTTTACGACATGGGCTTTAGGAGCTCATATAAGCCTTTGCCGTCGTTAATTTTTCGCTTGTGTTCTGCTACACCCCCTCAATTCGAGTTTCAGCTCAAAATTATAGAATCAAGCCTCTTGACCGCGTTATCCTTTTTTTGTGTGCCCCATTACCTTCGAAAGAACGGAAGTATGCGTATCCTGTTACGATGTAATAATACATATGCAGATTACGCTGTTGAAAACCAGTTCGTCCTTTGAATTTGTCTATACATTACTCACCATCAGAATTCGCTTCAATCAGAGGAGCTTACTGGAAATTTCATTGAGAAGCTGTTCCTGCAAAATATCACCCTAACTTAGTAGCACTACTGAATAACGATAGAAATCTCCTTACCATTCACCGCATTTATCAGAATTCCTTGGCTAATCAGTTTTCCTTCAAAGGCACCCCTCCACCATACTTTCGAGGTACCCTCTTTGGGTCAATAGGCGGAACGAGCGGAAAAGACAATGCTCAGCATTCATCGGATACGTAGTTCTCCTCAAAAGTAGTGAAAGTAGGGATTCGCTGTGACCTGAATGGCATGAGGTGTTTGGCTGAGGATGCAGTGGCCAAGGAGCTTGTGAGAGGAGCTAGCTACAGTGAGCCAACAATTCTATGAGTTGCCGTCCTCCTGTCGCTATTGGTCATGTCTAGCTCAGATTTTCAACATGTGTACTTCATTGTGGATCGTGCCGCCTCTACAACCCAAATAAAACACGTCCGCCTTCGAGTGTGGACGCCGACGAGGGAGGTATTTGAGTTTTTATTGCGTCCTATCTAGGCCTTATTGAACCGACAAGTTCACATATGGCACATTTGGGGACCACCGGTTCGTTCTAGTAGAGATCTTTTACAGCACTTGTGTTGTAAATTGTACTTTTCAAGTTCTCCGTTTTTTAGAACCGACTAACGGTGTCCAAAATCATCAGTGCGAAGATTTTGCCGTCACAGCCGCACACATTCTGTATCTTCGTTCGTATCCTGTTTTTGTTGGAAGACATTCATAGAGACACTTTAGCTGATCACAATCACTAGTTGGGCTGTCTTGAGCTGACTCGAGCGTGAAATCCCGAACACTCCTGTTTCTGAAACAGAGGTGAATCTGTAGATCGTGGCTCAGCATACCGTCGACAGCTCTAAGCGCCAGTACTGTCCAGAATTGCTCACTTTGGATGTAGTGGGAGCTAGTCTGGCGCAACCGGCATCCTAACGTTAGCATAGTCACCCGAACCGCAGTTCTTTGTTATATGCTGCATATACAAAACCAGTCGGGCCGCCCAGCTGACGCCGGGCTTCCCTCCTTCTAGTGGATTCGCCCGGCTACGCCGGGCGCTCACCATGATGCGCAAATAACACTTCGGATTCTAATTTTTCTTTGAAAGCTGTACACCCTCACTATTAGCTTCAAATTGTGAGCGATTTTTTCTGTAAGCCATCTTCGCTGTGTCCGAATAGAACATCGCATTATATCACAAAGGCGATTATTTAGAGAAAAAAGTATTCAGACACTTCATCGCGGCTGAGTCTACTATGTTAGCTACCACCAATGTTCCCAGCCAACTCCTTGTGCCTTCAAGCTTCAACGTTCTGGGTCCGAACTAACAGTATTATTCACGCCCAGTCCTTTGGGGCGGAGTTTGGTCTTGCAACCTATCATCAGTGTTCCTATCCTGCCTCCTGTATTCCTACTAAGTTTGACCGCTCTAGGTCCATTTTGACATATCTCTATAAGCCCTGCACCCTTGAGGAGTTATGATTTTCCGCTCAACCCCCCCCCCCCCCCCCCATTGTGAGCAGAGTCCGGTCCTGCAACCCATCATAAGTGTTTCAATCCTGCCGCCTGTATTCCTACCAAATTTGAACGCTCTAGGTCCAAGTTTAAGTTTTTCACACAAACCCCGCCCCTTGTGGGCGGAGTCCGGTCCTGCCACCCACCATAAGTGTTTCCACCCTGCCGCCTGTATTCCTACCAAATTTGAACGCTCTAGGTCCAAGTTTAAGTTTTTCACACAAATCCCGCCCCCTGTGGGCGGAGTCCGGTCCTGCCACCCACCATAAGTGTTTCCACCCTGCCGCCTGTATTCCTACCAAATTTGAACGCTCTAGGTCCAAGTTTAAGTTTTTCACACAAACCCCGCCCCTTGTGGGCGGAGTCCGGTCCTGCCACCCACCATAAGTGTTTCCACCCTGCCGCCTGTATTCCTACCGAATTTGAACGCTCTAGGTCCAAGTTTAAGTTTTTCACACAAACCCCGCCCCTTGTGGGCGGAGTCCGGTCCTGCCACACACCATGAGTGTTTCCACCCTGCCGCCTGTATTCCTACCAAATTTGAACGCTCTAGGTCCAAGTTTAAGTTTTTCACACAAACCCCGCCCCCTGTGGGCGGAGTCCGGCCCCACCACCCGCCATTAGTGTTCCCATCCTGGCCCCCTTACACCTACCAAATTTGAACTCTCTAGGTCGACGGGGACAGAAGTTATGACTTTCTGCTCAAACATTTATTTTGCACAAACCCCGCCCCCTGTGGGCGGAGTCCGGCCCCACCACCTGCCATTAGTGTTCCCATCCTGGCCCCCTTACACCTACCAAATTTGAACTCTCTAGGTCGACGGGGACCGGAGTTATGACTTTCTGCTCAAACATTTATTTTGCACGAACCCCGCCCCCTGTGGGCGGAGTCCGGCCCCACCACCTGCCATTAGTGTTCCCATCCTGGCCCCCTTACACCTACCAAATTTGAACTCTCTAGGTCGACGGGGACCGGAGTTATGACTTTCTGCTCAAACATTTATTTTGCACAAACCCCGCCCCCTGTGGGCGGAGTCCGGCCCCACCACTCGCCATTAGTGTTCCCATCCTGGCCCCCTTACACCTACCAAATTTGAACTCTCTAGGTCGACGGGGACCGGAGTTATGAATTTCCGGTCAAACACACAACTACACACACACACACACAAACACACAGACAAACCAACAGACACACTTAGCGCGTTATATATAGTAGGATCGTTTATACAAAATCGTTCGTTGTCTGAGCTCGTAACTTCAACATTCAACGCTTCGCGTGTCTCAACCGGGATCATTTTCCTTCACATAATATTTCGAAAGGCCTTGAGTGTTTGAATGTTCTCTCTTCCCCCTACAAGGCTCAAAAACTCGCAGATCAGCTCAAGACATGGAGGACAGCTCAGTTGGAGAAGATCGATTCAGAGCTAAATCTCTTTGAGCTTCTTCGGCAATTCCACGACTTTTCTATGTGTTCCAGGCTCCCAGCTTCATTCTGCTGGAACCGGTTATGCAACTGCTTTCAATTTTCCAGGCACAGGGTTAGAGCCTGCTACAGTGTCCATCTCGCTGAAGGAAATGAGCATCAGGAAAGGTTCGTTTTTCATCTGTCCCCTTCATTGGGTTTAAAGGCGTACCGAGTCTTTGTAGGAGATTTCGTTGGCGTTAGGTGCATGAAGCTGTCGACAAAGTAGACTAACGTCGTGGGCAGTACTTGCAAAAGACGTTAGTCTTACCGTATTGTGCCATGCTTGCCGATCCCGATCGAACGCAGTCGACCGGCCGCGGAAACAGGGCTGCTTCCCGTGGGGATTCGAGTACAAAGTCCACCACCCGCTTTTGAGAAGGCGTTTTCGTAATCAAAATCTTTGATGGCGATTTTGCTGCTTGGGAATGTTCTACTACGTAGAAATTCAAATATTTTTTTTTCTGAGATTCTCCAGCCCGCTACGGGTGCAGCGAGTACTACATACTACTCGAGTCTATTGTCTGACGCCCTAGGATATTGACCTACGTAATCTGGTCCTTAACGTGGTGTACAGCTCTCTAGTATCTTCCGGAATGAATCCAACTAGGCGGGATGCTTTATTCTGATTTATCAGTATCTGGAAGCCGTCCCAAAGATCTTTTCATAGCCCATTTTATTCTGATGTTCTCTGAGCAAATTTCTGAGTTTTGAAGAACCAAACTGAAATATAGATCGAGCCTATCGAGGATGGCTTCCACAACGACTATGAGGAACCTTAAGAAGGTACGCAAGCAATTTTTCAAGAACCGGCATGATCGGTCCCCACATTTATACGTTCTTTAATTGCTCTTCTGATTTCACGCTCACCTTGGAAACTACCCGTCCATGGGAACGGAGTATCCCTCACATAGCAAGGCCTACAGTAATGATGCGAGAACAACCCTGCTGAAATCATCGCTTTCTTTTACAATTAGCCGTTAAAACTCGTATTTGAGCTCGATAGGTCACAGCGTCTGGTTGACTCACGGAGCAAAGGCTTGCCAGAAAGCCCATTGTTCTGGGGATTCACTAGAGGTGTGAAGTGGGTTCGGAGCTGAGCAGATGCATGACATTGCAGCACTTTCGATGTTGCAAAACAATGGATTGATGAATTCCAATGAATATATCGAATTTTGAGACAAAAACGGCACTGTATTTTGTTTTTTGTGGTATTAATAATTGCTTTCTAGGCAACTGGAGTGCCCTCGCTATGAAATTGCCACACGGGGAAGTGACATTGAAAAAACTAGTAGTTTACTCTGTAGTATATTTTTTTTAGATTGCTTCCAGCCTTGACTAATTAAAATTTTCATCAGACTGAGATCATTAAATGGTTCGATACTTTTTTGAAAAGTTTCAGGCTCTCAGTTTTTATCAAGGAATGACTGACCTTATCCCCTCAAAAAACTATTGAATCAATTAATGCTCTCGGGATGATGAAGATGAATTGAGCTTGCCAGGGCCAGTGTTCTTATGTGATATGCACTGGAACGATTTTGTCTTCAAGTTCCGAGCTCAGGTCTTTCTTTTCATACAGTATCTTATTACGAGAATTTTCTCCTTTTCATATTCATTTACATTTTCGGAATCGAATGTTGACTAATGGGATTTTCTATTAATCTTGGCATAGTTTAGGAAGGTAAGACCTACTTTCCTCTAGGGTTTGTGAAGAATCCGCCTGTTGAACTCTCTTCCTTTTAAAATACCACACTGCCTTTTTCTTCTGCACCTACTCTCAATATTTTGGTTGAAAGGTCGATTCGGATTACAAATTCAGCTGACTTATCCACAGACACGGCTACGGCTAACTTACAATTAGACGATCGGCTGTGGAACGCGGACTGGGATTAGGGGCAAGTAAGACTGCCTAATGCCCTCTGTTACATATTGTGCTTCTGATTAACAGTTTGTAGTGCTATCTTGAAGATTAATTTTCTTTCCATTTTTCCCCACTCTCTGAAAATTCTCGCTCATACTATACTATAAGCTAATACTTAATATTTTTTAACATCGCCTAAAATAGCTATAAGTGGCGGGTCCCCTTCGGCGTAAGACTTCACGAAAAAACCGCAAAGAAGGAACAATTCAGTTTCTAGGACCTTATATTGTCTCCCGATAAGGGGATGATGAAGAACTCTCGAGAGACTGCGAGCCAGCGCCCCGAGGCATATGCCGGACGTCAATGGGGGCGTCGTTCAAACACTCTTATCGGAAAGAAACGTGGGCTCAAATGGTGCATTGCAGAGATTTCTAAATGAAAGGAGGAATCTTGGGAATGAAGACATTTCAATTTTTATTCGAGTACGTAGGTACTAGGCCTTTTTGTATTCGTAAAATTTCAAGTGGATTCATGCTTTTGCATATATTTATAGCTTTGGTTGAGTGAGCCAAAAAACCTAGTTTGAAGGCAGCAGGCCCAACAAATCGGATTTATGGAAAAATAAGTAGATACTGGGAGGACGAAGAAATGTTTTGATAAGTCAGTGGTGTTTGGACGAAGTGCATCAAAATACGAATTGTTTGGACGAGTTCTCTTTCGGGGTTACCACATCACTTCCAACACCATAAGCGACTACTAACGTTGAAGTTAGTCTGCTGCTATTAGCTGTTCTGGTCTTGTTGTATCGGTGGCACAAATAATAGCGAGCTCACACGAATTTCCCCTCCGAGCCCTCTTCCATTGACCTAAATGCTGGATAAACTAACCAAAAGCCTGCAGCCTTTTGCAATCCCATGCTTTTGTATGGGATTGCAAAAGGCTTCACGTATTCTGGTGATGAAGGTAGAAGACGCATATGAGCTACATAGGCTTCGATAAAGTGGAAAGCCTGCTTCTCTGCTTGGTAGATGCTGAAGGGAATCAAATTCAGTAATAATTCATTATTGAACTTCATTCCCCTGTGTAGGAAATCGGTCTCTCCTCGACTCCGATAAATAAAATTGATTTTATCTGCATTGTATTAGGATACCACCAATCTTCTGCGTAAATTACCACCGCCCCTTTGTGTGGACGTTTCAACTTGTCGGTTTTTCTATCTGGTATGTAATGTGCCTGTCTGTTCATCCGCAGAGAAGTTGTCAAGAAAGCAGATAAGAAACAGCTGTAGCTATCAA
Source organism: Haemonchus contortus (assembly GCA_000469685.2). Classification (NCBI taxonomy): domain Eukaryota; kingdom Metazoa; phylum Nematoda; class Chromadorea; order Rhabditida; family Trichostrongylidae; genus Haemonchus; species Haemonchus contortus. Next base: position 33,779,596 of record LS997563.1, on the reverse strand, counting down.
GACTGGATGATTAATTGGTGTTGCAAATTCATTCAATGGCATTGATGACAAAACGGTGTGACGAGCCCTGCCTTACTACGCTTCCGTGCACTATTGAAGAAGAGGATAGGGGAAAGAGGAAGTAACAAGAGAAACCAAATAGGACTACCTTCCCAACGTTTTGCCTCGTTTTGATACGTCTGTTGTTTTCATATCATGCACTCCAATGTAAACGCTGCATATCTTGAGGCACAAGCCCACTCAATCGCACATTGTGCGCATAGCTGAAAGGATAAGCTAAGGAAGGGCAAGAGGCGCTATTTTCGGAAGTGCAGTGTAGATATACTCTAAAAAACATTTACTGTTGTATCGATTTACCAGCTCTTCGTTTTGTTGATCTGACCATCCTTCCTAAGATATTTGTGAAAAATTTGTTCACGATTTTCAATGAAATGTCTTCACAACTTTAAGAACCGAAAAGATAAAATAGTGGCTCGAAATCCTGCTGAGAAACTGTTAATCCAGTGATTATGTTGGATGTCTTCAAAGGCTTCATCTACCCTGTTTTTGGATGATTTGTTGGAACACTGGACGAGGCCCGTGACGTGGTTTTTCAAGCACTACTTGATGCTGTTGATTAGGTGCTGAACTGGATTGGCGCGCCAGCTCTTTACGTACCTCATGCCTAAAGCCCTTCACCTGCTATGTGTCGGGGAGGTTTCTCCTTCAACTCCGCAGGATTGATGCTACCTTGGGAACAGATTGAACAGTTCAAAAGACGTAATCAGTGTAATTGAACTTCATGTAAGAAATTGATCATCTCTTCGCTTGTCTCTCTCAAATGCAAATTTCGAGTGGTTTCAATGCCAGACAGCCTAACGAGGGGCTGACCCTTATCTTCCACGTCCCAGGTCCAATATCAATCCATATCAGAAACCTCGCTACCGAAGTTCGTTGTAATGAAAATGTAAGAAGTGTAAGTTCAAGCATGGGGATCTGGAAATCGAAGTACAATTGTCGTCGTTTCTGCATATAGGGAAAAGAAGAAGTAGTCACAATCGCCATCCAAGGATCAATCATGGGTCCAGACCTCTGCTCTGGGAGATCCGGTTGGGAAAACTTCTTTTTCTGGTACTGAATCTACCAGAAGGTGTCCACAAAGCCCAGTTGCTTAAAAAGAGACTGAGAAATGCTGCTTCTGCTGGTGGTGTTCAGTCGGCGTTATATTACCTAAGCAGTAATTTTTGCGATTCTACGTGAGCAAAGCTGCCTAGCTGTTTTCCATTTTCGCATTCCGTGGGAATCTGGTTTATAGTCCGCCCCTCCTCTCCCTCGAACGGAAGTGCTTTGAGAAAAAAGGGGTGTGAGTGAAGAGATTGTTTAGATTCTCATCTTCCTCTGTAAAACTTGTGCAAGTGGTCCTTTGCAGTGTATTTTTTGGGGCCTTCCGTTAATAATTGAGATGTCGAGCAAGCAAACTCTGAGTTACTTGATAATCAGAAAAGTTTGTTTGTGCTAAACATCGCCACAAAATGCCACGCCTGTTCTCTCGAAAACCATTTAGAATTCAGTTTTGAGGTTTTTTCTTGAGATGTGGAACCAAAATTAAAACATTATTCTATTCTGAGCTGAGGTTTCGGTGCCTTCACCTTTCTCGGAGTCTGTAAGGACAAAAACCACTTGAGAACCCATTCGGTCAAACACTTTTTCAATCTTCAGAGAAAGTTCACAGGGCGTGGATAAGGAAATGAGAAGTTGTTAACTAACCTTTGGGATAGTCGACCTTGCGGTCCACCGACTACCCTGAGCTGGTATGACTGCGGTTTAGATAGGATGAGCCTCAGGTGAACTTGTTTCTCACTTGATCTTACTAGCCCATGATTATTGGAAGTAGAAGAATCTGACCGCTGAGGCTTTTTATCTGCAAGAACAGCAGGAAAGGATCAGCTGTTCCATTTGATGTCAAAATATGCGATTTAATGTCAAATTCCCCTGTAATTCACTTTTGAAACCTAGGAGTTCGTCGAAGAAAGTCATTGTCATTGACGATCATTGACGAGAGAAAGGAAACAAAGCGATATACGGTAGATTAAAAATTTTGAGTACCGTCTTCAAAACCCTTAGTGCACTGGGTAAAATAGCGTATCTCCTCAAATAAGAAGGAATGCCAGCTACATTGCTGATTACTGCTCTGATAATCAATGTCTGCTGACCATTAACATGGGCACAGGTGGGGAAGAAAACGGCTAGTACAGCCGATTAAATTTTTACCCATAATATCGGCTTGCTTCAAAAATGGGAGCGAGAACGACATATGACCTTCGAAGTTTGAGAGGACTTCTACGGAATAATACCCATTCGTGACATTTCCTAGAGCGATAGGATGTAACCAGTCGAGAAGCTCAGCTAACCTGTTTCAGTGGAGAGTAGTACCATCCACAAGTATATATGTTCTAATGGTTTCGATAAGAGCAAGAAATTTATTGGATGGAAAACCGGCATGAGATTCGACTACAGTTTGATTCCCCAGGCTTGATTAACTCCATCTCATCGAATGTAATGCATTTTCTTACTTACATCTGTATAACCGTTTGATCAGCCTAGTAGAAAAGGAAACATTCAACGTTTTCTTCTGATGGAGATGCGAATGGTGATTAAGGATAACCATATTCGATAAAAACTTTGGTAAGCAAAAAAAAAAACAATGCAAGAGTAGGTCAGAGGACGAGGAACTCCAGGGAAGGTTGCAGCGGTGGTGTGTATGTAGATGACGGAATAAACTCATCTCCTCCTACGCTTTTGTCAAGTAGCTATCCCTTTTGTGATCTGCAAACCAGAATAAGAATGAACGTCAATGACGCAAGTAGAACGGAGGAAAACTTTTTTCAAGAAAGGCTCAAAGTCCACCAGAGGGTTGGTCGACTGCAACTGAACGACACCTCGGTTTACGATTCTGAGTTCCATGCTGGCCGACAAATCATCATATACGAAAACGTACATATCTATAGAATGTACAGGGGCTTAGAATTCCGATAATAATTGAATCTCGAATGAACAAATTAGGAAGATGTCCCGATATAGTAAAGCTGATCTAACATCAGTTAAATAATACTGGCACCTCACCCAAGTAGATGCAAAAGCTACTCCAGTTTCATCTGGCCTTGAATTTCTGTAGGGTTTTTACCACAGATCGAATTATGAAGCCGACTGCTAAGATTGATGTCGTGTCGATTTCAAATGGGTGTCGTTCAAAATCCAATGAAATGGAACAGTCCCTGAGGAAGAGCTGGATCCCAGCAACTGTTTGGAATTGTGATTTATTCTTCCTCCTAAGAATTTTGGTAGTTTCTTGGAATAAACTATCACTAACAAACTCAGCAGCACCAGGCTCTTCGAAATAAGCTAGTCAGTCCAAATCACTCCAGATTCATAGAATGGGAATTCAGTTATTTTTGAAGAAAGCATTCGAAATGTTCAAAGGGCAACATGAAAGATGTTATTTCCATTCGACTTTTTCACACGCAAGCACAAATTCGAAAAACATCAGTGAACACCTCGAGAGCCAACAACATGACCTGTCAAAGGCTAATGGTATTACTACATAAATTTCTGAATTGAGGCAAAAAGCTCAGAGTCCCACTGGATGATCATTGAATGGTGTTGGTTATCACGTACTTACAATCAGTGTAAAATTATTTCTCAGTGTAAGGTTCTTACAAGCTCGTCTGTTCTGATGTACTGCCTTTAAATTGCAAAGATCAAGGGCAGGACTTCGAAGATAACGATGAAGAACTGGTATTACAGGCATCTCTTCTAGGCACCCTAGTTTCATTGTGAAGGCATTTCAATAGGAGAATTTCTTCGAAACAGATTCCTCCTCCTCATCGTCAAATTCAGCTTGCTATTAGGGGAGTGCTTCCTATAGGTATCTCTCATTTTGCAGTCTCGATAAAAGGGAATAAGTAGCTTCGATTGTTTCAGTTGAACAACGTCGGGGGTTACTGAAGTAGTATGAGGTTGAACTGGGGCGAGTACAAGTTCATTAGCGTTCTTTGCGGCTGAAGACTTCGCGGCCATCCGTCTCTGCGGCATTTCCCCCGCGAGATTTGATTTTTTATCCCTTATTTGATATTCACTGTGACGATTCCCCATATCCCCATCTCATTCGCAACACCTCCCCTCCCACTCGTGGAATGTCGTCAGTCTTCCAGGGTTGCGTCAACTTCGAACTAGCAGTTTATGTTTTTTTCGTCCCGTGGGCTTGAAGGGTCGCTAAAGAATAACAATTAGCCTTCCTCACGACTCCTCCATTTTCTCCAAAGTCTTTCGAAAAGCTGCTAATGCTCCCAAAAGCAGTTGGCATTCGTGATGAGCAACCTCCTTAGAGGTATTTTTCGCTACGATAAAGATGTTGTTGGTTAGTGTCCCACATGTTACCACGTCGCATCACCGAGTTTCGGCTTTTCCTCATGTTGAAGGATGTCATTTCGCCTGGACATTTGGGACTGGGAAAAACTCATGGCAGATGGGATGGAAGAACGTCAGCGTTGTCGAATAATCGCATTCCCATGCGAACTTGCACCCGCCCGAGCTCCCGCGACCCTACTGATATATCACCCATAATTCGCGCTTTCACATCTAGGCCTTACCAGGAGAGAGAACAAAAGTGGTGTTTCCAACTTCCTACGTACTTTTTCCTTCAGCTACGTGCTTCCCTCTCCATAGTTCAATGAAAACTCCAATAGACTTTACACAAGTTGTCCTTTCAACTCCCTCAAATCAGGTGATTCCACTATGCTCCAGGTCTCGGTTTACACTTTAGCCTTACATCTTTGCCAAGTTCAAGATCGCATTTTTGATAGCCCCTCTGCTTGCCGACATTATTTTTGCCCTACCGAATCACAATTGCGATTCTTTCCGAAATCGCTTTTTCAATCGCTCTGACGCTGTTGCCTGAAGCAGTTTGACTTGACAAATCGCAGTGAACCCTGGGGAATTCCTATGTGGCGCGTTGACTGCCACTTCCTTGCTGGCAATATTTATTCCTTAGCCTACACGGCATAATGTTTACTGGAAAATATTTTTTGCAGAAATTCTTCACTTGTTATTCAGGCTTTGGAAGTCGAGGTGTCGAATCCTCTTTGTAATTTTCCGCTTTTTCTCGCCTTCCCAAGAACCCCTCCTACGCAGTAGTGCCCCTCTTTACAGTTTTTTATATGTCCACCCTCTTAGGAGAGTCCCCTTTCGTTGAAACTTCAGCTTTTAAGTGCCATTTCATTCTTTCCTGAGGCACTTCATGCGTCTTTCAGATTTTGGAGCTCTCATATTCCACATTTTAATTTCGTTGGCATCTCATCAACAGACTTCTCCTGTTACATGCGACTGGCAGTAGTCCAAACAGAAGAGGCGTTGTTGGTTGTCGCCCAGATGTTTTCGTTGCCATGAGGTGGCTGTAACACAGTTTTGCGCTCGTCCCACTGAATTAGACCCATTTGCGACTCGCCTTCGCTAAATCTGATTCGGTTCTTCAGCTTACGGCATCCTCATCATCATGCCATCAGTCATCCTTCAAAGCCGTTTTCTCAGTTTTTCTCAGATTCCAGCCTCATTCTGTCGAGAAAATTCCATCGAAGGGTTCAGAAATGCATATTCAACGATAATTTAATATTTTCAACCTAACGTATGAAATTTAAAACCCTTTTATACTTCTGTGTTGATTTGTTGATGTAGACCTGAGCAGAGCTTCTCGGAAGAATCGCATTGTGTTACCTCAACGGACAAGATGGGGACCGAGTAAGTGCCGTGCATCTGCCTGAGATAGACTAAATGATACTGACCTTCCTGGAAGATGAAAACCAAAGGGCGAAATTCGGGCATGTTGAAGTTTTGATGTGTAGGCAGAAAGCATGTGAATGTTATTGCTCGGTGCGCATTTGAATGGGAGTAGAAGGGAGCGTTACAAAAGGCATTACTGGAACAAAAGTCCATAAGGGGATAAAGTATCGGATTAATTTGTTCAGAGGTTTTTGTTAGATCAGTTTCGGACTTCTTTCCAAAAATATCACTTTTAATGAATAGAAAATATTTATCCTTTATACCAGGTTCAGTAGCGCTTAAAAGTCTTCGGCCATCTTCAGTCCACTTTTCAGTCGTAACTCCTTTCCTACTAGATCTAATCAAGCGAGATTCCAATATGTGTAGCATAGGTGTATTGTGAATGTTTCCCACTAGTAAGCTGCAATCTGATCATGTTCCAGATATCCCGAAGAGCTTAACTCAAAACCAACTGGAAATACGGACATTGTTCGCTCTTGGTTTTTCTTCCTTTTTGCCATGTCCACAATGTATGAGCGTTCATGTAGAACACAGTGAAAGAGAAAAACGCACAGGAGTTGCGAAGAACTGGAGACATTGCTAGCTTTGCTTTCAGCAAGCGTCTACCGCGACAAACAACTTGCTCTAGTTATGTGGATATTGCTGCTTCGCAATAAAGTAGTGTTGGATAGTGTGAAATATGCTTTACTTAAACATGTGCGTTTGGCCGAAGACTTGCAAGGCCACTGTAGAAGCGGAATAAGTGGTGCATCGAAATTAACTGCTAAACATTGCCTCCTTCTCGAATTCTCGAAGCAACATTCTCTCGCCCCTTTGCTGGTTCGCTCATTTCGCATGGGCTTTTTCATTTCTTTATTAGTGGAGTAGTTCTTATCAGAACCTATCGGCATCACTAAAGGAAAGCGTAGTCGAAGCCGTTACATATCTCTCGACATGATTTGCAGTCACCACAATGTTTTCTTTCAAATTCACAGTACACGTGTGATTAAACCAGCATCCACTGAACTTTTCCTTGAGATCTCCTCTTCCTTTTTTTGCGTAACAATGTTGTAAGGGCCCTCAGTATCCAGGAGCTCTGAGTATCATCACTAATATGACACTATATCCGGGAAGTCAGCGAAATCAACTCCTGCTTTTATAAGAGCAGGAACGATCAGCACCTTCCATACATAGTAAGCCACTCGGACAATTGTTTTACTCGAATGAAAGTTATGAACAAGTATCACCTCGAAGGGTATGGCCACTCACGAGCTCCATGATTCCGGAGGGCACTTCGAAAGATTCCATGCAATCCTCTTAATTACTGTGATCAGCTCTGTTATCAATTTCTTCTAAAGAACGGATTGAGCTTGTTCCAATAAAAAACTCAGAAAGTCCTTCCGCCAGTTGCCGGTAACCCTGCTCACATTTTGTACACCTGATACTTGTTTACATTTCCTTCGTTACACCCGTATTCCAGTAAAAACCGCCTAATCAAGGTTTCACTTTCCCTCTTTAATTCTGTTTTCTTTTCTTTCAGCACAATGGTGAGTAGCTTTCTACGTAAGAAGCGAATCACCGAACAATTTCTTCACCATTCGGAATTCAACAGAGCCTTGGGACTTCCATTAACAATAGCTTTAGGTACGTTCTCTGGTTTGCTAGCTTTTCCTACGATGACATCAACATCCTGCTTGAATGAGGACCGGAAGATTCTGAATAGGTGATAGACTGCAGAAAATTCGTGGAATTTAAACGAATGCGTAGGAATTTTGACGAAAATTTGAAATTCTGGGAAAATCCATTTACACATTCTTCGACGCACCTCATCTATAAAGCATCTAAAAACCGGTCAACGTTGTTTTTTGCGTGTTGCAGCATCTCTCTGCAAAAGCTCTTGGGATAAAAAAGTCTTCCAATCCTACAATTTCGAGATACGGTCAAGCAAGAATTCTGTAAAGGAGTTCAGTTAACAACTATGCCAATTACTCAATTATCTTTCTGATAGTAGAGATAAAAAGATTGGATATGGCCAGCGCGCAACTTTGTTCTTATGAAGGCAATCTAGTCATAGCTTGTAGTCGTCGTTCTGCTGATTTTTCAAGTTAATTTTCACCAACCTATGGGAGATAAGACTCTCTGGAAGCCCTTTCATAATAACTCCTGTGAGCAAATCACGATCAAGAGCATCAGAGAGCATCCTGCCGCATCGAAGCTGTTCATCTTTTATCTGTAGTCATTCAGTTTCTGCAAGGAGATTTCTCAGGAAAGGGAAAGAATACTGAAATTGGCATCGGCTAGCTCCATGATTTCTTTAGCCGCTTATGTTGATGGTTGCTGAATTCGAGCATTGCAATAGAGTGCCAGCCCGGTTGCCCGATACCCTAACCGTTCTCGTAACTCAATTGTGAAAGTCCAAACGCAATCCAGTTCGCCCTGGATTTTTATTACGTATGATGGAGTTCCTGTGAGTCTTTTGGCCTGGTGGGCCGACAAATTTCATGGAAGTGGTTGAACGGATTCCGTTAGACCGAACCTGTTCGACTGGTCTCTATAGAACCACTTTTAACCCACTATTCCAGCAAAATCGTAGAGCAGGATCTGAGCGAACCATATTCAACTACTCGTGGAGCAATCATGGATCAGCAGTGACATTTAATGTGATACTGTAAGCGTTGTATAGTGACCCCAACTTGCTTGCAATTATTTTCCTAATTCCTTTTCGTATTCACGAATTCGTATTACTGGAAACTTCACAGTGAAATAAGTCAAACTAAACAGTGAACTAAGTGGGCTATTGCTGTTATTCTTAAGGGATCTTGTGGTTATGCAAACGTCCATCACTACTGATCCGCCGATAAAAGGAAAAGGATAAAGCCTTCAGCAATAAAATTCCGTTTTTTGGATGCGCCCTTGCATCCGACCTCCATTTAGGAGTCAGTTTGAACGAGTATGTGGTCTCCATACAATGACTTGCAATGACCAGTCGATGTTCAGGTCAGTGCTTTGATCCTCCCTGATGAGTCTGGTACAAAATAAGTGATCCAGGACGGAAATGAGGCCCGGTTGGCCTGAGAAGATATCATTACGAGAGTTGATTGTGAACATACCTTCTGCCTCACCGTTCTTATTCCCCGGCTATTTGGGCATCCTTTAGGTGAGATAGTAAGAATTCCCGAAAGAGTATTATGTACCGCTCAGGAACTCTGTGAACCTCTTTGTAGAGCTTCAAAGAAAAATAAAGAAAGTTGCAGTGGTGTCAAATTAAACTCGTGCCAAAGTGATACAATAGAACTATGTACATAGAAGGACCTAATCATTTTCCCTTTCAGTATGTGCTTCGTCTATACCACTGCTGATTTTCGTCTTAATGCCTTTCTCACTGACAACTTTGGCTGGTCCTTCAACGTTGATAGCCGTTATAGTGACATTCTTACTAGTTCTGATTTCATGTGAGTTTTATTTTTGAAAAAATGCGTTGCAGGTTTCTAAGGCTGGCAATTTGCCAAGCTCTAACTCGCTTCATGGAGCATGTGATATTCAAACAATAGTTCGCTTAACATCCCAACGACTCCTGAACTTTTCATTGAATGTAGTATATTTAAGACCAAATATGATACTTCTTGCCCTTGATTTCAAATAACGTGAGACATGAAAGTCGGACAGAGGAAAAGCTCTTATTTTATTTTATTTTTGTTTTTTCATTTATACACTCCACTAAGTGCACCACAACTAGAAGCAAATAAACCACCTACCGCCCCTAAGTGAGATTTGGAAGGGAGAGAGGACAGAAGCACCGGCGAGTACCAATATCCAGAAGCTACAACGATAGTGAGTGCCACGAAGATGCCCTTACAGACAGTAACCGTACCAGTTGTCCATGGTGCTCTCATTTCGTAGGGAGTCATAGGACGTGATCCTATGACTCCTTACGGAATGAGGGCAGCATGGCCGAGTTATCCTAAGGGATCGTATGGATAACTCTGGAGAAGTACGAAATGAGGACAGAATGGCCGAGTTACCCAAGGAGGGATCGTATGGGTGACTCTGTAGAAGTATTGTTGTTCGATGATATTAGAGAGTGTAAGATCTGAGCTTATTTCAAGATGTTGTCATACCCGAGGTCCACTCCATCTTGTTTGCTGTCGATGCTTTCAGAAGCTTTTAAACTTTATCATTATCAAAAGACTTCCGGCATCACTCATAACATAGCAACCACAGCTCATCGAAACGATCCCAGAGATACCAAGGAGTCAACTTGTCGCTGGGGAAGTTGAAAAGACAATGGGGTACGTAACATAGCCTGATACTTCGATCGGTTATCATTCAATCAGCACCAGGAGGCCTCGCAATTCTCTATTGCACAGATTTCTTGCTTAACCTGTATATTTTCCTTATGAAAAGCGTGCCAAATTGACGTGCAAAATCTTCACATCGAAAAACGGAGCGTTTCCGCTTTCATGTTAAGTGTTGGAGCGTGGAAAAACTGCAGCGTGGGTAGGCAACGGGGTAGGCCAGCGCTCTCCTGGCTAACAAGGGACGCTGATGGGTCAAAAGACCGTCCTGATAAGGAGTACCAGGAGCTTCATAGCCGACTCACGTTCACACATGAAGGTAGACGAGTTTCCACGGAGTTGTGGAGGCTGCAGAGGTTGCACTCGCGCCGGGACCCACTCACTGCAATTTGTGGCTGCATTCATAGTCCGCGATCCGGCACGCGAGCGCCAACCACGGCCGGGAGCGGCGCTTGCCCTCTGTTTACAACTGAATATTGGTCGAGTAGTTCCCCGGCCGGCGCGCTCGATGGCAGGATCGCGGAGTATGAAAGCAGCTAGTATGGGCAGTTCCTCCAAGTAGTCCTTCCACTCCCATTGATCGTCTAAAACTATTAGGTTGCTCGGAAAGGAATGCGCGTTTAAGTTCAAAAAATTTTTTATTATAAAAACGAAACTAAACAAGATCAATTCAAAAGATATTTTCCATTGCTATCGATGACTTGTTGTCTACGTTCATGCAAAGAATGGATCCTTCTTCTGAAGAACTCGGCCGGCTACAACTCAAAGTAGTTGGACACCCTGAGTTGGACTTTTTCGCGGTTTTTGAATTTTCTCTCGGCCAAAGAGTGCTGCATTGACCGGAACTGATGGTCATCGGATGGAATCAGGTCTGGGTTGTAAGGCGGATGAGGCAGGAATTCCCTACCCCTTTTCCTCAATTTTTTTTCTAAAGTAGTTTTCGCAACATGTTGACGAGCGTTGTCGAGGAGGAATTTGGTCGACGTCGTTTCGACACCTTGACGACGCAGTGCTTGATCCACGCGGTTCAATTGATCTTCGTGAATGTCCGCCATAACGGTTTGACCCGGATTCAGGACTTCAAACTACACTCAACCTTTGCTGTTCCACCAAACACAGAGCATCGCCTTTCTGCCGTGTGTATCCGGTTTTGTAGTGGGTTTTGGAGTGTCATCGGCGTCTAACCACAGTCCTTTTCGTATTGTGTTGTCTAAACAGATCCATTTCTCGTCTGATGTAATAATAGAGTTGGAAAAACCGCTGTTCTTGGAGTGATGGAGAAGAATTTCGACCATCGCCACTTGTGTTGCCTGGTTTGAGTCGCTCAGCTTGTGCGGTACCTATTTTCCGCACCTGTTCTTCTTGCCAATTGCCAGCAAATGCTCATGGATGGTAGAGTGTGAGCAGCCAACATGTGTTGCCAGTTCTCGGGTGGTTTGGTGTGGAGCCAATTTAATGACGGTATTCAACACTTGGTTATCGACGAATTGGGGCAGACTTCCACGTTCTTCGTCCTCCAAGCTTTCATTATCGTTTTTGAAACGCCGATACCATCGTCGACACTGGCTTTCTGACAGGACTTTTTCGCCGTACACTTCAGATGTAGCACGATGAGATTCAGCAGCCGATTTTCCTTGCTTGAAGTTGTACCACATGCAAGCCCGCAAAAGGCATTTTTGGTCGAGCACCTTTTAAAGTTTTTTTCTTAGAAAAAACAAAGTGGACATAAACAAAAGTATATCAAAAGATGCGCAATGAAAATCTCTTCCGAATAAACAAAACTGTTCTGAGAAATCTTCTATAGTAGGGGAGAAATAAATGGACAAAGTTAGCGCGCATTCCTTTCCGAACAACCTAGTAGATACCCCAGATTTATCATGAACTATGCCTCTGAGTAGCGTGATGGTTAGGAAAATGGTTCCGGTCGCAAACGTACAAGTTCAGTTACATTAGAGGCTGTCATTTTGCTTCTCGTTCAACATCTTCGCTATTTTGACTTATAGCTGTCCATATGGCTGAGCTGTCGTCTGCTCTACCAAAGAACTGTGTACTCTACCAGTTCTCATTCGCCACTCTGGGTGAGCTTCCAGCATTTTTTGCCGGATGGACAGCTGTTTTGGATGCAGTGTGCATCACAACAATCCTTTGCAGGACATGGAGCGAGCATGTGGTAGGTGATTCGATATCTATGTTTCTTCAATGTCTTTTACCCACGATTTTCGTCGTTTCAGAATCTTCTTTTCCGTCGCCACCTGCATCGATTTATGTCGCTGCCGTTGATGCATCGGGAATCTGGGATGTGGATCGTCAGCGAAGAATACGACCTATCAGCTTTGCTGGCAGCAATGATGTCTGTATTTATTCTGTGCTGCAACTTGAGGGTTCGTTCTCGGGCCTGTAGCTTTTACTGGTTTGACTTAAGAAATTAGGGGCAGTGTACAAAGACGAAAAGTGAGTGTATACAGAACTTGAAGATCTAGTGCAGCCTCTGCAAAACATTTTCTTAGTCTGAAAAGCTTTATTGGGAACTTTTCCGTCTTCTTTTCATTGGCTACAGCGACTGATGTTAGGCCGGCAGAAATGTCTTGTTACTGAGAAAGATGGGAATAAACACGCAGATAAACTTATAAGGACTTATTCAGGCATCGTGATGTTTTCGCTGGTAACCATCTTTGAGGGATTCGATTAGTTCGCGCTTCACCCGTCTTCGAAAAGAAGGCATAAAAAGTAACAAGTTCACATTCACAATCGGCTAGTTGGTACCGCAACTGCCAGGAGAAGTCATCGACCCAACTTCTCTCAGAACGAGAAGAAAAGCTCTACAACCCTTTCGTGAACATCAAAAAGTTAAGGCACACTCCACAGGGAAAATGGTTCCTGAGATTCCCTCCTAAAATGGATTCACGGTCCCCAAAGTAGCATATGAGGCACTTCCGCTTCAAAAAACGACTTTGACAGGGCATTATAAGGGCTCGGCCGATGTGCAGACCCAGGATTGGCTGTGCTATGTCTTTTTTGATACTGCACCATTCACACTGAAGCGCTATAACGCCAGTGAATAGTACGTTCACATGGAAGTCACCCAGACGGTTACGGACACATCTTGTACAGCCTGCTTCTTTCGTACTACTTTCTGAAGCCTCATATTTCTTAAAATCCGCCGATTTTCTCGCTTTTTTCGCCGTTTTTGCACAATCTAACCTCAGAATAACCGTAAACTGTACTTCTAGGTAATCTAGCTCGCCGACAAAATCAATTCCCGTAACCTTTCATACTCCGAAGGGAATGTTCGTCTGTTTGAGTGGCCTAGATTCGTTTTCACTTGTCTTGTTGTTTATCGGTCTGGCACCAAGAACAATAACAATAACAGGAATAGAAATAACAATAACACGGAACGAAATAGCCGAAGTCGAAAGCCTTTTAAGGGTCTTCGCAGCTTTGTTTAGAGTCGACTAAATAAGTAAATTAGTGAGCTTCCAGGAATTCGAAACTGCCCAAAAAGTCCTTCAGGGATAACCACGACGAACCGGACTCAAATGGAGAATTTGTAGTGCTGATCTGGATTAATTGTTCCGACCCTGGAACCGCTCCAGTCATTCATTCATCCTCAACCGAATAAACAATGTGGGCTTGTCTCCTCCTATGGTAAAAGCACTAAAATCGACATGGCCTAGAATAACATGCTCCGAGCCTCACACCCAAAGGCAGAAGCCGATTACAGGATGTTTTTGAAGAAAATTAGTTGATGTGATATGGAAAGCCTTTATATTAGGGACCATTTGAACTTTATTTTGGAGCTTACATAAAGAACCGCAACTGAGGCGCTCCAATCAAAAATCCAAATTGAGTTTTCAGATAACCTCTGAGTTAAGATTGCAGGACCAGGAGCATTTAGCTGGTCGATGCATATGCAGAATGACCCACATGAAGTGTGACGGGCAATAGAAAATTGACTGATCGGATTCAGAGCTGGAGGATGCGGTGATCCCTTAGGCCGAGATGAACGCGAAGACGTCAAATTAGAGCCAAAACTACAGCACAATGGATCTTATGGAAGAAATCAAGCCTCTTTTATTTATTTATTTATTCCCTATTAAGGCTTTTATCTATTTTTATTCCTTATTAATAGGGGACAAATTGCAAGCACCTCATTTACTAAGCGGGAGTAGAGAACTTTCAGGCGCCTCTGATTGCGATTTTGATCAGAATCGAAAGCCGTTCAAGTGAGGGCTTGGAGGGCCTTTCCGGGGGGTTTTGCTCGAACTATGAAAAGTGGGTAACTAAATAATGATCAGAATTATTGCGATAGCATTTTTATTGGATAACTGTAAGTATAACTTTCAAAAAGAACACAACAAATGTTCAAGTTCTACTTTTTTTGTAATGCCTGTTATAGTTCTCACAATATTTTGTCAAGTGCTTTTGGAGGCCAAACGCTGCAAAAATTTATATGTTTCAGGTTGTGGGCACGATATCGCTGTGTTTGATTGTTGTCGCTGTACTGATGACCGCCAGCTGCACCATGGTCGGTTTCTTCCATGCTGATCCACAAAACTGGATCAGTGCGAATTTCTTCCGCTTCGGATTCGATGGCGTGAGTGCAGGATGCCTATATGTCCTTCATGTCAGGGTGTTTCTATAAAGTTGAAAAGCCAATTATGTAATATCGATCATTCAACATCTCTGGAGAATTGTTGCGAAAAGTGCTCGTCAGATAAGCTCCTACGTGGGTGATGTGTGATGAGGGAAAGAACGGGTTGACGTAGGCGTTGTTCTTGTATCTCCTCTGCCCGAGCATTTCACTTCGTCTAAAATTGATGGGTTTACTTTATACTGGATATCACTAACCACATGCCATTCGCATTACAATTTTATTGGACCCAAAGCGCATGTTCAGAAAACCCTGAGCAACCGAGTGGTTATCTTCTCGTTCTGATGGGCACGTAATGCTTGCTCAGGGGCCAGAGTTCCAATGGTTGTCATCACCCAAGAAAGCTTCCGAGTGAGAAGGTAGAGATAATTATTTGGCTTGGGGTTGGAGCCGGCATGATTTCTCCCTGTTCATCCCTTACTTTCCAATAGTCCAAGCCGAGATAAGACCTGAGAGGTAGGAATCTCACACGGTTCAACTGACTTCCATTGAATTGGCAGATGGCGCAAACCGATTTCCATATTGTGGAAATCGAACCTGAGAACCGGGAGAGTCCTGACTAGTGAGCTTCTCTGAGACGGTCGTCTAATCAGAAGCTTGCTCGCCTCAGCAGGCAACCGGCCTATATCGGTCGGCCAATAGTACTATTACATATGATTCCGAATGGAAATTTACCAAACAGCTGCAAAGTAATGACTGGCTAATACTGCCTCAATATACCTCAGATTCAGGTAAAATCAGCTCATTCGATTATTTTTTGTTCGTACGGGTACCCACGAAAAGCTTGTTAGGCTGCCACGTGAGGTCTAGGTGGGTTTCGAGTGGACAAGTGGAGTGTCCTAAAGTGGACAAGTTGACCAAAGAGATGAAACGCTTCTGGAAAGTTGCTAGACAAACGGACGAGGGAGGAGGCTTTAACATGTGATTAGAGGAAAAGACCCCAAAGTAGAATGATTTGTTAATAGTTTTTGTTAACTCGAGATGTGGGGTAGACGGATATGAAGAAAAGGAGGTGGGTGAATAGGAGGGGGGGGGGGGGTAAGCTGTATGGTAACGGGTAATATGGAGCAGATACTGAGATTGCTGTTCCGTTTAGGTTCTGCGTTCGATATGTGCGCTCTCGTGCGCATTTGCCGGTGTCGATGCCGCTTCGTATCTTTTTGACGAGACGAAGAGCCCTCGTCGGAAGATGACAGTCCTGCTACCAACACTGGTCACCTTGTTGTCCTTGTTTTTCTTCGTAGTCGTCATGATCTTCAGGTATGACCTACTGCTCAGGGAGCTTGAGGCAATATGATCAATGGAATTGTATCCTTCAATTTTAGTCTTTCAACCGATGTATCCAAGTTGTCTCCGGAGACTCTTGTACCAGAAATGTTTTCAGTTCTGAATGTTCCTGCTGCTAAGTAAGTCAACTTTTACCAACACTACTTCTCAGGATCTTCATAAATCAAACAACAGCTCAGTTTGATGGATGCAAAAAAGACGAGCCCGGCGGCTTGCTACCTCCTGCACTATTTTCTAGCCATTTGAGGTCTCTCCTGACAGTCGGTACATTACTGAGAATTGGCCAACATTTCTGCACGAAACAGGGTATCTCGTGATATATTTGCCTTCAGAGTGAAACTTATTTCTAATCCTGAAAAGGATATAATTAATCTTTTCCATACGATTCATCGTATTTCAAAAGTGTTTAAAAAAAAAAGAGCTCAGGGTCGTAATCATAGCCGATCCGCAAGTTATTTTGCGTATAAATTCACAACAGATAGCTCATCTTTTCAACTCAGCTGGCCCCACGAATTCAGAAGATTAATAAGGAAATCTAAACATTCTCACCTTTGGGGTAACCTTAACGTAGCAACTTTTTTTTCAAAATTTTTCATCTCGAGGAGGTGGTGCGGGGACTATTTCTACAAATGATTAATACTTGATATCAAGTCGGATTGTGGGATTCTTACTAAAACATTATAAATCTTAAGTTTGTATAAGTTGAGGTGAATAATCTTTATGGCCTCCTTGGGAAATGGTACAGCAGGTGGCAAGGGTCAGTCAGATCTTTCAACCACATCCCAGGCTGATGCATCTGTACCTTGAATCATTCCATCTCCATCCGTTTGCACAGCGTCATTTACCTACTGCTCGTCCCCATCATTGACCTTTCATGTTATTTACTATGTAGTGCATGGATGAATTTTTGAAATTTCTTTCCACTGCTTGTAAGTACACTCCGAATGCTCGAGGTCAACGTTCCAGCACGCAGAATGGTTACAAACTGCAAGCAAACCCTTTAATTGTTTATTGTTATTTTCCTTGAAATTCTTTCAAATTGAGAAACTATTCTTTCCGAAGTTGGTGTTATTATCCAGAAGGAAGTGATAATCAAGAATAATCTGTTGGGCTCTAGACTGATAACTTAAAGCCTTATATGAGACCCAACAAGATTGGCACACCCCGATGGGAACGCGTAGTGTGAGAGTAAAATTTGAACTGCCAGTGAGTGATTATGGGACTTCCCGCGAAGCCACTTTCGCAGTGTGGAAATTGGTTAGCAATGCTTGCCACTCCTTGAAACTTGACCTTCGTAGTGCCAGTCTCTCGCCGCTACGTGGGCACCAGAAATATGTTAATTAAGATCCTATAGGAGAATGTGAAGTGCCTAATTGTACATGATCACCCATATGATTGTGATTGAATCCAGCACTGAAGAACGCGCAGGACAATCAAGCTTCTCATCCTTTCGAGGTCACTTTAATGTACACCAGAAATGGTATAGAGCATAAAGCCACTGACATATATGTACATACATCGGCTGACCGCTGTACTCATGTATTGGCTGCATATGCATTCAAGATGCCAATATAATTTTTATGAGAAGTCAAGTGTGGGGACATCTCCCAAGGAAAGGGATTGGCTGAGCTTAATCCAAAACTTTAGACATCACTGGGCTATGTTCTTTCCGTACAATCCCTAAAATTCCCCCGATATTATCGTCACAAAAAAAGAGTTGAATGCCTCATTTACAGAGAGGTTAGTGGAATAGTCTGATCGCAAATCTCCAGACCTCTAGAAAATGCACAGTTTTATGTTGAAAAGGGAAAGTGCTCTTGGAGGAAATCTAGAACGCATGAATTTTACTGAACTTTTGTCCTGTATGACTTCGACTAAAAAGAAAGCCAAGCTGAACGTACACAACTATGCACGACCAGTAGTAGACGTGCTGTGATACGCTTTCCATTTAGATTGCATCACGAGGCCGGTTTCCAGCGCATGCGGTTTGTTGCAAAATGAGTGCACGGCTTTTTTACATTTTTCTTTCTTTCGACAGATTCCCTTTTCACTTCTGTCCAGCTTGCTTTTGCTATTTCCACTAATACAGTTTACGCTTTTGCATAAGCCAGCTGTGAAAGAATACCTATGACCTGAACGAACTACGGTCTAATTTTTAGATATATGCTGACAGTGGCAGCTGTATGCGGTCTATCTGGAGCAGTGTTATCATCGTTTCTGCCTGGATCTCGTATCATTAATGCCCTCAGCACAGGTCAGACTTCGACACGGTTTCTCTCAGACGTATACACGCCGAATGCGAAAATTTCTAGATCGTCTTCTCCCTCTACCAGCCGACATTACCCGCAGACCGGTGATGTCCGTGTTCATCTTCTTTATTTTGGTCTCTTTCGGATTGCTGATCAATCGAAACGTTCTTCTACACGTGATTCTCCTCACAACACCACTCAAAATGGTTTTCACAGTAAGCTTCCATGATCTCAATAAGGTGCTAGGTCTCAGCAAGTAGGGCGATGACTACATGGAAGCCGTTCATTCGGTAGTAAACTTATTGAGTGTCGGAGTAAATTCCACAGCAAACTATTAGAGAGTAAGGACATCCTCACGGGTGGAGGCGGTGTAGTGGTAGATGGCGCCCAATCACACGCGAGGTCAAGGGTTCGAACCCTGGATCGATGTCCGCCCAGGTCGATCATCTGCCACCGCAAGTCATTGTATATGCCAAAATGGCCGCTATGATTCTGAATGGAAGTTGAAAACTATTCCAAATGATTTTATTTGAATAAAAGTATTCGCTAAATACGCCCGCGAACCAATCCCTGACCATAACATATACAGGAGGCAAGGCTTTTGCTGAAATAGACTGTACTTCTCACACGTACTTTATACTTTACGAGGTACTTTACTTTGCTGAGAAATAATCGGTATAGAAAACAATGGAGGAAAACAACGTTGAATACAAGAGCATCAGCAAGTCAAGATACCTTTTGCAAATTGAATGTACCGCACACCTGGAAACAGAAGTTCATTTTCGGAGCAACGTGTCTAGTATTGATATTGTCTATTGGCCAAATTAGGTCTTTAGTGAGCTTCCACCCAAAACTTTAATGCATACCCGAATACGACGCCTACGGCAGGTTCTGTACCTCATTCAAGTGGACGAAGTCTCAGATACCATCCCCACCAAACTTCCAAGTACCTGAATCGGTTGTACAACAAAGTCAACCACATGTATGATGAGGGTTGTTCTCAAAGTGTTGCTATATCCCCGTTTTTGAAGTTTTATGGCTGCTCGTGAATCCTATGCAAAGAAAAGTCTCGAGCATCCCAATTTCAGATCTGTCTGGTGTTTCTGCAGCACTATCGAGCGGAACCTGTCGGAATGCCCCATGAACCCAGCCATTACAAGTAAGATTCTAACTACATTCATAGAACTAACTAGTGCACGCCATGAAAGAGCTTCTGAATTTGACGTTAAGAGCGATACGTAAGAAGCAACAGCGTGTCAGTCTGGCTGGAAATGGAGAAAGTATAGTGACAAGCACACTGTCGCAAGATGAAGAGGACGAGAGCGAAGACGAGGACGATGAAGAGGATCTCGACAGTGACACCTCCTTCGACACAGCAGTGTTTCTCCAAATGGCTTTGGCCAAGAAGGAGACGCAACGACTTCAACGTAAACTCGAAAAAGTCAGCAAGGTAGCTATTCTCCATAGGCATTCGAATAATATTCTTCTCATTTAGAAGCAGGAGAAATACCTCTCGGAAACGATTCCTGTTCTGGTGAAATCCGTCTCTCATTACAATTCTATGGTACTTATTATAAAGTCTATCATTTGTAGTGATGAGGACAACTTTTCTTTTTATTCAGGAACCAACGAAGGAGATGAAGTATCCTGGAAATCACAACTGCATAGCTGATTCCTGTTCTGCGCGAGTGTCCGACGGTGAGCTGACCGAGCAATTTGCGACTGGCCTTGCAACAACAGCCAGATTCTGTTTACTTGGAAATTGCTTCTCGAAAACTTCAAAAAAAGCAGTAGGTAGAAAAGTACGTGTGCCAGTTCCGAAAAAGTCTGACTCGCAGCTGATAGTGGCGACCTGCTTTGCGGAGAGGATGAATTCCGTCAACGTGGCAAAGATTCTAAGTTCGTCTCCCTTTTGCAAAGCAGTAAGCAACCTCCATTCCCAGCCTTTTCACTCTCAGCCCTCATAAAAGCGATATAGAAAGCCTCTGTATCGCTATGCTTGCCCTCGTCATTTGATGGGAACTTCTCCGAAAAAGGTAGCAATTACGGTAGCTGTACCTACAGCCTATCAATTATCCCTAAGTGTTCGATATCAAAGCCTCGAAAAATTTTATATAAATTCTTTGTAAACAAAACTACTTGTGAAGGGGTAATGAATACGAGTAAATTCAATTAAACCGGGATCTCCAGACGGAATACTTCATCACGCTCATCTGTACACTCGAGAAATGCCAGAAGTTCCATATGTGAAAACGTACCACGGTGGTCGACGATCATCGACACCAGTTGATCCAAACGATGAATATGGGTGAGCATGTTTGCAGCTTTTTCATAACTATCTTACAAAGTTAAAGTCTGAGTTAAGTTAAAGTCTCACGGACAGAATCCGAAAGGAACATACAGCACTGAGCATAGCATGAAATGTCGAGGGCTAAAACCTCCTAGCCTCAATAAATCCGGTTTTTGATATGCCTACCCGCTTTCATTCCGAACCTAAGCGGCGTTTTGAGTGCTCTTGTAGCTATCACAATGATTGACAGTTACTTCTGTGAAGTCAGCTGTTTTCATTCTCCCAGCGAGTCTGGTGCAGTTTTGCGTTCGCAGGGGATAGATACAGTAGCGCTCTAAAGTCTTCAGTGAAATGCTTTGACGCTTTTTCGTTCATAACTTTTTTCCTAGTAGACCAAATCGGATATGTTTAACCAGAGCGCATTTCACCCTACCCAACATTATTTGACTGCAAAGCTGCAATATCTACAGACAGAGCAAGGTGTTTGTTGCAGTAGCAGATTTTGCCAAAGCTAAAGTTGTTGACGTCTGCAGTTGTCCGCACCTTATGTGCGTTTTTCTCATCTATTGTGTCCGGTATTACCGCTCGTACACTTTAGACATGACAAAAAAGAAACAGATTCCAGAAGAGCCATCATCTGTATTTCCAGTTCATGCCCTTTGGAATGTCTGGAACATGATCAGCTTGCATGTTAATGGTGGTAAATATTCACAATACCCCCAAGCTCCGAGTATAGAAATTTCGCATGATTAGATCCAGTAAGAAAGAGGTTACGAGTGAAAAAAACGGCTGACGAACCATTCCACCGATGACTTTTGAGCACTACTGTAGCTCGGTCGGCTTGGGCAGCTGTCGAGCCAGGATGCGGACCATGCGGATAATAGTGCGACCATACGAATAGGACGTAGTTCCATGAACGTTGTTAATTTCGGGCCAGTGAATGCAGTTTGCTTCGAGTATAGAACTCTAGCCTTACTTATACATAACCTCTATTGCTTTCAGAAAACTACGCTATCGTTATACCAGAAAATCCAGTTTATTTGCTGCAAAAAGTGCTTTTTTCTTTCCATGCCTATTCTCACTGTTACAGAAAAGCGAAATGGGTGTTGGCATTATTCCTCACGTCGGCTGTACTTTTCTGCCAGATTGCTGTCATTTCTGGTTTCGAAACAGTAAGTGGTTGCTACACCAAACCGAGTGACTCTAAAAAACATGTACCGTCCTCTAGGTCTCCTCATCTGTCCTTCTATCATTGCTCTTTGTGATGGTTCTGATCTCAGTAGTTCTAGGACTGCGCCTAACCACTAATGACTACTTACACAGGTCCAACATTATTTCTCTTCCTTCTGTCATGATACCGAATAGTGAATTTCTTGCAGAAGACAAGGGACAGTGCCAATGTTTCCTTATTTGACGTATATCACTTTGTTCGCACTCATTTTCGCCTTGGCATCGACCAAATTCTTCACGATAGCGCTATATGCAATATGGCTATTTATCGGTAAGTGATGATCAATAGTAATCTTAATAACTTGCCAAGTTACTAGCGGAGCACAGCGGCATTGCGCTGGATCAAGAAGAACACATTATGCAACAGCGCTGAGCAGACTTCTACTAGTGTGCGCCACTCGTTCCTACTACTGTTTTATTTCAACAGTTCCTCTTGTAAGTCACGATCCTAACTGAAGGTGAAACAGAGGCTTTAGTCTTCTGACAGAATAGGGTAAAGTATGATTGACCTGAAAGGGAGCGAAAGTTCAGATAACTTGGTTGAGAACAGATCTACGAGTGTTGCGTGTGCTGCTTGGTTGATTATCACTATCACCACCCCCTCTCAGGTAGCAAAGGTGATACATATAAGTTGAAAGGTACAAAGATTGAGTGCTTTTTATGAATGAATTCCTACAAGCGCTTGTCTGAGAGCTACTGACTGTTCCTTCATCGTTTCGAAGGGGTGAACAGCGAAGCGCGTAAGTAGAGTAAATGCTATTGTGAATACAAGATTTTCCTTTAGAAATTTCTACTGAGCAGCTTGCTTTCAAATGGGTACATACATTTTTCAAGCACGTTTACTATCAACTAATCGGCCTTTCGAACACTTCACCAGATGGGCATAATCACATATCTACTATTCACATTCTTTTCTCAACACCATATAGGTCAGAATTGGCTTGAAAGGGATAGACTAACCAATTTACGCGTCGCACCATATCTGAGTCTGTTGTCGTTTTGCCCATGAAAACGGTGAAGAGTTCGAAGAGAGGTTGCTCTAGTCACTGAAAATCTTACCTCATCGCTGATGACCCACTCCTCTCAGCGATGAGCCACTCCTCTCAGCTGTAAGTCTAATGTCTATCAAAACATATATCGCTTCGGCAATTGATAATAGTCTACTGAGACCTGTTAGTGGAATCACTATTGAAAGCGCTCACTTGATATAGCCCTAAAGAAGGCTGAAGATCAGGAAGAATTTGTGAAGGTAATTCGAGAGTTTTAGGTATGGTGCTATATTTCATGTACGGATATTGGAATAGTAGTGAACGTCACAACAACATTACCACCAACTGCAATGACGAGGATAGCGAGATGTATCGTGCCATTATTGGAAACGACTACGCGCTTCAGTATGAGTAGCATTTCTCAGCTAGGTACTCAATTACTACTACCGGTATACGAAGAGGACCAGATGGCCACGCCCCAAGCCTCAAGGCAAGCTTCACCAACGCACAGAAATTTTTTTTGTTTTATGTAAACTTATTCTACTGAATATTGTTTCAATCGATTCGGATCTCATCTTAGCACTTGTACTGTGAGTTTCGTGCTTGAGTAATTATCATAGACAACTTGAGCAAAAGGTACTGAACATTGTTTCATTGCTTCTGTCCACAAACTTGTGTATGTATTTATTTCACAATGACACTGTAAAGTAAAGATCATATGAAAAATTATCGCTTCTACCTGTTCCAAAATGCTTTTGACTCACACTCAGAATTGTTTGAAGGGGGCGGGTGTGAGCGCGGTCGTGCAATTATTCGATGAAGCTACTTTATAGCCGACTCACTGTTTCTGTACCGCAAACAATAGTAGAACAGTGCAATCGATAACAGTGCATGCGATGAGTATTTCAGTTACAATCGATATACAGTGGTGAGTGAAGTTTTGAGAAAACAAGCAGAGGAAATGAAAACGGGATAATCCACCTTTTTTGGCGCAGAGGGCTGACTTAGGGTAGTCTCACAAAGATGGCGATTTGTGTGCAAACTTCGGGCTCGGGCGGGAATCCTACCCGTACTTGAGTTTTCTGAGCTCCTTATCCCTTACGCTACCGAGACCAAGCTTGCCCTCGCCTTCTTAATGGCTTGTATACCATAGCTTATCAGCACTTCCACGTACAACGTGGTGAGCCGGTTGGCCAATATCAGCACTGAACCGTTCAGCTGAAAGCTTTACATGGTAGAACTTGTTTTGATTTGATCTTTAATAACTGCTGTTATATCGCCGCAGTAAGCGTTGCGAAAGTCTCACAAGGCTGGTGATTTACAAACAAAACTTCAGTCTCGGATGGGATTCGAACCAGTACCCTAAAATTCCATAGATAAGAGCGGTTGAACCTACCGGTGAAAAATGAATTGGAAATTATCGAAATTGAATGCAGTCACCTCTCTAACTTTATGGATGGATAAATTATACTTCGAAGAAGAAATTAAGAAGAAGCTCCGCCCCTCAACTCTAAACCCCGTCCACTTAATAAACAATTCATATAGAAAAATAGCAATTTTAACGGATCGCTGTTTTTCTATATGGATTAATAATTAAGTGGGCGGGATTTAGAGTTGAGGGGCGGGGCTTCTTCTTGACTTCTTCTTCGAAGTTTAATTTATCCATTCATCAAGTTAGAGGCAGTGGTGACTGCATTCAATTTCGATTTTTTCCAATTCATTTTTCACCGGTAGGTTCAACCGCTCTTATCTATGGAATTTTAGGGTACTTGTGCTTTCCGGGCACAGTGCTCTACCCCTTATCTACCAAAATCCCGCCTGCCCTCGTCTACTCAATGGCTTATATACCACCAGTAGGATCGCCCGGCTAACGCCCGGCTCTCCTCCTTCTTGTGTCAAACACCGTATCCCGAGAAATGTTGAAGTGAAGGATTTTTCCCCTTTTTCAAAGTTTATACTTTTTAAGTTTTTTCCCGCTGTTTAGCTGTGTTTGAATTTTCTTCTGCTGTTTTGCTGAGTGAGAGTATGGAAGTGAAACAGAGCTCGGAATCCTTCTTTGACAGAACAGAAATCGAAAGCTTCATAATTCTTTGATGAAGTTGGTCTCATGTGTCGTGAGTCTAACTCTCCATTTTTTTTCATGAAACAAAGGACAGTGCCGGGTACACGAAATTTGACATAGGACTACCAGGGCAGTGCAAATGGTATTCAGTTAAGTCGGTGCTTACGCCTTTGATTGGAAGTCTCGAACTTTTGCTCTCTTTCTTAGAAATAAATATCCATTGAAAATCCAACTGTTAGACAATCAAAGATGATGCTGTGGAGATGTTCTGAGCGATGATAGCTGTGATGTTTGGCAAAACTCCAATAGTTACGGTTGTGACCGACCCACGAACAAGAGCAGTGGACAAAACAATTTATCCAGCGGATAACAACAAACACGGCACCAATACAAACAAATACAAAATACAAAACAGCGAACCAAAGAAAACAATAAAACGACTTGTCGAGGGCTGGCGTCGAGGGGTTCCGTCGGGGTGGGCGGCGGCAAAGGCAGGTCGGCGGTCCGAGTCGAAGTCACAACACACTTACTTTTCTGAGAGGGTGCCCCCCTTATATATTCTCTTAGGCCTCTCAATCAATAGGTCATACTACTACTACTCCTCCCAGTCAAATTCTTACCAAGCACGCCGCTTGCGTGTTGGCCCCTCCGACATGCCCTCCCCTCTGGAAGACATCGTCCTCGATGTCGGCCTTTCAAAACTTGGCAGCCCCGCTCCTACTGCACGGGTTTTCACTGCCTCATATACATGTTTTGGCAAAGCAGTTCCTACATAATTATTATAGAACTGTGCGCTTCCTTCAGGAGCGCCAACCTCCAAATACAATTTGCCTTCAATGAACTTGTTACTAGCAGTACAAAATACATGATTACAATTGTCAAGCTTCATCAGTGCCTCATCTAGGCTCCTCCAGAGTCCCGATAAATTGATCCACTTGGATTGATTCTTCGAATTGATCGGTGGCCATGCTGTGGCAATAGAACCTCCCTCTTCCAAATAGGATTTGGCTACGCTAATCAAACTTGCTGTAGTGCATTCCGCGAAATCTGCTTCTTGGGGCCACACGATGACCCATGATTTGGAAGATTTCCATTCTTCCAGGACTTCTACAAGACGCTTAAAATTGAGCACAACTTTGGTGACGATCCCTCCGCGGATCCCGTCTCTTTCCATCGGCCTTGCGCCTTCGAATGCGGCGTATAAGACTGGTCCTGTTTTCTTCGGGCGGTCCCTCAGCGACTGCTCTTCGATCTCTTCGCGAACCTTTTGCAATGCCTCATTATAGGACCGGTGGACGTGCTGATTTTCGATGGCGGTGTGCTCGGCTATACATTTTGTGTTGCAGATGAAGTCGGTCCAGTCTATGCATCGCCCATAAGCGAATTTCAGCACAATCTTCAACGAATCTGCATCGAAGCAGATATGGCCCTCGCGATGATACTTGATTTTCTTCCCAATATCCAGATCGGTGCGACGAAAGATACTACAAGCGAGCCAAGCGCTCCAAAGGTTCCCGATCTCCTCCTTAGCGACAGCACCTGGGAACGATACCCCCGCAATATCTCCAAGCGTTGCTCCTTCAAAGCAACCATCAGCGCACAGGAACAGTAGATGTCCTTTATCCAACGGACTGAGCAACGACGCGCCACTGAAACGAGCTTTTGTTACTTTGCATACCGTCATTGCTCCCTGGGATTTTTTCCGACCCCTTTTTCCTCTGGTGGTTTTTGTATCAATTCGTTCGTCAGGAATACAGTTTGGCACAATTCTTAACATGTCGAACTGTATTCTGATGGGTTCTGCGTTCTCTCCTATTCTTGTTACAAGAGCTGAATTCTCACTAGTTTCGATAACTCTAAACGTTCCAGCCCATTCCGAAACTAATTTTGGGTGCGAACTTTTACTCTTTTCTTTGGGTGACAAAACATACACTCTATCCCCTACTTCAGGATGATGGTCAACGTTTACTTTATTCCTTTTATCATACTCTCTTTTCATCACTCCACGAACTCGATCACTGTGGTTTTTCACTCTTTCGTGAACTTCTGCAATCCCTTGCAAGAGTTCTGTTTTATAGTCTTCCGTTGGTCTATCTATCAAGTACCATGACTGTCCAGCATTAGGTACTACGTTTGATGGGAAATTAGGATCCCTACCGTGCAAAACGAAATAGGGGCTCTCCCCCGTGGCTGAATGCGGTGTCATGTTGTAAGCCATAAGACAGAAAGGGAGTCGCATGTCCCACTCGGTCGGTACTACTGTGCTCCTTCGCAGCATGGCCAGAATAGTCCCGTTTAACCTCTCTGTCGCCCCATCTCCCTGGGGTTGTATCCCTTGGTCATCGAGTGTTTTATCTGAGCGATCTCCATAATTTCTTCCATGACCTTATTTTCAAATTCGCCCCCTCTGTCTGACAGAATAGTTTTGGGCCAGCGGCATCCCTCCGCTATCCATCTAACAAAGATTGTCTGGGCCACAGTGCGCGCTGACTTATCGGGCACTGGGTACGCCGCGGCGAACTTAGAAAACAAGTCTATTACGGTAACAGCATATCTGTTACCTTTCGACGTCAGCCCTAGTTCTAGAATGTCCACTCCGATCACATCATATGGTCTGTTAGTCATCAATGGCTTAAGCGGTGGAACAATTGGTTTCTGTGGGTTGTGTATGAAACATTTTTGGCATTGTTTCGTCCACCTGCTGATGTCGCGTGCCATGTCCGGCCAAAATACCTGCTTTGATAGCATGTGCAACAGTTTAGGAGCACTAAAGTGCCCACCAAATTTTCCTCCGTGTGCCTCATGGAATATCTCGTACCTCGAGTTTTCCGGTACTACGAACACTAAGGACCCATCCTGTTGGTACAGCATCAGCTCCCCGTCAACTAGTGCGAAATCGGCCATATTGACGGGAACCCTGATCCCTGGTAGTCGTATGGTCCCATTTACTTTGTTGTTTTCAATGCATTCTATGACATCGGCAAAGATGGGATCCCTTTCTAGCTCTGCCCTCCACTTCGTTTTCTCACTCAATCTTACTGAGTTGACTACTGCGTCGTGCTCGACTTCTAGTGATTCTTTCAGGTTACTTACCGTTCCCCTGCTAAGAGCATCAGCTATTACGTTAGCTTTTCCCTTTACATACTTTTACATACTTTATGTGGAGATTATATCGCTGTACCTCCAACGACCATCTCAATATGCGTGTTGAGACATTGCTACGTTGGAATTGAGCAGTGAGGGGTTGGTGATCTGTTATAACGGTCGTCGGTAGCCCATATATGAACATATGGAACCGCCTCAAGGCAAATACCACAGCCAGTGCTTCTAAATCCGTGATGTGGTAATTTCTTTCGGCCTTGCTCAGCGACTTAGATGCGAAGAAAATTGGGTGTAAATGTCCATCTTTCCCTTCCTGAGAAAGAACTGCGCCCAAACCTATAGTTGACGCATCAGTGCATATCACAAATGGTCTGTCGCCGCGCCTTGCTGCTTCTATATCGGGCTGTGCCAAAACCGGAGCGCTGCATATCATGCTCTTCACCTTTTCAAACGCCCTCTCATGTTCTTGGTTCCATGCCCATTTTGCCTTGGCTGAGGTCAGGTTAAACAAGCATCCCGCTTGTTTCGAAAAACCTAAACAGAATTTCCGATAGTATGAGGCCATTCCGAGGAATGTTCTCAACTCCTTCACATTCTTAGGCCTTGGGTAATCCCTTACCGCTGCCACTTTTCCAGGGTCCATGTGAACTCCTTCCGAATCTATTAGATGCCCTAGGAAAGCTACTTTGTTCTGTAAGAGTTTTTCACACATTTTTTCGCCTTTAGGCGTAACCCGGCTCCTTTCAGTTTCTCACAAACTTTACCGAGCAGCTCTAGGTGTCTTGCTTTTGTTTCCGTGCAAATGATTATATCGTCGATATAACAAAAAATTTCTTTTCCCAACAAGTCGTGGAGAACATTGTCCATGAGTCTTTGGAAAATAGCAGGGCTTGTGCTCAACCCGAAAGGAGTCACTTTGAATTGGAATAGCCCTTCTGGTGTGGTGAATGCTGATTTTTCTTTGGCCGTCTTGGACAATGGGATTTGCCAGTATCCACTACACAGATCAAGAGTGGAGAAAAACTTCTTGCCTGCCAGACTTTGCAGGATGGCCTCAATGGTCGGGAGTGGATACGATTCTTGTTTAATTTTCTTATTCAATTCACGATAGTCCACACATAACCTAAGGGACCCATCCTTTTTCTCTACTAACACTATAGGAAAAGCCCACGGTGACGAGCTTTTCTCAATTATGTCGCGCTTTTGTAAGTCTTCCAGCAATTCTCTCAACATCGGACGAATGCTCAACGGCACGGGCCTTGCCTTCAACTTGACCGGTGGGTGTTCTGCCGTGTCAATGTCCATTTCCGTTAGTGTTGTGCGGGAGAGCTCCTTCTCTGACACCGCAAATGCGTCCTCATTTTCCCTCAATACTGAGACCAGTTCGTCATCCAACTGCCCATTTCCACTACTTTCCTCTAACTGTTGCATCAACTGTTGTCTTCTTTCTTCTTTGTTTACTGCTCTATAACCTGAATCAAGCAGCAGTGGATTCAAGTCTTCCCACTTTTCGTTCCATTTTTCCGTGCTCCATTCACCTACTTCTTCTCCTACCTTGAAAACAATTGCTGTGTCCCTATCGTTGTGCACTGGGATAGCAGTCCCTTTATCACACACCTTGAAGATCCCACTTGCAACTTCTTTCCTACTTGTCCACAAAACTCTTTCTTCGGGTCCTGTTTCCCTGCAGTCTACCTCAATCATGGCCGACGTGTGTGGAGGAACATATGCCCTTCTAGTCACTTTTGCTACCTCAACTTTATTGAGGTCGGTCCCCTTTCCTTTCGGACATCCGCTCGCTTCTTCTGCATTGGAGCCAATAATCGATATCCTTACTCCTAACTTCTGTAGCGAATTCATTCCCAGTAAGACTTCGTCCTGGGGAAGAGGCGTTATGTGAAAAGTTACTTTGGCTTTCCCGCCACCATCAAGCGTTACCTCTAGAGTGACTGCTCCCACTACTTTCATTTCATTGCCTGATGCATCGTACACAGGCCCTAGTTCCTTAGCACTGAAAGTGGGGATTGCATCGACGTCGTATCCGTTGGCTTGCGCCTTTTCCAGCAACGTTATTGGTATGATGCTCACCATCGAGCCACTATCAATCAAGGCTGATGCTGTCATCCCTAATAGCTTGATTTTCTTACGCATCAACTGCCCTACTCTTTCTGCGCTCTCACCTCTACCTTGTTTTTTTACGTCCTTGCTTATGACGAACGGCGAGGAATACGACACAAGGCTAATCGCGGAAAACAGCAATCAATCGCGAAGAACAACAATCAATAGCGAAATCAGCAATCAATCGCGAAAACAGAAGTCAATCGCGAAAACAGCAATCAATCGCAAAAACAATAGACAATCCGCAATCCACGAAACCGATCCCTATGCGCCCCTTCTTGTACGGGATCAATAGTCTTACAGACGCCCTTAGTGATTTTGAGTCAATACTGGCGCCCTTTTTGAATTCCCTTACGTCAGTCTGATCAATACTGTCTGGCCCTTGGTCGCCTGAGCTCTTACTTGCCCTTACGTATGGCACCAATATCCTCTGCTGGTAGCTTTCTCTTCTACCGCTATACCGATCTGCCTTGTTGCGCGGTCACTCACTGAATTCTATTGGAGCGGTTCGGCCCCCATGTGATGTTTGGCAAAACTCCAATAGTTACGGTTGTGACCGACCCACGAACAAGAGCAGTGGACAAAACAATTTATCCAGCGGATAACAACAAACACGGCACCAATACAAACAAATACAAAATACAAAACAGCGAACCAAAGAAAACAATAAAACGACTTGTCGAGGGCTGGCGCCGAGGGGTTCCGTCGGGGAGGGCGGCGGCAAAGGCAGGTCGGCGGTCCGAGTCGAAGTCACAACACACTTACTTTTCTGAGAGGGTGCCCCCCTTATATATTCTCTTGGGCCTCTCAATCAATAGGTCATACTACTACTACTCCTCCCAGTCAAATTCTTACCAAGCACGCCGCTTGCGTGTTGGCCCCTCCGACATAGCACCGTTATCAGATGATCTTTATCAGTGGACCCTTTTCTTCACGGAAATATCATTAGTTGACAAATACAGATTATTGGTGGGCGGTTAAGTTTTGTCGCGAATGATATAGTCCAAAGAGGACCCTTCATTGAACCACAAACATTGCTGGGTAGCGGTCGTAATCCAAGAGTACGAAATGAACAAAATTCTGATGTGCTCATCGTATTACCCTAATGGGTTCCTATCAATGCACTCACCAGTCACTTTTGTCACCCTGCTCTACCATCCCGTCTTATCGAGTGAAACATACAGAGCGGTCAAAGCTACATCGTAGATACCAAAGACGTAAGGATTTTGATCGGTGGGTGGCCTCTCTTAGGTACATTGTCTTCTCTCATCGGTTATTATCAGTTCTTGTCACCGATTCCTACGATCCCGTCATATCGTCCACCACTTATTAAAATGCTAAAGTTTCACTGTTAGAACGAAAAGTGTGATCGTACCAAGTTTGAACGCTTTGGGTCTACTGGAACAGGAATTATGAATTCGCGACCTGCAAGTTCTATCGCGCACGCCCCGAATTATATAAAGTAGGATAGCTTATCAGCACTCACACGTACAACGTGATGAGCCGGTCGGGCAATATCAACACTGAACCGTTAAGCTGAAAGCTTCACATGATAATATTTGTTTTCACCTGATGTTTTGTTGACTGGTGTTCCCGCAGTACAGCCTCTTCCTGCTTCACACTGCCAGTTCCCTAAAATCTTAGCGAGTTATGAAGTGGCTGATAAGCTATGACATGAAAACCACTGAGGAAGCTGGGTCCCGGTAATGTAAGAGATAAAGAGCGTAGTGCCAGGAAAGCACCAGTACGGGTACGAGTTCCGTCTGAGGCTGAAGTTTTGCTCACAATTCGGGACTGAACCTTGCGGGACTTTCGCGTCGCGTACTGCGGCGTTAACACAGCAGTTAACAGAACATCAAGTCGAACCGACAAACTATTTCTCTCGTCTTCAATCCGTCTTCTCTCGATACTGGATTCAGCTTTTATGCTTTCGAGTAAATCGCGCACACCAGTCAGCTTTTTTGTGCTTTTTCATATATTTTTTCATTTTTCATTTTCTCGTTTTTATGAGAACTACATAGGAACTTTTTTCGTTTATATCGACTTTGAAACAAGAGTTTTGACGACCCGACTAGAACTTCCAATGCCACGCAATTGGTGGCTGCTGCTGATAACTGTTTATTTTCCAAAACGAAATCTAGGAATGAGCAAAAAATTTTACTGTCCTTTCCGTCAATCTTGCTATATATTATTCTTGCTTGGCACATTGAGGTGGTTTGTCTTAGTGGCTGCTTTCATAGTCCGCCGGCGTGCCAACCGAGGTAGCGCTAGGGAGGAGGAGGGAGGCAGGCGGTCGGTCGATGCGGTCGCGTCGCGCCCAAGGCGTTTTGAAAGGCTGAAAACAAAGAGAAAAAAACCAAAAACCATTTGCACAAGCCCCTGGTTGTTTGGTTTTTGGTCTTGTTTTTGCCTGTTTTCAGCCCTTCGAAAGGGCTTGGGCGCGACGCGACCGCTACGACCAACCGTCTTATTATTACTATTGCTATTGTTGTTATTATTATTACACATTTTAAAATTATATGAAGTAAGATAAGACAATGTTCAAATTCAAAATCATCACATTACATGGAAACTATGTAGAGGATGAATGGTTTCCACGATGCAATAAATTCATTTTCCCTTTTAGTGAAGATGTAGTTGGGGGGGGGGGGGGGGGGAAGCGCCCTTCTGAGTCACTGACGGCTAGAGCACAGAGAAAGGAGAGTAGATGGGTCCTTGTGGTGCTTAGGATTGTTTCATAGCTTTTGTCTTATAACTGTATATTTTTCACCTAATTTTAGGATGGGGAGGGGTCCTGGATGGGTGACCCAATTGAACGTTCAATTTTTGTCTCAACTCTGCCTTTTGCACAAAGTAACTATCTCACTCACTCAGGAGCCCCTCCCCTTCCAAAAGTTAGGTGAAACAACATTCTTTTGGCTAAAAAGCATCTCTAAGAACAAGTAAGGACGACTGCCCCTCTTTCTCTACGTTCTAGCCTTCAGTATTCAAAATGGCACCGGCCCCCTCTAACGACATCTTCAACCCCCCCCCCCTTTCCGATGATTACTACAACTTGCACAGCTTTCTGGGTTACATAATTTGTGTTGCATATTTATTCTTTAATATCTTTTGTTTTATTTCCCATACTTGGAATGTGACTTAGTTTCTAACTCATAAGACGACATTACTACATCTGATGAGTCTGGTCTGACAGAGAGGTCAGCAGCCAACTAGTGAAGCGAGGCCTCTCCACGGACGAGTAAGTGGAGGTGCGATAAAGGTGCGAACAAAGTAGAATTGGATACAAATTGACTCACCCCCATTCCTGCAATGCCAGAAGCTAACATTTACAAGATTAGAAGCCTTCGCAACTCCACGACTCCACACCAAGCTAGATGTTTGTTTTAATGCAGGCGTTTGCCTGACTGCTTTCTCTCCGTCGCTGATGTGTGCGGACTTCCTGTGAAGAGATGTGTGGGCGATTTCGTGATTACCCATATAGTTCCTTCGCTGAAGAGAACAGTCGAATGCGGGACCTATCTCATATACGGGATTGATTGACGCCCAAAACTTGTCCATTTGCAGGTTTTCGGGAAAGTCGTGGATATGAAGACCTTTCTTATTGCTCCACTGTCTTACGCTCCATGAATCTAACTGGAAGTAAGACTGTCAAAAAACACTCCTGTCTAGAGGATCATGGAGGTCATAGAGAAAACATTGACCTTGCTATATACTCTAGAAGAGCTTAAGATTCAAATTTGAAGCTGAACCGGCGAAGTTAGTTCGTGGACAGTGCATACAAAATTTGCGACAGTCAGTAGTATGTCAGTTGACTTTATATTTGAGTTGAGTGGGAATACAGCATTCATTGGACATATGGAACGACAAAATGGCGACACGTTTACTGATTTTTTTGTTCTTTGCTGCTTAGGCTGAAATGTAATTGAATATATATATATATTGTTTGTTCATCAAACGCCCCAGGAAAATAAACAATTTAGTCGACTTCGACTCATGATGTACTTCTAAGCAGAAGGTAAGTTAACAGGTTTCCGTACCTTAACAAGTTATTATTGGCCTGAATGATTACACAAATCTCGCATTGTTAGGTATTCCCAGCAATTTAACTTCCAGGAAAGGTGATTTTCTTGTCAGACTTTTCAATTGAAGTTGTGCTATGGTTGTATACGGAGAGAGTTTACGGTACTCCATATCTGACAAAATGCGGCTTTAACAAATAGTGTGTTGTCGGAAAGGAAGGACAGCGACCCATTATTATCCCCCACAAGAATGTCATTAGAAGACTTTTAGGAAAACAGCGAGCAATGTGTAGAAGCTGCAGAAACTCACCCTGGAAGCAAGTCTATATTTTTGGACCGTGAGATATTTGGCAATATACAAATCTACAGCACTGGTTATTGACAAAGCGAACATGGACCAGTGCACGAATAATATATTATACAAGCAAACCTTCGTTTGGCGATGCAGTTCAATTCGTGGATATGGGTAATGAGGGCTCGAACCACCACCAAATCGAACCTGTAAAAGCATTGAGCATCCGTAAAAAAATCGAAATTTAGTGTCTAGCAGGCGGATGTTTCTTCTGAAACGTTCATACAGAACATCGAGCTTTGTAAATGAAATCAGTGATAGAAAACATCAACAACTCATAATGATGAAATGCGCCTAATATCATACTATTGATTTACACAAATTGTACAGACGTCTACATATAATAACTTCCACCATTTATCCAAGTGGAGACGTGTGGTTAGCGCATTAGCAACCTTGAGAAGCTACTTAAACAAAGAGTTTAGTCAGAGTTTACGCAAACAAAGTCAGAGTTTACATGTGCTAGGAATAATCATCTCAAAAAAGAAAATCTTTTCTTCCTGTGCAAACAGTTGACAAAACCACCGTTCAGCTCATTTAGTCAGATTCTTGGAAAGAGGAATTTGAGTAGAGAGGTCGTCCTCCCTCTTTGAGTACTTAAGTAGAATTATTCAATGGGAGAAAGAAGTTTTCCTTTTTGGGTTGATCATGGTGGATGGATGGATAGGAGGATGTGAGACTATAGCACCAACCTCCATTTGGTTCCTTCACCTATCTGGTGGTTCTATTTTGCATTCAGAAAAATTTCGTGTTAGCATATCCAGTAACTTGCACCTTGCAGCTTCTCCACCATTAATTTCTTCAACAAATTTGTGGCAGACTGCTCAACACTTTGTGCTCTTCTTTAAATAATGAGTGCCGGACGAACCCGCCTAATCGCTTCCGTCTTCAGAAGCGCAGAATTCACGTGAAAAAGGGAGTGCATAGCTGTCCTTGAGGATTCGAGAATTTTTAGTCTTTTGTTGAAAACTTCTGGAAGTCGTTGGAAAAAGGAGTCAAGAAGCGAAGCTGTCTTCCCTGCTTATATACTCTCGCAGACTTCCCTCATGTAGTTGGATGTCAATCGAAGCTGCTAAATATTCTTCCCCACGGATTAGCATCGAGATACAACGAGAACAATCCTGTTGCCTTTTCAGAGATGACCACAATTTTGATTCCGAAGCTTAGCAGTCAGAATGGATTTGTAGTCATCATATGCCTCACATTTTCTTAAAATGATAGTTTGAAAAAGAGAAGATAGTCTGGGTCCACCACTTATGCATATTCTCTCAGCTTTAAACAAGAAATAACTTGCTCGCTTAAGGCTTACAAAAATTCCGCAACCGCATATTGGGCTTCAGTTCTGTTGTTTGATTGATTCCGAACGGGAGAGATGTGAATATGCTCCCGTGCCATACTACCACAATAAGCTCGTGCTTCTCTACATCTTCACGCTAGAAACCATTCCGCTCTCAATTTTCACACTTCCTATTCGCTATTGCCAAGTTCCACCGTTTTGTATTATGTATGTAAAAAATTCTTACCCTTTGCTCCTCGTTCACTGAACCTTGAAATCTTACAAACGCTCAGCGTAAACCTAATGGCTGGTCTCTGAGCTCTTTGCATGAATCTCTTCCAATCTTTTTCCAATCTTTCCAATCTTCTTTCTTTCAATGACTCTTGGCTTTGAGATGTAGGCCAGATTGGGACGTTCATTCAGTGAATCACCTCATCCAGGACAACCAGCGTTTCTCGATCAGTCTTTTATTAAGTGAACAAGAAGGCTTGTTAGCTTAAGTTTGAATGCTGACCTTCTCCGACTGGGGGAAAATTTTACTAAATTGATTGTTCCGTAGCAGTGTCTTAAGAGTGCAATTGCTTCAAGCAAAACTTCAAGTTTTCAAACCATTTCATGCAGTGCTGATGCTCAAGCAAATATCACTGAATGCTTGCTCAAGACTTCCACGCTATTATTTTCATTCACCCCGACATTTGATCACAATGATCCCTCCTTTTTTGCAATGATGTACTTTGTGTACAGTAACGAATGAGCAAATGCACAGAGAAGCGAAATGAGTTTATTCAACAATACGACAGTAGAAGAAACATGGAAACTCCTAGTAGAGTAAAGGTGCTCCTTTTATGCTGGGTACAGGCTCTCTGCCAATGGGCAGCTATTGTTAGTTACATCTCTTTCCAAATTGTAATATTTAACACCAGGAACATCGTAGACATATGCTGGTTCTTCCGATGCCTTGTAGAAAAAGCATCCATACTGAAAACCGTGATTCAGCCCAGACACTTGGAAAGTCAAAATAATCAAAGCATTAGCCTCTGACCCTTACTCTTAATGAGATAGTGGTCAAACACATACATACATGCTGTTCACTACAATGGAACGTCATGGTACAACGGCTATGCTGTGAATTCACACCTATCAAACAGTTGCTAAAGCTACATTCCGTGCATCCACAGCAGTTTCAGAATTATCTATCGCCACGGCCGCAGTCGCCTAAGAGGCTTCTCGGGTGCGACTCGAAGAGAAGCTGGTAAAATGTAGGGGATTTTAACAAAACTTTAGCAAAAGTTTTTATCATGCGGAACTTCATTTCAAGCCAGAGAACTTTCACTCTTTTCGTGCAGATTTCGAGGTTGAGACATCCTCGCTGTAGATGCTCGAGTGCAATAGGTTCTAGAGAAAGCGTGATATTTCCTACTCCTCCTCCATGTAAGAGGTAGTTCTGGAAGCAATCCTAACGTTCCATGCCATTCGGTTGGTAACTGAGTGTATGCGTACATTTGTAACTGGCTCTCTTTACAAAAAGGAAAGTATATATCATCTTAACTTGTTCGCCGTAAAAACTCAGGTAGTTGCACCAAAAGTATTAATCATTCCGACGAACAAGTAATTATAATATCAATCAAGATAAGTTTTAAAGATCTTATAAAAATACGCAGTTAGATATCAACAGAGCAGTATTCTCCAACTGGCGGCATGCCCATTTACAAACGCCCTATATGATTTTCTCGCTGCATAATTGAGAAAACTTGCCCTTTCTCCTGCCTTTCTTGAGAAGCCGACTTGAACGCACGCCGGGATTTCCTCAATGCACATCTTCAGGCAGGCGCCAGTATTGCTCAAATTCTCCGACTTTATGAGAGAAAAATACGAATAATATGGTTTCTCATGGAAGGGAGCTGCTGTGATGGTGCAGAAACGCATCTGATCCACCTGAAAATGAATTAATTCTGAGGTGGTTTCACAGCGTTTTGTGACATTAAAACCGATATTATTAAATTACGACCTTCGGTTGTGGACGAAAATGAGAGATTGGCGGGGAGTGAAGCTCGCTACTGATCGAAATTTCGTATAGAAACAAAAGCATATCAACAAATGGGATGAGCAAATTTTGAATACTCGGGTCAAAGAAAGTTTAAAGCTGCTGCTTTTTCGAATTTCACAGCATTCGCTCACTTGTCTTTCTGGATAACGGGATGACTCCTTGAACCTCCTCATAGACTTCACGAGCCATCAGACACCAGAACTTTTTCGTCTGTACCTATTATCATCATTTGTCACTAAACATTCATCTGTCGTCCGTTTATGATTTCCTCAAACGGGCACCAACAACGTTTCCATTCATTCTTGTCGGAAGCCAAAGTGGCCTACCGGATCGCCCTTACTCGAGGAACCCGAGGCATCGCATTCCTTCGTTAAGGCTTTTGTGAAGAAGTCTGACCATTGTGTAGCCGCCTAGCATTCGTTCGACATCTCAAAAGGTCCATCCATTAATGGCCGTGGTCCAACAGTTATCACAAATTCGAATAACACGCTTGGTCCACCTGATCTTCGATTACTTGGCGTAAGGAACAGCATCCTTGATCCTCGTTCTTTGACGGAGCCTCGGTACTCCGGATTCACTCTTGCACCATGTATAGGGATCCGAGCACCTAGCTTTCCACTGCGCGAATGACGCTGACTGCATGCTTACTTTCGTAGAGTCCAATTCGCCGAGGCGTATTCTAAGCAGGAAGGGCAACAATGTCGAAAAGGTGAGCGCGAAGCGAGAGAACAGGAGCACCAAGTACCAACCCGTTTCTCACTGTTATTGTCTTAAACATCGTGTTTGCTAAGTTCACGCAGCCCTTCCCGAGCACTGTTAATGTTCGAAACATTACCGTTGTGTGTAGAAAGTTATGTAGAAATGAGGTTGTGATAGTATGATTGTAAGTGAATGTAATCAATTATGG
The DNA here is from genome assembly GCA_000469685.2 of Haemonchus contortus. NCBI lineage: Eukaryota > Metazoa > Nematoda > Chromadorea > Rhabditida > Trichostrongylidae > Haemonchus > Haemonchus contortus. The sequence goes on along the minus strand of LS997563.1, from coordinate 33,740,926 downwards.
TATATAAGACACACTGAAGGATGTTTTTTTCATTCTTCTTGTTCGTCTTCACTGTTTCGACTCCTTCCACACTCGCTGCTGTACGTCGTCCGACAATAAAGTGAGAAGCACACAGGAGTACGAACACAAGAAGACATATCCAGTAAAGGCGTGGCAGGCAAACAAGCTTTCTACTCACATATCTGGACCAACCCTCACCACTGAAAAGTTTGGTGCATCGGCCAGATCAGAAGAGCTAGGACAACGTGAGTTTACTCATTCATTGTACAAGCGAAGGAGAAACTGCGTTGACTATTAGCTCAAAAGTAGCTCAAGCTATTAGAACTTAGTAGAGTGATCGCGAGTAAAATTCAAAGAAGCCATAACCAATCGACTCTAGGATAGCCGGCTAGTTCTCGAAGAAACGCTTTTCTTAGTAGATTGTTGATCCTCCGCTTTCTGGCGCAATCATGATTACGTTTGACGATTAGTATTCTTTTGTGTTATACGTCGATGTTTTCGATAACAGTATCTCTCCATATCTTGCGAGGAAATCACAATCCCGATTAGTGACAATTTGAATTCGTTTCTTAACCTTCACGGCTCTCCCTTTGATTGAACATGATGTTATCTGTTTTATTGTGAAGTTAGAAGGCGACTGCAAGCTGACTCTCAATTCATCGCAATTGAAGGGCTCACTGAAACTGCGAGTTACCGCGGATGGTGTGTGTCGATATGTTGACTCAAACGGTCCTTTACCTCGCTCATTCCAATCCGTCCAACATGATGCTCTTCAGCTGCTTTCCACTCTTCCAGTGTTAAAGTTAAAAGCATAGACGATGATCTCGAGAAAAGCAAGCCTCCTCTGTTGAGCACGTCATCAACTAATACATTCAATTCATCATTATACCGCACAAATTAAATCAGTAGCTTCATTGAGCACTGTTCTTCTGACGTCTCCAACTGAACTTGATATAGAGAAGCGTCAAGAATCGTTGAAGCTGTTCTCTATAGACGCCAAATCGGGAAATGTATTAAAAACAGTGGACCTCGGCATTGGAAATTTTGACATTGCTCTGGGTTTAAAAGTGTTGAATAGCATGAGTCATGCTGTTCATTTTTGGCCGAACTGGAACACAGCAGCTTACCTATACCAGTGAACCGACGTGATGGGGTTGAAGGTTGTGTAGAGGCTAGTTGCGCGCTATCGCACCCACGTTGTTCGGGGATCGAGCTCGGGATCGACAACTGCCCAGACAAATCGAACCCTTCATCACTATGCGTCGACTGAATGGCACCGCGTTCGTCTGGAAAGATGGAAGTAATGGAAGTACTGATTTGTACACTGTTTGGCCACCGTAACCGGCCGTAGCTCACATATGCACTCGAATGTCGTTACTCTTCGTTCCCTGGAAAGGAATGACCACTGGAGCGGTACTGCTCTGATGAGTTAGCCTTTTCTTATAGTATGTTCAGGACTCCGCTTTAACTTTTTTGGCCCTCTTCGATTGCGATGGACTTGAGAGTCACCTCTAAGACTGCTCCATAGTCGAATAGACAACATCATCTCCATTCGAAATTTTCTGGGGTTTTTGCTTTGGTAAACTGTTCTGCTGTGATCTATTAGGTTGAGTAAAAGTAAAGAGGGCCAAAAAAGGTTTGATCGACCTTCGTCACTTTTTTCGTAGGACCGCTCGGAACGACTTCGTAATGGGTTATGGTAGACCGATCCCTAACCTGTATTTTTAAAAGGACATATAAGCATCCCCTTGGAAGTGCTTCGCAAAAATGACTTCAACCTTCAACTGGCGTCCGAAGCTGTCTGAGAGCTATCGTCTATCACGGATTACTGTAAGGGCATAATCCACCGACGGCTGTCGCAAATATCTGTGGTGCATCGAGAAGGATCATCGTATCTCATCCCACGGGTGCCTCATGACGAAGCACTTCCAAGACTAACAGAGAAGTAGACTATGTCCGAGAAAGGTTTTACTGTGTCGTCGGTGGACATTCTCAGGGAATACTCTACATTGGATAACTTACTGTGGGCTCCACCGTGACCGCCGAGATTTACGCTTTTCAGCTACAGAGTTTGGTCGACGTTGTTCGAAGGAAGCGTCCGCAGCGTGAAAATGTTTGCCTTTTTCACGACAGCGCTCAACCGCATGTTGCGAAATTATTTTGTCAGTAAATTGCCGAACTTAGATGGGCAGTGCTAACCCATTCTGCTTACTAGCGACGTCTCGCTCCGTCTGATTACCATTTGTTTCTTGCTCTGAAACATCACTTCCGCGATAGAAATTTTGATGACTGCCCGGAGCTCAAAGATGAGATCTCCAGCTTTTTCGAATCGTGGCCGCCACCCTTCTAGGCTTCAGGAGTCAAGAAACTGCCGGTTCGTTAGACGTATGTTTAGGGCAACTATGGAGACAATATTACTAATTGAGATCCTCTTTCAATAGAAATAAGACTTTTTAAACTGAAGATTGAAAAGCCGATCAAGACTTTTTACTCAACCTGATATTTTGATCGAGCTCTTTAGCTATTGATAGCAACATTAGGCTGAGATCCATAAACGTTTTCCGTTCAGCTTGGTCGCATATACTGCGAATACACCAGTCTCCTTCTGTGGCCTAATGATGGGAATTTCTCGTTATTTTCGGTGCCTTTTCTCTACACTGCGTGCACATGAGCATATTCACGATCATACATACCTGTACAAGGATGAGAAAAGTTGCAAGTGATGAGATTAGGCTCTGACGAAGGAACTTCATCTCTGAGTTGATGAGCACTTCCGGAAATCTCAATGTTCACTGTAAATTTTCAAAGAAGAATCGTTTATGCAAAGGCATATAGTGTCTCTACCAAAAAAATGATTAAAAATAGTCGTGGATATTTTCAGGCTACCAGGAAACAAGACAACGGTAATTATGTCATCGGATAGCTCTCTTACTGTATCGTGAAACTGAGTTATCTATTCATTCGTTTTTTGCCCTCGAATGGCGAGCTACAACATAACAAAGCTATAGTCTACTTGATTGGTGCAGTGATTGAAGAAAACTGTAATACATGGAGTAATAATGAGGGCAAAAGACCTGAATAATGGCTTCTGCGAGGTTCATCGAAAAATTTGCGGTTAAATTGCCTCTAAGTTGCCATATCTTTAAGTTCGCCTTCTTTGGAAAAGTCGTATATCTATTCTTACTAGTCATCTTTACAGAGGGAAAGCGCAAAACGTACGCACTATAGGATCCTATAAGCTTACCTCACAGCCTCCTTCGTGTAGAAGTTGCTTTGTGAAGTGGTGTTTGAGGCGGGGTCGGGGTCTCGATGGTGAGTGGCAAAGCTCTTCAGTGGGAGGCAGTCCTCGCCATTACAGTAGACTTCCAACTTCTATTGGCTCAAATGTGGTTGCCTAATAGAGAGAGGTTGCCAGAAAGTTCATGATGAATGGTAACCTCCAACTTCAAGTTAGAGCAAATTGAGGTACTGTAGGTTCCTGTGGTAACGCGAAGACTGATAATCAAATAGAGATGATTGATGTGGCAATCCTTATGAAAGGGAGCATTGAGATTTCGTTTGGCTGAAGCTCCAGTAAGCCATAGCTGAAGGTAGCCCGAAATAAGCATGTTACTGCCTCCTTAATATCCCGTTGGACTCATGCGAAGTGTCGTCAGCATCTGACAAAACGGCGGCAACTTCGAGTGAATGATTTTGATGGCGTTTTTGTCTAGTCATGAAAAGTTCCCCAGTTTTGATTGAAATTTTCCTTCATTGTTTGCAACTTTATAACATGATGCGCAAAATTTTTAGATGGCTCTTGGATTCGTAACTGTCCTGCCGCGATAAGGACAACAAGGACTGTTGAGTTCGACTTGAGGGATCTATAGATCTACTGATTTTGACCTATTGATTTGGGAATAATCTCCATGTTCGCCTTTCCTAAAAGCTGGGCATTCTTTCGTATGTATACTCAGTGCTCCTCTGATTTTCAATGGCGGAGCATTTATTGCGCTAGAGCTTTCGACAAGTTCTTCGTTCTGGAAGCCTTCGAGCGTTCCTAAACTCAGAATGCTACCTATCATGCTGGACGCAGACCAACTTCCAAGTATTACAGTTGCATTCAGATAGGCGAATTTCAAATGATGCTAGGTGATTGCGTCAATTCCAAAAACGTCGAGCGGTTGGTCAACTTGTTGAAATAATGTAGTAGATGAAATGAATGTTTCGCCGGTAAAAGCTGTTCGGCATAGAGGCACCAGAAACCTTTTATTTTATACTTTTCATTCGTCGTTTATGCTTCAATCCATTTCATTTTTGTCCTTTGCCTGCTCAATCATGAAAGTACAACAGCCTAAACGTAATCGAACGGTGAAGTGCGCCGGGAAACAAAAATAGAACAATTTTGTCGAGTAAGGAAAAGGCAAATTGTTCCAATCTCTTATTTGATGTTCCACATATCATTTTTACTATAGATTTCTCTCACTGCAAGATTCCTAGCCGGATAGTGACGAGACCCAGATGGCGGATAGGGGAGTGAAACGCAAACCAAAAGTACCAAAGTATCTGTCCTCCCAAGAACTAACAGAAGAATGACTGGAAACTTCAGGGAAGACTATTCGGAGTCGCCTCCGACGGTTTGACACCTAATTCACTTTGGGATAGCCTGGCTATTCAACCGGAGCCTATCCAACCCAATATCAGAGCCTGGCATGGAACTCGTGGGTGCAAGAACGGTTGTATAAGTGAACCCAAATCTCCTGAACCTGAGGTAGCCTCCAATAAGAGAACGTTGTGTGGGGAAATATGTTGGAACATGCCCCAGCAGAGGCTCCAGTGGTGACAGTGTACTCGTTAACACGTCTGTGACTGTTCTCATCGTACGAAAGGACGACAGTTCGAATAGGAGACTCGCAGTCGGGAAGAAGAAGTTCAACTCAAGCCCTTATGACCTTTGCTGCCTTGGTGCAAGTATTGATCCGAAAAGCAGAGGAGGCAAAAGCTTTTATATGAATCCGCAAAAACTCTACAGAGGAGATCATACGTCCTCCGGTGTCACCGTCTGTGATTTGAGCGCTAAGCTGGGTCCTGAAAGAGTGGTTGAGTGGCTTCTAATCATAATGGAATAAAACTAGCAGGGTGAAAGTCTGCTCGAGTTGACATGTCGATTCACATAAGCCGTGGTAATTCACCGCTCCAGAGGCACCCTTACACTCGTTAAACTTTGGAGCCCGCTGGTGTTCAATTCCATGTTGGAATAGATCACATATGTATCTGTATTCAGTTTCAATTGAAGAATTTGCCTGGTAGCTTATCTGAAGTTCTTTACGGCGATGATGGACGTTTCCACCTTAGAGCAGGCCCACTGAAAGCAAACCAAGGTCTTTGACGTTTCTTGGTTGTGCGAATATTGTTGACTAAGAGACAACACTGAAGGGATAATTTCTGAGAGGGAGCACTGAGACCTCCTATAGTAAATGTTCTCAATTCACCACAACCAAAGATAGTCAGGATGAAAGATGTTATTGCAATCTAAATCCCTGCCGAGATCAGGTTCTGCATAACAGCCATGTTTGTATTCCGCCAATTGCGGAATGTAAGGTCAAAAGGTTAGCAGTACATGATCTCTTAAAGGCGAGATGAAGAGTATTGCGATTAATTAATGGTCCTTTTGAATGGAGATGGTTTTGGCGTACTCTTTCAACTTCGAATCTCTGTTACCTTGCGCATGTGAATTTTGCTTCATGAAGCGAAGCGGTCGCCAAGATTTCAGTGGTGGATGGCCGTCACTGAAACGGGTCATAAGTGATGAAAAATTAAAGATTACAAGGTTTCCTGGTTACTAGAAGATGGGTAATCGGGAAGGCATGATTAATGGGAATGATTTCTGAAGAGGAATATTGAGATCTCGTTCATTCGGAAATCAAATTTACCACAGTCGAACATAGCCAAGAATAACATTAAGATTGCATTTCCGGGACCCTATTGCGATCGTACTTGACCTTTATGAGCACTCGATCAAAAGGCTGCATTTTTGTTCAAATTTCAAGGTTTCTCAGTTTTTGTTAAAATTTGTTCCGCGTGAGTAACAACCAACACTACGAGCAGCATTGGGGGATGAGTCGTACTGGAGCAAAAAAAGAGCTCGGGGAGATGTGATTATTTCAATATGTCTGGCTTTTTTTACTTTAATCTATTATTTTTTTATATTTTATTTTATTTCTTGACTATCAGTTTTTCATCACACGAAAATGTTTTTGTGAGATTGCAGCGACTGAAAAACCTTCAAAAGGTTTTGAGAACAGACAAGAACAGTGGCGACAAATGTTGAATGAGGCCTGATTGAACACTGAAGAGCAAAAGACTAAAGTGAATTTGCTGAGCTTTGTAAATGAAAGGTAAATGGAAGGTATGAGAGTGGCAAGTGCGGAACAAGCGATTTCGAATTGCCAAAACTGTTATTACTGACTACTTGATGTTGAGTCCCTAATATTTTGTACTTCACAACCGTTTGTTCTACTCATTTTCTTCGGCTATATGATTCTTCCGAAATGAGCAATGCTTATCGGTACCACTGAGAAACCCCCTTTTCCAACGGTGGATGTGGAATTCAAATTTTGGAAGGAGATTCTAAAGCACCGATATCTATTGATGGGCAACAAGACCATAAATGTTACACCAGAAAAGGTTGTTTCCTATGAAAGAAAATTGAATACCTTTAAGAGTAATTACAAATGTTTTTCAAGGGTGTATTGCAGTATAAAATGACCCAGTTCCGAACTGAGAACTGGCCATTAGCCACGACTCCAACTGAAAGGCGGTATCCGAAATTCCGACAAAGTGGAAAAGTTGTTGGGACTTTATGGCGGAAAAACTGCCAACAACATTCTTCACGGCTCGCCAAACTTAGCAACATCCTCTCTATATATAAAGCGCTAACTTTGTGTGTCCGTTTGTATGTCCGTTTGTGTGTCCTCGCAAAAGTCACGTAGGCACAATCAAGACCGTGGAGATCAAATGAGCGCAGTGAGAAAACAGCTATGATATGGGAACTTGAACGATGCTCTTCATATGACGTCACAGACTAAAAATCAGAACTCGCCTTCCACGACGCAGTACAATCAAACCCCTAGGATCTAGAAAAGCTCAGAATGGAAACGATTCCACGATCACCTATTAATGTTAAGAGATCATTACCCACAAAGCGGTTCAAATTGGGGAATATCACCTATACTATGGACGATTCAACTATCGGTTCGCAGCCAACTGAGGGAGGAGGTGGGTTAGGCTTCGTGGTCAAAAAACCTTTTTGCTCACGAAGAATTTCCACCGAAAATACCTTTGCATTTAATCTATTTTCCAGAATAGACGCGTAATTTTCCATAGAACCATAATCGGAAATCCATAGAAATCACTAGGAATCTAATCTTATCGAAATTTCTAATTTTTAATGTGTATTTCGCTCACGCACTCCAAAAAAACTATCCACTTCATGATACTTCAGTAGTTAGATGAAGTTTTTCCAAATTCCAAATCTGTACAATAGCTCATCATGTGGGAAGCGCTTGCGTCCAACTGTTTGTTTGTTCGTTCAATTGTACAGAAATTCCATATTACCTTAGGGAGCACATGCATAAGTCGGGTCAAGTTTGGGATTTGTTGGGGAGAGGGCAAGACCAAAAAAAACACATTCGAGCTCAGCGAAGCTCCTACTTCAGGGGTGGGACATGCACAGGATTGGTGATGTCATGGGCAAAACTTCCTAAAATAAGTCGGGTCAAGTTTGGGATGGGTTGGAGAGAGGGCAAGACGAAAAGAACACATTTGAGCTCAGCAAAGCTCCTACTACAGGGGTAGGACATGCACGGGATTGGATAAATTTGCGTCTTCCTAAAACCAGTAAGGTGCTGATTAGACCGGAAGCCTCAGATAGGCATGCTTCTTACTTTGCCTACTTTCTGTATCATTCCCTGACCAAGCACTATCCGAGAAAACAAGCTTCGCTCTTTTCAGATCGGACAGTGCTCTATAGAATGACTTTCTAATGATTTCTGAAGAAATTGGCATGCAAGTAAATTAGTTTTTTAATAATACCAATAAGATTCTGATTAGTGTTGAAAGCTTTTGATATGTATGCTTATCTTCTTTCTCTATCATTCTTTAACCAAGCACGCACATCCTAGAACGACGAACTCAAGATGAGGCAGCATTTTCCAAAATTGTTGTATAACCGCTCTGACGAAGTACGAGAAGCAGTGTCACGTGAATCCACTTTAAAAATAAATGTTGTGATCATTCACGTTGGAGCAATTGTACTGAAGTGGTGGGCGCGAATGTGAAAGGGCTTTCCAACTTTGATACAAGAAGGAGAATGCCCGGCGTAGCCGGGCATTACATAAGAAGGAGGAGAGCCCGGCGTTAGCTGGGCGATCCGACTGGTATGGTCAGATTCACCTGAATTATTGCAAGGAAGTAATTAAATCTCTAATAGCTTACCACGAATCAACATCGTTTTTACGTCTCTGGTATTTAGGCTGCAGTCGATAAGCGATATTATATTTTTTGATATCGCATACTTCATTTTACACTAACATTGGCAGCAAATGAATGAAATGGTCCTTCTCTCCTGATATTGGTTGTCGGATCTGAAGCGGAGATTTTAAGGAGTGAGGGTCGACAGCACACTAGCGAAATCAAGTTTCAACGCTACATCTACATACAATGAAACCTCATGCGTGCTCAGCCGCTAGTAATAGGCACTCGCGCATGCACGATACCACTCAAAATAAGAGTCACCATGAAGTCTGTCTTTGAGTATTATGTGTACTGTGCCTGAGTTTTCGAGAATTCGTCGGCTTTCTGGTTTGAACTTCAAGGAGATCGTGTACAATTGATCGATCTGGAACCCAATGAAGGAGAAACGAAAAGCAATAACTTTTTTGTCGCATAAATATAAATTGTAAGGTGAACGCCTCCTTCTTCAGAGTCACAAAAGCCGTTTCATACCCTGTTCGAAAGTCTGATAAAGATATTCGAAGTTTTAGTGACTTTTGCCCGTGTTCGTACGAGATTCCAAGAGATTCACCAGATTCATCTGTTCTGTCCATCTCATCTTATGTTGCTTCTCGAGTCTTCGCTCAATGACAAGCTCGGTAGATCTGATTGGGGTACGGGCTAAACTATAGTGAATCAACAGGATCGCCGCGCTTGTGCGATGTGCGACGGATCCAACCACATGAGAACAGATGCTGTTGTCTCCCGTGACGGATATCCATTTATAGTCTCGAGATGAGCTCTGAACTCTTGCGGCATCTTTTGCTATTACCTTTCGTTACTTTTCAAGGTAACATATTATGCTTTGTTCCTTTAGCTCTCTTGCGGCGGGTCTTAATGCTAATATTGCGATTTGCTGCTTTCTTTCATGGTTCCAGAGAGCCAGCGAATTATGCCAACTAGGCGGCGTCGAACGCAAAATAAAACCAGGAGTCGACTACACCTGATTTCATCTTTCGTTTACTTGATCGGGATACTCCAGACAATCTTCTCGGTATTCATTCATTTAGGCACTTATTTATTCAAATATAGAGGTGTCTGGTTCTACGCACTTCACCTCATAAACCTAAAGAACTCCATTGAATTTAGAACAATCCTTTCCGGAGAATGTAACATTTCTGGAGAGGACTGGTTAGAGATGACGATCGTCTTCTCGCTCTACCAGCCGATATTACTCGCAGGCCAACGATGTCCGTGTTCATCTTCTTGATTGTGGTCACTTTCGGCTTGCTGATCAATCGGAACGCTCTTCTACACGTTATTCTCCTCACAACAACACTCAATATGATTGCTATGGTAAGGTTCTATGATCTCAATATGGCTCTTGGACTCAACAAAGATAGGCATTCTGATGACTTATTGAAGTCGTTCATTCGGTTGAATATTCTGTCAAGGGTCAAAGGACAATTCTAAACAAACTGCCAGAGAATAAGGACATCTTCACAACCAGAGATGCTATCGCGGAAAATGGCACACTATCACACGAAGATGGTCAAGGGTTTGAATCCTGAACCGGGTCCATCCGCGGGAGGGTTTATATCCGCTCGAGCCAACCAAGCCTCCCATCCCTCCACGGCTGGTTCATTTGTACCGTACTCGTCTAGGAGGAAAAAGCACTGAATTGGTGATACTACGATCCTGAATGGAACTCGAAAGTAATTGAAGTCAAGAATCCTATCCTTTGACGAAATATTTGAAACTATTTGCTGAAAGCTTTATGATCTGATTCCTGAACTTGAAACATGTATAGAAGACAATAAACTCGATGAAGTAGACCGCTCTTCTCAAGGGAGATACTGTACTCCGCTGTGAAATAATCGATATAGAAAACAGTGCAGGAAAACATGACTGATAGCAAATCACGATCACTTCGGTGCAGACCGAGAAATTGAATATGTCTTACTGCACATGAAAAGTAGAAGCTTAGTTTCAAACGGCGTGATAAGTATAAGTGTTATACTACTGAATATTTGTCTACCAAATCAGGTCTTCGGAAGAGGCTCTGCCAAAGAAGTGGTCTTTCGCCTTCTACATACTGGTAGCTGCTTGATGTCACTACTTCGTGACGATATTGAAATCAGACTCCGTGAAAGATCGTGCTAGGAACTAAAGCACGCAAGAGTAGCCACGCATTGCCCATAAATTCAAAACATTCTTAAGAGTGATTCCACCTGCAGGTCCTGTCGCTTATTGATTAGACAATATTACACAATGTCGAACTATTGATGCGTTTGCGACTATTGAAGGTTAGCCGGCGATTGTATTCAACCTGGTGTACTGTTGAATAAAATAAACTTGTATTATATACAATCCCCACCAGGCTCCCGGGATGGGATGCATAACAAACAAAATCACCTGTTCGAAAAGGCTTACATCGTATGGCTATATCTCCGTTTTTGGGATTTAGTCGCTGCTTGTGCATCACGAACGCAAAAATTCCGAGTATCCAAATTCCAGATCTGTCCGGTGTTTCTACAGCACTATAAAGCGGAATCTGTCGGAATGCCTCATGAACCCAGCTATTACAAGTAAAATTCCAAGTACATTTGCAGAAATAACTAGTGCACGTCATCAAGGAGCTTCTGAATTTGATGTTAAGAGCAATACGTAAGAAACAACAGCGTGTCAGTCTGGCTGGAAATGGAGAAAGTATAGTGACAAACACACTGTCGCAAGATGAAGAGGACGAGAGCGAAGACGAAGACGATGAGGAGGATCTCGAAGTGACACCTCTTTCGACACAGCAGTGTTTCTCCAAATGGCTTTGGCCAAGAAGGAGACACAACGACTTCAACGCAAGCTTGAAAAAGTCAGCAAGGTAGCTATTCGCCATAGACCTTCGAATAATATTCTTTTCATTCAGAAGCAGGAGAAATACCTCTCGGAAACGATTCCTGTTCTGGTGAAATCCGTCTCTCATTACAATTCTACGGTACTTATTATAAAGTCTATCATTTGTAGTGATGAGGACGTCTTTTCTTTTTATTTAGAGATGAAGTATCCTGGAAATCACAACTGCATAGCTGATTCCTGTTCTGCGCGAGTGTCCGACGGTAAGCTGACCAAACAATTTTCATGCTGGCCTTACAACAACAGCCCGATTAGTTCACATGAAACTTGCCACTTGGGAACTGTGAAAAACGTAGTAGGTGGAAAACGTGCGTGGTTTTGAGCCATTTCTGAGATGTCTGTCTCGCGGATGATAGTGGCAATTTTTTTGCGTAGAGGATCAATCTTGGCAAAGATTCTGAACTTGTCTCGCTTTTGCAAAGCACTAGGCAACCTCCATTCCCAGCCTTTTCACTCTCAGCCCTCAAGAAGTGGTCTAGAAAGCCACTGTATCGCCATGATTGCCCTCGTCATTCAATGATAGCTTCTCCGAAAAAGGTAGCAATTACGGTAGCCGTACTTACAGCCTAAGTGTTCGATATCTAAGTATCGAAAAATTTTATATAAACTTTTTGCAAACAAAACTGCTTGTGAAGTGGTAATGAATACGAATAAATTCAATTAAACCGGAATCTTCAGACGGAATACTTCATCACGCTCATCTGTACACTCGAGAAATGCCAGAAGTTCCTTATGTGAAGACGTACCACGGTGGTCGACGATCATCAACACCAGTTGATCCAAACGATGAATATGGGTGAGCATGTTTTCAAGTTTTTTATTACCATCTCACAGAGTTCGCAGACAGAATCTGAAAGGAACATACAGCACTGAGCATAGCATGAAATGTCGAGGGCTAAAACCTCCTATCCTCAATAAATCCGGTTTTTGATATGCCTACCCACTTTCATTCCGAACCTTAGCGGCGTTTTGAGTGCACTTACAGTCGGTACAAGGATTGAGAGTGGGCTACTTCTGTCGAGTCAAGTGTTTTTATTCTCTCAGAGAGGGACAGTTTTGCGTTCGCAGGGGATGGAGCGGCAAATTGCAGCGAAGTGCGTGGTGATTCGAACAGCTCTGGCGCCTATCATTGGGGACCAAATTCGAAGTGCAGTAGATCACTAGTATCAGCTAACCCTTTTAATCTACTGTACTTCAAATTTGGTCCCCATGATAGGCGCCAGAGCAGTTCGAATCACCACGCACTTTGCCGCGCGCATCCTCGGACGCACGTAAGTGCCGTCCCCCATACCCTGCGGATGAGGGTGCGTGTACATTCGTGCGATTCGAGCCGCGCGCGGCAAGGTGCGCTCGAACTACTCTGGCGCCTACTGTTGGGGCACAAACTTGAAATAGAATAGTTGAGTGGAGTCGGGTGATACTACAAACCTACTCTACTTGAAATTTGAGCCCCAATAGTAGGTGCCAAAGTCGTCAAAATCGATATGAATTTTGCCGCGGGGTTTTCTGCGCGCAGTCCAAATCGCACGAATGTACCGTCCCCGTGCGGATGACAGTGCGACAATGCAATTGGAACGTAATTGCACAAACGTTTGGCCGGGCCAGTAAATGAGTTGGCTTTGAGAATAAAACTCTAGCCTCATTTATACATAACCTCTATTGCTTTCAGAAAACTACGCTATCGTTTTACCAGAAAATCCAGTATATTTGCTCCTCATTGTTACAGGAAAGCGAAAGGGGTGTTGGCATTATTCCTCACGTCGGCTGTACTTTTCTGCCAGATTGCCGTCATTTCCGGTTTCGAAACAGTAGGTGGTTACTATACCAAACCATGTGGCTCTCAAAAAATGTCCCGTGCTCTGGGTCTCGTCATCTGTCCTTCAATCACTGCTTTTGTGATAGTTCTCGTCTCAGTAGTTCTAGGACTGCGGCTAACCACTAATGACTACTTACACAGGTCCATCATTATTTTTCTACCTTCTGTCGACGATACCGAATATTGAATTTCTTGCAGGAGACAAGGGACAGTGCCAATGTTTCCTTATTTGACGTATATCACTTTGTTCGCACTCATTTCCGCCTTGGCATCGACCAAATTCTTCACGATAAGCGCTATATGCAATATGGCTATTTATCGGTAGGTGATGATCAATAGTAATCTTAATAACTTGCCAAGTTGCTAACGGAGCACAGCGGCATTGCACTGGATTAAGAAAAACACATCATGCAACAGCGCTGAGCAGACTTCTACTAGTGTACGCTACTCGTTCCTATTCATATTACTGTCTTATTTCAAGAATTCGTCTTGTAAGTTACTAGGTTAAGTTATTCTAACTGAAGGTGAAGCAAAGGTTATAGTCTTCTGACGCAATAGGGTAAAGAATGATTGCCATGAAGGGGAGTGGAAGTTCGGGTGGCTTGGTCGAGAAAAGATCTACGAGTGTTGCGTGTGCCGGTCAGTAAATCATCACTTCTACCACTCCCACCCCCTACCAGGTTGCAAACGTGATACACACAAGGTAAAGGTGCTGGTTGTGAATGAAGTCCATGGGCGTTAGTCTAATTGTAAGAGTTGCTGACTAGTCCAACGTTTCAAAGGTATAAATAGAGGGACGCGTAGTTAAAGTCAATGCGGTTGTAGAGCCAATATTTTCCCCCAGCAATTTCCACTGCACAGCTTATTTCCAAATACGAACATAACGTTTTACAAGCATGTTAATCGGGGTGTGGTGCAGTAGGAACCAAATTGTCGCGTCGCGGCGAGAGGGACGCGACGCTACGCGCTCCAGTACGAGTAGCAATTCTCGGCTAGGAACTCAATTACTACTACCGGCATACGACAGAGGACCAGAAGACCGTGCCCAAGCCTCAAGGCAAGCTTCACCGATGCACAGAGGATTTTTGTTTCATTTCTTCTCTGTAGATTTATTCTACTGAATATTGTTCTAATCGATTCGGATCTCATCTTAGCAATTGCACAGCCTGCGCAGTTTATTTTCAGCTTTCGTGTTTGGCTGATTATCTTAGACAATTTGAGCAAAAGGTATTGAACATTGTTTCCTTGCTTCTGTCCACACACTTGTATATTTATTTATTATATAATGACACCGGCGAATAAAATAAAGATCATATGATAAGTTATTACTTCTGCCATTTCCAAAATGCTTTCGACTCACACTCAGAAAAGTTTGAAGGGAGTGGGTGTGAGCGCAGTTGTGCAGCTACATATTCGGTGAAGCTCCTCTATACCTGACTTGTTGTTGCTGTATTATTTATTATTTATTTATTTATTTATTTATTATGCACAAAAGTGCGCCACTAAAAAAACATAACAGAGGAACAACACACAGAAACACGAAAAGCCCCCAAAACTAAAACCTCTCAACTAAAGTGCTTCACACACTAGATGTCATACATGCATGTGAATAGTATTGGAATGGAATGAAATGAAAGAGTATGCTTCCATTGATGCCATTGGTGGCTCCAACATCATTAGTGGGCAGAAAAAATGCTCACTATTCACTCGAACCTCAACCACTGCAGTTAGTTGTGAAAAAACAGTCAGCAATCGTCAAGGCGATCGGGAGTGGTGAGGCGGTGATTACAGAGCTGCCCACAGAGAAGTTTCCTAGTCACGTAGCATCCAGCATAAAACAGAAAAAATGAGATAATAGGATGCACCTTGACATGTGGTGTGGGAAACAACTTTATCATTAATACTTAGCATTATTATCATCTATCATTTCATTGTCATTTTTCATCTTCGCAGGTGTTAGCATACAATCGTGGTACAGTACGGTCAATAGCAGCGCATGCAATCAGTATTTCAAACAGAACCGATATATAGTGGTGAGTGAAGTGGTGAGAAAACAAACAGGGGAGATGGAAACGGTCTAGTCCGCCATCACTGACGCAGTGGACTGACATGGGATAGTCCCACGAGGATGGCGATTTGTGTGCAAAACTTCAGGCTCTAGCAATTCTCGTACACGTACTTGGGTTTTCTGGGCTTTTTATCCCTAACTCTACCAAGACCCGCTTGTCCCGCCTTTTTGATGGCTCATAAGCCATAGCTTATCAGCACTCACACGTGCAACGTGTTGAGCCGGTCGGCCAATATCAGCACAGAACCATTAAGCTGTAGGTTTCACATGATGATATATATTTGTTTCGATCTAATGTTTTGTTGACTTCTGTTACCGCAGATACGATACAAAAGCCACTTCCTGGTTCACTCTGCCGGTTCCCTAAATAGTTGGAAAATCATGAAGTGCTTATATGCTGTGGCATGAAAACCACTGAGGCAAGCGGGGTCTCAGTAGTGTAAGGGATAAAGAGCACGGTGCCCGGAAAGCACAAGTACAGGTACGAGTTCCGTACGAGGCTGAAGTTTTGCTCACAAATCGCCAACCTTGTGGGACTTTCGCGTCACGTACTGCGGCGTTAACACAGCATTTAATAATACATCAAGTCGAATCGACAAACTACAGTAGCGCTAAGTCTTCGGTGAAATGCTTCGACGCTTTTTCGTTCATAACTTTTTTCTCAGTAGACCAAATCGCGCGAAATTTGGATATGTTTAACAAGAGCATATTTCACCATACCCAACACCATTTGACTTTGAAGCTGCAATATCCACAGGAGAGCAAGGTGTATGTTGCGGTAGCAGATTTTGCTTGGAGTAAAGTTGTTGACGTCTCCACTTATTTACACATTATGTGCATTTTTCTCATCTATTGTGTTCGGCATTATCGCTCGTACACATTAGACAGGACAAAAAGGAAAGTGATTCTAGAAGGGCCATCATCTGTATTTTCAGTCGATTTTAAGTTCATGCTCTTCGGAATATCTGGAACATGGTCAGATTGCAGGTTAATTGTGGTAAATATTCACAATACACCCACGCTCCAAATATAGAAATTTCGCGTAATTAGATCCAGTAGGAAAGGAATTACGACTGAAAAGTACGGCTGAAGAACCATTTCACCGAAGACTTTTGAGCGCTACTGTATTTCTCCCGTTTTCAATCCTTCAGATAACGGGTTCGGCTTTCACACTTTTGAGCAAATCGTGCACACTACTCATCTTTTTTGTGTATTCGTCTCGGAAATTAAGCAATCTGTTTTAGAGCGTAGACCCGTTCCGTACTGACGGTATATGGACAATTGCTTTATTGTGTGCCTCACTCAGATGGGCACCTTTTTTTGAATTGCTAAATCAACAATCAGAACTTATGAAGCTTACGAGGGACGAACTGACAAACAATTGGCTCGCTTTTCTCAATGTACAGGTTCGATTAACTGCGGGTATCTTCGGCACTAAATGGTATCGCCAGCCTACCCCCAAAAAAATTCTAGCCCATTTTCCTTCCGCCCATCCTTTAAACACGAAGGAAGCCATCATAAAGAATATGCTGTAAACCAGTTTTGTCAACAGTTTCCCCAGGAGACAGTGCAGCCAAAGAGCTACGAAACCTCGGGATCCATATTTCGGATGGTCAGAGACGAAGGATGGCGGCAGAGAATCGTTGCAAGGAAGAGGAAACAAAAGTTCTACTCGAAAGCCCATTCATATCAGACGAATTAAGTGCGAGCATACGATCACGTGTAAGAAAGGCAGGTTCTCAAGTCGCGGTGAAAGTTGTGGATATCCCCTTCGAATCATGAACAACGGCTGGTCCAAAATCTCCTGTACGACCGTCTGCGCAAAGCGACTTCGTGCGTTATATACCCATGTTGCAAGGAAGGGGATTACATGACGGCAGGAGTTGTGTATTCAGTATCGTGCCTTCTGTGCGAAGAGGGGTATACCGAGGAAACGGGCAAACCTTTTTGCATCAGGAGGAGGAATCGCCTGTAGGGCATGACTTCTCCTATAGGAGATCATAGGGTACGACGGGAGAACGTCCGTTGCGCTCGTTCGTCGAAAGTAGGTCACTCCGACAACTTCACGCGCGGCGCACCCCACTCAGGTCTTGAGATGACATCAAAGTATCATTAAGTGCCAGTGGAGCGAATGATATGCATTTGTTATCTTCTCGTTGAGCTGACTGCCGTGGGCCAAGCGCAAATCGGATGCCCCACAGACAGCTGCGACATCCGTCAAGTATCGCGGGCTGACTTGCCGCATCGGCGGCTGCGGCGTGACCTAGTTTCGACGGACGCGCGCAACGAAGCGCACCCGGTACGACGTCATGGGAGCACGAGGTTCGAAGCGACGGCCACAATATTATAGCGTGAATCTGACATCGCAGCACAACGATCTTGAGAGGCCTTCTAGATCATGGCTAAGACTCCTAAAATTAACAGAAAGCAAGAGAGTGTGGCCGTCACCATAGAGCTGACGTTGAACTTGATGAGGTGATAAAAAAGGGATCAGCCCGCTCTCGGCCTCGGCTACCTTCTGTGAAGGCTTGATCTAAATGATCAGCGCCTTGACGGCCTCTGGAGCACCCTATTAGAACCACAATTCTTCCAGCTCGGTTTAATCGGTGAGCCGCACAGGCCGACTTAAGCCTAGTTACCCACATCTGACTTCGTAGTAGTAATCCACGAACTACGTGTGAAAGTTGAAATAGTGCTCGATTGAATGATTTCTTGATGGCTTTTTCTTTCGTGGCTCCGAAAAACAAAGCGAATGAAGTGTTGCTGAAAGTTCAATATCACTGAATGCTTGCTCAAGACATTCACGCTACTATGCCCTGACATTTGATAATATATTATACATCTTTTTTTCGCAGAGGAATAGTTTCTGAAAACAAATGCTGGACAAATGAACAGAGGTGTAGAAGGGATTTATTAAGCAACACGACAGTAGAAGAAGCAACGAAGCCTTTAGTTGAATGGAAGTGCTATCCTGATGCTGGAAACAGGCTCTCTGCCAGTGGACAGCTATCGTTAATTGCGCTTCTTTCCAAATTGTAATACTCAATACCAGGAAGTGAGTGTGTATATAGTGCTTCTTGTGAAGCTTTGTAGAAATAGCATTCATGCTGAAAACTATGATTCATCCTTGACACTAGAAAAGGTAAAACAATCAGAGCACTGACCCTTACTCTTTCTGGGACAGTGGTTAAAGAATACAGACTGTGCACTACACTGTAACGTCATGGTTGGCATCACCCCAGAACTATGCTATAATTGAGTTTACACCTATCAATCAGCTGCTAAAGCTGCCTTCCGTGCATCCTCAGCAGTTTCAGAACGACGTTTCGCCACCGGACGCAGTCCGTTGAGAGGATTTTTGGGTGCAACTAGGAAGCACTAAAATGTGGGGGGCGGGGGGTACAGTTGCCTCTCATCATATTTCCTCACTTTTAGCACACGGAACTCTATTTAAGTGCTGTCACATTTACCTCCGCCACAAAACTTTTGCAAGTTTCACGTTGAGATATGCTTGCTGTCGATGTTTTAGTATAAGAGGTCCTGAAACAAAACGAAGAATTTCCTCTGTCTCCCTCGAGGCGGAGGTGGTTCTGTGATTAATCCAACGTTCCAAACCAGTCGGTGGAGACAGTTTTTTTCAAGAATACGCATTTACTCAGACAACTGAGTAAATGCGTATTCTTGAAAAAAATTACCCGCTGAGATAAGTGCTTATAAAAATACCGGTCACTCACCACTAAATAGCAAGGTGATGCATTATTCTTCAAATTCGGTGCTGAATAGCGGCGTACCCGTTGACAAACACTCAGTTTTTACCCTGCATAATTGAGAAAACTTGCCTCTTCCCCTGTCTTTTTGACGGCAACTTGAACGCACGCCGGAACTTCCTCGACGCACATCTTCAGACAGGTGCCAGCACTATTCGAAATCTCTGACGTTATAATAGAAAGGTACAAATGAGTCCATCGTTCATAGCGAGGCGCTACTGTGAATGTGCAAGAACGCATCTGATCCACCTGAAAATAAACCGGTTCCGAAATATTTTCACAGCGTCTTGTGACATTGAAAGCGATTTGATAGAACCACGACCTTCGGTTGTGAACATAAATGAGAGAGTGGCGTGGGGTAATGCTCGCTGCTTATCAAAAATTTTTTATCGAGACCGAAAGCATCTTAAGAAATAGGACGATTGGATTCCGAATATTCTTCGATCGCCTACAGCCCTTTAATCGACGTAGGATCAGCACTTGGTAATATACTAATATGAAGGTGACCGAGATATGTATGGTGATCGATAGGAATGGTAAAGTGTGTCGAGTTAATGTCCACTAGAAGGCCACTCGACGCTCACTCTTGCTCTCCCCTCCCTGCTGGAGCTCAACATGAGGATCCAGTCACGTTGAATCCCATGGCCTTCAATGGCCATTGAAAGATGGTATTACGCCGGCTTTGAAAAATTTTCACATCATATGATTCGCTCACTTGTCTTTCTGGATGACGGGATGACTGCTTGAGCTTCTTCTTAGAGTTCACGTGCCATCAGAAACAAGAATTTTTTTGTCTGCCATTATTACAAAAAACCGGGTAGATCCGACTACCTAACTTTCCACAGGGCGAATGACACTGACTGCATGCTCATCCTGCTTTCATAGAGCTCAATTCTCCGAGGCGTATGCAAAGCAAGAAGGACAACAGTGTCGAAAAGGTGAGCGCGGAGCCGGATGAAAAAGAGTTCCAAGTACCAATACCAATCCGTTTCTCATCGTTACTGTCCTGAACGTCGTCTTCGCTTGTATCACACAGCCCTCCCTAAGCACGGTTAAATTGGAGAAGCATTCTTTCCGTCTGCTAGTGTTCGTTGATATAGACACTGTCTGCAACGTACGGATCATATAAATAGCGGCAGTCGAACATTACTCTCAAGTCTTCCCATCACAAACGACGCAAAACGTTTTCAGAAGCAGCACTGTTATGGTGAAGCGAATGGTATCGATCTGCCGAACTCCTCTCTTCACTTTGACATCGGACTCCTTCTAGAGTGGAAAAATCCCGGTCGTGAATTTGCGGCTGTCCTTCATCTAGTATTTTGCCAGTCCTTCCAGGTACGACTCATGGGAATGATTTACAGATTACAAATAGCACACAGATTGAGCATTGAATGCTGGGATTACCTTCCCCCTCCTTACATAATCAGCAATACAGTCTTGCTAGTTCTCCAGGAACAAGGCACCTCGCATTGCGATAGGTACCGCGTGAAGAATAGAGCCAGGGTTTGACAATTACTGGCGGAAGGCTCTCAGGTGTTATGGTTTGATCCTACCGGAGGATTGGGTGCCGTGAGATTCTTGACCGACCTGATGGCATATCGAATTTTGAAGAGAGAGCCGGAGGAACGAAATATCCCTCTTACCTGAAATCGTAGGTGGCCGTCGAAGAGATCCGAGCTGTTGCACGTCGGTATGTGGTTTTATCCCACAGGAGAGTTTCTGTTACGGCACGATCCAAGGACTGTGACATAACGACAAACTCTCCTCCCTTATCGCTCACAGAACTATAAAACATACGCGGAAACGGTATAGGTGGAAGAGATCTCTGATTCGCGATAGGGTGCAGGTTTCGTTCACGGCGATCACTGCAACGCAGCAGATCTCGCAGCCTATGTAAGTTCCCCACAACTTTACGGAACGTAACAGCATTGATGTTTCGCGCTGGTGAAAACGATGGTCCGAGACTGAGCAAGTCAAGTGCGTTGGACGAAAGTTGTGTATCACCCAAAACACTAACTCTTGCCATTTCACGTTCATTGCGAAAGTGTTCGTCAGTAAGGCGGGGTTGTGTAGGTGAGCTGTTTTCGATATTTTGAGCATTCTCACGATGGAACCCAGCAGTCGGTCATATTTCGCACAAAGAGTGGACTTAGCCCTAGATCGGATAGAGTTGCAATTCAACTCTGATCCACCCTCCATCCATCTCCAAGTCTTTTCCAGAAGGCGACATCGGCATGCCAATTCTTTTGAATTAAGTTTCAATAATGTCGAGTACAATAAACTCCGCTTTCCATTTTTTTATTTTTCTCGTTTTTCATTTTTTTGATGTATTTTATTTTATTTTTTATCGAAAGCAGCTCACCTACACCACCCCGCCTTACTGACGAACACACTCGCAATGAACGTGAAATGGCAAGAGTTACTGTTTTGGGTGATCCACAACTTTCGTCCAACGCACTTGACTTGCTCAGACTCGGACCATCGTTTTCACCAGCGCGAAACATCAATGCTGTTACGTTCCGTAAAATTGTAGGAAACTTATATTGGCTGCGAGATCTACTGCGTTGCAGCGATCGCCGTGAACGAAACCTGCACTCTATCGCGAATCAGAGATCTCCTCCACCTGTACCGTTTCCGCGTATTTTTATAAAGAACCTGAACCTGTGCTAAGTGTAGATGTCAAAGTGCGGATACTATCAACTGGTGTGATTAACGTGTTAAAACAACGTAGGCGACATCTGACATTCCAGCAACGGCAAGGGTTCAGAGAAATACGCGAGCTAAAAACAAGCGGCACAATAAGAATCTCTGTGAGCGATAAGGGAGGAGAGTTTTCCGTTATGTCACAGTCCTTGGATCGTGCCATAACAGACGCTCACCTGCGGAATAAAACCGCATACCGACGTGCAACAGCTAAGGATCTCTCATCACAATGCAAGCGTCTCAACTATACCTGGATAACAGAAGGCGAATCTGCGGGTCTCGACGAGAAGTTCCTTCGTAGACTCAGGCTCGACTCTCCAAGTTGTCCTGTATTTTACAGCTTGTTGAAAACCCACAGACTTGCACCTAACGAGTTACTGTAAACGTCCGCGAACACTTTCAAAATAAGACCTATTATAAGTTGCGTAGGTGGACCAACCGATAGAATTCGTGGTTTTTAAACTATATTGTGGGCCAATTGTTGACCAAGGTCCCCTCAAACCTGGCCAACACGAACCAATTCTTTGAAAAACTGCGGAACTCGCGCCTCGGTTCAAGCTGCGTAATAGAGTCATTTGACTTCACCTCGCTTTACACCAACGTCCAGAATGAACAGGCCCTACAGGCGCTATCTGAAATGTTGGATAGGCACAGTAGGAGTATTAAGACTTTTGGGCTCGGTAAAGCGCGTATCATGACTCTCATCAAGAAATGTTGGTTGTAACATCTTCAAGTGGTCAGGTTCTTACTATTTTCAAATTAGAAGTTTGGCCATGGATCAACGATTAGCACCCGTACTGGCGATCTGCTTCATGAGCAGGATTTAAGAACCAGTATTGGCACGCTCACCGTTGATGTACTGTAGATATATAGATGACTGCTGCATTGTGACTTTGACACAGTCCGAAATGGATGAGAATTTCCATTTAATGAATTAGCAGTCACCGTACATCAGGCTCACGCGAGAGATACCACAAAATGGTTGGCTCCCCTATCGAGAAAGAAGCTCGAAGAACATTTTGATTCACGCTACATCTGCGCATCCGTCTGCTGTCAAACGCGCTGTAATCAGGAATATGTACAGGACAGCTACGCGTATGTGCAGTGGTATGACTGAGCGGGAAGAATCAAGACGATTAGCTACAGGATTATAGCTCGATCGAATGGCTATACGGTACCACATTGTGATACTGGAAGATTCCACGTTGACAGGAGAAACAACTCTCGCCAAAACAAATTTTTTTATGTTTGCTGTTCATCTCTGACAAAGTATCTGCTGCAATACAACGGTGTATTGTTCGAGCACAGTTGAGCGATAATGTTATTCTAGGTAACATTCCGCCTAATAACGTCAAACGCCAACTTGTGAGGAACATACTCTACGACAAGCAGGGTTGCGTTGCATGTCCAAACGAGAAAGATGGAGATTGCGCTTCTGCAGGCGTAATTTATCAGATTCAATGTGAGCCATCTAATTCAAGCTACATAGGGGAAACTGGCTTGCTGGTAAACGGCGCAGTAATGTGTTAACTCCGTTAGGGAAGCCCAGAGTAGAAGCATGATGGCAATGATTTCAACATCAGGTGTACAATATTGGCTCGCGAGACGGGAATATCTTCGAGGAAAGCGTATGAGGCTTTTTGGAATTTAGCTAGAAATCCAGATATGAACAGCCGAAATGAGTGTGTCACAATCACAAATGATCTCCTGCCATTTATGCAACACTGCGAGTTAGTTCCATAATACACGAAAGTGCTGATCTGCAATAATAATGATATTATTGCATAAGGACAGCGAAGCAGCATCATTCGCTACTAATGTACTAACCGTGTAGCGTAGTGCTACACTTCGCGGTGGACGTGAGGTGAGCTTATCTTTTTGATTTCGGACATTTTTCGTGCACTCCTGTTAGAACGTCAGAAACGCTAGAGCGGAGGAGGCACTTGGTGGGGTAGTGTGCAATCAAAAAGCTTTGATTCATTTTCAGGCCTCTGAAAACGACGAGTCCGTCGAAACGTTGGCCAGAATAAAGATTTCCACCTAACAACCTCGAGGCAGAAGCAAAATAAGCATTCTCAAGAGCTTCGTTGTGAAATAGACAACATGATCTCTCTTCAAAATGTTCTGGGGTTTTCGCTTTCATGAACTGTTCTGCTGAGAACCATTTTTGATCAAGCTCTTTGGCTATTGATAGCAGCATTAGGTTGGGATCAATAAACGTGGTCGCATACACTGTGAATAATCCAGTCTCCTTCTAAGCCTAATGGTGAAAATTTCTCGATATTTTCAGTGCCTTTTCTCTGCACTGCGTGCACACAAGCATATTCATAATGATCATACATACCTGTACAAGGATGAAAAAAGTCGCAAATGGTGAGATTAGGCTCTGACGAAATAACGTCATCTCTGAAGTGATGCGGACTTCCAGAAATCTGAATTTCACTGTAGATTTCTGAAGAAGAATCGCTTATGCAAAGGCTTGTAGTGTACTATCAGTCTCTACCAAGAAAATGATAAGAAATAGTTGTGGATTTTAAAGGCTATCAAGAAACAAGACAACGGTAATCATGCCATCGGATAGCCCTCTTACTGTCTCGTAAAACTGAGTTATCTATTTATTCATTTTTTACCCTCGAATGGCGAGCTACAGCATAACAAAGCTATAAGCTATTTGATTGTTGCAGTGATTGAATAAAACTATCCTTACTATATATAATCCGCAAACGTCCGTTTGACTCTTTTCTGTCTGTTCGTCCTTCCGAAAGTCACGTAGGCACGATGTAGATGTAAATGTCACGTGAGCGCGTTGAGGAAACAGTTATGAAATGAGGAGTCAACCGACACTATTGTTGGTACTCTAATAAATCGTAGGTAAGCGATAGTGAGTATAAGGTGCACGCGTTAGCATGCGTGCGTGAGCAACTGGTAATAAATAAAGTAATAATGAGGGCAAAAGTCAGGATTAATGAACTTTGCGAGGTTCACCGAGAAATTTGCGGTTAAATTGCCTCTGAGTTGCCATATCATTGAGTTTGCCTTCTTTGGAACAGTCGTATATCTATTCTTACTAGTCATTCTTACAGAGGGCAAGCGCAAAAGGTCAGCACTATAGGATCCTATGAGCTTACCTCACAGTCCCCTTCGCGTAGAAGTTGCTTTGTGAAGTGGTGTTTGAGGCGGGGTCGGGGTCTCGATGGTGAGTGGCAAAGCTTTCAATGGGAGGCAGTCCTCGCCACTACAGTAGACTTCTAACTTCTACTGGCTTGAATGTACTTGCTTAATAGAGAGAGATTACTAGGGGGTCCACGATGAATGGCAATTACCAACTTCAACTTAGAGCAAATTGATGTACTGTAGGTTCCCTTGGTACCACGAAGAATGATAATCAAGTAGAGATGATTAATGTGGCATTCCTTATGAACGGGAGCATTGAGATTTTGTTTGGCTGAAGCTCCAGTGAGCCACAGCTGAAGGTAGCCCGAGATAAACATTTTACTTCCTCCTTAATTTCCCGTTGGAATCATGCAAGGTGTTGGTAGCGTCTAATAAAACGGCGGCAACTTTAAGTGAATGATTTTGATGGCGTTTTCGTCTAGACATGGAAAGTTCCCCAGTTTTCACTGAGATTTTCCTTCATTGTTTGCAACTTTATAACATGATGCGCAAAATTTTTAGATGGATCCTTGATTCGCAACTGTCCTGCCGCGATAAGGACAACAGGGATCGTTGAGTTCAACTGAGGGGATCGGTTTTTGATCTACTGATTTGGGAATAACCTCCACGTTGGCCTTCAATGGCGGAGCATTCATTGCGCTAGAGCTTTCGACAACTTCGTCGTTCTGGAACCCTTCGAGCGTTCCAAAACTCAGAATGCTACCTATCATGCTGGACGCAGAACAACGTTTAAGTATTATAGTTACATTCAGATAGACGAATTCCAAATTTTGCTGAAGACTCAACAAGCCGATCGCGTCAATTCCAAAACGTCGAGCGGTTGGTCAACTTGTTGAAATAATGTAGTAGATGAAAGCCGTTGCGTGTGTGTTTCGCCGTTAAAAGCTGTTTGGCATAAAGGCACCAGGAACCTATTGATTTATACTTTTCATTCATCGTTTCAATCCATTTCATTTTTGTCCTTTGCCTGCTCAATCATGAAAGTACAACAGCCTAAACGTAATCGAACGGTGAAGTGCGCCGGGAAACAAAAATAGAACAAATTTGTCGAGTAGCGGAAGGGTAAATTATTCCAATCTCTTATTTGATGTTCCACACATCTTCTTAAGCGGAGATTTCCTCTCACTGCTGGATCCCTAGCCGGATAGTGACGAGACCCAGATGGCGGATAGGGGAGTAAAACGCAAATCAAAAGTATCGAAAGTATCTGCTCTCCCAAAAGCTAGCAGAAGAATGACTGGGAACTTTAGGGGAGACTATCTGAGTCGCCTCCGACGGTTTAGATTCTAATTAACTTTGGGATAGCTTGGCTATTTAACCGAGTCTATCCAGCTCAATGTCAAAGCCTGTCGTGGTACCTGTGGGTACAAGAACGGTTGTATAAGTGGACCCAAATCTCCTGAACCTGACGTAGCCCCCAATAAGAGAACGTTGGGTGGGGAAATAATGTGTTGGAACACGCTCCAGCAGAGCCCAGTGGTTGTCATCGTCGATGATTTTGGCGTTAAGCTGGATCCCAGAAGAATGGCGCTGAGTGGTTTCAAATCGAAACGCAATACAACTAGGAATGTGAAATTCTGCCCGAGGTAACATGTTGACCCGCATAAGTCGTGGTAATTCATCTCCACAGAGGCACCCTCATCCTCGTTAAACTTTGGAGCCCCCTGGTGTTCACTTTCATATTGAAATAGACCACATGTTAGTATTCAGTTACAATTAAAGAATTTGCTTATTAGCTGATCTGAATTTTTACGGCGATGATGGGCGTTTCCACTTAGAGCAGGCCTACTGAAAGCAAGCCAAGGCCTTGGATGCTTCTTGGTGCGAACAAAATTGACTGAGGGACAAGGCTGAAGGGACAGTTTCTGGGGGGGGGGCATTGAGACTTCTCATAGTCAATGTTCTGATTCACCACAACCAAGGATAGTCAGGATGGAAAATGTGATTGCAACCCCACATCCATGCCGAGATCCGATTCTTCCAAGCAGTCATGTCTGGGTTCCATCATTTACGAGAATGTCAGCGGAAAAGGTTAGCAGCACATGATTTCTCAAAGGGTGAGATGAGGAGCATTGGTGAATAATGGCTAGTCTCTTAGGATAAAAATGATTCTGCGTATCCAATAAACTTCAATTCTCTGTTGCCTTCCACACGTGTATTTTGCCTCATAACGCGTAGTGGTCACCAAGATTTCAGTGATGAACGGCCATGAGTTTTACCTGAAAAAAAATTAAAGAATATGAGGTTTCCTGGATACGAGAAGAAGGGTCTTTGAGAATGCATAAAGGGGAATGGATGCGCATTAACGGAAATTCTTTCTGAAGGGTAATATTGGACCTCTTTCAGTCAAAATTCAGATTGGCAACAGTCGAATATAGCCAGGAGTAATATTAATATTGCATTCCTAGGCCCTGTTGAGATCATGCTAGACCTCCATGGCACTCGATAAAGAAGCAGCACTTCCATTCGAATGGAACCGTTGTGATTTTTGCCTCAACATATCAATGGTTTCCCAGTTTTTGTAAAAAGTTGTTCTACGTGAGTAGCAACCAACACGACGAGCAGAATTGTGGGATGGATCGAGAAGCGCAGCTGTTACTGCAGCGAAAAAAGGACTCGGGCGATGTGATTATTTCAATATTTCTGGCTCTCTGATTTCGACTTTTTATTTTTATTATTCTGCTTTATTTCTTGACTATGAAGTTTTTCATCACACGAAATGTTTTTGGGGGATTGCAGCGACTGAAAAGCCTTCAAAAGGTTCTGTTAACCGATTAAAACTATGACTTTGGGTGGCGACAAATATTAAATGAAGCCTGATTGAACACTGAAGAGCACCAAGTAACGGCTTAGAAATTAAAGTAAATTCGCTGAAATTCGAAAATGAAAAACGGAAGGTATGAGAGTAGCAAGAGCGGAACAAGCGGTTTTGAATTGTTAAAATTGGTTTTGAAGGCAGGTTTTTAAGACAAGTTGTGGACATCCCCTTCGAATCATAAGGAACGGCTGGTCCTAATCTCCTGCATGACTGCCTGCGCAAAGCGACTTCGTGCGTCATATGCCCATATTGAAAGGAGGGGGATTACATGACAGACGGTGTTGTTCATTCAATATCGTGCCTTCAGTGCAAGAGGAATAATCGAGGAATCGGGCAACCTTCCTCGCATCAGGATGAAGGATCACCTGGAGGCATGCAAAAGTCAGGAGTCGCTTCTCCTCAAGGAGAAGAGATCATAGGGTACGATTTCATGGGAGCACGAAGTTCGACGGCCACGATATTTTTACGTGAATCTGATATTGCGGCGCGACGATCTTGAGAGGCCTTTTGGATCATGGCTAGGGCCCCTAAAATAACCGAAAGCAAGAAAGTATGGCCATTACCACAAAGCTGACGCTCTTTGCAGTACCATCCCGGCTTTTGCCCTACACTGTCGATTCCCCGGGAGATCCTCTCGGCAGGCAGGATCGAGGCTTATACAAATGGATGAGGTGATAGGGAAGGGATAGCCCCACTCTCGCCCTTGACTAGCTCCTGTAAAGTCGTGATCTAATTGGTCAGCCCTGACGGCCTCTGAACAAAACCGAGGGTCACCCTATCTAAGCCGCGGTTCCTCCAGCTCGGAGTGATGGTAGGCCGCACTGGTCGACTACGGCTTAGTTCATAGTACTTCTGTTTTCGTAATAGTAAGCCACGCTTCCTTTGAACTATCTGTGAAAGTTGCAATAGTGCTCGATGGAATAATTTCTTATTGACTTTTGTCTTTTTGGCTCCGAAAAGCGCCAAAAAATTAACAGAGGATAAAGTGTTGCTAAATCTCAGTCTGCGCAGCTGAGAACTGACAGCTGGCGCGTTGCTCATCATATACAGTAGCGCTCAAAAATTTCGGTCGAACGCACTTAGGCTTTTTCGTTTGTACTTTCTTCTTGGTGGATCAAATCGCGCAAACTTTTGATATGTTCGACTAATCAACTAAAGCATATTCCACAGTATCCAACACTATTTGACTGCAAAACCGCAATATCCACATAGCTGAGAGCAAGATGTTTTTGCGGTAGCGGATGCTGAATGCAAAGCTAGTGACGTCTACATAATTATTCGCACTTTATGTGCGTTTTTTTCATCTACTGTGTTCGGCATCAATGCTCGCACACTTCAGACATAGCAAAAAGGAAAGAAATTCCAGGAGGACCACTACTCGTATTTCCAATTCATTTTGAGTTCATGCTCTTTGGGATAACTGGAACATGATCAGAATGCAGGTCAAGGATGTTAAATAATCACAATACACCCATGCTACACATATCGAAATTTCGCATGATTACATCCCCCAGCAAAGTAGTTATGACTGAAAAGTATGGCTGAAGAAGCATTCGGCAGAAGACTTTTGAGCTCTACTTTATGTCCATTCCTGCAGTGCCAGAGGCTAACATTTGCAAGGTGAGAAGGTAGCTTTCGCAACTCCAGGACTCTCCACCAAGCTATATGTTTGTTTTAGTTTACAAGCGTTTGCCTGACTGCTTTCTCTTTGCCGCTGATGCGCGCAGACGCAGAGACGTGTGGGTGATTTTGCGATCTCTCATATAGTTCCTCTGCTGAAGAGAATAAACCAATGGGACCCATCTCATATACGGGATTGATTGACGCCCGAAACTTATTAATTCGTTCCATTTGCAAGTTTTCGGGAGAGTCGTGGATATAGAGACCCTTCTTATTGCTTAACTACCTCTTAAGCTCTATGAATCTAATTGGAAGTAAGGCTGTCAAAAAACACTCCGGTGTAGAGGGTAACTGAGGTGTTGGAGAAAAATATTGGTTATGCTATTACTCTAGAGGAGCTTACGATTCAAATATGAGGCGGAACCTTCGAAGGTAGTTTGTAGGCAGTGCATGCAAAATTTACGACAGTCAGTAGTATATCAGTTGACTTTATATTCGAGTTGAGCGGGAATACCATCTATTGGAAATATGGAATGATAAAATGGCGACAAATAAACTGGTTTTTCATTCTTCCCTGTCTAGGCTCAAATTTGACTGAATATATATATTTTAAAATGCTGCTATCTCTGAGCTTCATTTAGACTTCTTGTCGTTTGTGTACTTTTCGAAGCTCTTTGCTCTTCGCTTTTATTGGTGAGGTTTCGGCATATAATGCCTTCTTCAGACCTTAATTATTTTCAATACACTGCTGCATACAATCAATTACTATCAGTTACAATACAAAACACATCGAAGTCAAGTTTCCCCCCGGAAATATTGAGGGAAAAAGGGGAATGGACCTGTCAGCGGGGATCTTGAAGGGAAAATGACTCGCTGCTCTTACCCTGAGGTGACTAAGTGTTATCACTCAATCAGTCTCAGTAGGTCACGCATCTTTTCTTTCGCATTGATTTCCGGCTTGATGCGGTATATTTCCCGTGCCTCCATGATTTTCCTTTCCAGTGGCCGTACCAAATATCTATGCAGAACCCTCATATCGAAGGATGGAGCGTTTTCTTTCTCATGCCTGAGCGTACGGTGCAATATATATATATATATATATATATATATATATATATATACAGTAGCGCTCAAAAGTGTTCGGTGAAATGCTTTGACGCTTTTTCGTTCATAACTTTTTTCTTAGTGGACCTAATCGCGCGAAATTTAGATATGTTTTACTAGAGCATATTTCACCCTACCCAATAACATTTGACTGCAAAGCTGCAATATCCACAGATAGAGCAAGGTGTTTGTTGCGGTAGCAGATTTTGCTAAAACTAAAGTTGTTGACGTCTGCACTTATTCGCACCTTATGTGCGTTTTTCTCATCTATTGTGTTCGGCATTACTGTTCGTACACTTTAGACATGACAGAAAGGGAAGAGATTCTAGAAAGACCATCATCTGTATTTGCAGTCGATTTTATTTTCATGCTCTTTGGAAGATTTGGAACATGTTCAGATTGCAGGTTAATAGTGGTAAATTTTCACAATACATCCACGCTTTGAATATAGAAATTTCGCTTGATTAGATTCAGTAGGAGAGAAGTTACGACTGAAAAGTACGGCTGAAGGACCATTTCACCGAAGACTTTTGAGCGCTACTGTATATATATACAGTAGCGCTCAAAAGTATTCGGCCAGCTTAACTTGCCGTAACTTTTTTCCCAGTGGAGCAAATCATATGAAATTTTGATATGTTTGGCTGAAGCATATTTTACACTGTCGAACACTACTTGCCTGTAAAACAGCCATATCCACATACTAATGGGGAAGCGTTTGTAGACTGTGCTAACAGCAAGTTTGTGACGTCTGCAGTTATTCCCACCTTGAGTACGTTTTTCTCCTCTTCTGGGTCCGACATTAGTGCTCGTACACTTAAGACATGGCAAAAAGGAAAGGACTCCTAGAAGGACCATCATTCGTATTTCCAGTCGATTTTTTGTTCAAGCCCTTTTAGATATCTGGAACATGATCAGATTGCAGGTTAATAGTGGCAAATATTCACACTACACCAATGCTACACATACTGAAATTTCGCTTGATTAGATCCAGTAGGAAGGGAGTTATGGCTGAAAATTACAACTGAAAAATCATTTCGCCGAATACTTTTGAGCGCTACTGTATATATATATATATATATATACATATATATATATATATATATATATATATATATATATATATATATAACAGGAAAATAAACAATTTTGATTGATGATGTACTTCAGAGCAGAGAGGAAAGCAAACAGGCTTCCGTATCTCAACAAATTACTATTGGCTTGAATTATTGCACGAGTCTCGAATCCTAGGGATTCCCGCAAATAAACTCCCGGGACAGGCGCGTATTGTCAAAAAGGAAGACCAGGACGAGTGATGTATATCTCCCACTACCCTATCATTAGATGATTTTTAGGAAAACAATATAGAAGCTGCAGAAATTTGGGTAATGGGGAACCACCACCAAATCGAACCTTGACCCATACTATCAGACCTGGAAATTAATTCTTTAAGATTGAGGGTTTATCTTTACGTTCCATGTTCATATTTCTGACGGCATGTCGATT
This sequence comes from Haemonchus contortus, assembly GCA_000469685.2. Taxonomy (NCBI): domain Eukaryota; kingdom Metazoa; phylum Nematoda; class Chromadorea; order Rhabditida; family Trichostrongylidae; genus Haemonchus; species Haemonchus contortus. Next base: position 33,708,971 of record LS997563.1, on the reverse strand, counting down.
GACGTACTAAACATTAAAGAATAAGCATACTACTGATTTACACACAGTGTACAGACTTCAGAGAAATAACTCAGACCATTTATACAAAAGAAGACGAGTTGTTGGCGCATTAGCAATCTTGACAAATTACACAAACAAAGAGTTTACTACATCCACATGTTTTAGGAATGATCAACACGAAAAAAGAAACTTTCTTTTGTGCAAACAGTTGGCGAAACCACCGTTAAGCTCATTGAGTCAAATCCTTGGAAAGAGGTGTTTGAGTAAAGAGGACGTCTTCCCTTCTTGAATATTTTCATACAATTCTTCAATGTATATGGATGTGAATCTATAACACCATCCTCGTTTTGGTTCCTTCGCCTATCTGGTGATTCTACTTTGCAATCCAGGGAAATTCGTGAAAGCATATCTAGTAACTTGCATCTTGCAGCTTCTCCACCATTAATCACTTCAACAAGTTCGTATCAGACGGTTTAACACTTTGTGCTCTTTTCTACATAAAGAGGGTCTAACGAATGTGCCCAGCCTGATCGCTTTCGTCTTTGGAGCAGAATTCACGTAGGAAGGGGAGTGCGTAGCTGTCCTCGGCGATTCGAAAATTTTTAGTCTTTTTTTATGAACTTTTGAATTTATTGGGAAAAGGAGTTTAAGTAAGGAGGCTGTCTTTTTTGCTTGTATACTCTCGTAAGCTTTACTTATGTAGCTGGATGTCGATCGAAGCTGCTAAATGTTCTCCCCCGTGGATTAGCATCGAGATACAACAAGAACAATCCTGCTGCCTTTTCAAAGAGGAAATTTTGATTCCGAAGGGTAACGGTCAGAATAAGTTTGTACCATCACATACTGAACACCTCACATTCTCTTGAAAAGATAGTTCGAAAGTCTCCAGGTCCATCTCTCATGCACATTATCTCAGCTTTGAATAGGAAATAATTTGCCCACTTGAGTCCTATAGAAATTAGGAATAGCGCATATTGAGCTTCAGCTCAATGTGCGGTATTTCTAATTCCTGTGAGCCTTAAGTGAGCAAGTTATTTATTTCTGTTGTTTATTAACTCCGAACGGTGGAGAAAGTTGAACATTGAACACAACACGCTTTCGTACATATGCTCGCGCTTTTGCGCATCTTCGGACTAGAAACCATTCCGCCCATAATCTTTGCACTTCCTATTTGCTGTTGCCAAGATCCACCGTTTTGTATCATATAAGGAGAAATACTTGAACTGCTTCTCGTTCATTGAATCTTGAGATCTTACAAGCTCGCAGCGTAAACTTTTATGGCTGATCCCTAAGCTCTTTGCATGAATCTCTTCCAAATTTCTCTCTGTAATGACTCTTGTCTTCGAATTTTACGCCAAATTGGGACATTCATCCAGTGAATAACCTTATCCAGGACGACCAGCGCGTCTCGAGCAGTTTTTAATTACGTGGAGAACAAGAAGGCTTGTTAGCTCAAGATCCTATGCTGACCCTTGACCGGGGGAAAATATTACCAAATTGATAGTGTTCCATAGCAGGGTCTCAAGAGTGCAATTGCTTCGAGCAAAACTCCGAAGTTTTCAAACCATTTCATGCAGTGTTGATGTCTAAGGGAATATCACTGAATGCTAGTTCAAGACTTCTATGCAATTATCAGGTTGATGCATGATTATTGCGGATTTTTTCGCGGCTTCTTTTCTCTCGATACAACTTTGAAAATTGAATTTGGGATTCAATAGGAATAATCTGCTTGCTTTCTTCAACAGAAGTGTTTCTAGAAAGCCATCTTCATATTCTTTACATCATGATCTACTACTTCGAGCAAGGTTGGAAGGTGTCACAGTCATAGCGTGATCTCAACGAACTTCTTGGCGATAGAACAGTCAGCCAGAGCCAAATAAAGAAAGAAAACTGCTTCCGCGGTCGCCCTATTCATCAACAGAAACTCATGTGGGTTATCACGTCAATTGCCCGTTGAAAAATTGGCTAAAGAACAGAACTTTCGACGAAGTGAATGGCTTGATGGTCGACGTCAAGGCTTGGATTGCCTCCAAGCATCGAAACAAGTGAAATTCTTGCAAATGGGAAGCACTGTTTGGCGTAGATGGTGGATATGTTTCGGAGTAATTATTTGAATTGTCTTTGTTAAATATTTTTATCATTTCTTCAAGTGAAATTTGCTGAGAGAATCCGCAATAATTATGTATCAACCTGATATTTTCATTCACCCCGACATTTGATCACGATGATCCCTCTTTTTTTTGCGATAAAGTACTTTCTGAACAGCAACGAATGAACAACTGCACAGAGAAGCAAAAGGAATATACTCAGCAACACCATAGTAAAAGAAGCAAGGAAGCCCTTAGTAGAATAAGTGTGCTACTCTTACGCTGGGTACAGGCTCTCTGCCAGTGGGCAGCTATCGTTAAATACACCTCTTTCTACATTGTAATATTCAAAACCGGGAACATCGTAGACGTACATTGCTTCTTCTGTTGCCTCGAAGAAAGAGCATAGGTGCTGAAAATGCTGAAAAGCGTGTTTCAAACCAGACACTGGAAAAGTCAAAATAATAAAAGCATTAGCATCTGACCCTTACTCTTTCTGAGATAGTGGTCAAACAATACATACTATTCACTACAATGTAAAGTCATGGTACGGCTACACTGTGATCGAGTTTAGACCGCCTAAGCTGCCTTCCGTGCAACAACAGCAATTTCAGAATTATTATATATCGCCATCTATCGGACACAGTCACTTGAAGGGCTTTTGGGGCGCGACTCGAAGGGAAAATGGTAAAATGTGGAAAATGTTGAGGGGAGGGGGAGGACAATTACCTCTCATCATATGTTGTCATTTTTAACATGCGGAACTTCATTGCAAGCCAGAAAGCTTTCACTTTTTCGTCAGATTTCGAAGTTGAGACATCCTTGCTGTTGATGTTTTAGTACAAGAGGTTCTAGAGGCAACGTAGAATTTCTTCTTCCTTCTTTGAGTAAGAGATAGTTCCGTTGACAATCCTAACTTTCCAAGCCATTCGGTTGGTAACCGAGTATCCGTACTATACATGAACCACTATATATAAACCACATGTTTGGTGTGTCTGTTTGTTTGTATGTCTGGCTGTTTGTCGTTTGTCGTCGCAATTTTCGGTTTCATCTGAAGAAGCAACCGTTGAGATCTGGTCAAATCTGGATTGGGTGGAGCCTAGGGCAAGACTAAAGAACACATACGAGCTCAGCACAACCCCGCCCACGGGGGAGGGGGGATCCCACCGGTGCTGGTGGTGCTCAGAGTAAAACCACTTATTTTGGCCTGAGGAAAGCCCAGACACCAAAAAAAAATAAGCAAAGATTAGTAATGGGTCAGTAAATCATATTAAGAGACCTACCTGTTTTGGGTTGGCAGGGCTGGCAGTGCTCATGACTCGGTTAAACGAAGGTAAGGAGGCCCGAGAAGAATATAGTGGGAATGAGCTAGGCTTTATGCATGCTGCGCATGCATAACGGCAGTGAAGCTCCGCCCACTATGGGCGGCTCGTACACTCAAATAAAGGACGCTTTTTAAATTTATGCGCCATAAATATAGTAACAAAAGAATTGGGCTACAGAAACCTCAGTTCATATTGATACATGGTGAATTTATGTGAGTTGTTCTCTATGCATCACATCTACAAAATGGATCACGGTCATCTTATATAACCGTCTCCAGTATTAAATATAGTTCAAAGATGCCTCGGCCACTCATCGACGGCGGCATGCAGAGCTTCTTGAGAAACTCCAGCCCGAGCTTTTTTCGGTGATTTCTTGAGAGCAGCAACAGTGGTGCATTTTGGAAGCACAGGCTTTTCTCTCCAGTATATATTATATACAGCTACCCATCACACTGTGGTCCGGGAAGTTCGTAGGAGGATTGGAAGTGGTCGGTAAGGTCGCGAACACTCCCTTAGCGCCAGTATTATCTTCCCCATCCGTGAGCAGGTGCACCGTAGTTTTCAAATCGTACCCCTAAAAGAATTTTTGACCCTCAGCTTCATCCTTTCAGAAGGACCCTTCTTATACCCCGAAAAAAATTTTTGACCCTCAGCTTCATCCTTTCAGAAGGACCCTTCTTAGAGAGTTTTGGACCAATTTTTGTACTTTTTTCGGCTAAAGTTTGCGATATCGCTCTGATGGGAGAGTTCCAGGCAAAAACTATCTTCAGAGAGGGAAAATGGCTATGAGAGCGATCTGATATACCTGAGCGGCTTCAGCACTCAAAATGTGAAATATATGTATATTTTGGAATCTTAGAGTTTCTTTTACATCGAGCATCCTTCAGTCAAGAAAAGGTTTGTCGAAGCGCGTGCCGCGCACAAGTAGCGCACGGCATTTGTTTTTTCTCCCCAATTTTATGGGGCTTTCGAATCTTATCTAAATACATTTGTATTGCTAGGGGTAGATTCTTCTCATCGGAGAAGAACACACAAACAAATTAGCAGTCTTTTTTCGTATTTGGGCAGTTTTTGCAGCGTACTCCTTCCCAGGTGTATGAGGCAGACGACCGTCTTGAGGTTTGCCCCGACTTGTCCACGCATCGCGATTTAGGAGACGGTCAGTGAGGAAAATGTTGAAACGAGGAGCGATTTCGGAAGGGGACTCACCAAATGCGCGCAAAGACGGAACGGCTGGTGGATGTTTGCGAGGCTCCACCGTTTTTCGAAATCATACGAATTGAGAGCACCAAAGTAGATATATAGTCTAAGGTATATCATGAACATAAGGGAAGGTGCAGATTTGGGGAAACAAAAGGAAATATAGGGCGTCCGGAAAGTTGTTACGATATTTATGGCGCACCCTGTATATGTTTGTTAAAAGGGGCTCAACTTTTGCACGAGTACGGTGGCAGGATAAGGACACGGTGATAGGTAGCGGGAAGTGACAGAACTGGGTCGCGTTCGCTGGGCGTAAGGGTTTTGGAGGGAGCGGACCATACCCTAAATGTGAGTTACTTGAGTGGAAATAAACAGTAAACTAGGAATAAGAGGGAAATGGACCATGTTACTTGAGCATGCAGGACTTGAGCAGGATTTGCCTCCTCGCGGACAGGACAAGCACGAAGTGTGTCGATGTTTTCGTTGTGTTTCGCTGGAAATCAGCAGCTTTTTTCTCTTCATATATTACACTGTAGGTGTGTATATTGTATTTGTAGTTAGCTCTCTCTCACAAAAAGAAAGTATATATCATCTCACCTGATCGCCGTAAAAACATAGGTAGCTGGACAAAAGGCATGAATGAATTAGACAAAGAGGTAAATATCTATCAAGATGAGTGTTTAAAGATCTTATAAACGTAGTTGCGCAGTGAGTTGCTAACACAGAGCAATATTCTCCGATTAGCGGCGTGCCCGTTGACAAACGATTATATAACTTTCTCCCTGCATAATTGAAAAAACTTGCCTTCTTTTCTGTGTTTTTTGCGAAGGCGATTTGAACGCACGCCGGGATTTCCTCAAAGCACATCTTCAGACAGGCGCCAGTACTGCTTGAATTCTCTGACTTTATGAGAGAAAAATACGAATAATATGGTCCCTCATGGTGGGGAGCTGCTTTGATCGTGCACAAACGCACCTGATCCACCTGAAAATAAATAAATTCTAGGTGTTTTCTCAGAGTTTTGTGACATTTAAAGCGATTTGTTTAAATAACTACCTTAATAACCGGCACTTCCGAACCTAGTTATGTGGGTGGGCGCTCCAATAGCGTCGAGGGAAACTGAGAAGTTTTCCTCGGTATGTTGGACCGCTCAGATGTTTCTATGCTAATGTGAGATCGGTCTCGAGAAACAAGGAGTTCCTAAAGATTTTGCTGGCTAAAAACTACGACATTTTTGCATTTTCGGAGACATGGTTAAAACCAAATCACACTTTAGCCGGATTGCTTGGTACGGTTGTGGACCGATACGTCGTAGTTAGATGTGACCGTCCCAAAAAACCTGGTGGTGGTGTCATTCTTCTAGCTCAACGTAGGCTTTCGCTATTTCCAGTATTTGCGGAATCAGTAGAGGAGTCATTTGACATACTTTGCGCAGATGTATTCTGTGACGAATCTAGTTTTAAAATGATTGTGGTTTATAGGGCCCCCTCGTGTTCTAGAGCGAACTCCGAATTGCTTGTTAAAGCACTTAGTGACCTGATATCATGTGAGAAACATAGTGTTGTACTCGGTGATTTCAATCTGCCGGAACTTTATAACCAGTCAGAAGGTTGTCCTGATTCTGTCGCTAAGGTCTATATGAATGAGCTAGTTCATTGCCACAATCTTACTCAATATGTCAGAAAACCCACCAGGGGTAACAACATTCTTGACTTAGTTTTCTCTAATACGCCGAATTTGGTAAGAACTCCCAAAGTTGTCCCACCTGTAGGTTTAAGTGATCACAATAGCATTGTTTTCGAAATCATGAGACAGGCTTCCCCGTCTGCCTACACTTACAAGCGCATGTATTCCAGCTGTAATTTTGATGATCTGTGCCATAGTCTAGCTCAAATACACTGGATTCCCTTGCTTGAATCTCAAGGTAGTGTGAATGAGAAGTACGAGCTTTTCCTATCTGTTTTGCACACCGCAATGGACTACTATATCCCTTGGAAGAAGGTTCCTTGTGTGAATTCAATCCACCTACCTAGGCATTTGCAAAATATGTGGGAGCATAGAGAATGCTTATTCAACGAGGCCAGACAATCTGGAAATTGGGATGAATACAAAACCTTTACAAAGCGTTTCCACACACATCTAAAAAGGTACAACGACCATTTAGAAAGGAAAATTATTGAATCAGGTAATGCTAAGGTTTTTCACAGGTATTTGAGCAGAAGGATCAAGGACTTCAGGCAAATCGGTTGTCTGAGAAGAGGAGAAGTTGTTGCATTCTCTCCAGTAGATAAAGCCAATTTGTTGGCTGATCACTTCGAGAGCGTCTTCCAGGAAGATGATGGAAATGTTCCTGATTGGTTCTCGCCATCTGTTGAGCCAATGAAGGAGGTTCCGTGGTTCATCGCCTCTGAGCTATATGAGCTGATCATGAAATGGCCTGGTTCTTCCTCGGTCACCCCTGATTTTGTACCATTTTTTGTTGTGCAAAGAATAGCCGCAGTTATCTGTGGTCCTCTTGCCTACATCTATAACCAGTCGTTGTGCTTCGGTGAGGTACCCATGCGCTGGAAACACTCCTTTGTTACTCCGCTACTGAAGAAAGAGCCATCTTGGAACCCTGAGAATTATCGCCCCGTAAGCATTACATCACTTTTCTGCCGGCTATTTGAGAAAGTCCTGAAAAAGCATGTCAGTAGTCACTTGTCCAGCAACCATATTGTTTCGAGGCACCAGCATGGATTCACTCCTGGTCTTTCTGTTGAAACAAATATGATTGAGTGCCTGGACGATTGGACAGAAGCTCTTGATGATAAACTCTCCTGTGACGTCATATACTTTGACTTTGCTAAAGCTTTCGACAGGGTTTCGCATAAGAAACTGATCGTAAAGCTGAAGGCTTTGAAGTTCCACCCGACTATTACGACTTGGATCTCAGAGTATTTGAGTAATAGAACGTTTCAAGTTAAGATTGGTCAGTCCTTTTCAGAAGTCCGGCGGGTAATAAGTGGTGTGCCCCAAGGAGGTGTGCTGTCACAGGTGCTCTTCAATGTTTTCACGGCTGAGCTTCCTGATATGCTTCGCGAAGTAGGCGTCACTCCGAAGGTATATGCTGACGACATAAAAATCTATAAGGCAATTTCAGTAGAAGCAGACTCTCAGGAACTCCAAAGAGCAATTGATCTAACGGTGAGTTGGTCGAAGGATTGGCAACTGCCTATAGCGCCACACAAGACAGTGTACATGCAACTTCGTTCTTGTACTTCACCAACGCGAACGTACATTGTTGATGGTGTCCCTCTCTCTGCTGTGCAATCCGTCAGAGACCTCGGCTTCTACTACAATGACAGACTAGACTTCACGGAGCACATCAAAACTAGGATCAGATTAGCCAATCTTCGGACATTCCAAATTTTCAAAGGTCTGTCTTTAGCTAATAAAGGAGCTCTGTTGTGTGCTTACAAGTCGTATGTGCGACCTCTGGTCGAATCCAGCACTACGGTTTTTAACAGCAAGAAAAGGAAGCATGTCTACGCGCTTGAAAAGGTTCAGAATAACTTTACTCGTAAGCTGCTCATTCGACTTGGTGGATTTTTGTACTCCAGAATACCAAAGGCAGCTATCAGGAATCAGTATCTTGGACTGACATCTTTAGAAACGCGACGCAGAGTTTTCGATCTTTGCATGGTTCACAGACTTGTACACGGCACGTGTGGTCACGGTTCCAATGTTTTCAAGCTGACACATTCGAGGACTAGGGGTGGCTGCATGAAGATCTCTTTGGCACGTCCTAAAACAAACTTGCGAGCGAGCAGCTTTACCTTCAGGGCTGGCAGTGATTATCTAAGAGTGGTGAAAAATATACCCGTCTCTTCATCGCTAGCACAGTTCAAACGCCAAGTAGTTAAGCTGCTGCTGAAGGGAACTGGTCCTAACGTTTCTTGAGACTGATTAACTAACTGATTTATCTTTGTATTGTGTATCGACTGCTTGTACACATGTTTAATATTTACGTTGTGTTTTCTTTTCTTTCTCACGTTTGCCTTCCGCAGGCGTAATAAACTTATAACTTATAACTTATACCTTCTGTCGTGGACGAAAATGAGAGATTGGCGTGCAGTAATGCTTGCTGCTGATCAAAATTTCGTATCGAAATCAAAAGCATCTCAACAAATGGGATGAGCAAATTTTGAATACTCTACCATCGTTTACAGCACTCGAACCGACGTACGATCAGCACTCGGTAATATAAGAACAATATAAAAAAGACCGGGATAAGTATGGTGATCAAGCAACTAGCACTCATTTGGAAGTACTGACAAGGAAAGTTGGGTCGAAAAGTTGTAGAAAGTTTAAAACTGCTGCTTTTTTGAATTTCACAGCACCGGCCTCACTCTTCTGTTTGCGTGTGAGTAAGGTGTGCGGAGTTAATGTCCACTGATGGACCGACTCAGGGCCCACCCTTCCTCCCACTCCCTGCTGGAGCTCAACATGACGATCCAGTCACGTTGAGCCTTCACCAGGCAGTGAATCAATAGCATTGCTGCTGCTTTGCAGAAATTTCCACACCATATGATTCGCTCACTTGTCTCTCTGAATAACGGGATAAATGCTTGAGCTTCTTCCTAAACTTCGCGCGCCATATGAAACCAGAAATTTTTTTGTCCGTCACTATTATCACATTTTGTCATTACTATATCATTTGTCACCATTAAAACTCATCTGTCGTCCGTTCATAATTTCCTCGAAGGAGCACCAATAACGTCTCCATTCGTTCTTGTCGAAGGCAAGGGTGGTCTACCGGATTGTCCTCACTCGAGGAACCCGAGGCACCGCATACTTTCGTTAGGGGTTTAGGGAAAAGTCTGACCATTGTGCAGCTGCCTAGCGTTCGTTTGACATTTCGGAGGTTCATCCAGTAACCACCGTGGTTCAACAGTCATCACAAATTCGCATAGGGCGCTGGTCCACCTAATCTTCGATTTCTTGGCGTAGGGAACAGCATAACTGATCCCGTTCTTTGACGGAGTTCAGAAGTCTGGATTTGCTCCTGCACCGTGTATAGGTAAATCCGAGCATCTAGCTCTGCGAATGACACTGACAGCATGCTCATAGTGCTTTTGTAGAGTTCTCCGAGGCGTATTCAAAGCAGGAAGGACAACAGCGTCGAAAAGGTGAGCACGGAGCCGGATGAAAAGGAGCAATCTGTTCCCCATCGTTACTGTCTTAAACATCGTCCTCGCTAAGTTCACGCAGCCCTCCCCAAGCACTGTTAAGTTGGAGCAGCATTTGTTCCGTCTGTTCAGTGTTCAGTGTTATGAACACTGTGACGCCTGTAACGTGCAGATGATATAAGTAGCGGCAGTCAAGCGTTACTCTCGAATCTTCCCATCTTTCAAAAGCGACACTGTAACTTTGGAGCGAATGGCATGGTCCTCCCAACTCCTCTCTTCACTTTGACATCGAATTCCTTGTAGGATGGCTAAATTCTGGTCATAAAGTCGCAGCTCTCCTTCATCTAGTGTTTGCCACTCCTTCCAAGCATGACTCATGGGAATCATGACTCAGATTACAAGCAGCACGCAGATTGGGCATTGAATGCTGACATTACCTTTCCCCCTCTTACATATTTAGCAGCACAGCCCTGCTAGTTTTCTACGAAAGGGGCACATTGCATTGCGATAGGCACCACGTGAACAGTAGAGCCAGGGTTTTGACAATTACTAGAGGAAGGCTCTTAAGATGTTCCGGTTTGATCCTATCGGAGGCTTGGGGGCCGTGAAAATCTTGATCAACCTGGTGGCATATGGAATTTTGAAGAGAGAGCTGAAGGAACGAAACATCCCTCTTATCTGACAATGTTAAGTGGCCGTCGAAGCGATCCGTTTAGATTTCGAAGATAACTTTCTTCGCTGCTCTTTGAGATGCAACGACTGTTCCGTCGAAAGGATAAAGGGAAGTCTTTGCCTAGCTATTTTTAGAGCTCCCCACGCCTCGGTGACTTCGCTGGAAGCTTTCTATCCCGTTTTTAAAATCTTTTCTTATCGCTACCCTGCATAGCTTGGCGAGTACAGAAATAAATCGATGGCTGCTGGTAGCTCGTGCGAGTTCACTCTGACCTATCAGCTCGCTCGTTCTCGAAGAAAGGCCTCTCTTGGCTGATTGTAGACCCTCCGTTTTCTGGCACAATCTTGACTACGCTCGAAGATTAGTATTCTTTTGTGTTATTTGCCGATGCCGTCGATAACAGTATCCCCCACATCTTGCAGAGAAATCTCAATCCCGATTAGTGACAATCTGAAGCTTCGTTTTCTGATCTTCACGACTCTCCTTTAACTGAACATGATGTGATCTGCTTCATTACGAAGTTAGAAGGTAACTGCCAGGCGCCCCCCAAGTTCTCCGCAATCGAAGAGAGTTCAAGTTCAATTGTCACTGTCATGTAGTCGCAGTTGAAGTAGTCACTGAAACTGCGAGTTACCACGGATGGTGTGTGTCGATATGATAGACTCAAACGGTCCTTCACCTTGCTCATTCCATTCCTTCCAATGTGATGTTCTTCAGCTGCTTTCCGCTCTTCCAGTATTGAGGTTGAAAGCATAGGCGGTGATCTCGAGAAAAGCAGGGCCTTTTCTGTTGAGCACGTCATCTATCACACTCAATTCATCATTGTACTGCACGAACTAAATAAGCAGCTTCATCGAGCACTGTTTGACTGACGTTGAACTTGATATAGAGAAGCGTCACGAATCGCTAAACTAGGCGTCAAATCAGGAAATGTATCGGAAGTAGTGGGTCTTGGCTTTAAAAAATTTGACCTTGCTTTGGGTTGAAAAGTGTGGTGCTTGATAGCATGAGTTATGCCGATCGTTGGAGGCGGTGTAGAGACTAGTTCGCTATCGCACCCACGTTATACGGGCATCGAGCCTGGATTGACCATTGACTAGACAAACCAAACCCTATCCATCGACTGAATTGCACCAAATTCGTTTGAAAAAATGGAAGCAATGATTTGTACAATAGCTGGTGACTGTAACCAGTGTATAGTTCACATACGCATTAAACTGTCGTTACCGTTAGGATCCGGGAAAGGAAATGGCCATCGTAGCGATAGTGCTCTGACGAGTTGGCCTTTTCTTATACTATGTTTAGAACTCCGCTTCAACTTTTTGGCCCCTTTAATTGCGATGGACTTGAGAGTCACCTCGAATGAACTGTTCTGCTGTGAACTATTTTGATCGGGCTCTCTAGCTATTAATAGCATCATAAGGCTGAGACCAATATACGTTTTAGTTCAGCCTGCTCGCATATACTGTGAATACACCAGCATCCTTCTATGGCCTAAGAGTGGAAACGTCTCGATATTTTCAGTGCCTTTGCTCTGCACTGCGTGCACACGAGCATATTCATAATGAACATACATACCTGTACAAGGATGAGGAAAGTCGCAAATGATGAGATTAGGCTCTGACGAAGGAACTTCATCTCTGAATTGATGAGTACTTCCGGAAAACTGAATATTCATTGTAGATATTCTGAAGGAGAATCGCTTATGCGGATGTTTCTAGTGTACTATCAGCCTCTATCAAACAAAAATGATAAAAAAATATTCGGGGTTTTTGATTGAGGCTAGTGATAAGGAAACAAGACAACGATAATAACGTCACCGGATAGTCCCTTACCGTCCCCATTTGTTGCCCTTGAATGGCGAGCTACAACATAACAAAGCTGCAGGGTATTTGATTTCACAATGATTAGAGAAACTATAATAGATGGAGTATGAAGAATAACGAAATTCTCGAGGGATGGCCTCTGCAGGGCCCATCGAGAAATTTGCTGTGACACTGTCGTTCACTTCAGTTGTCATATCTATAAGTTTGCCTTCTTCGGAGCAGTCATATATGCGTTCGACACTTTGAAGAGGGAAAGCGCGAGGGTTACGCACAACATTATCTTATAAACTCACCTCACAGCCTCCTTCCACAAGAATTGCTTTGTGAAGTGGTGTTTGAGGCGGGGTCGGGGATTCGATGGTGAGTGGCAAACCTATTAAGTTGCAGTCAGTCCCTGCCATCACAGTATACTTCTAAATTCTGTTAGCTTGGTTAAGCTTGTCTAATGAAGAGAATGTACTGATACGTCGGCGATAAACACAAACTTCAATTGTGTGCTAGTTGAGGTGTTTCCGTGGTAAAGAGAAGAATGATAGTCGAGAGGGATATGATTGATACGCATTCTAATGAAGAGAATCCATTGAGATCTTGGTTAGCTGAAGCTCTAGTAAGCCACAGCCGAAGCCAGTTCGGAAGAAACATGTGCCTGGTTTTGCGTGCAAAACGTCGACAGCGCCTAATAAAACAGCAGCAAGTGAGGGATTTTGATATTGTTGTTGCCTTGTCATGAAGGTTTCCTCAGTTTTCGGAAAATTCCTTCATTCAATCAAGGAGGAGGTGTTGTAGTGGCAAGTGGCGCACTATATCACACGCACGGTCAGGGGTTCGAGTCCCTGATCGATGCCCGCTTAGGCCAACCAAGCCTTCCATTCCTCCGGGATCGGCGAATTGGTACCAGACTCGTCTGGGAGGATAAAAGCACTGACTTGGACATCGGCTGGCCACCGCAAGTCATTGAATAGGCCACATACGCACTCATTACGCCACTACGATTCTGAATGGAAGTCGAGTGCGGGGGCGCATACCTCAGACGGGATTGATTACCGTCAAAAACTTTATCCTTTATCCTTTTATCCTTTCCTTCATTGTTTGCAACTTTATAACATGAAGTGCAAAATTTTCAGGTGGATCGAGGATTTGCAGCTGTCCTGCCGCAATAAGGGCAGCAAGGACTGCTTGTTTTGACTTAGATTCTTGTATGTGTGTGTTTTTTGTTGTTGTGTGTGTTTCGTCTTTTGTTTTTTGTGTTTCATTCTTTATTTTTATTTTTTCTGACTTTTGATTTGCTGATTTGAGAGAAACCTCCATGTTCGCCTTTCGTGAGACCCACGCGTATTCAATACTTCGAACCTCTGTTGCTTTGCACACGTGAATTTTGCATTTGACGCTAAGTGGTCATTGAGATTTCAGTAATGTATGAGCATGAGTTTGTACTGAGATAAAAAACTGAAGTTCACGGATTTTACGAAATTGTGATTTCTGTCCCAACATATGGGAAAGTTCGAAAATAAAAGCAAATTTGCTTAGTTTTGAAGTTGAAAAGCGAAAGTAAGAGAGCGGCAAGAGCGGAACAAGCGATTTCAAATTTCACATTCGTTATTACTGACTATTCGATGTTGAGTCTCATACCTTTTGTGCCGGACAACTGCTTGTTCCATTAGAGTGTCCAGAATGCTTTGAGAAAATTTGCCTCTCAAATTTGAGAGCAGCGTGTTGCTAGCGAACGCGCTAAAGGAGACTGTAGATTCGATAGCAGAGAAAGGGGCATTACTGATAGACCAATACTGTAGCTGATCAGTATTTGACGTTGTCTTTCGAAGTTAATATAATAATTGCCAACCAAACGGTGCGCGATCGATAAGACAACAAAGTTTCTGCTTCTTTATCACGAAAGTGATCTCTTTGACAGTCAGGGATGGAGTGAGATATGGTGGCATGCTGATTGGCAGCAGTGACCCCCTCTTGTCCTTGTCACATACCCCCCTCACCCGTAAATGGCACAATCGCTTCATAGAGAAAATTTGCTGAATTTTGTTGAACGAACATCCATTGCCCTTAGATACCGGCAGTGCTCTAGCCTCCCTTCAGAGCGATCTTTTGCAAAGTCTGAAGAAATGGAAGTCAATCTCCACACAATACAATAGTCGCATTCGTCTTTGCAAATATCGCACATCCTTAACTGAACAGGAGCGTCGAGGGCGAATCAGTGTGTGTCAGAAGCTCCTCGACTATAGGCGAACAACATCATCAACCGGCTTCATTAGGCTTCAAGTTCATGAAAAAAGTCGATGTCATATGGAAATCCACACGGAAAATCTCCTGACCGGGCACATTACTGTGAGATCCTACCAGAGTGTGCTGCGGTAAACACAAGAGTATTTTGTAACCGACTGAGAGGAATAGTGTTTCGGGCCCCCATTCCACATGGATTACAAGGAAACTTTCAAATGTGATGCATAATGCTCGGTCACCCGCGCGAGGGCGTCTCAACGAATGAGCTGAGAAGATCGGTACGGCCGGACTACCCGCACCATATTCATATTTACGTGACTTCAACTCATACGAAAGCCATACTTTCAAAAGCCCGTGGGCCAGCTTTGAAGGGAAGAAATTCAATAATCGTAGGGAGGTCTTTCTTCTTTTCGAAGGCCTTGTCCCTTTGATGGAGAAACATTGTGGCGACCGGATTATTATTTTGATTACTCGTCTAAGTTTATTGCTGTAGTTATTTTGCTTTGAAAAACCCGACTGAATTTTCTCAAAACTTTCCGGGCACCCCAATCCTCACTTTCTTCTACTATGTATGAGCTTTTCGAATCTGAGCGATGCTTATAGGAACAATTGGAATTTTTTTCCTCAAGTGAATTTGGAAATCCAATACTGGGAGCAGATTTCAAAGTACCGATATTTTAGTGGACAAAAAGACCATAAATCCCCCGCACCCTAAAGAAAGATTTTCTGGGCAGAAAGAAGTGAATACCTCCAAGAAAAATTACACCGTGTAGGAATCATGAAAGGCAGCATCACTTTGCCAGCATCACGAGGATGCTCACATGGAACTGCGGTTGGGTGTAGCTGTAGCTGATCAGACATAAAGACTTCAGGGCGGCTATTCAAATAGCCACAGCCTAACTGAAGATGAGGGAACAGCGCTCGCGATGATTGGCCGTTACTGAGAAGATAACAGAATCATCCGATAGGGAAGGCACTGGAGTTCAAAACTCAGGGTAAGCGAACGCAGAGAGCTCTAAAGACGAGATTAAGGGACAAGAGCAAGAGAGACCTCGTCAAAGTTAAGGAAACGGCTGCTGCTGCCGTAGATAGAAAGAACCGGAGACGACCCTGCGACGGCATGGGACCAACTCTAAGGCGAAGATATGTTTGACACTATTCTCAAAGAGAGCATAAAGACGTTATGCTCTCGATACCCCTAGTGACACAAAATAAAGAATTTTAGCGGAAAAGTTTCAACTATCAGCAAGTCATCGCTGAACCTGATATCGTCCTTTTGGGCAAGATGATGTGATGGATGGAGTGAATAGAGGAAAAAAGATTAAAGAAGCTGTAATTAAGAGGAGCTTTGGAGGGAATTTCTCGAGCGATCAAATCTATACAACTGCTTTCTTCAGATCGGTCAAATACGTACTCTGCATATTACTGATGAGAAAACGCGTGAGGTCAAACGTGATCTCGTCAAACTACCTTCCACCCTTCCAAGTGGAGGTAGCCTCATGATTTGATGTATCGGTGGGATGGAAAGCGTCTTTGTTCAATCTTACGTCTTTTCGAAAAAAAAGTGGTTTTTGCGTATCCAATGAACTTCTAACCTCTGTTACCTTGCCCACGCCAATTTTTCCTCATGAAGCGAGGTGCCTTTCAGGTTGCTATGTGACTACTTCATAGCGCTCAATAAAAAAACATGTTTGAATGAAATCCATGTTGTTTTTGCCTAGGCACATACGAAAGGTACTCCGACTCTATTGAATTTCTTTTGCGTTAGTAGATGAGCAGAAGTTTTCGATGGATAGTGGAACAACAGTTGTCACTGCAGCGATTATGGAAACAGCAGGTGTAAAGATGTGATAAATTCAATATTTTTCTGACTTATTGATTTTGATTTATTCTTTTTTATCATTTCATCATATTTTCGAATTACCAGTCCTTTTTTAATGCACGGCAATGCTTGTGGTACATTACGCGAAATACATGGTGCGTCATAAATATGGTAACAACTTTATGGAAGTCCGCAATCCTCTTGTATGGAGGGTTCTTGCGAATCTGCACCTTCTCTTATGTTCACCACCTAACTTGAATCGCATTTTTGCTTTGTTCTTCAGTCTTAGGAAAGTGGTCGAACTTGGCAATTATCTAGCTCTCCTTTCCGTCTTCCGTCTTCACGCGGATTCGGTGAGACGTTCTCCAGGATCCCCCGTCGGTTCGACATTTCCCACATGAAGGTCTATTGCCTCGCTATGCATGGACAGGTCAACTACCACCCTTGAGACGGTCGTTTCTCTTATCCGAATACAATTGCTTTGAAACAATTACGCTACGGAACCTGCAAAAACACGAAAAAACTGGATGCCGGATCGAATGTGTTCTACTTAAATGAGATCAGTCTTCCCGAGCAAATGTATCCGGATAGGCTTTTTTTCAAACGCTTGTAAATTTTTGACGGGGTGAAGTTGAGAGATGAATCGAAAGCCGCACCCTACTCCCACGCAACAAGCGCTTGGACACAATTCTTTCTGACGAAAAGGTGTTCAGCGTGGAAGGAATGTTCAGATCCCAGATTACATGTGCATTTCTCACTATGAGTGACGAAGAAGTTGAGAACGTAAATCATAGCCATTTTTCCTTCTCTATGATGGTTTGGACTAGAGTCTGTGTCATCAGAGCGATATGGCTTATTGGGAGAAATACAACAATAATCAACACATTTTCATGAGGGATGTTTCTGAAAAGGTTCTGCTCAAGCTTAAATAAAAGGCTTTTACTTTTCTCTCCTCCCTAAGGTCACATAATATGCTTTGTATCTGTAGCCTTCTTGTACCGTGCCTCGAAAATGTTGTGGTTTGTTGATTTTTTCCGTGATTCCGAAAAGGCAGTGAATCGTATAAACCAGGCGGGATCAAACGCAAGGTAAATCCAGAAGCCGACTATGCTTGGTTTCATCGTTCGTATGCTTGTGCACCTGGCAACTCCAAGCAATGTATTGGGCATTTATTCATTTAGCTGGTTATTTATTCAAATGTGTATGCCGCTGATTCGAAGCACCTAACCACATAACTTAGTGATTTCAATGATTGTAAACAACACTGTTGTCAGGGAAGATGCAATTTAAAAAAAGGACTAGTAGATAGAGATAAGTGACACGAATCGTGCACTCCTTCTGCCTGATTAGTGTTTATTTATCAGTTTATTGAGGAAGGGGGTGAGGGACTTTCATTAACAACCTTGAACTGCTGTTCTGTTTTCAACGTCTGACACTCTTTCGAAGAAGCTCTCTTTGCTAGTGTCAAACAATTTACGTAAACATGTGCGTTTATGTTTTTGAAGCGGAAATAAAATTTAAAAATAAACAAATAAAAATTCTGCTTGCAAGAAGACCCGACGTTTCCAATTTTCAGCAAAAATGGACCAGGGCTCAGCCTTGTCAGTACCTACGCGATATTGGGGTCGCTCTTTTCGTACCAGAGTTTCTATTACTCGGCAATTACCGTGATCTTCCTGTTTCGAATCTATTTCCTCACAGCGCAAATGCACGCGATCGCATGAAAAAGTCCGGAATGTGGTAAAAGAACTCATTGTCGCGGTACTGATCTTCTCCTCTGCTCTTGTTGCACTGGTCTCTATTTTCATTCGTTAAGCGTAGGCCGCTCTGATTAGATCGGAATCATTGTCATTCGGGCTCCGGGATGTCCATAGGCGTGATGGTTGACGGTTCAGTGCCCCTCTTTTATAGGTAGTCGGCGTCATTTGCTCTGACATTCTTCGAATGCAAGAAATTCGAATTCTGATGAAACGTGGTTTCCATTATGGGACAGTTCACTATATTATGTATTGTGATTGATGGCAAGTCTCTTTGGATGAAGATGAATCTGGAGTGGATTTTGCCTCATTGGTCACCAAGATTTCAAAAATGAATGGCCCTCAGTTTTTACTGAAGAAATTAAAATTCGCGATTTTCTCTGGTTACGAGAAGAGGGGTAATCGGGAAAGCATAATTAATGGGAACACGTCCTGGAGAGAAACAGTGAGATTTCGTTCAGTCGAAAATTAAATTTGCCACAGCCGAACTCAGCCAGGAATAACGTTGAGGTTGCATTTCTGGGACCCTATAGAGATCATGTTGGACCTTCATGGCACTCGTTGAAAACGCAGCACTTTCACTTGGATGGAATCCCTGCGATTTTTGTCTCAACGTGCTAATGGTTTCTCAGTTTTTGTTTAAATTTGTTCTGCGTGGGTAACAACCAACACGACGAGCAGAACTGTGGGATGGGTCAAGAAAGCGCAACTGTTACTGCAGCGGAAAAAAGGGACCGGGGAGATGTGATTATTGCAATATTTCTGGTTCTTTGATTTAGATTTAT
The DNA here is from genome assembly GCA_000469685.2 of Haemonchus contortus. Lineage (NCBI taxonomy): Eukaryota > Metazoa > Nematoda > Chromadorea > Rhabditida > Trichostrongylidae > Haemonchus > Haemonchus contortus. The sequence goes on along the minus strand of LS997563.1, from coordinate 33,690,093 downwards.
TATTTTTAATTATTCTACTTTATTTCTTGACTATTGATCTTTTCATCGCACGAAAATGTTTTTGTGAAGTTGTAGTGACTAAAAAGCCTTCAGAAGGTTTTGTTAACCGAACAAAACTGTGGTTCTGAGAGCGGAAAATGTTGAATGAAGCCTGGTTGAACACCGGAGAGCACCAAGTAACGGTTTAAAAATTAAAGTAAATTTGCTGAGATTTGAAAATGAATAACGGAAGGTATGAGAGTGACAAGAGCGAAACAAGCGATTTTAAATTGTCATAACTGTTATTACTGACTACTAGATGTTGAGTCCCAAATATTTTGTACCGCACAACCGTTTGTTCTACTTATTTTCTTCGGCTATATGATTCTTACGAAATGAGCGATGCTTATGGGAACCACTGAAAATCCCTCTTCTCCAACGGTGGATGTGGAAATCAAATTTTGGAAGGAGATTCTAAAGCACCGATATCTATTGATGGGCAACAAGACCATAAACGTTACACCAGAAAAAAAGCTGGTTTTCTGGGCAAGAGAACTGAATACCTTCGAGTTGATCACAATGCTATTTCAAGGGTGTATTGCAGTATTATGTATATGACACAGTTCCGAACTGAGAGCTGGCCATAGAGCACGACTCCAAATGAAAGGCAGCATCCGAAATCCCTACAAAATGGAAAAGTTGTTGGGGCTTTATGGCGGGGAAACTACCAACAACGTTCTTCACGGTTCGCCAAGTTTAGCAACATATGAATTCAGTTTCGCCTGAATAATTGCTAGAAAATAGGTAAATGTTTCGTAGACCCAAGGTCGCGACCGTTCAAATCAGCATTGTTCTTACATCTCTGGTATTTGAGGGGCAGGAGACAAGCAATTTTCTTTGTTGGCTTTACTGATTTCTCACATAGTTCTTCTGCTGAAGAGAATAGTCGAATGAAGGACCCATCTCATATACGGGACTAATTGACGCCCAAGGCTTGTTAATTTGTTCCGTTTGCAAGTTTTGGGAGAGTCGTGAATATGAAGACCGTATTCCTTATTGCTAACCAGTTTGGCTATGCACGCTAACGCGCGCAGTATATGTCGATGGCCACTTATCCACGATGGAGTCATTCAGCGGAATGTTGGATAATCAGAATAAGGTAGTTCTTTCTAGATTCGAACGCTGAACTGCTGATAGCATCACGCTCGATATATTTGAGCACAGTTATCAGTGGCTGATCATAGCTCCGTCCACCTTAGTGCAAACCCTTTCCATAATAAGATTGACCACCCTTCTTTTGACTACTCCAAACCATTTTTTCCGCATTCCAGAAAGTTTTTGAAGAGATGAATTTTTGGTCCCAGCCCCGCTTTCATGTGCCAGTTCCGCCCCCTTCGAGGACTTAACTACATTTGTCCCAATTCCTCTTACCACTTTTTTTCCCCGCGTTCTAAAACGTTTCCGAACAGAGTTATGAAATTTTGATCTAAGCCCCGCCCACTTTGGTGCTAACTCCGCCCACTTTGGGGATCTGACCACATTTGTTCTTTTACACCTTGACACCTTTTTGCCGCATCCTAGCACGTTTTTAAATAGAGTTATAGATTTTTGATCTAAGCCCCGCCCACTTTGGTGCCAACCCGCCCACTTTCGGGATTTGACCACATTTGTTCTTTTACACCTTGACACCTTTTTGCCGCATCCCAGCACGTTTCTGAATAGAGTTATAAATTTTTGATCTAGGCCCCGCCCACTCTGGTGCCAACCCCGCCCACTTTCGGGATTTGATCACATTTGTCCCATTACCTCTAACCACTTTTTTTCCGCATTCTATAACTTTTCTGAACGAAGTTACACTAATTTTTGAAAAGTAGCTTTCACTTAAACGCACGCCCCGCCCCTCGGGGGCGGGGCTTCGCTACACTTATGCATGCTCAGCACGCATAAGGCCTTGCTCACTCTTTTTATTTTTTCCCTGGCCTCGACGCCTTCGTTAAATCGAGTTATGAATCTCTGTGGAAAGTACCGCCCACTGCGAGAACGCTCCGCCCACCGCCGGTAAGTTTTCTTTAATTTGATTGTTGACCCATCCCTCACCTATGCACATTTTTTCCCGGTGTCTGGAACATTATGAGACCGAATTAGAAGAATTCGCCCACGACCCCGCCCAATTCCGGTGCATGCCCCGCCCCTTGGGGGCGGAGCTCCGCTAGGCTCACATGTGCTCTGTTGCACTCGCCCTATGCTCAACCCATTCCAAACTTGACCCGACTTCTCCAGGTGTTTCTTCAGGTTATATCGAATTTCCGTACAAACAAACAAACAAACAGACAGACAGACAGACAGACAGACAGACAGACAGACAGACAGACAGACAGACAGACAGACAGACAGACAGACAGACAGACAGACAGACAGACAGACAGACAGACAGACAGACAGACAGAGCGCTTTATATATAGTAAGGATTATCTCTTACGCTCTATGAATCTAGTTGCAAGTAAGGCTGTCAAAAAATACTCTTGTCTAGAGAATCATGGAGGTACTAGAGAAAAATATTGGTCTTGGTATCACTCTAGAAGAGCTCACGATTCAAATTTGAAGCTGAACAGACGAAGTTAGTTCGTAGACAGTGCATACAAAGGTGGTGACAGAGGTATTTCAATTGACTTCATATTTGAGCGGGAATACTGCATTCATTGGAAATAAGAAACGATGAAAGGGAAACAGATTTACTGTTTTTTGATCTTTGTTTGAAAAGGAAGGATATATATCTCCCATAACCCTGTCATTAGATGACGAAAACAGCGAGCAATATATGGAAGCTGCATAAACTCACCCTGGAAGCAAGTCGATAATTTGGACGATGAAGTGTTTGACAATATACAAATCTATAGCACAGATTATTGATAAAGCAAACATGCACCAGTGCATGAATGATATATTATACAAGCAAATCTTCGGCTGGCGATGCAGCTCAGGTATTCATGGATATGGGTAATGGAGACGCGAACCACTATCAAATCGAACCTGGAATCTCATACTATCGCACATGAACATTGATCCTTTTAGTTTGTTTTCATCTTTACGTAACATGTTCATATTTCTGGCGGCATGTCGATTGGCGTACTAAGCACTAAACAGTAAGCAATACTGTTGATGTAATGTAAACACAAAGTGTACAGACTTCAGCGAAACAACTCCGACCATTTATACAAAAGAAGACGAGATGTTGGCGCATTAGCAATCTTGACAAACTACACAAACAAAGAGTTTACCACATATATATGTGTTAGGAATGAGTAGCACGAAAAAGAGAATCTTCTTTTTCGATGCAAACAGTTGGCGAACCACCGTTAAGCTCATTGAGTCAAATCCTTGGAAAGAGGTGTTTGAGTAAAGAGGACTTCTTCCCCTCTTGATTATTTTCATACAATTCCTCAATATATATGGATGTGAATCTATAACACCATACTCGCTTTGGTTCCTTCATCTATCTGGTGATTCTATTTTGCAATTCAGGGAAATTCGTGTAAGCATATCTAGTGATCTGCATCTTGCAGCTTCTCCACCATTAATCACTTCAACAAGTTCGTATCAGGCTATTTAACACTTTGTGCTCCTTTCTACATAAAAAGGGCCGAACGAATATGCCCAGCCTGATCGCTTTCGTCTTTGAAGCCACGCAGAATTCACGTAGGAAGGGGAGTGCGTACCTGTCCTTGGCGATTCAAAAATTTTTATCCTTTCGTTGTGAACTTTCGAATTTATTGGGAAAAGGAGTTTAAGTAAGGAGGCTGTCTTTTTTGCTTGTATACTCTCGTAAGCTTTGCTTATGTAGTTGGATGTCGATCGAAGCTGCTGAATGTTCTCCCCTGTGGATTAGCATCGAGATACAACAAGAACAGTCCTGCTGCCTCTTCAGAGATGACCACAATTTGGATTCCGAAGGGTAACGGTCAGAATAAGTTTGTAACCATCACATATTGAACGCCTCACATTCTCTTCAAAAGATAGTTCAAAAATCTCCAAGTCCATCTCTTATGCACATTCTCTCAGCTTTAAACAGGAAATAATTTGCTCACTTGAGGCTTATCGAAATTAGAAATACAGCATATCGAGCTTCAGCTCAATGTGAGGTATTTCTAATCTCTGTGAGCCTTAAGTGAGCAAGTTATTTATTTTTGCTGATTATTAACTCCAAACGGAAGAGAAGTTGAACATTGAACACGATACGCTTTCGTACGTAAGCTCGCGCTTCTCCGCGTCTTCGGACTAAAAACCATTCCTCTCATAATCTTCGCACTTCCCAGTTGCTACATATTGCCAAGTTCCACCGTTTTGTATTATATATGGAGAATTACTTGCTCACTGCTTTTAGTCCGTTGAACATTGATATCTTACAAACTCTCAGCGTAAACTTTTATGACTGGTTCCTGAGCTCTTTGCATGGAACTCTTCCAGTTTTCTTTCTGTGATGACTCTTGACTTCGAATTGTAGATTGGTTCCAGATTGGGAAATCATTCAGTGAACCACCTCATCCAGGAAAACCAGCGTTTCTCGAATTTTTTAATATTACGTGGTGAATTGAGATTTGTAAACTTTTGATCCAATGCTATCCTTCTCTGACGAGGAGAAAACACTGTTAACTTAATAGTGTTCCGTAGCAGTGTCTCAAGAGTGCGATTGCTTCGAGCAAATCTTCACAGTGTTAAAACCATTTCATGCAGTGTTGATGCTTGAGGAAATATCACTAATGCTTGCTCAAGACTTCTATGCTATTATTTTCATTCACTCCGACGTTTGATCCCAATGATCCCCCTTTTTTTTGCAATAAAAAACTTTTTGAACAGCAACGAATAAACAAATGCACAGAGAAGCAAAACGAGTTTATTCAGCAACACGAAAGTAGAAGAAGCAAGGAAGGCCTTACTAGAATAAGAGTGCTATTCTCATGCTGGGTACAGGCTCTCTGCCATTGGGCAGCTATCGTAAAATACACCTCTTTTCAAGTTGTAAAATTCATAACCGGGAGCATCGGGAGCATATGATGCTTCTTCCGATGCCTTGTAGAAAGAGCATTGCTGAAAACGGTGATTTAGCCCAGACACTTGAAAAATCAAAATAATTTAAGCATTAGATTCAGAGCCTTATTCTTTCCGAGAAATGGTCAAACAATACATACTACTGTCCACTACAATGTAACGTTAAGGTACAACGGCTATGCTGTGATCGAGCTTACACCTATCAAACACCTGCTGAAGCTGCCTTCCATGGATCCACAGCAGTTTCAGAAGTATGTATCGCCACTGACACAGTAACCTGGGAGGCTTTTGGGGTGCGACTCGAAGGAACTTGGTAAAATGGTGAGGGGGGAGAGGAGAGGACAGTTACTTTTCATCATATGTCCTCACTTCAACATGCTGCACTTCATTCTGAGCCAGAGGACTTTCAACTCTTCTTGTGCAGATATTGATATTGAGAAATCCTTGCTGTTGTTGCTTGTGTTTTAGTACAAGAGGTTCTAGAGAAAACGTTTTTGTAACTAGCTTTCTTTATCAAAAGGTAAGTATATATCATCCTCAGTTATTCGCCGTAAAGACTTAGGTAGCTGGAGCGGAAGTACGAATCATTTCGAAAAGCAGGTAACTATCCAACAAAATATGTGCTAAAAGATTTTATAAAAATACGCAGTTAGTTGTTAAGGTAAAGCAATATTTTCTAATTAGCTACATGCCCGTTGACAAACGCTCTATATGTATACAATTTCCTCCCTGCATAATTGAGAAAACTTGCCTCGTCTGTTGCATTTCTTATGAAGGCGACTTGAACGCACGCCGGCATTTCCTCAACGCACTTCTTCAGACAGGCGCCAAGACTGCTCGAATTCTCGTACTTTATGAAAGAAAGATAGTAATAATATGGTTTCGAATGGAAGGGAGCTTGCTCGAATGTGCAGAAACGCATCTGATCCACCTGAAAATAAATCAATTCTGAGGTGTTTTCTCAGAGTTTTGTGACATTAAAAGCGATCTGATTGAATAACGACCTTCTGTCGTGGTCGGAAATGAGAGATAGGTGTGGAGTAGTACTCGCTGCTGATCAAAATTCTGTACCGAAATTCAAAGCATCTCAACAAACGGGATGAGCAAATTTCTATTAGGTTGTTCGGAAAGGAATGCGCGCTAACTTTGTCCATTCATTTCTCCCCTACTATAGAAGATTTTCTGGAACAGTTTTGTCTATTCGGAAGAGATTTTCATTGCGCATCCCTTGATATACTTTTGTCTGTGTCTACTTTGTCTTTCTAAGAAATAAAAAGTTCAAAAGGTGCTCGACCAAAAATGCCTTTTGCGGGCTTGCATGTGGTACAACTTCAAAAAAGGAAAATCGGCTGCTGAATCTCATCGTGCCACATCTGAAGTATACGGCGAAAAAGCCCTGTCAGAAAGCTAGTGTCGACGATGGTATCGGCGTTTCAAAAACGGTACTGAAAGCTAGGAGGACGAAAAACATGGAAGTCGGCCCTAATTCGTCGATTTCCAAGTGTTGAAGACCGTCATTAAATTGGATCCACACCAAACCACCCAAGAACTGGCAACATATGTTGGCTGCTCAAACTCTACCATCCATGAGCATTTGCTGGCAATTGGCAAGACGAACAGGTGCGGAAAATGGGTACCGCACCAGATGAGCGACTCAAACCAGGCAACACAAGTGGCGGTGGCCGAAATTCTTCTCCATCGCTCCAAGAACAACGATTTTTCAACTCTATTATTACATCAGACAGGAAATGGATTTGCTTCGACAACACAACACGAAAAGGACAGTGGTTAGACGCTGGTGACACTCCAAAATCCACTACGAAAATGGACACACACGGCAGGAAGGTGATGCTCTGTGTTTGGTGGGACAGCAAAGTTTGAGTGCAGTTTGAAGTTCTGAATTCGGATCAAACGCTTACGGCGGACAGTTACGAAGATCAATTGAACCGCGTGGATCAAGCACTGCGTCGTCAAGGTGTCGAAACGACGTCGACAAAATTCCTCCTCGACAGCGCTCTTCAACATGTTGCGAAAACCACCTTGAAAAAAAACTGAGGAATCGGGATTGGGAATTACTGCCTCAACCGCCTTATAGCCCAGACCTGACTCCATCCATCTGTTCCGGTCAATGCAGCGCTCCTTGGTCGAAAGAAAATTCAAAAACCGCGAAAAAGTCCAACTCAGGGTGTCCAACTACTTTGAGTTGCAGCCGGCCGAGTTCTTCAGAAGAAGAATCCATTCTTTGCGTAAACGTAGACAACAAGTCATCGATAGTAATGGAAAACATCTCCTTAATTGATCTCGTTTAGTTTCGTTTTTATAATAAAAAATTTTTTGAACTCAAACGCGCATTCCTTTCCGAACAACCTAATAATACTCTACCATCGTTTACAGCACTCGAATCGACGTACGATTACCACTCGGTAATATAAAAATACTATAAAAAAGACCGAGGTAAATGTGGTGATCACAGTAATTAGCACTCATTCTAAAGTACAATGGACAAGGATAGTTGGATCGGAAAGTTACAGAAAGTTTGAAACTGCTGTTTTTTGAACTCCACAGCACCGGCCTCCCTCTTCTGTTTGCCATGCAAGTAAGATGTGCCGAGTTTCTGTCAACTAAGGGGCCCTCCTCCTCCCCCTCCCTGCTGGAGTCAACATGACGATCCAGTCACGTTGAATCCCATGGCCTTCAATAGCCAGTGAACCGATAGCATTAGGCTCGCTCTGGAAAAATTTCGCACCGTTTGAATAGCTCACTTGTCTTTCTGGACGACGGAATAAATGCTTGAGCCCCTTCTTAGACTTCACGTGCCATCAGAAACTAGAAGTTTTCATTATGTAACTACTATCATCATTTGTCACCATTATATTATTTGCCACTATTAACATTCATCTGTCTTCCGTTTATGGTTTGCTCAAGCAAGCACCAATAATGTTTCCACTCGAAAGCCAGAATGGTCTACCGGATCGTCTTCATTCAAGGAACCCGAGGCATCGCAATCTTTCTCTAAGGCTTTTGTGAAAGAGGTTGACCATCGTGTGGTTGCTGTCCCAGCGTTCGTTCGACATCGCGAGAGGTTCATCCAGTAACAGCCGTGGTCCAACAGTCATCATAAATTTGCATAACGCGCTTGGTCCATCTGATCTTCGATTACATGGCGTAAGTAACAGCATCCTTTATCCTCGTTCTTTGACGGAGCTCAGAACTCCGGATTTGATCTTGCACCGTGTATAGAGTAAATCCGAGCACCAAACTTTCCACTGCACGAATGACGCTGACTGCATGCTGTCCTTCTTTCGTAGAGTCCAATTCGCCGAGGCGTATTCAAAGCAGGAAGGGCAACAGAGTCAAAAGTTGAGCGCGGAGCGGGATGAAAAGGAGCACCAAGCACCAATCCGTTTCTCATTGTTATTGTCTTGAACATCGTCTTTGCTAGATTCACGCAGCCCCCCCCCCAAGCACTGTTAAAATGGAGCAGCATTCCTATCGTCTGCTCAGTGTTCGGTGTTATGAACAATGTGACTTCTGCAACGTACGGATAATATAAGTAGCGGCAGTCAAACATTACTCTCAAGTCTTCTCATCACGAACGACGCGAAATGTTTCCAAAAGCGGCACTGTAAAGATGAAGCGAATGGCAGCGACCTGCTCAAAACCTCTCTTCACTTTGACACCGGATTCCTTGTCCTCTTCTTCTTCTCCCTAGCGTTAATCCCTCGCCGTCGCAGGTCCGCTATTCTTGTCAACCGTCTCCATTTCCGTCGATCCACGGCATCTTCTGCCATTATTTTAGCTTCGGCGAGGTCCTTCTTGATTAAGTCCCGCCATCTCTTCTTTGGGGCCCCTGACTCTTCATTTCTGATCCGATCCAGTCACATCCAACCACAGGCCCACCTGAGCATTCTCTTTACCGCGGAGTGGAGCTGTTTTTTATGGTTTCTATCCACCGGCCAACATTCGCTGCTGTGAAGCATCGTGGGTTTTACCACTGTCGGATAGACCTTTCCTTTGACAGTCCTGGAGCACCGTCGGCAGAGGACACAGGAGGACTCAATCCACTTCATCCATGCCGCGTTCCTTCGGGCTTTCACAGCCTGATCCACGCTACTATCAGCGACTAGATCACTCCCAGGTATCGGGAGTCCCGTATGGTTTCAATGTCTTCCGCGTGACCGTCGATGATTGACTTCGAGCCTCGGAGCTGAGGAGTTTGGTCTTCCTCACGTTCAGCCGGAGTCTATTTTCCACACTTTCTGTCTTTCTGGAGCTTGTTCTGGAGTTCTTCCTTGCTCTTCGCTAACAGAACGATGTCATCGGCGTAGATTATGATCTCAAGTGATCCATCCATTAGTTCTTCTGTGACGACGTCCTTCGTGAACGGGAAGAGGAACTGGCTCAGAGCTGATATCTGGTGGACTCCAATGATGACATCTATTGCTCCGGTTTGGCCGTGTGGAGCCGTAATGTTGTCGTGGAACCATGGTACATGTTCTCGACCAATGTTCGGGAATGTTCCGTTTTCGGAGCGCTCTCAAGAGGACTTGTAGCTGAAGACGGTCAAATGCCTTCTCCAAATCGAAGAAGGCTAGGTAGCAGGGTCTGCGCTTTTCTCTATACTTCTTCATAAATTGTCTAGCTATGAAGAAGACAACCGTTGTAGATCTTTCAGACATGAAGCCGAACTGCTCCTGTGAGATCGGGACCAAATCTCTCAATCTTGAGTTGACCAGCCGCTCGTACAGTTTCGTCGCATGAGTGATCAACTTGATCCCCCGGTAGTTGGAACACTCCATCGCGTCACCCTTCTGTTTGTAGATGGGACGATAGTACTGCTTCTCCACGCCTGGGATTCGTCCTCAGAGGTCACTGTGTTCAAGAACCGGGTGAGCCACCCTATAATATGCTCTCCGAGCGACTTCCATGACTCGATTGGTAACCCACCCGGACCAGTTGCCTTTCCAACCTCCATTATTCCCATTGTCTTCGCGCCTTATACCTCTGCCCAGAGTTCGATGGGGCCAGCCGTTGCCTCTTATTGAGAGCTCTCCATGCGGAGGGCCTTCGTTTAGGAGCCTATCGAAGTATTCCTTCCACCTACGCCTGACCTCACCAGGCTTTCTGAGAATGGCGCCCTCGCTGTTCCTAAAGGAGTTCACTACCATGATGCCTTGAGTAGCCCGTAGACGCGCTTCCTCCAGCCGCAGGACGAACTTTTCTCCTTCTCTTCCCTGGAGTCTCTCATATAAGGCATCCATATCCGTATGCTTTGCCTTCGCTACAGCAGCCTTGGCAACCCTCTTGGAAGTTCTATAGACAGCTGGGTCTTCTGGAGCTCGTGCCTTCTGCCAACGCTTGTAGTCCAATTTCTTCTGCCTCACAACTCGCCGGACTTCAACGCTCAAAGACCAGGCGTCCTTGTCCCCTTGGAATTCTCTTCCAGCGTCCCCCTGGCACATCGTAGGATATGGTGCTCCTCAGCTGCTTTCCGCTCTTCCAGTGTTGAAGTTAAAAGCATAGGATGGTCTCGGGAAAAGCAAGGCTTTTTCTGTGGAGCACGTCATCAACTATTACGCTCAATTCATCGTTACACTGCACAAACTAAATCAGCAGCTTCAAAGAGCACTGTTCGGCTGACATTGATCTTGATATAGAGAAGAGCCAAGAGACGTTAAAGCTCTCTTCTATGGGCGCCAAAACAGGAAATGTATTGCAGCTGTGGGTCTTGGCTTCGAAAATTTTGCTCTTGCTCTGGGTTGAGAAGTGTGGTGCTTAATAGCATGAGTTGTGCTGTTCGTTGGAGGTGGTGTAGGGCTAGTTACCTATCGCACCCACGTTATCCGGAGATCGAGCTCCAGATTGACAATAACCTAGACGAAGCAAACCCTCGATCACTATGCGTCGATTGAGTGGTACCAAATTGAATGGTCTGAAAAAAATGGAACTACTGATTTGTACAATCGTTGGCCACCGTAACACAGTGTATAGATCACATACGCATTCGAATGTCGTTACCGTTCCTATCCCGGAAGTAAAGACCATTGGGCGGTGGTGCTCTGATGAGTTAGCCTTTTCTTATAATATGTTCAGAACTCCGCTTCAACTTTTTTGACCCCTTCAATTGCCATGGATTTGAGAGTCACCTCAAAGACCGCTCCTTAGTGAAATAGACAACATCATCTCCATTCGAAATTTCCTGGGTTATCTGCTTTGATGAACTGTTCTGCTGTGAACTATTTTGATCGAGCTCTTTCGCTATTAATAGCAACATTAGGCTGAGATCAATAAACGTTTTCCGTTCAGTGTGCTCGCATATACTGTGAATACACCAGCCTCCTTCTATGGTCTAAGAGTGGAAACTTCTCGATATTTTCAGTGCCTTTTCTCTGCACTGCGTGCACACGAACATATTCATAATGATCATACATACCTGTACAAGGATGAGAAAAGTTGCAAATGGTGAGATTAGGCTCTGACGAAGGAACGTCATCTCTGAAGTGTTGAGTACGTCCAGAAATCTGAATTTTCACTGTAGATTTCGAAGAATTGCTCATGCAGAGGTTTCTAGTGTACTATAAGCTTCTACCAAGTAAATGATAAAAAATATTCATGGGTATTTTCAAGGCTGATGATCAGGGAACAAGACAACGGTAATTACGTCATCGGATAGCCCTTCACCGTCCTGTGAAACTGGATTATCTACTCAATCATTTGTAGCCCTCGAATGGCGAGCTACAATATAACAACGTTGCAGGGTATTTGATTGTTGCAATGTATAAAAAACTGTAATAGATGGAGTAATAATGAGGGCAAAAGTTCCGAGGAATGGCGTGGTTCATCGAGAACCTTGCAGAGAAATTCAGTCTGAGTTATCATATCTATCAGTTTGCCTTCTTCGAAGCAGCCATAGATGTACTCCACATCCTACAAAGGAGATGCGCGGAAGATATGCACTGAAGCATATTATGAACTCACCTCACAGCCTCCTTTCACGAAGTTGCTTTATGAAGTGGTGTTTGAGGCGGGGTCGGGGTTTCGATGGTGAGTGGCAATTGGAGGCGGTCCTTACCATTACAGTATACCCCTGACTATTGCTGGTTTAGTTGTGATTGCCTAATAGAGAGAAGTTCCTAGAAAGTCGGTGATGAACATCAACTTTAACTGAGAGCTAATTGAGGTATTGTAGGTTTCCGTGGTAATGGGAAAACTGATAATCGAAGAGAGACGAACAACTATTGAGATGTTTCACAAAAGTCGGCCGGCCAGCGGACTATGAAAGCAGCCATTGAGGTTTACTTAGCTGAAGCTCCAGTCAACCATAATAACCATAACTACCATAACTTATTGATTGAAAAGTGATCTTTGCCTCTCTCAAAACCTGGGCACTTGTTTTTTCGTTAATATATAATGCTTCTGCGCAGAACAAGTTTTTCTCTAGTTATGAAGATCATTTTGCCCGATGTGCTGATAACATTCGCCGTTCTGAATGACCTTGAGGAGTTCCGAAACTTAAGAGTTGTATATACTACGCTTAACTCTTCTTATGCTACGTAGGTTGCCTTTTATATTTCGGGATTTGAAAACCGGAACAAATATTATTTATTGAAAATCGCTCGACTGCCTTTCAAAATTCTCCACATTAAGATCTATATACTTTTGCATGGGCTCGAACCAATTTTTGAAGCACTTTTGCCACCCTGATAAAGGTAATTCTAAAACATGGGTTCTGAACGCATCGACGGCTTCTCCAGGTGTCGAAAAATGTCGACCTCTCATTTTATTTTTTACGTACGTGATGAGAAGAAGTCACTCGGGGAATACATGGCTAATGACGTGTGAAATCGTTGTTTTGAGTGCTCAAAAATGCAGTTGTTTGAGCCGATGTGTGGGACTCGCACTGTCGTGGTGAAGAGCGATCCGTCTTCAGCAGTTGGTTTTCCTGATTTTTCGGAAGGCAACTGGCAAACAAATGGTGGCATACCACTCAGAATTGACTGCTTTGCTTGTTCCAGTGGTACGGTTGCGACATGTCCAGTTTTTCCAAAACAAAAACCAATTGCTCGGAAGTGCTTGGTGCGCGGACAGCTTTTGTTGGATTTGGCTCATCTTGAAATACCCATACGGTCGACTACTGTTTTCTTTTGGGCTCATACGCATAAATCCATGATCCGCCACCTGTCTCGATGTTATAGACGTGTTTTGAAGCACCGCGATCGTAATTTTCGAGCATTTCTTTCGACCAATCGACACGAGTCCTTTTTTTGGGGGGATTGACAAATTTTTCAAAAAAAAGTTTTTTCAGTCAAATATTCATGCAAAATTGAATGTAAGCTAGTCCCACTAGTGCCCAAGGTTGACTCAATCTAACGATAGGTCACTTGACGATCTTGCAGTTTAGTTTGTGCACAGCATGAACCATTTCCGGAACGACAACTGATTTTGGACGACTTCCACGAAATTCGTCCTCGAGTGAACTACGACCTCGGGTGAACTCGCTGTACCATCGATAAACACTGGTCCTGGATGGAGCTTCATCCCAAAAATTGAACTAAGTTCATCCATGCATTGCTGTTGAGCTAATCCACGTCGAATGTTGTAGAAAATAATCGCGCGAAAATGCACACTGCTCAACTCCTTAACTTGGCCGAAAGAAAATCTTATAACTTAGTGTAAACAACACGAATCGCGCTCAAATTTTGCAATGGAACCTCATAATAGTCAAACTTTACGGTAGTGGTGTCAGTTGCTAGATTGCTACACTAGTGTTTCCGAATCCCGAAATATAAAAGGGCACACTCCTATTGGGCAAATTGTTGGAATTTCAGATAATTTAGTGATCTACTGTCAAGAAGCTCAGAAGCATTAGAAAATTATTGATCAAATTTTTCAGGTTATCAATTTTGTTTTATTTTATCTCATTTTTGACTTTTGACTATACAATTATAAAAGCACAACAGTCTAAGACCTGGTCGAGCATGAAAAGCACTGGAAATTGGAATAATTTTATAATAAAATAATTTTGTCAAGTAACAGAATAGCAAATTCTTTCAATTTCATACTTGTTTACTTTATTTATTTATTATTTTTCTATATTTTCTATTCTAAACGACATGCCAACTCAAACGTGGGCGCAGTAAATTAACGAAAACATAGCCGGAAAAAGAAAAAGTGAAAGGAAACCTTCAGTGAAATAGATCTGTATTTAATGTCCTACAGATCTATTTCACTGAAGGTTCCCTTTCACTGCAGGACTTCTACATAGCCGATGGTGACGAGGCTATTTGGGTTCGCCTCCAATGAATATGGTCCTTATCATATTTAGAGATATTATAGCCTGTTAGCAGTCTTTCCAGCCCAATGTCAAAACCTGACATGGTACTCGTGGGTGCAAAAAGTCATATAAATGGATTTCAGATCCCTGGACTCTAAATAATACAGCGTTGGGTAAGACCATTTGTGGAAGGCTGACTTGGAACCTGCGATAGCAGAGGCTCTCGTGGTGAAGGTAGTCTGGTTAAAGGCACGGTTCACGAAAAAATGGTTTCGGAGATTTGCACATGGTTTGAATTCGACGCTCCCCCGCTCTGATACCATTTGTGCTGGGATGAGTCGGAAAATGGTCTGGATAGGGCACAATAAGGGGCCACGGTCGATCTCCGCCCCTCGCTAGGCTGACTACGAAATCTAACTGCCGTTCACCACTTTCGCAGTGGAGCGAAGTTGGTGAAAAATCGATAAGCTGGTTGGCAAATTGCCAGGTTCAAGACTGTAGTCTAAATCAGCTGTTTGGGTGTGTTGCGTCGCCTTCGTGCACTCGCCCGAACACTCCCTTAACCGCCGCTCTTCCAATGTGAAACTCGTCCAACCCCCCTTTCCAGCTCTTTTATGACCCTTTCCATTTCTTTTTGTTCATCGTTTTTTGCCCTTTTTTCGTTGTTATCGCTTTATTCTGGTATAGTTCTATCAACTCCCGTCAAAAAAGGGCACCCTAAGTTTATCGTTAACGATGCCTTTAACACGTGCTTGGCTGCGAACATCGTACGAAGGCTTGACAGTCTGAATCGAAAATTTACAAGTGGGAAGGTGAAGCTCAACTGAAGCTCAGAGAATCTTTGCTGCCTTCGTACCATTATTAAGCCAAAACTGGGAGGAGGTGTAGACGTTTTATGCGGACCTGGAAAAGATTTACAAAAGAGACCATACTTTCTTCAAAGTTGTTGTCAGTGATTTTGACATAAAGTTAGTCCCATAATAATGACTGAGTGGCTCCGAATCCGGACGGAATAAAATTAGGAAGGATAATTTCCGGTGTTAATCAATCTTGCTGAAGGACCTGCCCTCCCATTCGACTGCTACATAGAATCGTAGCGAGTATTGAGAGCGATGGCCATCCGATGTGAGAGTCACTGCTTTTATCTTCCCAGTCCAGTCTGGTACCAATCAACTGGAAGGAGATAAGGCTTGATTAGCCTAAGCGGATACCGATCCGGATCTGAACCCGTGACCATCCGTGTTGAATAGTGCTCCACTTGCCTCCACTTCACCTCCGCCTCCTCGGAATATAATTACAATGGCGAAAGGCTGTACGAGTCTATTACGTCGACCCAAACCCTACAACAGTGACTCGTAATTCCAGATGCCCTCTCAAATGCTATGGACTAGGGAGCCGCCTGGTGGACAGACCACTACCAATGAATCACAGATTCGACTTCATCTTCAGTCGGAATTCGCATGGCTGTTGTTCTGAAGTTTGACGCGGCCATGAAGATCACCATTCTCCACAGGAAGCAAATAAAAATGTTTGAGGTTTGCTGGTTGTACGAAGAGCGGTAATTTTGGGGCATGGCTCATGGGTCGTTCTCCAGAAGGGAAGCATCAAGATCTCTTATAGTCAGAGTTTAGATTCACCACCGTCGAAGATGCCAGGACAAAAGATCTCGAAAACCTACCTTTCCATCCTCTTTCACGTGAAATTCGCCTCATGGATTGGTGAAAAGGCGAAAAAAAGAGCATTTGTGGTCTCTTCGAAGTAAGATAATTTTTCAGTTTAATTCGAATCTGTTTCCTTGCACACGTGGATTTTGCCTTTTGACGCAAAGTGGTTACTAGGATCTCAGTGATGAATGGCCATCAGTTCTTTCTGAGAACAAATTGGAGTTACCAAGTTTCCCTGGTTACGAAAAGAGGGAACGAGGTACGACTATTGGGAATACTTCTTGAAGGAAAGCATCGAGATCTCTACATTCAAGGCTCATACTGACCATAATCGAAGATAGGCAAGAGCAACCATAGATTGCATTCTTAAATCCCTGTTGAGATCATGCTCGACATAGGCATAAGCGGAACAAGCAGTTTCAAATTGATATATTTCTTACTACTCGTTTTTTGGTGTTGAGTCATGAATCTTTCCGACTTAACAATTGTTAAGTCTATAATACTTACTGGCTTTGGCTATATGAGCTTTCCGGATCTCAGCGATCCTTTTGGGAGCCATTGAAACCCTCTTTGCAGCCGTGAATATGGAAACAATTTTGATAGCAGATTTCGAAGCACTGATATCCATTGATGAATAGCAACCTACAAATGCTACACCTGAAAAGAGTAGCTTAAGCTGAGACATTGAACGCTTTTAAAATATACAGGGAATTCTCGGGAGTTCCCTACAATATTATATTATAGGGCCCCAGATCTAACTGACTGGTCGTTGGGCACGACTGTAATTGAAAGGCAGTATTCGAGACCCCAGCAAGATTGGAAGTTGATGGGGCGTTATTCTGGAAAACCATGGACTACATTCCACACGGTTCGCGAAACTTAGGAGTATGTGAATTCGATTTCACCTGAATTACAGCCGAAAAGTAGCTAAGTTTCTGGTAGTAGACCACTCAAGATCGTAACCATTCAAATCAGCCTTGTTATCATAGCTCTGGTATTTAGGCTGCAGTCGACAAGCAATATTTTTTGATATTTTACAATGAATACCAGAGTTGCGATAACAAGGCTTATTCGAGTGGTTACGATCTTTACACTGCTTTAACGTCGGGGCAAAATGGGTTTTCCCTAGTCAGTGGAGGTAAGTCTGGAGTGGAATCTTGGTGCAGTATAGTCATCAGCAAACCATGCGGCGATCAAGTCTTAGCTCTAAATTACAATTGATTGAAATTGAAGAAGGGCTCGAAAGCATTAACATCTTGAAGGTGAACCTGCCTCAGGATTACGATGAGCATTATATTTTCTGTCCCGAGGTCTCATAAAGAATTTTGAAGTCGTAATATATCTTGCCCTTGTGTTCGCTCAAAATCCCAAGAGATTCAGTAAATTCATCTACTCTGCCCATTCCATCTTATGTATTTGCTTTTCTAGTCTTCGTTCGTCGACAATTGGGGATATCTGATATATCCCTTGTGCTCAAATGAGACAGCGCAGTATAGCGATGAGTGATTCTGTTTGTATTGGCTACGTGCATGGTATTAATACATCGTTGTTCACGGCACACTGTTTTGTTTTCTTTGCTTGGAACTCAACTAGGCCTTTTTTACACATGGCCTTTTTTACATGTTTCTTGTTATTTCCCCTTAAAGCACCGTCTGCATACAATATGCCAGACATACACAAAGAGCTGCATGTTTTATGTTGGATTCTTGAAAATAAGAAGCAGTGATCTAAAGGGTTCTACTGCTTGCGTACTGATGCAAACAGCACATCCGTGTGACAGCTCACTGGGTCACTGAAATCCAATTTATATTTGTTTATTGGGAGCGTAGACAAGACTACGTGAAGTAAGCAGCCGATAAAGGCGCACAGTGAAATGACATAATACTTGTACTCAGCAGAAGAGAAAACAAAACAGCAACTTAAAGAACGTCAACAACACAATTCAAAAAAGATGGGAACATGAGACCCCTGTAAGAATTAAAAATAAAAAAAAACATGATACTATGTTTCAGATGCCAGCCTTTTGAATTGGCTGAGCGACAGAGCAAGCGTATTTTGACGAAATAATTTGTCGAAAAGATTTAAAGCCCTAACATGAAAACTGTTGAGCCTGATCTGAGTTCTAGAAATCGGGACTTTGAACTACTAATGCAAACAGCGCGTCCGAGTGTCAGCTCATTGGGTCACAAACTCATCGGTCACTGAAATTCGTTCTATATAAAAGGATGGATTGGCTAGATTTGAAAAAGGAGTCGTACTGTCAGTGCATAGACAATGGCTGAAAAGGGAGGACAAGGAAGTCGCATTACCAGTCTTACAATTAGATCGTAGCACGAGCAATAGTGAATTCTACCATGGTCCTGAACATGTGAGGTCACGATCTGCGCAATATTTGAACTGACTTGGCATCGAATCTTCTTGTCATTTTTTTGCAGAGGAGCAACTAACCAAGACAGAATTCCTCCAAAAGGAAGAAAAAGGGAGGAAAAAAGAAAGTTTCACATCAGCAACCAGCACATCAAACGTTTTGCTCTTCTCACACAGAGTTTGCCCATTCAGGCATTGAGTCTCATCAAGTGGAATCTGTGCCCATCGAGGGACTGTCTTCTTAGGTCTCTTGGCGTTAATCAATCCCGTATAAGGGGGGCGCCCCCGCATTCGACTCCCATTTAGAATCGTAGTGAATGCGTACGTGGCCAATACAATGACTTCCGGTGGCCAGCCGATGTACAAGTCAGTGCTTTTATCCTCCCAGACGAGTCTGGTACCAATACACCGATCCCGGAGGTAGGAAAGGCTTGGTTGGCCTAGGCAGATATCGGTCGGGGAATAGAACCCGCGACCGTGCGTGTGATATAGTGCGCCACTTCCCCTGACAACCTACACCCACCAAAGTACTGTAGGGATTTTCATTGGCAATCAATGAGCTTATTTTTCCCATGTCTGGTGATTTTGAAGCTGGAATGTGATTAGAGAAATTTTTGAAGCCCTCTAATTATAGCTGGTGATCTGGAAAATTGCAGCCTGATGACCTACCGTTCCAACGCCCTCAGCGCCCGCGAAAGTAGTCATTCACGCATTCAGTCCGTGGGACCCTGATCCGATCGCCTTTAATATGTGATTTTTACGAGTTCCCTTTTGGAAAATGATATTTCTACTTAGGTATTCGCTTGACTTAACATTTTTTTACATTCATTGGTAATTTTCTTTGATATTCATTTCATTGTTCTCCTAATACTTGCCTCAGAAATATGAGTACCTTCGCCTTGAGTGGATCACGTTCAGCATTGAAGTCGAAGTTCAGAATCGGTTTCCACGAAATCTCATTTCATCTAGATCACTGGCATTCTTCATCTAACCTTATTGTGACATCTACTGATTCAAAATACACTGACACTGTTGCTTGGTAGGGGCACTAAAACCGGTAACGTCATGTGCTGCAGCCACGACGCTCATGTCTGGAACAAAGTTTCGAATCCAGTCTGGCTCAACTTTTCTTCTTTCCCATCTCTTTGCTTTCTACTGTTAGCGGTGCCGTACAGTACTAGGTTGAGTGTCACTGAAGTCTTCTTATTCAATTTTTTGGTCATTGAGATGGTCAAAATGATACGTCCATACTGATCAATATTTTTCCTATTTCCACATATTCTGACCAGTTGGTTGAGCCTGCTATGCCCTGTATCAAACATGCCTATTGAACCTTAATCACCCACTGATGATCATCATCGTGAATTCCAAGATGAGCTATTGCTCTTAAAAATTCAAGCAGTCGCATGAGCGAACTTTGTGGAACAGAAAGTTCAGGGAGTCATTTCCGTTCAAGTAGCACAAGGAAACCCATTTACACCTTCGCGGAATGGTTCGTCTGCACGTTGCCCTTTTAGTTGCCTGAAGGGGAACTAGTTCTAACTCGTCCTACTCCACTGTCGTCGTCCATCAGGCCATTCTTTGTTACTTGTTGTCTTACCCTAAAGCTGTCGAGTTCTCATCTCTGACTTTCACAACCTATTGTGAAGATCAAGTTCATATTTAATTGACATATTGAGTGGAATTTTGAGAGTAACAGAATATCACAGGCATTCAAAATGGAGGGGAAACGGGTCAGAAATATACCGGTCTACTAGATCAACAGGTCAACCGAAAAATTGGCTTCTCTTCCGTGAGAATTCATAACCTTCTTCATTTATGTGAGTGGCGTCCTTTCACTTTCTAAGTTTTATACCGAAAGTCAGAGTTTCCTAAGTACCAAAGGTTCCTTTCTATTCTCAAGTGTCGCACCGTTAGCAGAGAAAGAAATAGCTGAGGGACTGCCTAAGAATAGTTTTGCGCAGCGAAGACGTTCCCGATGGTACTTGGGTGATTTTCGTGCATGAGGTTGACTGATGGTCATGGACACGCAAAGGAGTGGACAGGTAATAGCCACGGACTCAGTTCCCGGCTACGTTCACAGTGTAATCGGAAATTCAGCCTTCTTATTCATGGCATAGGCTATGTAGATGAAGCTTAGACCATCTCATCGATCATCCAGGGTTTTTGTAATGAACATTACTGGAAATACCTCATATTTACTAAACTTGTGATCGTATAGGCTTTAAACACTATTTGTAGAACGCTTAATGATTAAAATGGTGAATCCTTAGCCATAGTTAGGGGACTTGTTTGCCTATGAGAAAGTTTTTATCATGTTTCTCACCCGCTTTCATGCGAATGGAGAGTCGTGTATTGGAGTACTAGACTTGTAAATCGTGATCTGCATTTTCCCTTCCAGCGATGGATTCACTACGATCATGGGTTGCCAACGAAGACAATCTGACACGGATCGCTGAAGGCAAAACAAAAGTGATATACAAAATCAAAGAGAAAGAGGTAAAAACTAATTTCTCCATAGTATAACTTTTATTCTCAAAAAATTCCTGATCAAATCTTTTGCTACTAGAAACGTTCGGTTTTCATTAGTTTTATCTCATACCTTGAGCGGAGGTGATGGTAGCGGCAAGGGGCGCACTATCACATGCGCATGGTCCATGGATCGAATCTCGAATAGCCCGCAAGCCAAACGAGCCTCCTATCCCTCGAGGGTCCTTTAATTGGTGCGAGTGGATAAAATCACTATTCAGTACATAGGCTGGCCACTTTAAGCCGTTGTATCGACGCAATACTCATTCGTAACGCCGCTAGGATCCTGAGTCAAAGTCGAGAGCAGGGGAGCATCCGAGAATTGGTTAATGACGCTCAAGACTTTATCTTTTATTTTCTATGTGTGTAGTGTGAAGTTGTGTGTAGTTTGATTTGTGGTGCAGTAATTGATTCGCGCAGGCACGCCCAAAACAAGCATCGATTTTACGCGCGTATAACTGTAACCGTATGCCACATACTTCACTTCATACAAAGCGACATAACCTTCAGAGAGGACTTGGAAGCGGTAGGCAAGCAAAGCTCATGAGTGGAGTATCATCACGATACCGGGAACGGACCATAGCACCCTTCCGCTGCCGTAATGCCCACAAGAATGAGATAGAGGGAGGAGGGGGAGGGGGCTTGCTTGGAGCGAGGGGTTGCTCAATTGGCTAATTTAACGATTATGGGTTTCAGACCTCGAAACAATCTTTTGTGATCACTGTAACGGTCTTCTTGCACCACGGAAGCGATTCCGATACTTTTTTGTTGTCTGACTCTTTTTCTACTCTTTTTCAGGACTATGTGCTGATACGTTCAAAAGACCAGTTGACTGCCTTCAATGCGGCTCGCAAAAATGTCCTGGAAGGAAAGGCACAAATCGCAAATAGAACGACCGTCAACGTTTTCAAACTGCTGACGGATATTGGTAAGACCCCTTTTGATTTTGTAATTTCACAAATTTGATCACCTTAATTCTTCAGGAGTACCGAGTCACTTTGTCACTGGAGTAAGCGGTAGTGAATTCATTGCGAAGCACTGTGAGATGATTCCTATTGAGTGGGTGGCAAGGCGTATAGCGACTGGGTCGTTTCTCAAGCGAAACCCTGGCGTTCCACAGGGATATAGATTCGACGAACCGAAGATTGAAACTTTCTTCAAGGTAGTAATAGAGTTTTGGATGGGGTTACACTTATGAATTTCATTGTAGGATGACGCCAATGACGATCCACAGTACTCTGATGAGCAGATCTTGTGTTCTAATTTCGAATTCAATGGAGTGAAAATAGGGAAGACCGAGGTTTGCTTTTGTACGGTTGACGCATTTCCAAGCTGAGGACCTTCCGAAGCATGCTTTTGAAGTTCTTTTTTTTAAATAACAATGGTGTACAACACCTCGGCGGTCTTTCAACCGCATTTGTGCAAGTGCGAGGTAGAGTTCTAAATATGCTTATTCACTTCATGTCTATACCGATAAGCAGTTAACATAGGGGTGATTAGTAGTTAGAAAGCTACAACGAGATTGGTGAATATGTCGATCCGTTCAATCATTTCGTGTGATGAGTCCATATAAACTCGTCACCTGTACCCAGAAGAGAAATGGAACAACAGTCCGGCTTTAGTAGCACTGGACTACCACTGAGCGCCTCTGTTCCTTGCGAATGACTCCAGGCTCCATTATAGACGAATACCTGCCCAGGAAATCAAGACATGAATCCTTACCGCTTCCATTACTGGACTGCAGATTTAGCTGTGAGGGTGAAAGCAGAAGCTTGAACAGAAGAGCTTTCCTTTTATAGGCCAACGACGCCTCCGCCTCCGGAATCACCCCTATTCTGAACGAAAATGAAATGCCTCAATCATAAAGTTCATATTTATTCTTTGAGTTTGTATCCGAGCTCTTGAATGGAAACAGTATCAAGGAAATATCCGCACTGAGCCTGTCCCTCGTTACTGAGCCCCAATGAAACTGCAGAGGATTAACGGATATCTAGAGCTGCAATTTATTCACAGATTGCATGTGTAGTTTATGCACTTGAAAGGGACCTGGGTCACTGAGGAGTAGGAGATTGTAATTTGAAGCAGAATGGGTCTGCAAGGCTGGTCCACTCGATTACTACTGAGTGGAGAAGCGGGAAACTATCCTGTAGTCTTCTCGACACCTTGTTTTGGGTGGCTAATCGGCACGGAAAAACCTAAGTTTTTCCCTGTTAGCTATCGGCTGAATCTGATCTATAATAGAAGTGCCTGGTTGTAATGACTTGCGCATATCGCTGTTGAAGTTAGCTCTAACTACTACCAGAATAAATGTAATCTTTTCTAGCAACAAGTAGGCTTAATGAGTTAAAAGTCATGGTTGCCCTAGTATGGTTGACAACCAAATGTCGCACAGCATTTCAGTTTTTCGCCTTTTCAAGTTCTTGTACTTCCGCTCTTGACAGTGTTTTTATTTTCAGATCAACTTGATGAAACGTATGACATCGGTGATTTTCAAAGTGTTAGAGCGGTGCTGGGCAAAGCATTACTGTTCTCTGGTCGATATGAAGGTAAATCGAAGTCACCTTTTTCTTCTCGAAAGTATTTAAATTCATGGTCTCAAACTTCCACCACTAGTACAGTGGTGATGTGTAAACTACACTCCAGCCAGCAAAGTAATTTTATATGACCTAGCCCATTCTTTCTGACTCTAAAGGGTCCCATATCCTAAAGAAGAAATGTTGGAACTCACTTACTAATTGCTATTAATGTTTTGAGAAAGTACTGCTTGTGATTTAGAGCTTTAGTGTGTAGGATTTTCGGTAAGCAAACTAGTTCAAATGAATGACTGAAACGAGTCGGAGTTGATTAATGCTGAGAGGTATGGATTTGTGCTTTCTTCCGGTACCTACCAATTTTATCGGATATTACTATTTCAAGTTTAATCACTCTTTTAGTTTAAATGCAAGATATGAACTCGCTAGGATAAAGACAGACCCTAAGTCCTACAGAGCAGAATTTAGACCCAAACAGAGGCTTGCCCTTGCAATTCACTATTCATGTAAGTGAGCATTCAACTGATCTGACTGGGCGTCAAACGCATGAAGAAGTTCGAAGCAATTATTAGAGTTTTTAGTTGGCCTCTATAGCTGAGCCTTTTTCATCGAGTCACAGCAACCCTCGCCATCTGCCACGCAGCGTACTGGGCTTGGTGGACCAGAATGGAACTGTTGTCCTTTCAGGTTGAATACGGTGTCACCACTAAAGGTGAAATCGTGCTTGCTGACGTTATCGATAACGATTCATGGAGAGTTTGGCCACTTGGTAATCGCGGCCTTCAGTTAGACAAGCAATTTTACAGGTATTTCCCTGATCAATAGATATAGATATCCACCTCCCACTTCCGATTTCTGAACATTCGTTTGTGTTTGGTTTTGAGAAGGACGAGTTTTGCACGGTGGTCGCGGGCCTCTATTGGGGTTACAAATTTGGCCTCAAAGTTTTTACTCTCTCCATTGGTGGAAACCCAAGTTTAGTATGTGGAACTTTTCCCCCAAATGTAGCATGTAACGGGTTCTGCTATTAAACATGTACGAGATCCCGCTTGAATACATTCAGACTTTACTTTCGAAAAGTTTATGATGTTATCATGGCTTCACTTCTCCTTATAGACAGTGATACTTTAGAGATATGAAGGAGGTGACACCGGAAGGATTGCAGCAGCTTACGTCTAATTATGAAAAGGTAGGTTGGTGCCCTGATCGTTCGTCACAGTCACAACTTCATTTCGTTCTGTTAGATACTATGCAATTACTTATACCAGTCAAATCCGCTGCAAGCTTCGCAATTGTGTACTCCTTTTCAGGTGATGGAGATAACTGCTAAGTTTTCAACGCCTCCAAGTTGTCGTGCCTTGATCATTATGGGTTCGCCTTCTGATCAGGCCCACTGCGACAAAATTGCTGCCAGTTGTCGATCGCTTGGGATCAAACCCATCATTCGCGTCAGTTCCGCTCATAAGGTAAATCACCATGCTGGGTGTTCCCGACTTATTGTCTGAATTGATGCTGTTACAGACGACACATGAAACATTGGACATCGTTGCGGAATACGATGATGATGAAACTCCCACAGTCGCCATTGCTGTTGCTGGTCGTTCAAATGGCTTGGGACCAGTCATAGCTGGGAACTTCACTTTGCCTGTGAGTCCCTGACGCTTTGGTGAACCTCTTTGAAAAAGCAGAGTTCAGGTAATCAACTGCCCTCCTTTGACTGAAGACAATATGACAAGTGATGTTTGGTCTTCATTGAGGATGCCTTCCGGACTTGGATGCTCAACTGTTATTGGAGCTGACGAAGCGGCTTTATGTGCTGCTAAGGTGAGTTTGTCAATTACTAATGGCAAAAAATGGTGCTTATCATAATAGTAAAAGCGCAGTTGCGTCCTGCTAAATTACCTTCACCGTACTGGTGGGTGGTACCGTTACCAATTACTGTGGGGCTGCTGATACAGTTTTGCTGGTACGTTGTCGTATTGGACAAAGTCTATCTTGAAAGCGTAGTAATGGAGTCATATGTGATCCAACGACCCAAGATAATTCCATCTTCAAGCTAATAAATTATATTATCCTACGGTGCTAGTTGATAATGATGATACGGTGCATGATTAAATAAAATCAGCATTTGACCATGAAGGCATGACTCTGAGTTACGAGAGGAAGAGAGAGCGTATTGTGAAAAAAACGCCTCCCTCAGCGGCTTCCGCCAGACGTCTCCTCATAGAGTCGATAATGCAGTACTCCATGGTATGTATTATAATTTGATGAGAGCAGTCTAAACAACTAGCCTCCTTAACTAGCCTCCTTACGGACCAGCGATACTATATGAAAACATCTCTTATGAGAGGGACGGACCTGCAGTTCACGAGTAATGGGGTTAACGGTTTGTGCGAAGCGTATTAGAAGCCGGGTATTCGTAGGGGTGTCGTTAGAGGTGGTCGAACTTGAGTTATGATTTGTTGGAGAGCGTTTCATGTTCAATTACAGCAAAAATTTTCAGCTCTTTGCTTGGCAAGATCACATGGTGTATGGCAAGATCCTTGGCATGCAGCTCAATAACGCCATAAAAATTTCGGTGAGCAGATAGATTTTTTTCCATTCACTGGAACTCCTGGACATTAACTTATGAAATCTACAAGGTTCTTTTCACACGCGCACAAGTAATTGATTTCCATTTTCCATATGTGTGCTTTCATTAGATTGTCCAGACCGTACAAACACCTCAAAGCAGATGTCATAAGCAATGAAGTAGTACTATCGGAAAGTTTCCAGTCAGATAACAGAGTTACAACTGGAATTTTACTAGCAAAAGGCGTTAAAAAATAGACCACACTATGGTTCGAACGTTGTTCGGGTTTTTCTGAATGGATTTAAATTTTCAGAAAGCTGACAGAAGCAGTGTGTGACGTCGACGCGTAGATTTTTGG
The DNA here is from genome assembly GCA_000469685.2 of Haemonchus contortus. Taxonomy (NCBI): domain Eukaryota; kingdom Metazoa; phylum Nematoda; class Chromadorea; order Rhabditida; family Trichostrongylidae; genus Haemonchus; species Haemonchus contortus. The sequence goes on along the minus strand of LS997563.1, from coordinate 33,663,773 downwards.
ACTCGAGAGTTGTTTGTTTCGAAGTTTGTTATGAAATAACAGTTGATTGTTCTGTTGTTATTGAAGATATAGTTTGTTGTTAGTTATATAAAAATATTCGCAGTATTGCACTATTCCTGAACATATCAACGTACCCCGAATTTTTCCAGTATTTGTGGGATACTCCGGATTTATTTATTCTAGAATTTGTGGGTTTCGAGAAGGGTTCCCTCGACAATGACGGCAAACCATCTCTTTACTGGCCGATGATTTCCTTGTGTCTGTATCCTTTTCTCAGGCATCATTTCCATAACCTTTGACCACTTGTAAGCTGCACCTTAAAGTTTATGCTGCTTCCATCCAATCCACCTTATCAGTGGTCGCTTCAGTGGTGAAATTAGGTCTGAATTTTTATGGTCGCACAACGGAGCAAAACTCTTTAGTCGTGATCTCGCTGCTTCGAACTTCCATTACCGTATACAGTAACTTGAGACAGCCCGCCTACATCACAGTCTACACTAGTCTACACTACAGTAAACTACATTACTAAGTCACTACGATCATTCAAATTTGGCATATACATAATGCTCTCCAATCACCTAACGTGTTTTATGCGGCGGGCGCGGCGAGCACGGGACGCCAAAATTGGGAGGGTGGTCGTTTGGTGCGATCTCTCCCGGGGGGACGGTCAAGTCGTGCGTCCGAGGATGCACGCGGCGAATTGCGCGGCGAAATTTATACCTATTCTGACGACTTTAGGCCTATTATTTGGGCCCAATTTTGAAGTTCAGTAGAACAGTAGGATCAGCTGACCTTACTAATCTACCCCACTTCAGATTTGGGTCTTAATAATAGGCACCGGGTCGTCCAAACCAGCCACGAACTACGCCGCTCAATTTGTCTCGCGCGCCCTCAGACGCACGACTTGACACACACCCTCTCTCTCATGGCGCCGCCCTCTCCCATTTGTAAGCTGGACAACTCGTCCAGGTGATCAGGCATTCCACTACACATCTAACCGATAGAAGATCGATCGATGACGTCGCTACTATTGGTCACCGAATTGCGGAGCTGCTTGTATTCTGCCTATCAGCGTGGCGTCACCGATGGAGCTTCTATCAGCTGGATGGACAATAGAATGCTCGATCACCTGGACAAGTTGTCCAGCTCGCAATCCGCGTTAAATGGGCGGCACGATGGGAGGGATCGCGCCAAACGACATACACCTCCCGAGATTGGCACAGATGAACTCACTGGATCGTAATTAGAGCAACATCTGAGAAATTCCCATTTCTAGATGGATGTGATTGCCTGTTTCCTTCGAGGTTGGAAACATTTGTATCAATATTCATTACAAATAACGTCCGAACAATGTTCATAACGACTTTGTACCTTTTAAGTAATGTATTGCATTATAGATAAATGACATTGCCAACTAAACAGATCAAAAAATATTGACAAGATTATCTCTGAAGGAAAATGGAGGAAATACGATGAACTGACACAAACTGAGTTTCTCCCTCGAACGGGTGAATGGGTAAGGAACAACACCCGTACAATCTGTAGCGACTTGATAAAACCACCTACTATGGGAGGATCTTGCACCTCACGGACTTATACTGCTGACTCGTTTTCCTGCTTTCAGCACATATGAAAAATAAATGTACTCACACTCTATTGTCAGTGATCCCTTGGTGTGAGGCTAGCAAGTAAACAAGTGAACAACATTAAAATCAACTATAACCCATACAAACTTCTATTTTAATATCTAACTCAATTTCTAGATGTCTGCCAAATTCATACTTCTTACGGCTTATATGACAAAGTATTTTGCTTAGTTGTCTTCTCCTATTAATGTGCCAACAGAGACATCCATAGGCTTCTTCATTAGATCAGGTAAATGAAGCGGTGTTGGCATGGTGGTCCGTTGAAGTGCTCGTAAAGACGGGATGAAGAGGTTGAACATGACATCCTCACTATGCCCACTACTGGTACGTCCCTCACTTCGAGCCATTGGTCGAAGGTCAGGGTTGGGCATAGGTTGTACGTCTCCGCTGACTCGTCTCCATCCTCGCCATACCTTTCTGCGTTCCTCTTTCCTTTTCAACCGTAATGGCGGAACTCTAGCGGATCCTGCTCGAGATGAAGCCTTATGAATCAGCTGACCAATGTGAAGCATTGGCAACCGATGCGGTCGGAACTGCAAACATATGGGGATAACAAATTTCGATGAATCTGATAATTCACGTATAACATTCTCAGAGAAAAGCCGAATGATTGAGTGAACTTACATCTCCCGGTCTAATCACCACAGTGCGCCCATTTTTCAAAATGGTGCTTGGTTCGAGAATAGCTGTCGAGTTCTGAAGTACGTCGATTTAGTTTTCCATGAAAGAAAGGATTGTTTGGACCTCCTCAGAATACTGGGCCCCATAACATCTTCACTATGCCCACTACTGGTAAATAAGATATAGGGTAAATAATAAGGTACAAATAATAAGGTAAATAAGATAGAAACACAATATTTTTGCCTAGGCCAATCCATGCGGTGCACCTGCTCAAAGAAACTTGTACGGCAACCAAAGTCTAAAGCCATCGCAGAAGTCATTCGTTATTTTTCTAGTATCCCATTCCTGTAAATACTTGGAAATCAAACAGATTCGAACATAGGGCGTAGGATACCATTCCAGCCCCCATTCGACGCCAGCGGGACAGACGGGATGGTCTAACACTAAGACCTTGCATATCATAAAACTTGTCGATATATGCGAAAAGGGAAGTGGGAGGAAAAAATACGAAAAAAACCCTCAAGACACCTGAAAAATATAGAGTCAGTACGATTCCGTGTCCCTGCGTTCAGCCGCACTAGGAACCAATACTTCGGATAAAAGCGGTGAACGATTGGGTGTAAGGTGATTCAAACGTCGCAGCAAAAGTTGTGGAGCGGATAATCTGGTTGACGCTTAGTTCCCATCTGTTCTCTTTTCTCTTGCTCTTGACTATTGTTCCAGAAGTGTTGTTCTAATATGCTTCCCTTACTTGTGTCTACTCAATGCCTCAGCCATCGTTAGGTCTTCAAGAAATGGAATACTCAAATAAATATAAAGTTAGAAGAGATAGGATAAACTCGTTTTCATTTTATTTCATTTTCACTTCTTTTTTCCATTTTATAAGAACAACTCCATTAAGATTTAGAGGCACGCGAGACTCATTACATCGTTCTTGATTACTTCTTACCACATTCAGACAATTTACAGATTTCGTCTCTGAGACTGGCACGAGGAAAAGTACGAGTATGACGTCTAATGCTACTTGATTTTCGACTTGAGGTAGGTTTGGAGCTGTTCCTGTCTGAGTAACGGTCGGAACGAAGAACCATAATCGGAAGAAGCAAAGAGTGATGTATATGGGTGATGAAGTACTTTGCAATCTTGCTGCGCTAATTCCTACTCCACCATTCCTACAACTTGGGATGTGAATTTGTGATGCGAAATGTAGGGTTCTAGGGCAATTCTCCCCGCTGATTGACGATTCCTTTTAGATTCCATAGCTGTCTAGAAAAGGCAGTAGCAGTAGCTGCCCCGTCTGGCACATGCAATATATTGGAGCATGTACATCTCACCAAACTGACAGAATAATCTTCTTGAGTTGAAAATCACGGCAAACCTCTTGTAGCCTCTCTCCCGAATCCAGTCACTGTATTTTTCAACAAAGGCTGTTCAAGTGAATGCTTACAACCGCTAACGATGCGATGTTCTAGCCATTTGTTTCCTTTCGGCAATGTTAGTAGAGTCGAACAGGCACTCATGGGACGATCACGACGACAGGCTTGAGGTGGTGCGGCATATATCAAAACAGCTTGCACTTCATTAGAAGTTTCTTCAATCCAGTTCCAATAGTGGAACCTGAGCTCCAAGCATGTTCGCTTATTCTCTAGTAGACTGAAAGTGATCCGTCCTCACCACACGACTTGGCCGCTCGATTTGTGTTCAGATGGCGTCTTCAGTACGGTGGCGCCCGTTTCGAAGCATTAGTACCAGGGAGGATTGCCTTGAAATTCGGGATTTGATTACTATATACTTCCTTTATTTTGGCATAGGCAACTTCAGAATTCGAGCGGAGAGGACATAGCGAGGGCTGCTGACGGTCTATGAAAAAATCATTCTCCATAATGCAAATAGGGGAACTACAAAACAATCTAGTGCTACTGGTTGAAGCACTATGACCTTATATGTGCGAGGTTTCCGCTTAGAAGCTATTAAATAACCAAGAACAGAAATTCAAAACGTGGGATGATTCTTTTCTGCCATCTCCATAGAGTAAACCGTTGCAAAGAGTAACCAACAAAAGCAGTAGTCTAGCTTCTATTCCACGAACTTGACGACGGGTTGAGAACGGGGTCAAGCATGCTATTGTGAAGCCTGTCCTCTGGAGATGGCACTTGTTAAACCTCTGTCAAACTTGTGGGGCTTAAAATCAGCCAGGAGAGCAGAAACTCTGTTGCGAGAAGCTTTTCTCGACTGAATATAGCTTTTTACTTAAAGTATTTTGAGAAGAGTGCTCAACTGAAAAGTATGGAGTATGGAGTTTCACTTCTCAGAAACGACAAAACCAGTTCACAAGACAGTGAGGTTGAGAAGTGTCACTAGTGAAAATGAACAGGAATATTGATACCCCTTTAATCGGCTTGGTTTCCTATTTCCGTTTCCAGGAGCCAAACGATCGTCGCATTTTCAATGGCCGGAGCATGTGATTGAGCTCAACTTAATTTCGGTCGTCCAATTTTTTAGCCGACCGCTCAACAAAATATTTATACCACTTGCTTAGCTTTATTTTAAATAAGAAACATATTCGTTAATAGCCACTGACCATGTTTAACTGATCATGAAGTGTTCCAGGTCCGCGGAATTGCTTTGAATAGAGGTACCAACTCAGTGAAGGTTCCTGTAAAATGAGATGTGTTTCGACATTCTCGAAAACAACACTGAGTCATATTAAGAAATACCACCAGGATTATAAAGCAGATTGTTTACTTTACAGCTATTTCCTTCAATTATTTGTTTTTCAGACGTAACACAATCGCTATCGAATGGAACGAAATGGAGTAAGGCTAATCAGAGTTATTCAACGGGTTTTGGCATCTCGATTCCTCTGGACTCGAATGATTGGTACCTGAAGACACGTCTGGGAAAACAAAAGTATAATATTAACTTGGACATCGGCCGGTCACCACAATTCAGTGGACAGGCCACACACGCACTAAGTACGGGTGCGCTTCGTTGCGCGCGTCCGTCGAAACTAGGTCACGCCGCAGCCGTCGCATGCGGCGGGTCAGCCCGCGACACTTGACAGACGTCGCAGTTGGGAGTGGGGCATGCGGTGCGCTTGGTCCACGGCAGTCAACCAATGGGAAGATAACACGGACAAATGCAAATAATTCGCTCCACTCAAACTTGGTGGTATTGTAACATCATCTTGAGACCTCAGTGGAGTGCGCCCGAAAGTAGGCCGGGTGACCTACTTTCGACCGACGCGCGTAACGGACGTTCGCCATTAAGTACGCCAGTACTATCCTGAACAGAAGTCGAACGCGTGGACTTGCCCCTCAGGCGGGATTGACTAATGTCCCAAGGCTTTATCCCTTATCCTAATAGACAATAATCGGGCATTAATATTTCTAGGTAAGTTCTTGTTTCTTTCTTGTTTCTTGTTTGTCAGCTGCCCATTCGATGATGCAAAACAATAAAATTACACTAAAAAGTCGCCTAAAAATTCATCAACGGGGTATTCATAGACGTGAAACACCTGAAGTAGCTCTAATAATTCTGTCAACGTGTGAAAAGCAGGTGATTAAATTGCTAAATATAGGATCCCTCTTTACGTTCCCAGATCCCAATTTATATTAGTGGACAGTACAACATTTTGTTCCTAATAATAACCTATGAATACGAAAACATCTGAATTTCTAAGCATGGCAGCAAAATCTTATTTCAACCTTTCACCATTTTCAAAGTGAGCAGCCTACTGTATTGTCACATATGAACAAGAAGAATGTGGCAGAAGAAAAACAAGCAATCGTCTCAAACCTTCCCGCGGTAGAATCGTTCGTTCGAAAAGGCGAAAATAGCTATAAGCTGATCCTCCAATTTCCTTGATCCCAGTTGATTCTGTTTACTTCATGAATGTCCGACTTCCTGGGCAGATAGTCGTGAAAACCCAACAAAAGTCTCTTTTTCGGGGGGTCGGACAAGTTTTCCTTAACTAACCTCTCAAGGTGAAAGCGAAAAATCAGAGCGGACCAAAATCCTCACCGTGACCACTTCATTGTATGTCTGTTACTGCTCCTATTCATGAAATGTCGTAGTACGTACTGGGTATGTATTAAATAGAACATGAAGAAATGGTGGACTACGATAGTAGTTTGAAGGCGTATTAGGCCCACTGCAAGCGTAACGAACGTTGGCTACAAGGAGACCGCGTAAGTGGTCATTAAAAGTGGACTGAAAATCGTATAGACCATATAATAAATTAATTTTTTGATGTGAAAACAAGATAAGCTAAGCATAGATCTAGTGCAGGCTGCAGTGGCTCGCACTACATCTATAAACCAATATACTGAGTAGTACTCACTTCGGAGTGCCCATGCATTCATGCCGCAACTGTATAGCTATTTTGAACTGCAGTAGACAGTATATCGCGTCTGTTACATAATCCTACTTTATATAAATCGCTATGTGTGTGTTGGTGTGTCGGTGTGTTTGTGTGTGTGTGTGTGTCGGTGTGTGTGTTTGACCGGAAATCCATAACTTCTGTTCCCGTGGACCTAAAATGCTCAAATTTGGTAGGAGTACACGGGGCAGCATGGGAACACTTATGGCAGGTGGTAGGACCGGACTCCGTTCACAGGGAGCGCAGCGTGCGCGTTAGAAACTTTAGGCCGCAAATACATAACTCCTGTCCCCGTGGACCTAGAGCTTTCAAGCTTGGTAGGAGCACAGGCGACAGGATGGGAACACTTATGGTGAGTGGCAGGACCGGAATCCGTGCACAGGGGGTGGGGTTTCGCGCCGCAATAGTCAATTTGACCCTAGGGCCAAACTTGGCAAGAGTACAGGCGGCAGGATGAGATCACTTATCGTAGATGGGAGGACCGGACCCCGCTTATAGAAGGCGAAGTTTGCGCCAAAACTTTCAGTTTGTCTCTAGGGCGTTCGAACTTGGTAGGAGGCAGTATGGGAACAATTATGGTGAGTAGTAGGCCATTTGATAGTCTATACTCTCGCTCATCTAAAAGCGAAATAACATATTAAAAAGGAGGAATTTCATTAATTCGAATTTTTCGGGCAAAGTCCCTTTGCCCCAAGAATGAGGAGAGCCCTTGATGATGGCATTGAGGAACATTGATGGTAGCTAACATAGTAGCCTTAGCCGCGATGAAGTCTCTGACTACTTTTTTCTCTGTATAATCGCCTTTGTGATATTAAACATCCTTTCGGACACAGCGAGGTTGGCTTACAGAAAAAATCGCTCCCAATTCAGAGCTAATACTTACGGTGTAGAGCTTTCTAAGAAAAAGGAGAGTCCGAAGTATTATTCACGCATAGCAAATTTCTCACAGGAAGGGGCAGCGCCCGGCGTAGCCTGGCGAAACCATAAACCGAAGGGAAGCCCGGCGTTAGCCGGGCAGCTCGATAATTTAATAACATGCTCCAAGGTGCCTATGAATAAATCGTGAATGACTTGGCTTTTGTGCTCCATTCAGGTCCTGAAGCCCGCAAAACTCGTCCAATGTGGGGAGGGTCCTAATGAATGAGAGTAGAGTTCAAATATATATATATATATATATATATATATCTTTACTCAGTAAGTCAGTAAAAATCGCGGTCGTCTATTATTAAGATGGAAGTATTATTGACCATTTTGAACAGTTTTTGTTTGTATTTCTTGAAGGGGTGAGAAATACTATAGTACAGCTCTGATTCCAAATTTTTCCTTTATAAATAAAGTACTATGCAGCTATACGACTTAACTATCTCTCAACAGTATCTATTTTTTCTGAATAAATACAATGAAAAAGCCAAGTTCTGAAAATAAACTAACCCAATCTGCTGCAAAAACAATCTTTGTTATTGTGATTGTTAGCCATAGTAGAAGACGCATAATAGACGAAATTGATCGGAAGATAATGAACGATGACCAGGGCCTTCAGTTTTTTGCCGAACTCAAATGTGTAGATTTATCTGCAACAACACCCAATGATGATCCGTACCGAGTTCTGCGTTCGCAATTCGCAGTTTACGGGTTTAGCTATGCGCCAAAGCAGCCCACACCTATGGGTATAAAAGCGTTTTTTCAAGCACACAATCAACATCAACAATGAAGTTCATCTTTCTTGTCTGTGTAGGCCTTCTAGTGGTAGCAGCCAATGCTGTTGAACAGGTACAGTGTCCTGCTCTTCCCCTTGCTACGTAATAACTTTTTTACTAGCTGAAATTCTGATTTTCAAGCAGGAGCAAGAGGATGAGAGTGAACTTGCTGTAGCCGAAGAGAACAACGACGGAGTTGCCGTTTCATTGGAGAAATTGGACAGCGACGATGAGATTGAAACTGAACTTGAGGCTACCCGAGTAAAACGAGGAGCAGGACGACGAGTGGCTCGAACTCGCAAGGCTATCCAAAGATTCAAGGTCAGTTACAGTAAAGCACGTGGCTCGATTCTCAGGGAGGCTACAGCTTGAGGCTCTTCGAGTGAATCTGATCCCCTTCCATTACAGCATCGCCGCGCTCGTGCTCTACGACGCCGCCACGCCAAGAATATCCGCCGTGCTGCCGCGAAACGAGCACGACACCACCGCCGCGCTCGCAAGGTCCATCGTCGTATCGCCAGAAACCGCCGTCGCCAAAGACTCGCCCGTGGATAAGCTGTGCCTGTCTAATCTTAATTGAACTTAATCTAAGTAAATATCTTTTGCTCATATACTGTGCAACAAAGGCAACGTTCAAGCATTAAGAAAGGAGTAAATATGCTAAGGCAGAAGGTGAAGAGGTGGTAAGCTGTCGTAGGGCGACAACGAGTTTTCTTCGACAAAGCTCCTTATGGGGTGTCAATCGTAAGGCGATAACGATTAAGCGAATCTGCCAAGGCTTTTTCTGACGGTCATGCGATCACTAGCTGGTATGATTCCTTCGAAGAATGGGTTGGGGCTAGTAATTAAGCAAGTGCGTTGCTTTTATGGATGTTGTCAGGTCGTTTCGTTGATTTCTTTTCACTTTTTCGTTTGAACACTTAGCCCATCAAAACAGCAGCAGTATCTCAGCCCAGGGAAATTGACCCACCATGTCTTTCTAGAGGTTGACCTTGAAACTAGCAAGAGTCGGCTTTTCGTTTTTATAGAAGTTTCTGAAACTATCTGAAATAATGGCAATTGTTACGTACAAATGAGTGTCAACACAGCTTATCATCTTGGTGAAGTTAAGACCTTTTTGCTTTTTTCCTAATTTATGTTGAATGGGGAAACCTACTCTATAACCCAAAAAGGTATTGTTTCTAGCTGCACAGCATTTGGTCTTGAAAAGCCATCCAAACTGGTTACAAAGGTTATTACTTCATTTGCTGGTAATGCGGTCATTTTGTAAACTGCGTTTAATGGTCCCTTCAAAAGGTACTCAATAGGGTCATCCGTTAACAAAGATTAATACCGTTCGGGGACGAGACCTTGCAGGCAATTTTTCTCGCTGTGGCGATGTCCTCTGAATGGGGGTTCGGCCTACCCCCAGACAGCGGAGGCCAACTCATGTACATTCGGTGGACTTTATCTTTCCAGACAAAACTATCGGTACCAATTTACCGATCTCGCTGGGAAGGGAAGCTTGCTTGACCCAACGATGGGGGATTCGGTATTTGACTTCCTACCATATGCTTAATTGATATTTCAGCGCAGTAGACAAAGAGGTCTCTGAAGAGAGTTTTCTCTCTTTCGAAATTGCTCAGTGCTAGAATTCGGTACAAGCGTATCATCACTTTGAGCTTGGTCAGTTGTTCTAGGCAACTTCGCGAGATCGAAAGTAACAGGTTTCGGTTCTCATAAACCCAAGCTTGTTGCTTGTCTGGCTGGTAGTGGCTATTGAGCGCATGAACGGCTCTGAATAGAAGACGTGTGCACGGCCTATTCTTTGAAGGGACTGATCAGCACTTGCATGTCATCACACTTACTGTAGGGCCCTATTTAAATTGATATCTATGATATCCTAAACAACATTTACGAGTGAACAGCTCAGAGGTGGAGAGTAACGTGGTTCCAATGAAGAGGATAGGCCCTGTAAGATACAAAAGGAGAAAGAAACGACGACATGGCGTTTGGTTGCCGTCTGCATTGGCGGTGGTAAAGCTGCGAAATGAAATGTTATATCGAGACGGGAACGGTTCCAGAAATCGAAGGTCGTCGCGACAACAAAAAAGTACTCAGCGATAAATGAACGACAGGTTCAAACAACAGACAAGTCGTCAAGCAATATGTATATCGGAATGGTCACGCAAGACAGTTACATCGTAGAAAGTAATCTTACGACAAATGGCATGGCTTCAGGTTTCGTTTTTTTTTATGGAAGATCAGCTCAATCTTGATTGGTTCAGCCCTGAAAGAGCACTCGGAGTGAGAACGAGTGCTAAGTGAACACGAAGTTGGAGAAATCTGTGCAGGACTGCTCCTATGGAGTGAATTTGAATTTCCTTATATTCGTCCGGTAACGCACCCATTCCCCCCATTACCGAGCAGGAGAAACTGAACTGAAATGTTAAGAAAACCTGATCAGAGATGAAGGGGAAGGTTATGTGGATTCGGATAAATGTATGCACATGATCTTAAGTTGATGAAGTTGACCAATGTTGACCAATGATTGTTATGAGGTAAAAGAATGATCGGTGCCTTTCGCATCCGGTTGACGTTTTCTTTCAAAACTATCTGAAGTATGGGGAAGGACAGCAGTGGCAAGTGGCAATGCCAGCCCACGAGAACTAAACATTCCATCCTTTGGGTCGTTTTATTAGCACTAAAGTCGTCTAGGAGATTGGAAGCTTTGACTTGTATATTGGCTGGCCTCCGCAATTTATGGTACCAACCAAATTCGCATGAGAACATAAATATCCTGCATCTCAAGAGCCGGGGCGGGTATCCTCGAAAAAACCTTCGAGACCAGGTGATAAACACCATTCCTCAGCTCAAATTTCGGCTTTTCCCACGTTTTATAGATTGGGTTTCCAGCGAATTGGATTGCAAACGATGCATGAAGTTTATTGGAACGAGTCAGAATTCCATCAATTTCAATTGTGTTGTCTTTCACTACAAATTACCCTGATGTACTGAGGAACTGAGAACGCTTGGAGTTTTCTGGTGGAGATCGATCCCGTTATAGTATGCGCCTCCTCATTCGACTTTCTTCGGAATCGTAGCGTCATCCCGAATGTACGTACATGTAGCCTAGACAGTGACTTGGGGGTGGCCAGCCGTGTCGGCCAGTGCTTTTATTCTCAGAGACTAATCTGGTACCTATAGACCCACGTTGGCCTGAAGAGTCCCTTCTCGGTTTGATATCCAGACGATGCGGGTGATGGTACCCGCAAAGCGAAACAATTCAAACGATGAATAGTATTTCTCATTCTCACAATGTTATCGAGCCATAAACAAATCTTCGGCCTCAGACTGGACTTGGACCCGAGATTCTCTTGTCCGAGCCCCGTGCTCATATCCTTTTCACTACCGTGACCCCGCTCGCCTTCCTAATGGAGGGGGCAAGGATTCTGTGGTCAATATTTCTTATTATTACGGCTAGGTTAGGATTGGATCCTAAGAATTCATACCGAATGACTAGACCCTTCTTCCAGTGCCACAACAATAGCCATATGAATAAAACATGATCTGAACCACTCTCACATGTAGAATATGAAAATTTTGAAAATTTGAATCTCACATGTGCTTCATATAAATAGCACAGTCTCAACTTCTTGCAAAAAAATGCTACTGAGCTCTATCTAGTCCTCCCGCTTTGCTTTGTGGGAAAATTGAAAATCTATAAAAGGTAGTACAAAACGTGCTGGATGGAAGTTGGAAGACAAGGAGTACGAAGGTTCACAGATCAAAATGAAGGTAAAATAAATGAGAAAGGCAGTTGGTTTGAAAGATGAAAAAACTTTGCAATCGGCTTACCCAAAATTCACTCAGGGCTCTTCATTAATGATTGTCTTGACTTCTCCTCTGATGACGGACAACATTTGTGAGGACTACAATATAAGTTGAGCACAATGGTGCACACGCATCCTCCAGAAGTTATCAGGGTTTGAAGAGGGATTCGGTAACGATGTAGTCATAAGTTTTCTGGATTTTAGCCAGTCATAGTCCCAAATATTTATTCTAATTAAGAGGCGTTATCCCGTTTTTAAAGCCGTAATGGAGCTGGCGTGAAGATGTTGGCTACAGATAAACGCTCTAACAAGAAAAGGAAGCAAAACAGTCGGCCGCTTTTTGCCAAACCGGCTTGTAAGGTGATATATTTTTTTAGCAGCCACAACGTTTCGGTTGATGTATCGTCTCCGAGGAACTGATCTTTTTAGAGCACCAGAGCCATGACCTTTTCCATAAGGCATCTCACTAGGCTTAGCAGTTCCGAATCCACACCGGGAAACGTTCAAAAACGCTCCAGCACGTCAAGGTGCAGAATGGTTGGAGTGGGTCAAATGGTCTGCTGCCTCTGGATCAAATTAGGATAGGCAGCAATAGTCATAGTAGCATGAATTCCTGATCTGTTAAATCCAAAAGTGTACCTTCCCTCTTCGGGACCACTCCGTCTGCCTAGGTGGGCGCAGTCATCATTGAAAACCTTTCCTGCGGGTAAGCCTTAGGTTCAAGGTTCCATACGAGTTTCGTGGACGTAGGTTTTTTTCCTCTACCCTCACGAAACTCGTATTGATGTAATTTATTCGTTCCTGTACCTCGACCTTGATGCCGCTCTCATTTCGGAATCACCCACGGCGGCTCCTGCGTTGCAACGACCTCGTAATGTGGTAGCGACCCCGTTCGCCCCTGTGACTCAAGTGTTCGTTGGGCGTAGCAGAAATTCAATCGGTTAGAGCCAGGCTTCAGGGGGATCTCATTATTCAGATCCCAAGACTTTTCTGCCTAGAAGAGACCAAAAAAGGTTCAAACTCGCTAGTCATCTTACTGTCGCTTTTAATAATGAAGAAAACTAATAACTATCTTAGTGATCCTCGGAACTTTCAGGATTAATGCTAAAAAAACCACATTCAACAGAAAAGGACAAGGAAGGAGTCATCACACTCTCTTTCCGCATTGCGTAGCCTGCCTAGCAGGTTCGAGTGGGATATTGGCGTGTTCCAATCAACGGAACTCATAGCTACAGCTATCCTTCAAATCTTGGCGATTTATGGAAAGCCACACTGCTTTCATTAAGGAAGAACTGATGTAGGCATGGAGCCCTCTCCCTTCCATGATTTCCGATTGGATTCAAGAGAAAAGTTCGCAGAACTACGCAGATCCTCCGTGCGAGAGCATCTTACCTTTTTGATAATACCCCAGCTCAGAAGAAGTTTTTCTCTCCTCAACCTCCTTGATGGATTGGTCTCCATAACTTCCGAAAAAGTTATGCCCCTCAAATGGTTCACTATGTAGATTACACTATGCTCGCTGTTAGCCCAGTACGCCAAAGTGAAAAGGACCGCTCCGATATGAGCCGACGTGAGTGGCTGCGCATTTTTTTGGACTGAGGCACCGTAGTCACAGAATATGTGGACTGATTTGATGCAGTATCGAGTGGACGTCGAGAATCGTGGAATAAAACAAATCTAGCAAAAACATATGACACACTATCTCAAAGCTTCCCTGTAGAGCCAAAAGTTTGAGTTCCTCCTTTAAGGACAGGTAATCGGTTTATGGAACGCAGCCACGCATTTAGAGACATGGTAAACGTTGAGGGAGCTTCTTGCCTAATACAGTGACTTTAGATGGTTTAGACGCTTCCTATACAAAGCAGTAGTTTCTACCTTGCAAACGAGTTTGCCCTACATAACCGACCCAACAGTAACGCAGGCTCGGTTGGCCTGGGTGGATAACAATCTGTATTCGATCCCTGGACCATGCGAGTATTATAATACGCCATTCGCCTCTACACAAAGGTAAGCTAAAGTGGCAGAAAGTCTTCTGTGGAAATTTCACTGGGAGGCGTGATGACAACGACTTTTACGGCACATTTAAAGCATAATATAGAAAAAGAAGCGCAGTAGGTCGAAGTTTTTCTTTTTCAGAGTGAATAAGAGCGCTGGAGGCTTGCATTGAATGGTTCGCAGTTGTACTCTGAGCTAAACGACTCTCCCTACGAAACAGAACTTTTTGAGAGCACGCCTTGGTTGCTGCTGTTCAAATATGTTCTAACTGATTACTAAATAGAAGAAAAGTTGAGGGGATTAGCACTGATGCAGAGAATTAGAACGATTGTGATTAGAGACGCTTCCCAGTGCCACACATGACCATTGAAGTCTGGACTATACAAAAACCTTTAGCCAATGTAACACTATCAATTATTGTCCACACAACCATCGAAGGTCATGGCGATATCCGGTTTCGAAAGATGCAAGATCTGGCAGGTGGGCTATGGAAAAGACAAAATTGTCAGCAAAAACGGAGAATTCTCACCTCGTCCACTCGAACAATTGCTCTGCGGACAGTTTTTCGGAGATAATTGGCATTCAAGTCCGTAAATGTAACGGACTAGGTTGGACTTTGGTGTTTTCGAGGATTTTCAGAGCAGAAGGTACCTATTGACCTAGCAGAAAACATCGAAGTTAAGAATGATATGCTACAACCACTCATGGTATGTTTCGTGCCATATGAGGTCGTTAGTCGAGCGTATGCTCCATCATCCTTTCGTTTCGACTCCAGAGACCCTTCGCTACAGCGGTTCAGCGCAAGCTTCACTTCCGGAGGCAGTTAACCAGAAGGTTTTGGCAAATGGCTACTACCGTCGCCGAGTTTCGCGACACCATAAGTCAAATAGAATGGAGGTCTTGCAACCCGGTTGCAGTTCACGATTGAAGCATGTTACTCGGTCCAAATCAAGGCAACATGGACCTCTTGAGACTTGAGCGCCATAAGTCAAGCATTGGACAAATTGGATAGATGTTTTACAAGACATAAAACAGCTTTACAACCGCTACACAAACTTTGTAAAACAAAAGGAAGTTGAAGAATTGCAATCTCTCAGAGAGCTCGAAAAATACGGAAAAGAAAGCAGTCATTTGTCAATGGTTCCACCTTACTGTCAGCCAAAACTGCAGTGGCTCTGACGAGTGTGTCCGATTGTACAGGACACATTTTGGACATACGATTTTGTTCAATCATGGAAGGTGGCTATCCAATGCAGCGTGGAAGAAAAAGTAAAGGAACAAGATGGATCGCTTTGGGTTGGGCGTTCTCTTAAAAGAGCGTCGCGTAAGTGTTAATTGGGGACCCAGAGAAAAGAACTTCGTACCCTGCTGTGCGCTGAACTGGGGGTACAAATAAAGTCACCGCTGATGGCATGAAGGCATGATGAGATGTTCGTAAAACATGGGAGGGGTACGAGAGGGAAGAAAGGGTAAAAGCGGCCTGCTGCTGCTGCAGTGATGAAATCAGACTCGATAAGGCAGGAAGATAAGAAATAGACAGAAATCCAGATCAATTCCCTTGACAAGCGTTCTAATTTGAAACATTAAGTGAGCCCATTTAAGTGCTCCCCAAGACCATGAATGGAAGTCGATCACCCGAGCGTATCCTTGAGCGAGATTGATTGAAACAAAAAACTTCATCGTCTTATTGATTTCAAGAACAGGTGTTCAAAGCTAGGATTGCTTCTCGAACTTTATTCTGCACCAGGACGATTGTCTAGAAAAGTGAACAAAGTCAAAGAATACCCGAAAAACGGCGTTTTCAGTGAAATATATTTAAAAGTGTGTAGTAAAATGAGTGCCGGACGAAGATGTAACGACAAAGTTGCACGAAAGGATTATTTGGACGAGCTGTCCGAAGTTCTGTGTCATTTCGTGCTGCTGACTACAATAAGCTGCAATGTGTGCGTCCCGGGGTGATTGGTGGAACCTCCACATCTACCCCGTGAGAACTCGTCCGCCTCAGAGTGTGTAGGCCAGCTAAGCCGGTTGCGGGGCCCTTGATACGCCCTATCCAAGCGGTTGCTCGATCAAACAGTGTCCCTTGTGCTATCCTTGAGTGTTGTACCTCCATCTTCGGCAGAAATTTCAGAAAAAAACCTTTTTATCGTGAACTGTGTCATTGATGCTGCAAAATCATTAGTGATAATACAAGAGAGAGGTAATCAGGTTTCAAGTATGATAAATATATTAACCGGTTATTGTTTTTGTTCAGATTGTAATCGGGTATGTTTGGGAGAAAGCCACGAAAAGTTTCCGCCAAACTGGTTATTTAACTGTACCTCACACTCATGAGATTTCTAGACGCGATAAGGGCTATCAGCGGCTCTGTCTTTATCAAGCTCGATAGAAGAGATAAATGTTTATTTGTTCACGTGTTAATAGAAGTTGTAGTTTGTTGTTTTGTTGTTTTGATACATAAATATGAACGACCAAGAGAAGCTTGCTGGAAGTCCAGCATGACTTGGATGATGTATGCTCATCTGTACCTTCACTATGAAAGCGAAAACGCGAGTTGCACGCTTTCGAGAGATCACTGATAGCTGGGTTGGGCGCATACCAATACTAAAATCCAAGGGTTGCTCATGAACGGCCATGATCTCACAGTGCAAAGGTGATCCCAGGTGATACCCAACATTACTTTCGTTCGCTCATAAGCGGAAGGTAAAATTATTGCATCTGGACATCTGGAAATAACTGACAAATAACTCAACCCCTGTTACAAGTC
Organism: Haemonchus contortus; assembly: GCA_000469685.2. Classification (NCBI taxonomy): domain Eukaryota; kingdom Metazoa; phylum Nematoda; class Chromadorea; order Rhabditida; family Trichostrongylidae; genus Haemonchus; species Haemonchus contortus. Next base: position 33,646,854 of record LS997563.1, on the reverse strand, counting down.
TCCGCACTATCTGTTATAATCGGTCGATTTGTGGTACCCTGTTTCACATCCCGGGATTTCTTTCTATCTCTCTAGAACTTTGGAAAGCAATCTTCTGGATGTGCACTCTTCTTCGATGCTGGTTAAGCACTTCTACCTGCGCAATGAAAGCACCCTTTGGCATTTTGAATGCCGCAACCAGTTTTCCTTAATCTCATTCTCCTCCAGACGAATCGAGCCATGAACGACGAGAAAGTTCAAGGGCTAATAATTTGCCATAAGGTATTTTGTGTACTAGCAAGCTTTATGCAACTTCACACCAAATTGATGTTATATTTTGATCACACTTGAGTTTTAATTCAGTATGGAAACTCAATGGTGTAGTGGTAAGTGACGCCCTATCCCACACGCATTTTCAAGGTTCGAATCCCATCGAATCGACAACCGCCTGTGCCAACCAAGCCTTCCACCTCTCCGTGGTCGGGTTATCGGTACCAGACTAGTCTGGGAGGATAAAAGCACTGATTTGACATCGGATGGCCACCGCTAGTCGCTGTATAGGCCACCTACACATTCCACCACGCCACTACGATTCTGAATGAAAGTCAAACGCTGGGTGCATAACGCCTAAAGACTCTATCCTTTATTCTTTCATAGAATCTAAAATAAGAAAGGCAGGCGCATGCAAATGAGATGTTTTCAAAACCCGAGGCAGAAGTTGGCTCCAAACTACCCATCCGTGAGCTATGACAATTTTATGAGTTGGAGAAAATCATAAGTTCGAATAACAGCACCCACCTCGATATCAGCAACGGAGAATCTTAAGAAGAAGACAGAGGATATCCTGACCGATGAACACCGCTCTGCCCTGGACACATTGCTCTCCTATTTCGTGTTTTATTCTGCTCATAGTCACAAAGAGATAAATTAGGGTCAAGCTTGGCATCAATAGGAGCAGAGATCTTTTGTTATTTCTCTCCCAGACTGATAATCCTATTGCAATTCGCAAAACACAACGGCGAAACCGATTTACGTGAATTAGCATTGTGCGGTGGATTTCTTAGTCAATTGACCGACGCTGTTGTGTGTTATTATTGTTGACTGTTTGAGTTTCAGTGTTACAATTATCTCAGGAGTGAAAGATGAAAAAATAACGTCTTCGGGCGTTGATAAAACCCGTCTGAAAAAATGTACCCCTCATTCGACATCTGCTCGTGACGTGTGTGGCTTATACAGTGACTTGCAGTGGCCAGCCGATGTACCTCTGGTGTCAGCTAACCGAGTCCAGAGGGTGGAAGGCCTTTGTTGGATCAGGGGAATAATGATCCGGGGGTTTGAACCGGCGGTCATGTACGTGTGACAGTGCGCCATTTGCCACTGCACCACCTTGGCCTCTTTCACGAATACCCTCAGGAAAGATATTCAGAAGGCAAAAACGTCTATAGCCACGCAAATGGATGTATGTAGATGTAAGAGTTTTGAATTGAGTTCATATCCAATACAAAAGTGGGCTACAAATTACCAACTTAAAATCCAGAATAGAAAAGAAAAGAACAAAGAAAAGAGGGAAGAAGAAGAAAAATGTTTAGCGTGTCCTCGTGTCCTAGACGCACGTTAGGGCTACTTCTTGGAAGCTCAAAAAAGTGGCATATTATCAGTTTCAACGATCGTGTGATTTATTCATGTCCATCTTTTCTTTTTATGAATGAAACAGATGTACATAAAAGAGGTCGCGGAGTGCCGCAATAGCTAGTCTCTCCGTAATTGAGTGGAACCGTTAGTAAAACATCGGTAACCTTAGTTCAATAGCCACAAATCGCTCAAAACAACCTTCCGGGTAGTGTAACCAAAGTTTTTAGTCAGAAATCGTGTTTTGCTTCCCGTAAACTGCTCAGTTTCCCTTATCGTTAATTTGTAAACCGTTCTTTTGACTTTTTTTAAGTGTGACCGAATTAAAGAAATGAAAAGGGTGTCATTCGCCCTGTAAACGGTCCAGTATCCCCTTTTGGAATGTGTAGCCACCTCAAGAAATGAGAAGAATGTTTGCGCCATCTAGTTTTTGTCCGATTTTTTTTCCGATTCCCCTTGAAAGATTTGAACACACATTACCTCCAACGAATAGGTTGCTGCAAGGTTACCAGTTGTTTTTTTGCAGCTGCAACTTTTTAGAACTGTCTGTATCTCACGAACAAGGGAGTTCTCACTACACTGACAAGACCCTACATATTGGAGGTTACTGGCAGAGGGTGTGACCACAAAGTGTGGTTTTTGCAAGAGCTAGCCATTTGCTTTGAGAATGAAACAAGTTTGCTTTGGCCGGAATCGAAATGCACGTACGGATTAGCCTCCTCCCAATCTGATCGAATCTTTCATCTATTTAGGATTAGTAGGATTAGTTCATTGGCAACAATGAGGAAGTAAAGTCAAATAGCGCGCTACCACGGGCATGATATGGGATCAGTTGCCGATCCGATACTCTCCCACGTCGCCAAAGCCTCCTACCCCTCTGGGTCACTTCAGTAAGTGCCGAACTTGTCTTAGTGATAGCATGGACATACATACTCGCTTCTAGATTGGCTGTACACTGCAAATTACATATAGCCTACATTCGCAATCAAAAAGCCACTACGATTATGAATAGAAGTCGAATGCTAGGGAGCATCATAAAATCATTTTTTTGGAACAGACAAATTTTTTATTTTCATTTTTTTACATGCAGGATTTTTTTTTGGAACAGACGAATTTTTTATTTTTATTTTTTTACATATAGGATTTTTTTGGAACAGAAAAAATATCGCTTCCATTCGGTTACACTTTTCTCTTCTTGTTTTTTTATGTATTGTGTTTGTACCTATTCGCCCCTATACCCTTGAATTGGTTGAACTGGCTCCCGGGAATTACAGAATAATAGAGCGAGATAAGTGAAGTTTATCGTTTAACCTCATAGTGAGTTTCAAAACGAAAAGTCCAAAAAAAAGAATTCTGAAAACGTTAACCTTTACTTCCAAATACGGCTTTCTATGAACCTCGGCATAGTTGTATTGCTGTGCTTATTGTTTTCTGTAACTCTTCACGAGGTTTGTAAATGAGTTTTATTAGGAAACCCGAAACGTCAGCCTAATAAAGCTCATTTACAAACCTCGTGAAGAGTTACAGAAAACAATAAACACAGTTAACCTTTACTATACCATAAAAGAGCCTGGTATTTTATTTGGAAGTTTGTTTGGGTAGTTTAAGTCTCTATGAGACTGTCTACAGTAAGCTATCTGTTCGTTGTCAAAATACAGCGCTGATGCTATTAACGGAAGCTGATTACATGATCACGGTACGACCTCATCTGCAAGGGTCAGGGATTCTCGCTTCTGAAAAAAGATCGCGTCATATTCTTTCATAAAGCTTCTGCTCTAGCACTTCTAAGAATCCATCAAAAATCACAGAGTTACATTTTTTGTCAAAGTCAACTTTGTTAATCGCGAAAAGTTACTCAAGAGCATTGCTACACTCGAAAATATCTTTCGTTCGCATCGTCATTGGATCGAGAGGGATTCTTTCCTCTCCCACTGTTCTATTTCTACTTCACGTTCATTTGCTCAATCTACTTCGAAACGTTAATTTAAACTACTCTGAGAGTTTGCTTTTCTGATGTTATTTGGTTGCAGTTAGTTCCGTTTTTGTACTATGCTGAGAGCGCATGCAATAATTATTATAATGAGTAAAACAGAGCGGCAGACCATTAGAACCGATACCAGAGTTCCAAAAGGGGTTGATAGCCACTGAGGTATAATTTGAATGGGTTCCATCGAAAAATATTTTGCGAAAACTTCAGAAGGAGTGACCTTGGAGAGGAAAGAAAGACGGAAGAAATTTTGAATGGCCTTCATTCTAACAGAAGTGGCAGGTTCATCCATCAAATAAGCCCTTGGAGAAACTATAGAAAAAATTCACACAATCTCGGAGAGTTTTGTGAAAATATGAAAGCTATGAATATATAAATAAAGCGAGTTCCAATCGGAAAGATGACACTTTCTATGAAAGCGATCGTTCTCGACATGTTTTTGTTGCTCTCATAATGAATCGCTGAGGGGTTGGCAGCCAGTTCGTAAGAGGGTCGCCTGAGGATGCGTGTCTTCTCATAAAAAAGACACTTTGTATGAAAAAATCGATCTTGTCGGATGGTTTTTAAGAAGAATGTTTATGTCTTTCATTCTCAAAAGGTAAAAAAATGGTGAGTGAGTTGGTGTGAGTGCAATTAACACAGAGATGTTGCGATGTATAGTAGGCGGGACGGGCGAAATTTGTGGTGATTTAAACGACTATCGTGTCTATCAGTGGAGCACAAATTTGAAGTAGGGTAGATAAGAAGCATCAGCTGGCCCAACTTATCCAATCTATCTGAAACTTCTGCCTCAATGATAGGCGCCAGAGTCGTTTGAATCACTACGAATTCCATCGCGTCATTTGCCTTGTCCATGTAGAATTGCTTGAATACACCCATCGCCATAGTAAGAGATGGTCATTGGATTAGGGTATCGCGTGCGCCGAATATACATACGTATTAGCTGAGTGTCCTTCCGAAAGGGAGACGGGTAGTTGTAGTGGTAGTAGCCAGAGTGACCTCACTGCTTTTTTGCAAGCGACTGGAGTAATTTTTTTCAAAAAATTATGATGTCTGGTTAGTTGGGGCAAAGTGTCCTCCCTAGGTGATTATTCCAGAGAGCACATACAATGATCGTCATCTGTCTCAAAGCAAAAGCCTCTTTCAGAGCATTGCTTGAATAAAGAGCCTTTGCATGAGAACAATTCAGATAGGGATTGATAAATGGGAACAGTTTAAGCCAGAGAAGGCAGAAAATAAGTCCCAGTGCTAGTTTTTCAGTGTTTATAGAGATCCCTCTTGTCTTTTTTTTCAAGGCATATTCAGTAAGTTTTGCTCTAAAGAGGTCAACTTTGACCGATACAACTGCACTACATACCTTTCAATATGAGCTCAGATCCTGAACTCTGCTTGAATCTGGTCCTTTTGTACCGATTTCTTCCTCCTGAGCAGAAACCTCTTGAACGAGGTTGACCTCCTGGGCTTGTGGCGGATTGTAAGCTGTCCCATGTCTTCATCTAATTTGATCACAACTATTGTTGTGTGTTCTTACTTGGGAATTGAGAAATCGTTTCCTCTGATAGGGATCCCCTTTTATCTTCAAGGCGGTTGTGTTTGCCTGCTTTTCTGTCTCATGCACCAAATCAACCGAATGAAATTTATTCGAAAAACGACTCAGAAGAACCCCTGCATAAGGCTTTCGATAAAAAAGCTCAATCCAATAAAGTTGGTGGGGAATGGCGGTCTGTGGTGGGAAGTGTAACCTTCGTCCGAAGGAAACCTGAGCACCTATTGCTGATCAAACAATGTACGTCAGTTGGGTCAAGGATTTGGAACTTTGACTTGTCCGAATTCCATTTAGACCCAACACATTTTTCTTTCATGGCTTTCCTCAACAGGATCCTATTATGCAAGTTTTACAAGCTTCTGTTGCTTCTCTTCTCTTCTTCTTCTTCTCAGGTGGAACTATGATTATGCAAAGCAGCATGAAAAGGCTTAAAAACAAAAAAGATGAATAACCACGTGCATTTGCCAAAGAATCGAGCACTCTGATTTGCGTTGAGTGAATCGTATATATTAGGAAAATGCAAGCATTCGTGGGCCAGTCCACTTCACCACTTCACCATCAGGATAATAAAATTTCCATCAACACGTCGGGCTATCGCCTTAATGAATTCCAATCATTTGGTGTTCAACCAGATTAGCAGGTACGTTCACCGACAAAGGCGGCTTCCCCTCATATCACTGATTGCCAGCGCTCAACAGAAATGGAAAAGAACAACATCAACTGAAATCTGTTCAAAGAGGATTCGAAATTTCTTCGAATTTTAGAGGAAGAGAGGAAGCTATTCATTCATAAAGCAAAGGATATAGTCATTGACACAGCTTCCATCCTTTGCCATCTTTTGCCGCCTTTGTGGTATTTTCGCGATTCCTTTATCACAAGATTTGATTTGATTTTCGGCAAAAAACTGGCCTACATAAGATATGATATCATTTTTTGATAAACGTTATCTCATATTACGATCGAAATAAAAAGTAGTACTTAGATGGCATGAGATAGGAGTAAGAAATGGATGAAATACTAGTTTCCAACCAACCCCTAATATTTTTTGTCAAGCCGTGAAAGATGTAAGCGGTCCAACTCCGTCTTACTGGGTTACAACCCCTTTACTATTATACTAGTTCAATCTGGCTAATTTTTTTATCGCCTCACCTAATTTGATCAGTTGTCGACATTCAAAAGCCCGAGTTGACACTGAATTAGGGAAGTTTCGAAGACCTCACCTTTATAGCAACACCAGGTTTACAACATGACCTTTTGCGTTGAAGATTGGCTTTGGAAGTCGTTCGAGCATACGGTTTCGACCACTATCGTTTGCAACTTATAATATTGCAAAAAATCCACTTTTGATTTCTAGTTACGATTCGCGTCGAAAGTTGACAGTCTTTTTTGCGGTGGAAGTGCGTAGATGCTATGGCGCTGCTTCATGTGAATTCCCTTCAGTGATAAAGCGACCGGAAATGTTCCCCCACCCTTGTTTTCATATTTGCCTATGAGTTGTTTTGAGCTAGTCCTCCTTCGATTGCATGGCAGTCAGGTTCACTCTGTGCTGTCAGATGATCATAATCAATGCTCACAGGCTTTTCATAATGTTGTCCACCGTAAACTGAAAAACTGCCGTGATAAATCGATCGTAAATCATTTTCTTTTTTTTATATGTACTCGGTGGTGGGACATTACTACCATGTTTATTATATAGTGACAAACGTCAAAGTCAAAGGGCGAAGTGTATTGTAGGTGCTCCTTCTGACACTTTATGTAAGATCTATCGCGAAACATTTGAAACGTAAACACTTTATGAGGAAGTCGGTCTCCTCCCTTCGTCGTTTCTGATGTTCTTTTCTTGTTCGTTGCAATTAGCTATTTTATTGCTGTGTTTTCCCATTTTATCTTTTTTTCTGCCACGACTCAAGATTGTATCTATTTTGCATTGACTGGTCGGTCAAATGACATGAAGTAGTGATCGCGCGGCAAGAGAGGAGCATGTGTACCCCTGTAGAAGCCGTAGCAATTGGTCCTTATTGATCACTTCGGACAACTCCATTCTGTACCTATACTATTGCTGGTTTGCTGTATTGAAGTGTCAGTTGATGGATATCATGTAATACCTATGTTACAATACTCTCGCATTGAAGATATAGATTTTAGGGAGCTTCTGCCATTGCAAAACTTTAGTAATGCATAATTCATGCTGCATATGCATTTTATACGATGCTAATTCGAAGAGACCACAAGTTTGCATGTTTCATTAAAAACGTTTCTCTATTGATAGCGAGCTAGAAGGTGATCGCCAGTCTCCGGAATGCGATTTAATCACAGCCGAAATTCACTTTAAGGTTTCTGGCTGAAGTGCCATTGGCTTGGTGGTCCCAGCTCGATGAAAAACAGTGCTCGTCCAAGAAGAAGTAAGAAGCAAAGCCATGCATGCCTTTTCTTCTCTCTTGTGTTAGTTATACAATACTAAGAATCCCTAGTTCTGCCTTGTTCCCTTTCATTTTTCCTTCTTCTTAACAAGAGGAAGAATCGATTCTGATGATAGACCCGTTTTATTCGTCAGTGTGTTTTGCTTCGCTGTAATCTTCAGCAGCTTGCTGTTCTTTCTTTTTCTTTTTCAACGATGTCGCTGGATCGCACTTCCTAATGCTCCAATTCCACTTCCAGAACTTTCTCATTCTGCATCGAAGCATACTGTTTCGTTTGCACCAGATTATTTTCTTTTTTACAATCGTGATCTCCATAAGCGCGCCTATTAACACAATCAAGAAGAGCTCGTATTCGTAGTTTATGAAACCTAAATTGTACAAGCACCCAAGCTTTGGTCAATGAAAAGTTATCGTGCAAATTATTGAACATACTTGATTGTTCTGGGAACCATTGGAACTTCATGTCTTCTTTCTTTTGTACAGTTTCTACATTGTATTCCAGTATCAGGTCTTTTCCCAAAAATCGCAATTTTGTCGCGCCTGAGAAGGATGACATATATGTATATATTTTCTATAATGTGACCAGAAAACCACCAAGTTGTGCCAGCTAAGCTGAATAAGTGGGTGCAGTTCTCAAAAAAAGAGCAGAACCTTCGAATGAGAAACTACCTTCAAGCTCAGCAAGTATCGTTTTTATACAAGTCGTTGAGTTATTTAACCAAATGTGACTATTTTTAATCACACAATGGAAACCAGAACCACAGTTCCAGGAGCATGTAAATTGTAGAGTTTATTATATTGGAAAATAAGCACAACGGAAGTTTGATGGATCATTTTCACCTTAGTGAAAATTCACATTCACATTCTTTCACAATTCCATTGATATATGTATCTATAGAGTAATCCATATATAATTCAAATCAATTAGAAATTTCAGGAATCTAGTGATCGAAAGCCAATGCCTCTAACTTGGGCCACTAGTGCTGGAGCCATTATTGCTGTTTACATTCTAATAATGTTAAGTTATAGAAATTGTTTATCGCGACTTTCGCGATCATCAAAATTGTAGATCTTGAGCCATTACTGGTTTGGCGGGAACGTTTTGTACTTCGCGGACGCACGAATCGATAGTCACTTCACGTCAGTTCTGCAATAATTTCTCCCGATATCTATTGTTCTGTCTATTGATGTGCTACATAAATAATGTTATATACTGAAACACTGTCTACACATATCGGAGAAGATTTATATTCTCCATATACTCATTAGAAGTTCCTTTTTATTGTATAATTACCAGTTATTATATTATTTTAAATTTATTTTATTGCGAAATCACGCTGCTCATATTACTGTGTGGACTACTGGTGTGGAATGACGCCAAAACTAAATGATGCAGTGGCGAATACCGTTTACCTTCTCCTGCGAATGTATTATTTTAAAATTCTGATAGTACTATACCCACGCTTTCAGTTCTAAAAATCACAACAAAAGCGTATTCGTGGGCTTTTCGCTTTCTTCTCTGTAACAAGACTGAATTCAACTTTTTCTGTATGTGTGCTACAAGGTTCAGCTCAGCTCCTCGAGCCCTACAAAGTCCTAACTCCATCAAGATCTCTGAGAACACGTCACTAGCAACGACGCTCCATATTTTTATAACAAGAGGGCAATCGCTTCTACTGAAAGTGAGTTGTGAAGCAGTTATCGTGTCCGAAAACCAAATATTGGGAGATCAGCGATTTTTTCACTCTTCGACTTACTGACTGGGTGATCAAAAAAGAGGATCACCGCACGGAATCAATCCTACCGTTCTCAGTTTCATCTTACTCTGCTCCTGGTGCTATGAGAAGCTTTTTGTGATCTCCTGTTGACCTCAACTTCTTTGATGTAAGTTGTTATTTACCGTTGAGATTCTTGCTTTCTCATTTTGTTGATAAAGGTTCAATTACCCAAGTTTGAGGCTTTCAACAACTCGCCCGCCTGGCAAGACAGTCGGTACACGAGGTTCTACAATGACCAATTATCACAAGGTAATTGCTCACACAATGTCAGCAGTCTGTGAAGAATATTGGATCCTTCAGTCATCCGACAAGTAAGATCCCAATGAAACGATGCGTGAGATGCAAACGGTTCAACGGACTACCTTACAGTTATCCTGAGATGACGGACCTACCATCGAGATGCGTACAAGAAGCACGACCCTCTGAACACATAGAGCTCGACTTCCTTGACTTATCCCCCACGATCAGCTGACAAAAACGTACAGCTGCATTTTTACATGCGCTGTCACACGGATGGTACACCTGGAGGTCTTGCAAAAAATGAACACTGGGGCATTCCTTAATGCACTCAGAAGATTCTTCTCTCGCCGTGGAGTCCCGTCGACGATTACGAGTGATAATTCGCCACATTTTTGCTAACTGCTGAAGTCCTCGACAGCGCTAGCACCAACAAACTCATGGCGGACTTCTTGAGCAAGGGATCGAGTGGAAGAACATCACCCCAAACGCTCCTTGGCAGGGCGGATTTTATGAGCGACTAATATAATCCATTAAACATATCCTGTACAAGGCGAGTGGTCAAGCAAAAATCCCTTACGATAGCCTTGTAATCGTCATCACGGAAATAGAAGGCACGATAAATACACTCACCTACCAAGAAATGAACTTCGAAGAGTTCGATTCTGTCAGGTCAATTGACCTTCTACAAAACAGATTAAAGGTAGTGTTCAACCTAAAAGATCCCGACTACTCCTGGCCGATGGAACCTCCTGCGATAGAATCAAGGAGACAGGCGGTAGAAGCTTTATAGTTATAAATAAGCCTCGCCAAGCGGTTTCGGGAAGTGTGGAGACATTAATTCTTGAGCGCCCTTCGCGAACAGCACAAGGTCCAAACATAAAAAGATAGAAGGAATATTACTTTCTCTCAGAAAGAGGCTCCAGTGCTTGCAACGATCCCATACTACCGCGAAACGAGTAGAAACTAGCACGCATAATAAAATCAAAACTATCAAGAGATGGAACAATCAGGGCAGCACAACTGATCACATCAAAAAGAAAAAATAGAAGGATCTATTAATCTTCTCATACCAATGGAAATCAATAGCGAAAACAAAGACACAGAAAAAATCACTGAAACGGGCGATGGGGAGGCGAAATGGGAGGACATTAATATGACTTGCGACCGCGCAACTTACGGTGATGAACCTGCAACAGAAGCAGTTAGTGAGTTAAGCAAGTTATTACAACATCGAATAAACATAACGGAGCGATTAATATCCTAGTTGATAAGTTAGTAAACATAATGAGCAAGTTTCGCAAACAAACGCACAAATATTACAAAAAAACACCGCAAAGTGAAAGTAAACGTGTGAAATCAGACATTGAACGACAGCAAAATGCATTCGCACGCGACCAAAGCGAGCACAGCTTGCAATTTACGCACAGACAAGCATATATAGGGTTGAAAAATCGTCGACAAATAAAGAAAAGCGGAAAAAGCAAAAATAATTCAATTACGACGAAAAATTGGTTTGCCCCGTTACCGCGTGTTGTATGCAATGGTACACGAATCACAACCATGCTCGCCAGCAACTGTATTGTCATCATGCAAGCTGCTACAACAAAGATGTCAGCCAAGATTGTTTGAAGCTGGGGTAACCCGCCAACAGGAAAGAACGATGCTCTGCCCATTCCGTCACGTTCAGGGATATCACTACAGTGATTCTTGCACAAAAATCACTGGAGCCAAAGAACGCGAACCGTGGACGCAGTCACACCTAAAAAGCCGTGGACACTGCACTATATTTTTAGAGCTGAATTGTCAGAAAGGATTCTATTGCAAAAAGTACTCTACACGATGCCACCACTGTAAGAAAACAGGGCATGCATCAGCAATCTGCAAACTTCCAGAAGAGTCGGTCGAAATGTTTGCTGGAGGGGATAACCTTAAGAATATCGCGGAGCAGATGGTGAAGAGACTGAGAGAATTACGCAGACGGGTGTAAAAGGGCATCAACATACCCCAAAGTATTACGATCGGAAATTTCTTTTGAACTCAACCGTCTAACCCCTGCGACTTTGAAAAGAGGGGAGGGACCGGCGATTTTTTCACTCTTCGATTTACTGACTGGGTGGTCAAAAAGGGAGGTCACCACAGGAGATTGAACTGCGCGCTAAAGAAACACTATTAAAGAATCGAAGAGACAGTCAGCGCCCGTTCTCCTCCTCATTGTTTTTTACGTATATATATATATATATATATATAGTCAAAAATATGTATTGTGGGATGTTCCCTTGTGTTCTCACGTGGCTACACTAGTTTCCTTCAAATGCACTTTTATCAACAATTAACACATTAAAACATTAATACGAACAATAACCAATGAAATTAAATGCGAACACAATAAAAAAAACACAATAAACTAGTAAAAATTAGTGGTGGCGCGATTGTGGGGGGAGAGAAGTTCGTTGCACTGACGGGTGGAGGCGTCCTATTCGAGGTAGCGAAGAGCGCGGCGTTTTCCCGCGCTGCCGAGATCTTGCAGTGGTCATATTTTGACCCGCCTTTATGACATGCCGGGGGGTAAAAAAACATTGTGGTTCCACTCCACAATAAAATAACAGCTTAAAATTCTTGCATCTTGAGGGTGGTTGCCCTGATCTTATCCCGCAGTCTGTTCTGCGCCCTTTTCCGGTGTTTTCGATTGACACCATGAAGCCCACCAGTGCTTCCTTTTGAGAGGGCCGGCTCTCCTGGCTCTCTTCCTTTTTGCGCTCGAAAAGGCGCTAACCGAAGCTCTTCCAGTGTCAACATGGGCTCCAATTGTGATCGTAGAAACCGATAGAATGTGCGGGTACTTTCCTCGGACATCCACTCTTCAGCGTTTTTGAGTATTCCCACAGCAGCCCAAGCTGCCCGTGCATCCATAAGCCCGATGTTCTGCTGTAGAACATCCACAATAAGCTGTGCCCGTTCCGGCTGTCCTGACACATAGCTTAGAACATGACTTCTCATCTTGATGGTGACGTGCTCCCAACTGACTACGTTCGATGTTCTGGGTCCATTCAACAGGTACACCCTTGTGCCGCAGGCAGTCCAGAGATCTATAGCAGACATTACCGCAAGCCATGCGGTTACCTTGCGCGGCTCTTCCGGCGGCAGGATTAGAACGACGGCTCTAAGATCGTCGGTAAAAAGACTGTCCAGCTTCGTTTTAATTGCTGAAAATTCACCATAAAAAACACTCGTGTGCGAGTGCCGCCAGACATCCATGCCATTCTTCTCAATACTATGGGGACAACGATGAGAATGCGGTTATGCACTCGGTCCAACATCGAGCTGGTATCAAAATCGTTCCCTTCGATTTTCCTCGCAATCAGCCAGCCGAGCTCGAAGATTCTCTTCGACACTGTCGGCCATCCTCCTGTTAGCGATCCGTGGCGCATGATGGAAGCTGGCTCAATGGCCCGCACCATGTTACTGATATGGGCACACCTGTTCCTGAACACCGCATATGCAAAGCCCAATCCACGTGGGTCGATCACTTTGTCGTCCAAGTTCGTAATGCGCTGCACTTTCAGCGCTATGGATCCGGTTTGCGTCCATATTGTGAAGACACGGCCAGCATCCAACACGCATTCGATCGGCATGGCTCTTGCCGGATGAGACAGTGCTGCTATCAAGTCTCCCGCGGTTAACGTCTTCGACAGACAGCAGTTCGCAAGCGAAAAACTTGGCCCTCCTTTTATCGCCGGAAAGTCTTGACCTCGACATCGGAATTGAGCGTGCAAGATGTGACAATCATCGGGAACATCGAACTCGAGTTCCTTTCTGAAATGAGCGAATTGAGGAGTAGATACGGAAATTTTTGACACTCTCTTCACTCTCTTTCTCTTGGTCTTCCCACTCATTTGCTCGTTTGGAATTTCATCTGGGCATGTGAGAAGTAAGTCATACTGAACTTTGATTGCCTCTTCATTGCTGCCTATTTTAGTGATCAGCGCTGAGGTTTCGTCAGTTTGCAATACGCGGTACGGCCCGTCCCAGTCTATGGTCAATTTGGGATGTTTTCCTCTGGACTTTTCACGTGGTAGTTTCATGAACACCCTTCCTCCCACCGCTGGGAGAGAAAGAACGTCCACGTTCTTACGCTTGTCATACACTTCCTTCATTTTAGCCCTATAGTTCTCATTTTTGGCTCGTACCTCCTCTCTAATTAGCTGAAGGCCATTAAGTAAATCTGTTCGGTAATCGTCGACGAACACCTTGTACTTGGAAACATCAGCACCTGGCATGGTAGATGAAGGTATGACAGGGTCAATTCCGTGAAGTATAAAGAAGGGGCTCTCACCTGTAGCTTCATGTGGGGTAACGTTATATGCATACACCACATGAGGCAGCATCATGTCCCACTTATCGGGCTCTTCCACCTTCTTTTTTAGCATCCTTTGAATAGTTCCGATGGCACGTTCGCTGACACCATTTTCTCTGGAGTTATATCCCTTGGTGACGGAGCGCTTAATTCCAGCCACTGATGCTAGCTCATCCAGCAAGGAATTCAGAAATTCTGTGCCTCGGTCAGTGTGGATTTGTTTGGGCCAACGCCCTCCTTCACATATCCAACGATGAAATAATGTGGTCGCGACTGTAGCTGCACTTTTGTCGGGCATCGCATATGCACCTACCCATTTGGAGAAATGGTCAACCACGACTAGCACATATTTCATTCCCGACAGACTGGTGCTCATCTCCAGTGTGTCAGCTGCGACTATCTCGAAAGGTTTTCCCGTGACAAACGGTTTTAGCGGCGGGAACATGCGCTTGTGCGGATTTGTCAACAAGCAGCTCGTGCAGCCTTTTGTCCAGCGGTAGATATCGCTGTGCATACCATCCCAGAAGACAAGTTTTTGCTGTTTTTTCAGCATCTTCTTGGCGGAATGATGCCCTGCTAGAGAGCCACTGTGGTTCTCGTCAAAAATTTTCCGCCTATGTTCCTTCGGAACAACTGAGACCGCTGTTCCGTCCCTTTGTAGAAACTTCAACTGGCCTTCTTCAACTAAGAAATCGACAACTTTAACTCTCTTCTGTGAGGATGGCAATTTCGCTTCTTTTTCGAGGTTTCCTTCCTCCAGCGCAACGATGATCGGTCCATAATCAAGATCATTACGCAATTCATCCAACCATTTCGAGGCCTCCTGTGCTTCGACGCTGCACACTATTCTCTCTTCTGCGACCGTGTCTTCGACTTCGGGCGTGTTTATGGGTATGCCGCGAGATAGTGCATCAGCCACAGGGTTTGTTTTGCCTTTTACATACTCGATCGATAAGCGATACTGTTGGACTTCCAAAGCCCATCTGAGTATGCGAGCAGATACATTGGCCCTCCGAAATATGGCAGTCAAGGGTGCGTGATCCGTTCTTGCGACCACTTGCATGCCGTAGATGAAAAAATGGAATTTCTTTAGGGCAAATACCAGAGCAAGAGCTTCGAGGTCGGTAGCATGGTAGTTCCTCTCGGCTTTTGACAATCGTTTCGACGCAAAATATATTGGATGGAGAAACTCATCCACTCCTTGCTGACAAAGCACTGCCCCTACGCCCAGATTGGATGCATCCGTGTAGATTATGTAGGGATTCTTCCCTGACTGTGCTCCTTCCACATTCGGCTGTGCCAGAACAGGAGTATTTGACAGTACTTCTTTAAGCTTACTAAAAGCTTCATCATGAGGAGTATCCCAATTCCACGGTATTTTCGTCCTTGTCAGCTCGAACAAAGGACCTGCTATTTTTGAAAAGTTCAGCACAAATTTCCGGTAGTAGCTGCACATACCGAGAAACGTGCGGAGTTCCGCTATATTGGTGGGCTTCGGAAACTCTTTGATCTTTACGACCTTATCAGGGTCCACATGTACTCCCTTGGCGTCGATCCTGTGACCCAAAAATCCGACGCTTTCTTGAAGAAGTACACATTTTTGAGGCTCAAGCCGCAGGTTAGCCTTCAACAATGCGTCCATCACCATCTGTAGAACTTCGTAGTGTCTACTTTCCGACGCAGTAGCAATAAGGATATCGTCAATATAGACGAATACCTCCTTATTTTTCAGTTCGCGTAGCACCGTGTCCATTAGACGTTGGAAAACGGCGGGCGACGTCATTAATCCGAATGGAAGAACAGTAAACTGAAAAAGGCCTTCTGAAGTTATGAAAGCGCTCTTTTCCTTCGCTGCGGCAGTCAATGGTATTTGCCAGTATCTCGAAGCCATGTCCAGCGTCGAGAAATACCGTTTGCCCTGCAGACTTTGCAGCATGGCGTCAATTCCTGGCAGTGGGTAGGCATCATGCTTTGTGCATTTGTTTAGTTGGCGATAGTCTATGCATAAGCGAATACTACCGTCCTTCTTCCGCACAAGCACTACCGGCGACGCCCACTCAGACGTTGACTGTTCAATGATTCCTCTTTGTAACAGACCGCTCAGTATATCCTTGAACTCATCACGGGCACCAATAGGAACTGGTCGGGTCTTTTGACGGATTGGCTTGGTGTCTCCCGTGTCGATATCGTGAGCTACCAGAGAGGTTTGCGTCAACTCGCTGTCTTCTACAGCAAAAACATGATTGTTATTCTCTACAATTTCTTGCATCTTAGGCGGCAGCGCTCTTCCATTCCTGTTTCTGATTAACAACTCGAACAAGGTATCCAACTTTTCTTCACAGACATCGACTTGCCTTGACTGCACAGTATGTCTGCCGGAGTGTCTCTGAAGCGGAGTTCGTCCCAGTAGGCTTTTTCCCACTCGCCTACCTCCTGACCTTTTCGCATCACCATGGGCTCATCGCTGGTGTTGACGACCGCTACCTTTGTCACTCCATCAAGGTCTATTTTGCATAGACCGTTTAGGATCCTCTTGTCTTTCGTGTTCAGAACTGCTTCTGACCACTCTTCTTTACACTTGAGATCCACGTATTTGGTTTGTCCGGGAGCTATGAAGACTCTCTGTTTCACCACAGCCACGGGATTCGATTCCGTTTCTTCTCGTTGTCGTGTTGTCTTCTTTTCTCTTGGTCCTCGCAGGCTTTTCTTGACCTGATATCCCATCGACGGAATAGCGTTGGTTCCCAGTATGACCAAGTCCTCTTTGCCTTGGGACACCAACATTTGTACCAGAGTTTTGGTGTTGTCACTCTTATTCACAACATCTAACTCCACTGCGGTCAAGAAATCCATGACCCTTCCCGAGGCATCTGTAATTTTCAATGACCTGGGTAGTGGAACTTCCTTGACAGCGGTATCAATGTCGATTCTATCATCCATTGCCTGTTGAAGCACTTTCGCTGGAAGGATAGACACTTCTGATCGTGTATCAAGAAGCGCCTTCCTATCCCTACCCAAAATTGTCACATCGATTGTTGATCGCTTGCCGACAATGTTTGGGAGAAGCTTCCTACATGACCTTGTCTGCTTGGTACAGGCGGCACTGCACCCTGCTTCGCGAACTCGTGCCGACAGTGACATAGCAGTACCAGGGCTACCGCTGGCAATGCTCTTGCACTCACGTGCCTTGTGTCCTGTCCTTTTGCACTTGAAGCACCTCATACCCTGTGCTTCTTTGGTCGCTCTGTTTGTTTCCAGATCAGCTTTACTGCTTTCCGGCTTCTGTTCCACATGGACTTCTTTTGGGCGTCTCATCTGAAAGCTTTTCCCTTTCCTTCGTGTCCATGGGCTTGACGAAGGCTTAGTTCTTGCGCGATTTTCGAGAGCCAAATGCCTCCTTTCGACTCTCATTGCGGCATCCTTCAGCCTTTCGTACATGTCGCTACTAGGCCCTTCTAGCGCCTCTTGTAGATGACACGATTCGTCCCAGTGAGAGAGCTGGTCGTATAGGTAATCCGCGCGGATGACTGATAATGTTCTTTCCTCCAGCTCAGGATAGCCTCTACGTGTCAGTCGCTCCAATTCTACGCAAAAGTCCCCTACCGACTGTGTTTCTGGTTTTTGAAGACGTTTCAGTTCACCTAGTGCGATGATTTTCTTATTACGCGTCTCTTCCCTGCACATCTCTTTCATTGCATTCACTAGTGTGCAAAAGTTGCGCTTTTTGGTTTTGGCTAGCGCTTCATACTGCGCTCTTGCCTTCCCCACCAACTTTGATTTGAACAAAGCGCAGCGTTCTTTATCATCCCAATATTGCCCGGGATATTTCAACTCAAACGCTTCTACAAAAATTTCAAATGAGTACTCCTTTTCTTTTCCTGAGCACGGCGAAACATCAGGCAAGGCTACATATCTCAAATATTCGCCCATTGTATCTTGGGTTCTTAATCTAAACTTCCTATGATGTTTCCTTCTCACTCTCTCACTCTCACTATTTGACCTGTCTATTGAACTATCGGACGTACCTCGCGGTGTGGAGGTCCTGCTCGACATATCGTTGGAGCTCACGTGCCGACAATCCTTCTTGCTCACCAGCGTGTGCCAGCCAATCTGCAAATTTGCACTTTCTTCTTGGCTATCATTGACATCGCTAGGCGTACGCCTTGACTTGCCTGGTATCGTGGAATGGCAACCTGCGTGTTCTTCACGACTACCAGAGGATTCCAATTCGGCTACTCGGCGTCTTTGCTTCTCAAGCTCTTCCTTTAGGGCCCTTATCTCGTCGTCCTTTTTGATACACAACTCCTGTAACGACGAAACTGTGCTTTCCAGGGTTTTATTATTCTTTATTAGCCCTTTTACGCAGCGCTTAACTTCATGCTCAGCGCAGCTCAGCCTACGTGCCACCTTCTGTAGGGTTTTCCCGTTCATTAGAAGTTGCTCTAACTTACTAGCCAGCTCCTCTTCTCCGTTCCCGTCCACGTATTGTTTTACTACATCTAGCGCGGCTATGGCACTACTGCGACTCTCTGCAAGGCTCTTTAATCGCTCTACTTTCTTTTGTATGCGTGCCATGCTTCTCTCCACTACGGCCTGTATTTGGTCACGCCTCTCATCGCCTAGACGGAAGTGTTTCGAAATTTCCGCCAGAATTTCGACCCGCAGACGATTCACTTTCTCTATAAGCTTGAGGCATACCTGCATCTCAACGTCCGAATCTGAGTCACAACTATGGGCACTGAC
Organism: Haemonchus contortus; assembly: GCA_000469685.2. NCBI lineage: Eukaryota > Metazoa > Nematoda > Chromadorea > Rhabditida > Trichostrongylidae > Haemonchus > Haemonchus contortus. Next base: position 33,628,178 of record LS997563.1, on the reverse strand, counting down.
CGTATCCTCAATTTCACCGGCCATGAGTGCGGACTCTTGCAACTCTGGAACAAAACAAGTTTGTTCAGTCTCAATATTATCGGACTTATTCTGCATTTCATGCGACATTTCGCGACACAACAATATCGAACGTTGTGTGCGTGTCTTGGCCTTTTCCTTCACGACCACTCGTGCTTCAGCACGACTGGCTGCTCCGACGGCACTTCACAGTGTCACGTCTGAAGGCCAAGACACCACGGTATCAACGACAGCAATAGCTATCGGTACCGCTGATCAATACTGACACCCTTTTACAGAGCCGTCAGTAAGGTAGCAATTGAGGACCATGGTGTGGCCACGATATCGGCTTGGCCCCCAAGTCAAAAATATGTATTGTGGGATGTTCCCTTGTGTTCTCACGTGGCTACACTAGTTTCCTTCAAATGCACTTTTATCAACAATTAACACATTAAAACATTAATACGAACAATAACCAATGAAATTAAATGCGAACACAATAAAAAAACACAATAAGCTAGTAAAAATTAGTGGTGGCGCGATTGTGGGGGGAGAGAAGTTCGTGGCACTGACGGGTGGAGGCGTCCTATTCGAGGTAGCGAAGAGCGCGGCGTTTTCCCGCGCTGCCGAGATCTTGCAGTGGTCATATTTTGACCCACCTTTATGACAATATATATATATATATATTTTGCGCGATACATTTCTCTACAGTGCGACCTTGCGATATTTGCAATCGTTAGTAATTCCAATAATCTTTAGTTGTTTTGTTGTATTTTATCACATATTAATCTTAGCTATTGTTTCTATGTGTTTCTAGTTATTTTGTTGTACTCCTATCGTTGTCATTGTCATCTTACTCTGCTCCTGATGCTATGCAGAGCTTGTTATGGTTCCCTATGAACCTCATCTTCTTTGGTGTTTGTTGTTACTTACCGTTGAAGATCTTGTTTTCTCATTTTGTTAATAAAGCATTAACTACTCAAGCTTGAGGCTTTCAACTTGAGGACAAATTTTTTACTAAAATAGATGAACTTAGCAAGCTTCCAAAAGAGAGCAGCTGTTGGGACTGAAAAATAGCGATGTAAGTGCAAATAGAATGAAGTTCAGAATAAGATAATTGATCATTTAGAGTCAGGTGCGTGACATACTCATATGAAAAGCATGTGTTATCAAGCTTTTCGAATGGCATTTACCATGCCCTGAAAAGAGCTACGCACTTCGGCAGGAAGATGCATACGGAACTCTCCAAGCTCTTTCATGTTTTGTTGGTATTATTTACCTGCCTCGAAACCCTAACTTTAACTGGATATAAATTTTTCAAATTCACAGAATTTTTCAAAATTTACATCGCTAAACTACATTTTCAAAAAACTACTCAGGGGTATGGGAATCAAAACATAAATTCCACTCCGAATTCATACCTTCAGCTTTTCTGCACTTCCCATTCTCTCAGCCACCCAACTGGCTTTCCAGCTGGCCAAAACAGGGTTCCGAGCTTCGCACCTCTACAGTAGACGACCTATTAATGGTGCTGCAATCGTAAACTGCTTTACAATCTACACACGAAAATGTAGCCGTTTATTCACTCAATAGTGAGCTTGAAAATGACGCAAATATTAAACATTACATGAACCACGTTGCGTACATAAAAGTATGCGTTTTTGAACATGCGTCCAAACTCTGTAGTTCTCGGATGATCACTTTATGATAGAACCAGTCGCATTGCCCAGCTGTCGCCGGGCATGCTCCTTCTTATGTAATGCCCGGCTACGCCGGGCATCCTCTCCTTATGTAGTAGGAACGAAGATTGATACAAATAATCTGGCATTTCCTTTCGTTGAATATAAGGTGAGACTGTTTCATTCTAATAATTACTAATACTTTTTATGACTAAGAATCTTTGTGACTGAAGTTTATACATTAAAAAAAGTTCGACCCACTCAAAAGTGTCAGAGTTAGTGAGACGGTCGAAATTGCCTCACATCCGCGGAGAGATAAATTTCCTTACCTTACCTTGCTAACGGAAATAGCAGGAGTATAAGGCATTAGGTCCATAATAATCATGCGACGCGCATTTCATTGAAACTTTCTTTCACATGAAAACTTACAACTCAGTGTGAACCGTGCTCCCAGTAGGTTCATTGAGAACCGCATTCTCCCTGAAGGAAATTTTAGCGGAGGTTAAAAAAACGCATGTTTGAAAACACATACCGCTCCAGAACTTTGGTTCAAATTTGGGTTAGATTTACCGAAGCGGTCTCTTCAAAAAAGTTTTACTTCTGCCGAGAGCGCAAGTTCCTCACCTCACCACACCGGATAGATTAGTCAGAGCCTTTAGTTCTACAAGAATCTGAATGCCTATGCCGAAATCTGCGTTGATGGTCGTTAGGGATATTCACGTAAAGCATGCCTCTTAGGAATTTCGGATCAACCGAAGAACTGATGATCCTTTCAACCACTCTACCCGAATGCTCTTTCTGGGAGCATCCACAGTCAACGCAATTAGTTATGTAAGGATTATTCTCTTCCAGGGGAATTGCCTGCAGGTGTTTCGAAGAACGTATGTTGAAACACATACCGTTCCGAAATTTCATCTCAAACACTTTGTCAGATCTAACGATGCAGTCTCTTCAAAAATGATTCCATTGTTCATCCTGTCATCTGTGTTCCTACCAATTATTATGGAGCATGTTTGTTTGTACAAACTCTATCGAAACTGAAAATTTCAACAGTCGTGCTTTCAAGCACGTAACAAAAGACGCACTGCGATGGCAAAACAGGTCGCCAGTCGGGTCGCCCGGCCAACGCCGTCTCGATCTATCGCTGTTTTTAATAATGACCCATTGAGATTTAAAGGCACTGTTCACGAAAAAAAATGGTTTCGGAGATCTGCACATGGTTTGAATTCGACGCCCCTTCTGATACCATTTGTGCAGGAATGAGGTCGGAAAACGGTCTGGATAGGGCACAATAAGGGCAGGAACATTGGGGGACGGGAGGCCTCCGCCCCTCGCTAGGCTGACTACGAAATCTAATTGCCGTTCATCACTTTCGCATTGGGCGAAGCTGTCTGCTTGGGTGTGTTGTCTGCTATTGCAGACATTGCGTCGCCTAACTGCACTCGCCCGAACACTCCCTTAACTGCCGTTCTTCCAATAAGAAACTCGTCCAACCCCCCTTTCCAGCTCTTTTTTGACCCTTTCTATTTCTTTTTGTTCATCGTTTTTTTGCGCTTTTTTCATTGTTATCGCTTTGTTCTAGAGTAGTTCTATCAATTCCCGTCGGAAAAGGGTACCCTAAATTTATCGTAAACGGTGCCTTTAAGTGGTAAGCATTGAAATCGTCGAATGGTAAATGTTGTCGAGTCATAATAACACTATTATCAAGTGTCTTTATGAATGTAGCTCCTTTTCTCTACGGATACATCATTAAATGGGAATCTAAGTTTATTAGCGGTCGGATAAATTCTGCCATGAATGATATCAAAGCAAAGGGAACCCGTGACCCTTCATTGAATCGCAAACTTCGCTGGGTAGCGGTCATAAGCAAGAAGTGAACCAAATTTCATAATCTGCCCCTATCAGTGCACTTACCCTTCTTGTCGAATGAGACATATCAAAGAATCACGTAAACAACAAAGACGCTAGGATTCAACTGGTGATTGAATCCTGTTTTCTACACCCCCTGTGGGCAGGGTCTGGTCCTTTCACCCACCATATGTGTTCCCATCCTGCCGCCTGTGCTCCTGCCAAATTTGAACGTCCTAGGTCCACGGGGACAGGAGTTATGATTTTCCGTACAAACAGACAGACAGACGGACAGACGGACGGACAGACAGACGCGAGCGCTTTATATAAAGTAAGGATAACCGAAGCCTATATAAAGTCCCGGGTTTAAGACAGCTTACAGTTTTTTACAGTCAGTAATTGTTCACAGATAGTCCAGCATGCTTACTTTCGAAGCAGTGTATAGCTTCTCCCAACTCAAGCCAACAATTTGCAAGCTGTGATAAAGTGTCCTCTCTGGATTTTTTTTTCATTCTTCTCCGCTTACTTCCTTGTTCCCTGTCAGGAATACAAAGAAGCTGCACATACGACATAACGTGTTCTGCCTGACCACTTGTGCCACTGGCTACTATGTGATGCCCGTAACCCTATCTATACCGGTGAGGAAGAGCATAATAGGCTTATTCCTTATACTTTTAATATACATATATTCGGTGTAATCGTGTTGAGTTAGCTCTCAGCACGATGTTGTGTGTAAGCATCACGCCGATGATTAGAAATTCTGTAGTGACAAACTCCCTGCAGGGAAACCAGCTCTTGCAGTCTTCCATATGCAGCCTTATGCCGTGGCTCTCAGAATGAGAGATTTTTCTGTTATTCACCAAAAATTTCCATATGCTTTTGGATCCCACTAGCAAATCCACCTACTCTGTAAATGAAAAGCCAATGAGATCAGGGACTCAAGGTCTTAACACAGCAACGACAACGACGAGCTTGATTTTACACACAAGGCTAACGAATGCAGAAAAAATCGCTACATTCCCGTGCCATATTTTCAAAGCTTTGACACCCAGTAGTGGTAAATAACTCACTCGAAACTAATGTTCTCCATTATTCGAAATTGAACCGCGTATTTCGCCCTTATGGGACGAAAGAACCAATTTAAACCAGGAATGCTCGTCCGTCAAGGCGGCTCTCTGGGTTTAAGAGTATCGAATTCCAAATTGGGATTGAACTATTACGATCTAATTTCCCTTTACTAGTTTCCTCTTCTCAGCGACAAAGCTGTGGTAGGAATTTTTATTTCTACAGTCTAACTCCTTTCATCACAAGGGGGGGGGGGGTCACCACGAACTGTCTTGCCAGAGACATAAACTACCACTGGGCGCAACTTGTTCACGGTTGAAGCAGGTATTGCATATGCACGTTTCAGTGAGTACCGCTCAATCCCACAAATCAGATCGGTTCTAGGGATCTAAGGCGTTTGATAAACTTGCTCTGGCTGAACTCACAGGTAAGGTATAGTTTGCAACACTGGTCGATATCTATTTGAGTTCCATTAGGTTAAGTGATGGGTTATGTCCACTTTCTTCATAACATTTTTCAATAAGTTTCTGTTGTCCCCATTGAAGGGACCTCGACATCAACAATCACGAAATTTGAATGTCCTATTTGACTCTGTGGAACGATCACGAAATTTTCTTCGACCGATGTTTGGCACTACTCTCTTTGCAACTACCTTCTAGAACACTAAGCATGCAGAACTGTTACAACTTTTTGTCGCCCAAGGATTGGACGCTATAAGGTAGAGGTTCTTTCTCCGTAAGTAACAGAAGCTTCGCGATCGAGCTCGAGATCAATACCAGCCGCCTGAGCCGCCCATTCACCACAGGTTCTGATCGCACCGAAGAGCTCCTACAAAGCTATTAGTACACTAAAGCCGGTCAACTTGCTAAAGATGTGCAGTGCTCTCATAGGTTTCTGAACCTTTCTCTCCAGTCTGTGGAAAAATCGTAGAGCGTGGGGAGTGGGCTCTACATGAGCTGAGTTAGGCTGCTGCGCGTACCGGTGTGAAAATCTGCAGAAGTTTGTTTAACAGAACTCGGCATTTCGACTGACTGAACAGGATCGTTAGTTGGATCGAGAAATGGGCAGTATTCGTAAACCCTACCCTGAGGTATCGGTGGATGGATACGGATCAACAGCCACTGCCAATTACACTAGAAGAGCTTCACACGGGAAGTGTGTGCTTGAAGTGTATGAGGCCTTACCGATTCGCTCTTCCGAATAGCAGCTCGGCCATAGAAGCACATACATTGTTTACACTGCGCAGTGTTGCTGTGGAACTTCCTCAACTGGGCGGGCAAACTTGTCCTGCTACACGACAGCGCACGTCGTCATTTCGCAAAGAAACCTTGAAAGAGAACTAACAAGCTGGTTTGGCAGATCGTACACCATGCCGACATGACTAGTTGAGAAGCGAAATAATAGTTCGTTTATTTTGGTCCGCGACATGCATTCTGTAATTGAGGTTTGATCGTGGCAGTCAGCTTTACAATTCTCTTCAGTAGCTTGCGCAGGCGCTTTCAGTGTTGCTATCGCCATACGATTGTAAAAGGGGAGGGTTGTTCCTCAGAAATGTTCAGAAGGCCTAATGTTGCTGCACTATGAATTTAATATTGTCCATTACAATATGATTTCAAGAGCGGAACCCACATTTAGTTGCGAGAGCTTACATATTGTCGTGACTGATGAAGAAATTCTCGTTTTCTCAAAATCTGGTATCAAGTGAGCATTTGCATGATTTGCTCGCAAGTACACTTTTGAAATTTGTGGTGGCATTTTGTGATGTCGCGAACTCATTTTGTCTAAGGTGTGCTGTATTGTTTGCCTCCTTCGGGCAGATTTGATTATTGCGACATGGCCTTCGCTCTCCTTGAAGGTTGAACTTCAACGCTGATGTCATTAATTGTAGGTAACACAAACCCAATGAGACAACCTGCAATCCACTCTTATTGGCATGACCGTTGTATATCAAGCAGTATTATGGGAAAAATATCCAAGTGTAGGTTGTTAAGGTCTCAAAGCTTCAAACATGCTTATTGTTGTAGTGGCTGCAACGTCATTAATTTTACTTGAGTAAAGATGCAGGTTTCTGCCTTGTTGGTTGTGGTACACATATTTTCGTCAACTGATATTGATGTGAATTGCGAACATTCACTGCTGAGCAAAATTTGGAGCATGACCATAGTTGCAGTGATGAATTTGTTCCGAGTAATGGGTTGTTGTCGTTGTCGGCCGATGTATCTCTTCTGGTTGTTCCCCCTGCGTGGTTTCCATGACCGCTTCATGGTGTGTTATAGAGGACGTGTGAGAAAGCAAGCCAATTTCAAGGTCATTTTTATTAGCAGACTCAAAAAAAAGGATTACGTTTGCAAGTGCTGCGATTTCTAACATGATACATTTTTTTGGCTCTAGGTCCAGCACTAATTATTTTGATATGAATCCATTTCCAATACAGGAAGCAATATGTTGTTTCACATATAGGATACATACATATGCATCCCACATATGTTTGATGGCGATTCTTATGACAGACTCCAGAATAATTTCATAGCCATACATGACGAGAGAAATTGGATGAAGTGCCCCGTGATGTGGTTTCAGGAGCGAACAGTAGGTTGTGATGTATACTTCCACCAGTTGATTGTTGCACTATTTGTAACGATCAGTCCGCCTTGTGAGCATTGGATTTGTATCGGTCTTGATAATGGAGATCTGACTCAATTCGTTATGTTCTCAGATGGGTATCATAGTAGACCATAGTGATGGTTTCCATGCCTTCACGACGAGCGCTGGTGTGACACGGATGACACTGCTGAATAAAATGGTGAGTGGGTCGTCGCACGCACAAAAAAGCTGCGCATTGCTTCGGGATTCATGTGTTCCGCAAAATCTACGTGTCCCTTTGTTCTTCTAGCTGGTCGCCGAATCCATCGTTTGTGGCCAACACGGATAAAATCGCTCTATCAGTCTTGAATGCTCAAGTTTACAATGAGACTGCTCTTGTCGAACAGTCGTATTTGGTCTAGAACTGCTATTTCCTTCGTGGAATCGCATCCTGCCGTAGTGGCCACTTCCCGTATTGTAGAGGAATGGTGTCGTAGCCGCTCGATATGAATCCTTTATTGTGGTATGGAAAGGCAATGATATAACAGCCATTTCAAAAGTTTATATAGTCCCCTTGAGGATTCTAAATATCTTTTTTTTTTTGAGTGATATTTCTCGGAAGTTGAGAGAATATAAAGTGTGTTGGAGTGGGAGAATAATTCCTCCATACAAATGATTCCTGATGGAATAAGCTTCACTACTAAGTTCACAATTCTGGTACAGATGAGCACCTCGAAATGGACATTCGGTCATTCATTTCGTTTAAGACAGCACAGCTCTGATGAGAAGGAACCCTTACACAAGTTATTCGATAGAGGGCAGTTGTAGAGAATTGGGGTAGATACTGCACATAATGAAGTCGGTTGAGAAGAAAGTTGCAAAACGTCGAATATTGGTATCAGAACTGAACATTATTCAATGCTCAACGTAATATGAGCATCAGTTACTAGCTTTGGTTTGTACAAAGTATTGAAAGACTGAACGGTTAAATATATAAAAATCGATTCGACGTTGTTGATAAATTTGATAATTAAATGCAAAAAATCTGTGGCTGTTGAGCGAATTCACGAGCCTTCATCCCACCGACGACTTCTGCAACAACAAATGTTGGCACAACATTTTTCTGTTCTAGTGAATGAAGGTTGAAAGATGAACTCTTCGGGAGTCGATAAATATCGTCTCATGGATAAGCCCCAGCATCCGACTTCCTTCAGATTCGTCACAGAGTATTTAATGCGTATACATATGGCTGTTACAGCTAACTGCGGTTGCAGCCGATGTACAAGGCAGCACTTTTTTTTACAAGTCAGTGCCTCTAGACAAGTCTGGTACGGGTTGATCGATCCGAAGGGATGGAGGTCTTGGTTGGCCGAGAAAGATATCGATCCAGGATTCGAGCGCGTGACCATGTGAATGGGATAGTGCGCAACTTCCACTACAGCACCTACGCCTACCACCTTCTAGTAATTGTTTCTCATAAATACTTGTTTATGCTATACTTCATGCTTGCTGCTTTCAAAGTCCCTGATGGGTTTGTCGACTCTACAACAATATTCGCCACCACGGTCCAAGCCTCTTTATGTTACTACCCTTTCTTACCCTTTTCATCGCTTTACTCTAGTTCATTCGCAACGACAGACTCTTTTGCCTCTTGTGATCCCATTCATATTACTCCGCTAACCTGTTAATGAAGACTATCAACCAGTCTGACGATCATCATTCCCTGGCCATTAGCACCGGTTCAGCACATGTTAAACTTGCTATTCATTGGGAGTAATTCTTACTACACTATCTTTAAATACCGGGTTAATCCGAAAGTTTCCGTTGGTTCCAGGACGGTTCTAATCCCGGCCGTGAATGCATATTTTCCTTAAAACAAGTCCGTTCAATAGGCAATATCCTCTTCATTCTGCTTATTAATGGTTCGCCATCCTGACGTACTGAGGAAAGGAGCGATTCCCACAAAAAAGGGTTAACAACTAGCGAAACTGTCCTTTGAGGCCTTAAAAAGAAGTTCGGAACCAAAGTATTGCCATATAGGATTTATTGGGAAAATTTCCAGTAAAGACCTTGTGGAAAGGTGCCTCATCGGTGAGAGTTCGGGTATAGTGTTTGCAGGTGAGGCCACCTGTGGATTCGTATGCTCTTATAGATGGCACGACGTTCAACGCATCAAAATTAATGGTACCGACATCATAATTGCCTAATCGAATGATAGCATACATATTTTTGAGTAATTAGGTGGTGTAGTGGCAGGTGAGAAAGCATTCCACATGGCTGGCCCAAGGATCAAATCACGGACCAATAGTCGTCTTCTCCTTTATTTTGCCCTTTATTACCATCCTATGCGTTCCAACGAATCATTTCTGATGCGAAATATGTTACATGCGAGCTTTTTGCTCAACGTCGGTCAAGTATTAGTCACGTGGGAGAATGTGCCCATTGAAAAGTTCATGCAGTTTCCCCAAAGATGTAAAGGTTTATAGCAACTCAGAGAACGAACTTCAGGAGAATTCAAGAAATTCGTCCAACCTTTAGTTCTTGTTGTAAAACAAGTGTATCAAATTGCTTTTCAAGTCCTTATTCTTCTTCGCTACGCTTTTTCGATGACAGATCCTCTTTCACTATCCTGCTTGCCACTAGTTCAGTAGGCCGGCTAATGACAAACTGATCATATGTTAAGACCGAAAGTGTTAAATATGTACACTTGAAATGTGGTATTTTCGATTTCTTAGCTTTAATAGCTGAAAAAGGAAAAATACCTTATCGAAAACCTTCAGATTGTTGTAGTCTACTCCAAATTCATAACCCCCTCAAGAAGGCTATCGAGCGCTCGTCTTATTTTTCCGCTCTGTCTTTCCCGGCGACTGAGCCTTCACTAGGTACATGAGATCTTTTCCTATGATTGAGGTCTTGTGCACTTTAAAATCCTTGATAACGTCTTTTCATCCTCGTTGGTAACCACTGATAGCGGAGCGGAATGAAATGCCGTTTCCTATGAAATGGCTGTCGTAAGACGAACGTTGAAGAGGCATTAATTGCTGGATCTTTTTAGGTAGATTCGCGGTAAGCTGACACTTTTGAATGGACTTATAAAAGGGGTGCTCAGGTAGTACGAAAGGCGATAAGTAGCAGTTTTGTGGTAAAAGAAAGCTTAGAAATGGAGTAGTAGTTAGGAAGGAGTAGTCAGACTCAAAGTTCCTGAACCATACAGCCAGACACATCGCAGGCCCACCTTAACGTTCAGTCTTCTGCTGCCATATGCTCACTGCTCCGGAAGTCGGGGCTAGAGTGGCCTCTTCCAACTTGCACCTGACTGGAAGCCGTTTGTGGATAGAATATCTTATCTTCCACATTCTATCTAGATAGAATGTGGAAGATAATCTTCACGATCGATCTGGGTGGGTGTTATCCTATACTAAAAAGGGGATCTATGTATGTGTTATGTGTTTTATCGAAAAGGGAGTCCTCACGATGGCTCTTGTCCAAATAATTTATTTCCTCCCTAGTTGTTTCTATCAGCCTCATCCCTGAAACGACATGTCTATTGGAACTGCTTCAGAAAATTTCTATCGAAACTTGATGCATGACGACTATGCCCTAAAATTTTACATCAGCATGTCGACAGTATGTGCGAGGGAAAAGGAACGAGTGTTCCGTATGTACTTACTGGAGTTCGACGATTTGTGAATGGAAAATTCAGACTTCGAACGTTCTCTTACAGTTCGGGCAGTTATCAGCTTACGCTAACCTCGTCGCTTCAGTTTCCTTTTTGAGACCCACTGCTCGAGCTTATCCTGTGTGTTTACTAATTGTTTAAATTTAACATCGATAATTTCACGGACAGCAACCAGGCACAGCCTTTTGAAAAAAAAACTTTAATCTGTTGAGCTTATCCCAGTAATCCCCTTCCTTTGATGGAAGAAAAAATGGGTAGGAAAAAGGCCCACGCATTTAGAATCTCCTACTACCAAGCGTAAACACGAGAAGTTCCAAAGATCGTTGGGTTCAATTTCCCACGTGATAAATGTGAGAGAGCATTTTTCGCCTCTTACTCACATGAAACCACCCTTTATCCCTGCCGATCGAGAACAAGTAGGGCCCAAGATATCTCGTCTTGAACATATAGATAAGCCCAACCAGTTCCATCAGAAAAGTTGAATTTCAAGGGTCTGTTAGGAGGAGTTATAAACCTAAGTGGATAGGTAGAGCAGCAACAGAGGCTTACCTACTTTTTCTACCTATGATTGGCTCAGGGAGTTCTCACCTCCTAGCAAACAAGCTCTCAGAGAAATGCCATGATTGTGGTCTTGAACGTTTGGTGTGGCTTCGAAATTGAGCAGAGATTGCTCTTTATGGTGAACGCATGGATGCCAAGCTATTAGTAAGGAAGTGAAGATCAACGGCACTCTGAAAAGCGTTATGGGGTTCAAATCTCGTCAGAAACTTAGGTTCTTTTTGTTTTTGGCACTACATTTTCACTGATTCCACAGACCGAATGATTGACAGTGTCCGCATAATTTCCCCACACCTTATGTGATTGGAGACCTGAGCTTATTTCTGATCCAAGTTTCGATTTAAGGGGAATTCCGCCGGGCCTGAGCAGCTGAGAGTATTCAACGGATAATGGGTGGTGATAGGTGACCGCTGGTCACGTGAAGGATGTCTCCGAAACATTTGCCCAACTGCTCATACGATAATTGCTTTGATATGTCTTCGCTGTTGTAATTCTCCCCCGCGTTTCCTACTCCAAATCATCTTCGCACCCCCCGCAAACATTCCTAACAATCCTCTCTCTTATCATACCTCAAGACCTTTGGCCAACTTGCGGATCGCCACTAATGATCGTCGAAACGCAGTTGTCGACGAAAGGGTCAACCATTGAAATTGCGAAGTTCGCCCGGTCGAAGCCCTGTCTGCTTTCAACAGGTGCCGTGAAATCTAGTACGAGCTGACTAAAAAGTGTTAATGTCATTCGGACATTGGGGAGTTCGGACAGCACAAGAGTGCACGGCCTAGGCGAACCTATTAGGTTGAGTCATAAGTCCTCGGACAAATTGGCAATGTTAATATTCATCTCACAATTTTTAAACGACAATAGCGAATCATTCGAAATATGCCCCATTGGCATCGATGGTCTTCTGCCATTGCTTGGGCAAATCGTAGATGCCCTTGCTTTAGACCACTAGGAGCTGGCCCTTGGAGAACTGCACCAGTGCCATTTTGATGTCGTCGCGGGTTTGAAAGCCCTGACCATCCAGATGACGTTGAAGATGGGGGAAAAAGGTGGTAATCCAAGGGATCCAAGTCTGAGGAACATGATTGGTGTGGTAAACTTGTCCTGCCGAAATTCGTCAGTTCAGTTTTGGTCGTTCTTGCAATGTGAGGGCGAGCGTTGTCGCGCTGGAAGTGAAATTTGTGCTGCTGTGGACGTGTAGCTTCGGGATTCCCCTTCAAATTCCTCAGTTGCGTGATGTAGACGTGTGCAGTCACTGTGCATCCTTCGTCTAGCAGCTCCCATTATTCGACACGGAGAGCGCTCTACCAGAATCAGAGCATAACCTCCTTGGCGTGTACGTTGGGATTGGGGGAGTCTTCTGCATGCGCACCTCTGTCAATCCATTGAGCACGCCGGTGAACGTTAGAGTAGAGGTTCGACTTCGCACCCCTGGTGACTAGGTACTCGAGCCACGTGTGGTGCCCTTGAGCATGAGGAGAGAAAGTGCCACGTCGTCGCGGCGGTCTATGTCATACTGCTTCAAAGCATGAGGCATCCATGGACCGAGCTTTCGCACCTTGTCGATTGACATCGATTCACGAAGAACTGTGCACTGACTCCCCAAGGGTGACTGGCAGTTCACGAGTAGTTTGATACGGATCGGCTTCCACCTGGCTCCGCAGCACCTTCAAATCCAACTTCATTGAGCGTCCCGGACTTTCTTCATTTTCGACGGAATAGTCGCCCGATGTGAACTTCTGATGCAACTTGTAAATTGTACACCTCCTGCTTGTAAACGTCCTTCATACCTCTCTCGATTGCCGCGGGTTCATGGCCAGATAAAAAAATAAATATGATGGTGTTGCTGATGTGGAGTTGCGACGGCTTGAAATCATGAGGCATAGTTGGTGGAAAGGAAACAGTTAGGTGCTTTCTCCAGTACGCGTTCGGAAGAGCTTTCCATACTCTATCTAACAATGCCTCGCACGTTCATTTTCGTCACCTCTCTCAAGAGTTATGATCGCTAGAAGCCATCACTATCATTTTGTCCGAGGACTTATGACTCAACCTAATATTTAAATCTGTCGACAATTCTGATGAGATTCTGGGTGCGACGTGAATTTCTAGTGGATTTGCCAGCTGCCAACACCACTCAAGGCTGTGGAAATGGTCAACAGGATGTGAAAAATGTGTGGTTTGATGAATGGAAGTCCGATGTTCAGGAGAACTCTAGCCAGTTGGACGACAGCCAACCTATGTATAGAAAATTTCGTGAATTTCTGTTATTCTATCTTTGACGCCCCAATTTCATCTCTTCATAGTCAGGCCGATTTATCAACTTGAGGGCGGAACCGCATCGGCAGGCGGACACAAAAGTACTCCCGCTTATTTCATTTCCTTGTTACGCCCCCTGTCTAGTACGACTGAACGCTCCACGTCTTCTTCCCTTTGTGATGGGTTCTCTCCTATTTTTATGCTTTTCCTTCTTTTGTACTCCATGACCACACCTCCCCCCCTCCCCCACTACCTTTGAAAGGACCTTCTTTGTAGATCAACTTCAATCCCATTGGTGCCTTGTCCTCCAGAATCCTCTGGGATGATTACCAACGATTAGCCTGCCAGCGTCAAAAACAAGGAGTGTTATACTCTTCGGTCATGCCGGAATGTGGTTTCATTCTGCTCCCAGTAATTTTTATGGAACACCAAAGGCACGCAATGGGACGATTTGTCATTCTCTTTCACTGAGCACACTATTTTTATTCAAATTTATTGCAGTTAGAAATTGTGGCATGTCAAAATTACCTCCATACAATTATAGGGTCGATTCCAGGCCTCCTGGTTTACGACCACAAGAAAGTGAAGGGCCCCTGAAGGGAGGAGCCGATTCAGGAGATTCTGTTATGTGCTCTCATTTAAGCTCTTGGAGAGAATGGGGGGCTTTACGCTTTTGAGGGACATTTGAATGAGCGACGTATCGCAAGAAAATCCATCAGCTCCTTGCACTTTCCCCCTTATTTACTACGTGTGAACGACATGTGGGACAGAATGGCATCACTAGCAGCTGTATAAGTGTAAGAAGTTCAAGAAGTTCCCCCCCCCCTTCCCTGACAATGGGTAAATACAAAGGATGAGTTTACACACTGATGCAGTGAACTGCCAAATGGCATCACTTAGCCTTTAACATCGAAGATCGAAAGCAGGATCGAGTATTAGTAGGCCTACTGGGCCAAGCGTTACACGGCTGTGCCCACTCAGCCTCTGTTAATCTTGTCTGAAAGACCTATGAACCTTGACTGACTGAACCTACTGGCCACTGTATCGGCCTAGTAGACCCTCAAATATTTTCCCCTCGCCAAGGGGAAGACTTTGTGAGGCTAGGCAATCCCAAATGTATCAACCATCACTTATCGACTTCTCATGACTGAATCTATTCCCCTATGAAAAGGATTTTGAGTCAGAATACTAAACCCTGGGATATGGGCAATTAATATTGGAATAAATGGTGAATGCTGTCCCATAAAGGGGAGCTCTCGTAGGAAAACAGCTTCATTGTAACGCCTGCAAAAGTCACAAACTCGCCTCAACTCTGTAATCCAAAATTACTCTCAAAAACGAAGGCTGTCTTTGATTGTTACCATCGATTATTGTTGATTTATTGTTTGCTGTGGATATTTCCACATATGTGAATTTTTCGGTTGCCATATCTCTCAAATTCATACGGGTCGCTTTCAGCGAGGAAGCAACCCCTTTTGTTTCTTTCACGTTTGAGCCGAATAGTCACATTTCAAAGGTTATCATCACGGGTTTTGTCTTCATCGTAAACTTGATATATGCAGTGATTTGTGGGCCTCTCGACCACCCATTCTACCATTTTCTTTTTCTGACATCGTTTAGAGCCCACCCTTGCCATGAAAGTTTCATTTCATCCGACCGGCTGCATGAAAGGCATCTAGCTCCTTGAGGTTGAATCAGTCAAATTCTGTTATCTGCATGTCTTCTTTAGAGCGAATTGGTGCAGTGGCAAGTGGCACATTTCACACACGCACGGTCACTGGTTCGCATCCCGATATCCGCCTAGGCTAGACAAACCATCCCTCAAACGTCGGCTAGTTGGTGCCAGGCCGTTTAGGAGGATAAAAGCACTGACTTGTACATCAGGTGGCTAAAGCAAGTAATTGTATTGGCTATATACGCCTTCAATACGCCACTACGATTCTGAATGGAAGTCGAATGCGTGGGCCCATCCCTCTGACGAGGTTGATTAACCTATTGACTAGAGCCATCATATCCCTATTGCGCGATTTCGCGATTTCAAAAAAGGTCATGTGGATTCTCAGCCATGTCCGAAACCATGAATAGTAAGTTATTTTTGATATGCGTGTGTCAAAGAAAAGTACATTTACATTACATTTTTTGACAACTGCTTCGAACAAGTCGATGTAAATCGCAAATCTCAGCAGGCTGGCCACAAATCCCAGATGGATGTTATTTCTGGTGCTCTTCAAATTTGATGAGTACTTCTGACCAAAGTGCACTCGGAGAGGATTAGAGTAGCTTTGAGCGGCTAATCGATATCCCCCCTCGTCTGTCGTTCCTTGTCGTTACTCTGCAAAATCACTTTGGCCACATTATTTTGGACACATTCCCCGGCCTACCCTGGCTGTCTATTGCAAACGCTTGCTTTCATCGTCGACCCTAATTAATATTGCATTCATCGAGCAAACTCCTGCCACTCAGCGTTAGCTGAGTCGTCGTCGTCGTCGTCGTCGTCGATGCCGTTGTCGTCGGCAGCTCGGACTTCGTCACTGATCGTTTCCGTCCAACAGCGCCCATCCCCTTCAGCTTGACAATTCCTCAGTGGTATTTTAGCTCTTTCTCAACCCATCCCCTATCTGCAGTGAAGACTGGAGCTACCCTCGATATTCCTAGAGTTCCTCCTCTTTTTTTTGTTTTTCATTTCCTCATCGGATCCCTGCTTCTGCCCACGGAATGTTCCACCGACTCTATGACAAAAACTTTTTCATCAGCCTTCTATCATCATCAAAAGTATGCTTCAAAGAATCTCGAGGTAATTATGCCTCCTACCACCACATGTGTTGAATAGTATCATAAGAACAAACAGAATGAATTATTCAAAGTGCTTCTGGCTTGAATAACAAATTCTGGAAGTTTCTATGCAAAAGCCAACACTGTCAGAATCATCCCTGATTGAAACTGCCACCAAGCTACTTTTTGTTATGGGAACTATGGGTTCGATTTATTTACATCTCATAGAAAGAAAGTAAAATTGGAACTGTAAACATTACTTGGCTACTACGAACTCGGAGGGCAAATGAAAGTCGGTGGTAGGATTCTATAGGAAGGCCGAATACGTGGCTCCTCCGATCATGTTCTTCAAAAAGCGATAGGCAGCCCTTTACGCATTGGCAATGACATGTTTTTTCCTTGCACCCTCTTTTTGTTTTCTGTTTTTGTTTTGTTTTTCATCTGGTGGCTCTAATTTGTTTACTCACTTCACGAGGTCATCCGTAAGCACCTTTTTATACTGGATACCGTAATGTCGTCCGAATGAACTTGTGTGTATGTTGTTATGTAGTTACAGCATGTCCTCTGAAAACCTCATTATCGAGCCAGTCACAAAGAGGCTTACGACGTCATTATCAGAGTCTCTGACTCCAAGAAAATCACAGCCAATTTGGAATCTTCTCGAAAAAGAGTCCAATACGTAGTAAGAACATAACGAAACCTTTCCCTCTTCATCTACACTTAACGACAGCTAATCAGTTGTTCATTTTGAGACCATTCCCATCATTATCTAGTTTGACCTTTTATCCCGAAGGTGAACCAGTGACCCCCGAGGACAACACAAAGGGCGCTGACTGGGCGAAAAACAGTCAAGATAGGGCGTAAAAAGGGCCCCAAAATTGCTTGTAGACGTCCACATCCAAGGCAGACAAGTTGTTAAACGTTTTGAAAGCTGTGGAGGTTGCGCCATTCGCACCGGGACCAACATTTTGCACGCAGGCAGCGGGCTCCTCTAAATACTCCTTGCATGCAGCTGTTTTCGTAACATTTCCGTCCAACCCTTTATTTTACTTTTTTTAAAGCCTTATAGTTCTCTAAATAGGCCGTGTGGCGTTCTCTTCGCCACTTTTGCACTATTTTTGACTACCACTTTCATTATTCGTCTAAAATGGATAACCAAATTTATCGCGCTACGCCTTTTTCATGGCTTTCTTTTTCGCTCAGGAGCAAATCAAGAATAGTGGTAAGCTGCTCGAGTGAAATCGCTTTTTAACATCTCTTCAGGTTCTGTGATTTCTTCTTTCATATCATGTTCCATTCCTTCAAAGCTCTCATTTTTCCATGTTAGCAAACTAAATAATAAGCTCCCCTTTCCACATGGTAACGATCTGCCAAAACCATCTGCGGTGGGCAGAGTAACTAGAGCCAAAACACCTTGATCGCCCTCGAATCGCGAACTTGAAAGCCAAATCAGTGCAAATCTGCAGCTGCAAGAATGCTAGACAAGTTGACCGGTCGATTCGATCTTGTAAACTTCAGCCTCTTCTTATCATACATACCTACTTATGAAGTGATGACTTGGGGGGTTGACACCTTTGATTCCAGCAGGGCTAACTGCCGTTCGGTATATCATGTAGGTCCTGGAAATATGTGTAATATATATGAAAAAGATGGACCCTTTTGTCAATAACCAAACCTTTTCTACGATGGACCTTCGCCCACGCCCATGCCATCTTCTTCTATTCAGAATCGTAGTGACGTTCTCTATGCCTATACAATAAGCGACATTGGCAAGCCAAAGTTCAGAAAATGTTTCCTTTTTTTGAGTAGTAAAATTTGGCACCAATTTTGAACTCGGGTTGGCAGGAAAGTCGTTCTGAGCGGTTGTGTAACTGAGATCCCCGGTCTGTTCGGGTGATAATGCGTACTTCTAACCGCTATCTCACCTCAGTCCAGGAAGTAGGACCACAAACTAAAGTAATGTAGTGTGTAAGGGTCGGTTCCGCTTGTGCTGTCCTTGATCAAAGTTCTCGTTCGACTCCTCTCATTTGTGATTCCATCTAAACAGATGTGATAGTGTAAGAGTATGTTTACCATTCTTTGACCTTGCATAGAGCTATTCGTCAATTCAGAAATACTAGCAATGTTATCGAAATTATATGTGACGAGTGAGACGCGCAAAAAATGTCAAAGGTGATTTTCTTGCTTGTAGAACAAATTTGTTATAGTGTAGCTGTTTTCTGTAAACTTCAAAAGTCAGTATGGCCAACTATGTTTCTCCTCAAAAATTATCAGGCCTTAAGACACCGTAGTCAAAAATTTCTTTTCTAAAATTTCAAATCAATCAAGTGGATGTCGTCGTTTCGGAGGAGGCTTATCAATTACTTCGAAGAAACCAACAATAGAGTGTTCGAGACGTTTGACGAAGATTAATTGTAGTTCTATTTTCTGTTGGATTAAGTTCATGCCACTTTCTTAGTCTATGCAGCAAAAACTTCGAGAACTTCGAACTTTCAGGGAATTGGGGGATTGCATAATACTGTCCTTGAAAGAAGCAATTCAATATCAGTCTCACTGCCGAGAGCGCCATCAAAGATTCTTTGATGGTCACTTTCGTAATAGGCAAATGGCTTGCGCGGTATCAACTACAGCCTTGTCCCAGTTCGCTAAAACCCCATAATAGATTGTGATAGTGGGCTCCGAAAAGGGACAAAGAGGCCAAAATTGAAAATAAACAAAGTAAATCGGAATTTTTAATGCTCCTCCATTCACCCGATGCTATTCCATCTACCATGACGAATGAATATTCCAGTCTGACCTCTGTTCGAGACTTTGGCCAAATGCCCAGAGGCGGCACAACTTTTGCCCTTTTTTCATATCACTTTTTGCAGGATTTTTTTTTCAAAATTTTTTTCTGGCTTTCCTAATAATCTAATACGCTGTCAGCTGCTAGTACTTGTGTTATTTCTATTGAATATTTTAAACACAGGGAGTAATTAGGATTTCGGACGAATCGGTTCGTGGGTGGTCACAAAAATTCAAGATAAATTGTTTTCCGTGAACTTCTCGAATGCCCAGAAATCTTCGTACAACTCCAAACATCATTTCAATTCCATTCCAGTAGTGAAATCTTCATCTTTCCATAGAGTTACAGCAAAATACATGGATATATGTAGGAGTCGTGGAATTGTAAAAGTTAAATATTTAGATGTCATCGAAGTTCAGTGAGCCTTTTGCGGTTATTCCGGAATGTCGAAAAGTGGCAGATTAAATCCTACCTAGGCTGACCAGGCTAGACTTTCAATTAAGCAAATTGCACCGATTTCAATACATCAGCTTGGTCACTGCAAGAAAAGCAAGCTCATTCAAATCCCTCTACAGCTGCAGACGGAAGTCAAAAGTGGGGAGAATAAAAAAAACTATGCTTCCAAGCTTTCGAAAATCTTCCCTGATTATTCTTAGTGTTCTAACTTTTTTACTCCTGGCCCCTAGGCCGTGAATTCACTAATATTAAGGGGTTACTCACGAATAAGAAAGACTCAAACGCACAAGGAGACCGATAGGACCAATAATGTTCTTCACCAAAGTATAAACACGCAGTAAGATATTTTCTCTAAAGAAAGGCGGGTGAGAAGGCGTAAAGGCTGTAAATCTTAGCAGATCCACTTTTTCAGAACCAAACTCGAATCGAGGCTTGAACCATGTTTGACTTTCGGTGAATATCGACGTGATATATCGATGATTATGTATTCCTGTGGAGTCTTTGTCGAACTTCATAACTTTCATTCGGCTAGCGTCCTTACTCAGAACCTTGGAGCCAGAAATAGAATAAAATAACAGTTGTGAACTCAACTTCCGTTCTGGAATAGTACTTAAAATGCCCTCAAAAGCTTTAGATATTCACTTTGAGACTATAACTCGATAACAGAGCCTGCCCTAACCCCTCCCTCGCACACCAAAATTGTTGCGCGACCAATTTTCAGTTTATTTTTGACTACAACCAAATTAATGATATGCATGTAGGTGACATGCCTAGAGGTAGTGACAAGCTGTGTTTTCATAAAGATGGAGGCGAAGAGAAATCGCATCTGAGGTGATCTTTACATCAGTTTGGAAGGTAACTAATGGACCGCAACAGGTTGATGGCGTTTCTTACCTTTTCCAAGAATCTCCTTACCCAGCCCGATGGGAATGCAATACGAGAAATAAATACCTACATCCCAGCCCAACGCTCAAGAGATTGCCTAGTAATCTACGTCAAATAGAACTTCCGTTCACACGTCGTGATTGTAACCTGCTCAGGTCAACAACCTTATCTCCCACAGCTGCACACCCGCTCAATATCCTTGCCAGAAAAGTCTATTACGAGTTCTGGCCCAGATTCAATATGCATTTAAAGCCGCTGTGAGTTTGAACAGGGGAAAAACACTCCGAAAAAAACTTATCTTACGATTAGATGGATGAGAGCTGAGTACTTTATTATTTACTTTTCCCTTTGCCCTATGCGAGTATACGAATCCCTGTGGAGTATACTTGGGGAAAGATCGGAGATTTGCATAATTCCACACCTATTGTATGAACCATTCGCTCAGTTCAGTATGACCAGACTCACATTTCGGATGAAAATTTATGCCTTTTCGGGGCGTGGCTCATGTTCCCAACCGACCACCCAGCCTAACATTTTTATGTGTAATTCGCAGACGCTACTGGGTGGTGGGACGATAGTAGGGGAGTTCGACTTTTGGATGTGGGACCTGCCGTCTCTCATCACCGGTCTAACTAGGCAACCTGCATAAGCTTTCGGAAACACTCTCCATCACTTGGTCTCGTGCATCCGCCCCTCTGAACTCCACCCCTCTGTCGATTGTTGTTGATTATACCTTGCATTATTGTGATTTACACCCATCCCTTCTCTGTCGCTCTCAGCTCCCTATCAATCAGTGCCCTGTCATTGTTACCAGGCTGGGTTTAAGGCACTTATAAATCGCTCCAAATCGCTAAAAGTTCCAGGAAAACTCAAAGAAATTCCCTTTCTGCACTTTCTGGCCTAGTCGATACGATATCATTGACTAAATGAGTACTAGTTTCTTATCATTGCAAAACCAGTTGAGTTTGTTTACGCATTTTTGTCGCTATCAGTGAAGTTGTGATTGCCGTCTGATAACATCGTCGACCGCAGCCGCCCCTTATTCTCTTCGTCGTCTCTCTTCCTCTTCAACCCACTGTCACACTCTTAGCACTATTGACAGAAAGCCCCTTCGAGATCTCGGTTCAATTGCTCAGGGCATAACACTGGAATGTATGGAACGAATCCTTGCCACCTCTGTAACCCCAATTGGGGTTTTCCTGTGTTTTTAGTGTTTTTTCTCGTGTTTCCATCCTTTTGTTCTTAACAAGCAGAGTTTCGAGAACTCTTTTCTATGTAGGTTCTACTGGAACAGAATGATTCTTGTCATCTGGGATTTTGCCTACTGTATTTTTTCTGCTATGGTAAGGAGCGGTAGTAAAAACTGTTCTTTATGAACCAGATTTTCATGAATCTCTCTTCAGGGGTTTTTCAAGAATTCGGATACGCATATCGTACACATTCATTGGAGGACCCGCCAAGGATTTATTCAGAATACTGATTGAATCACTGATTAGATTTACGATGAATAGATAGAGTCAAAATGTCGGGAATCCGATCCTTAGGCAGAAGGGATATGGCCGTTTCGAAAAGGAATTGATCCTCTGGGACTTAAAATAGCCATTCGGCACATACATATAACAGTGTGCTAAAAACCGGTAGCCTCCCATAGAATTTATAGATGCTGCTGAAAATAGCAGTGATGTCACTCATGAGACTTACTTCTAGAAGGAAACAATTTGATTTTCACATCTTTGGTCCACTAACTGATCGCCTTTGCTATCATTTCTGCAATTCCCTTCCGATTGACGTTGATACATTGTTTTTCAGTTCTCTGATTGCGTCAATCTCTTTAGCAGTTAGGGTTTCGATAATGCTCCGCCGTTCCTGTTCATCGCTAAGGGCGAGCTTTTGAGATTGGTAGAATTGAAGACTTTTAACTTAACGAAACGACCACCCACCGTGTTCGGAGTCGAGTCCCGCCTTTGATTCCCTGCACGTCGCTGTAGTCATCCCCTTGCTGCTAAATCACCATCTAGGTGGCAACCGATCTCTTCAAAGCTTTTCTGCTGGGTATTTCTGGGGTTGGAGAACTCTAGCGAGTCCGAAAACCTCGATAGCATCTCACATTACATTTAATGCCTTACAAAACAACCAAAACAACCAGCGCAGTTGTAATTTCATCTAGTCAAACTTGAATCAGAACAAACAACCCTGAAATAGCCCTATAGGTACTATCATTACTTGGTTGCTGTGATTCTCTTCACCTTACATGATTCTATGTGGACGAGAGCTATCCCATGGTTCACTTCACTTTTTGATATTTCAGTGGCATTGATTTCTTGAAAGAGGACTTCCCCTCGTCAGTTTAGTCTCGCACTCAAGAGCCCCAGCCCTATTCACTGATTGCAGCGATTGACGTCAAATAAATGATGATCGGATTCAGAATGTTCCGTGGGGCAGATATGTAATGTAAGGCGATCCCCATTGTATTTATTATAAGATTTTAATCAGAGTTTCATTGCCAGAATCAATAGGGCTCGCGAATGTAGGAACGGTATAGCTCAAATCATGACAGCGCCCAATACTACTTTGTTTTGAATGTAACAGCTCTCCGTAGGCAGCTTACTCTATCCAGCTGTGCGCAATGGTCCACAAGTTTGGAAACTCGTCCAAATATCCCTTTCACGCAACTGTTGTCGTCACATTCTCGTCCAACTCCTAATTTTAATATTTTTGAAGCATTAAACTTCTCTAAATTCTCGAGTTTCTCTTGCCACATTTGCACTATTCTATACCAACACGTCCATTTTTTGTCTAAAACTAGAGACCCCAGAATTACAGGGAACTGCGCGTTTCAAATTCATCATGCACCACATGAATCACAGGCGACAGTTCGGAATGCAAGTCGAAGTGAAAAAGAAGAGAAGGAAAGGGAATAAGAATGCTGAATAACAGATGCATTTAATCCTTTTCAGATTCTAGTCAAAATAGAACAATTACAGAGCAAGAAATTTGAGCTAAATACTCCTGCATGACTGCTATCCATACGACCCCTTGTTCTTTGCTTACCTGGTTGTGCTCGGTTTCTCTCTGGGGTGGGAGGTTTCAAGAATAGGGTTTTCCCAATGCTGTTAAGTGATTTTTCTCCTTTTCGTTGCTTGCTTAGGGCGGGCTTTCGATAAAAGGCTGAACTGAAAGGCATTTGACTGTAAAAAATGTAATGTACTCTTTGCATGAGTCTAGAAATTCGAATATAAAGATAGAGCCTTAGAGCGGTAATCAATCCTGTCTGAGGAATATACCCACGCATTCGACTTCCGTTCAGAATCGCAGTGGTTGTTGAATGCAAATGGGGCTTATGCAATGAGCTGAGGTGGCCAGCCGTTGATTTAGTCAGTGTTTTTATCCTCCAAGACGAGTCTGGTACCAACTAACCGACCCCGGAGGGATGCCAGCTTATCCCGATATCGGTACGGTAGCCGAATCCGTGACCATGCGTGCGTGATTGTGCGCCACCTGCCAGTACACCACCTCCGCCCTAAACTCTTCATACGCCTTTATGTTAACCAACTTGCTGGTTCTGGATCTTAGGGTACTCCATGTTTCTCGAATTGCAGGAGCCAAACGCATGTTGTGCTGATTCCAACGTGAATATTTCGCCTTTGGAAGCAACCATGAATAACATCCATCCTAATTACAAACTAGTTTGTGCTAGTGTTTAACTCTAAACCGTCGGACAGCCACTCGCTCCAAGCCACTGTATCCGTCGGTTACTCATTCGGACGTCATCGTGGGCCGAATAGACCATTGTGGATAAAGTAAGGAAAAGTCAAAGGTAGCTATAGAACTAAGAAAGGAAGAGCCTCCTTCGCCTGGCAGATTCTTCCATTCTCTCATATTTTTTTCATTTTGAGATAGAGTGTCTGCTTGATATTTGCACCACATGAGGCTCCAATTGCATATGTTGAAGAGTACTGTAACTTTTCTACGCATTTGAAGAATGAGGCGTTCATTCGTTCGAGGAAAGCCAATTTTAAACTCTCTAGTGAATAGAACTTCCTTCTAAAAACGTCTGGAATTAATACCGTTTCCGAAGCGAGTGTTGTAGGTGCGACGTTTATCTTGCAGGAAAATTAGTGGTTGTCTCTCAGAAAGCGACAGGCAATTTTCTTCTTCCATTTAATTTGCTATCATGCTAGCCTTCGCTGACCAGTGAACTGCTCCTCTCCCATGATGCTATTTGGATGCCTTCCTAATTAATATTATTCTTACTGAAATGTTGGAATGTAGTCGGACGGAGGTGGTGTACTGGCAAATGCTACTGTAACACCATGGCCTGAGGATCCGATACCTGATCCATACTTGTACAGTCCAACCAAGTCATCCGTTCCTCCGAGTTGTTTGATGGGTAGGATTATTGTTTGGGGGGATAACAACGCAGACTTGCATTGATTGACCCCCACAAATCACTGTAAAGTCCACACCCACATTCAAAAAGCCCCTTCTATTCGAACTAGAAGTCAAAGCATCCCAAAAAGGGATTGGTTCACGTCAAAAGCCTTATTTTTATTCTTTATATCCGTGATACTGGGCTGAGGCGGTGTAGTGGCAAGTGGCGCGCTACCACACACGCATGGTCACGGGTTCGAATCCTGGATCGACATCCGCTTCGGCCAACCGAGCCTTCCTCCTCTCTGAGGCTGGTTCCTTGGAACCAGACTCGCCTGGGAGGATAGAAACACTGATTTGTACATCGGCTGGTCACTGCAAATCATTGTACAGGCTACATACCCAGGCATTTTACGATTCCGAATGGAAGTCGACTATAAACTATACTAGTCGAATAAAAGATGGGATTCATTGACGTCGGATGTATCCCACCCTAGAGTGGTAGTACCTGGCCTGTTGCCTGAGTCTGTAAGCTCATTTTAGAAGGAAATGGTACAGTGGGAAGTGGTGCCGATGTCACTTACAAAGTGCCGTAGATTCTCATGTGAACAAACTCTGCTTCCAGCCAAATCACCTTTTGCCCGTTTTAATTCCATTTTCTACCTGCTTCGCTTACAAGGATGGAAGTTGCTGTATCGTACATTTTCAGTTTCTACAGGCCATTGTATAATCTCAGCACATATCCAAGTAAATCTGTGTTTCTAAGCGGAAGTTTGCGGTGAGAGAGTGAAGTTCATAACGACCACTTTACACTATATTCTTTCTGATTAATTATTTTCTGCACTGATCTAATAGCAGGTGTGACTGATCTTTGTAAAGACTGCAACATTGACGTCAGAGATCTGCGGATTGAAGAGGGCACTCGAAAAACATTGATTCTCAGTTCCTATGGACTCTTAGACTTTGGATTTCTGAATGCTTGAGCTGATCATGGGGGTATTTTCCCACGATGAGTAAAGTGAGTTGCTGAGCCGCCTAACGACTGGCAGAAACGGACATTTCCTGAGCTCCATATCACTTATAAATTGAATCGATTCATCGGTAGATCTTAGGTTTTCTTTTTGCTCTGTACCTCTGAATGCTGAGCAAGAAGACTTACGCCGAAACAGACCCAATGTGCTGTGATCTCTAGTGTGCTACCTGCGAGAGGAAGCAACCCTCCGCTCTGAAGGTGTATCCCAATAAAATGTGATGTCTTCCATGTTTTCGAAGAGTCGCACTTTTGCGGTTTTGAGAGATGTTGAATGTGAAGGCATTGTCGAGGGTAGCTGCATGACAACTATGTACTGCTCTTCATTTTAGTATGAATGGCACTCGCTTGAACATTTGACATCGTTTTTTCCGCCCGCTTCTTCGATTAGCATCTGAGTGGGTTTTGTTTAGGGATGCATTCAATCATCCTTACCATAAAGTCCGATTTCGAGCCCAAAATTCAAGATCTCCAATAAGCCGTCCAACGCTTTCAGTTCCTTACTATCTTTGAAAAATGGGGAGCAGATAGTTGAATTGATCAGAGTCAATTAGCTCCCTACAACTCAACCTTTTTCATTCGCTCACTATAGCTACTTCAACATGGGACTGATCAATCAACGATCGATGTGTGTTCTCCGAGTATTACCATTATCAGATAGAAACAAAGAAAATAGAAAAAAAATAAGAATAGATAGAAATAAGTTAATAAGTAATAAGGTAATAAGTAATAGTAATAATAGTAAGTAAAAAGTAAAAAAAAAGTAATAAGTAATAATAAATAATAAGTACTGCCAGTTACCACTCAGAGGCACTGTAGTACTCCTTTCCCACTTTTGTTATATGTTTATTAATCAGGGTCACCACTAAAGAGATTTTTCTAGGTAGGCTGGTCCGGCTGGACTGCATCCTCGGAAAAAGAAATTTATTACTCTCTTTGAGGCAATGCTTCCAACGTTTGGCAAGCCACCTTCAAGTATAAAATGCATTTTCATGTCAATCCCCTCCATTTTCAAGAGATTCCGTTTCCCCTCCGCTGTAGTCCTTTCTTCGCTGAGCTGGCATGAAAGGGACGTCGGCTAGATGAGGGTTTGAGCAATCCTAAAGACCGCGTCAGGGCCTGGCCTGATCTCGACCTCCATTTGATGTCGCAGAGGCAAGTGTATTCGGCCAAGGCAGGGATATAGTAAGGCTAAATCACTGAATAGGCAGGAAGTACTCCTTCGTTTTTAACAGTACTCGATACTAGGGTGCTGCAGTTCACTGCCATCTCCGGTGCATTAATTCTACGGGATCACACTCCTTCAAGACCTCTCATGGGCTGCGATGAAGTAAAACGTTGGTACAAACCTTATCTAAGCAGCAGTTGAAAGGTTTTGTACCCAGGAGGCTATCGAAATACCCCAAGAGCCGGAGACGTAGTTGACAGAGAATGCCGAAAGGGATACCATCTTAACAAGTACAGCCTTCAGCCGAGACGATGAGAACCGAGAGATGGGATCGGGCCTATTTATGGGATGTGATGATCCCGGCTAGCAATCCTGGTCATTGCAAAACGTGCAGAGAGTCGTCAGTGCTAGATAATTAGTCATTTATTGATCCAATGCCGCCCTATTATGTTCACAAAGCCTTTTCTCCATGCTGCTCCTCAGACTCACCATAATCCCGAACAAATAATTACTTTTAATGCCGAGAAACTTCGAATCTACAGTATTCATTTCCGTCTTCTCCGGTACCTTCATTCATCTATTAGGCGTCGTTTGCATTTTCATTCCTTTGCGATTAATTTTCAATTTCCGTTGTAATTTTTCCCATTGCAAAGTGTTGAATACTTGGAAAAGTTGGATGTTTTCCCCAGCTTTTCTTGCTTTACTTCTAATAAGCCAGCTCCCACTCTAAGAGCTCTTCAGATATTCGCAATGAGCAGCATCCGAATATAATTTTCTAAAAATTTCTCTGAAACCATGTGCTCGCTCAACAATTTATTTCTTCGGATCCTTGTCGAAAGTGAGAGCCACAAAGTGATTTGGATCATTTTGCTGCTTGATAGGATGAGCATTTCCAGATGCCACTGTGCCTGTGGCTTTTAAAAAGTCGAATGCATGGCTTATCGTGGGAGGATCTCCCCACTCATCTTCCTATCTCAATTATTCCCTGTTTATCTGCTCTATTTTACCAAGTATCAAATACATCTCCAATATTGAAAAAAAAAGAAAAAAATGTGTTCGCTAAACTCTTCCCGCAGGAGGACGGGTGTAATTTTGCATTCCTGCAGATTCTTCAGGAACCTATGGCGAACGTAAGACGAGAAGGGGAGCAAGAAAAAGGAACAACTAGAAGAAGAGGTACATGTGTAGAGTGTGTGATAAAGCGAAGTTCAAGGAAACGCGAGGTTAGAGCTCAAAAATGAATCCTGAGCACATGATTTTTTTGGAAAATTCAGTTTTGAGACACCTTCCATAGGAGTAAAATGTATACATACAGGTCAATTGCCCATAAAGCAAATGGAATCACCGAGCTATTCATAATTCCATCAACCAGCTTCTAAATGAAGGTTCCCAGTGGAATTTCCCCGATATGCTTCGCATGTCCATTACTTCGATCTCCTTTTGACCTCGATCAGATCCCTGCTGATATCTTTGGAAACATCCCAAATTATTAGGTTGATGCATAATTATTTCAACTGATTTTTTCAACAGATTTTACTCAAAGAAACGATAAAAATACTGAACAAAAACATGTTCATATAATTACCCCGGAAATTATCCACCATCCACGCCAAGCAATGCTTCCCATTGGCTAGGTATTCGGTCTCAAAGGCGACGAAGCTTTGATCCTTGGAGGCAATCCACGCTTTGACATCAGCCATCGAGTCTTCCAAATCGTCGTAGCTTCTATTCCCTAGCCAGTTTTTCAACGAACGATTGACGTGATGATCCATAAAAGTTTCTGCCGGTGATTATGGTAGATTTAGAAGCAGATCCCATTTCTTAGTTGGCTTTGGCTGATTGTTCCACCGCGGGGAAGTTATTGAGATCGCCGAATGACCCTGCCACTTTCCAACTTTTCTCGAAGTAATAGAGCATAATTTTGTGAATTTTTAGAGACAGTTTTGTAGAGAAAATCACTGAGATCATTTCTACAGAAAATCCAAACTTTATGTTAAATTATATCGAGAGAAAAGAAGCCGCGAAAAAATCCGCAGTAAGTATGCATCAACCTAATAGATTTCTGCGTTACAATGCCAAGCTTTTCTTAGAGCTCGTCTAACAAAATTCATCCTCGATCTCATCAACAGCAGATCAGCGGTATCTCCATCATAAAAAAGAAGCTAAGATTCCATCATTCAGGCATTGTCAACAGCTGGCCGAATTCATAATTCCCATGTGGATGCTACGGGAAAGCCCCCACGTGCATGTCTTGAGCCGTGCATGTCTTCAATTGCTATATCTTTTTCCTGATGTATAATCTCGAAATTAGAGATGACCTAGTCAGTACCAGAGTGATCCTTATTTTCGTTCACTCTTCAGGGTTAATTGGACTTTTTGGGCTCAAGCAGTCCACTCATATGATGGCGATTCTCTAAGCTAACAAAACTGCAGCTCAAGAGGTGAATGTTGCTCCCCGGGAACAGATACAAAAATGGGTGCCTGAATCGAATGCTCAGTTGATTGACCTCCTTGGTAGGAGTGTTCTGGTCAAGATCGCTAATGTTTTTAGATCATAGAGTTTTACTGGTTTTCCTTTCATCTTCGTCAACTTCAATTCCTGTTCTTAGGTTTTCAAGTCGTTTGTGTTGGGTGTAATAATTGGCACTTTTCCGCTACGATGAATCGAAGGAGGTCATATTACCCATATTCTGCCTGCGGTTCCTATCATATTATGAAACCTAGTTGCCACAAGAATTGCCCTTGCAACGGCGAACCATTAGGGCTTGGCCAATATGCGTTTCTATGTGATCTTTCCATGCTGGAATTCCCTCCATTCTATGCTCCCCATGCCATCTTAGGAAGACGGGCAGTAGGAACGGTTTGTGTAGTCGATCAGCCGTACGCGGGTGACGCGGACCATTTGCCTCGTTATAAAAGTTCTAGCATTCTTCATAAACCTCAATCGCTATGCGATTATTACTTTGGCATAACCTACTGTTATTACTTTTTTTCCTGTATTTCTTACTTGCTGCTGCATTTTGCCACATTCTTTCGCGCGCGGCGTCTCTCTCGCCGCGATGCCGCGGCAATTTCGTTCCTACTGCACCACACCCAGTAAAAGGCCGCCAACACTCGAGTATTAGAGTCCACTAGCCATGGCGATCACAGGGCTCCCTAAAAACTGCAACCTGTAACATGAGAGTCACCCTGAACAGCGGTCTAGTGTTCTAAGCTACAGTTGCAAGCGATTTGATCCGCCTCTGACCCTGCCCAGAATAGATTCCTACAGCAAGGATGTGGTGCAGGGGGGATCTATTCTGGGCAGAGTCAGAGGCGGATCATGTCACTTGTAGCTGCAGCTTCGAACTCTAGATCCAACCGCTGTTCGACATGACTATCATGTTACAAGTAGCAGTTTTTGGGGAACCCTGTGTTCGCCATGGATAGTGGACTCTGATCATCGAGTGTGGGCCTTTTACTCATTGTTTGTTGTCTCTATAGCCTATTCAAGAGCTTATTTCAATTTTTTTTCCCGTTCAGTAAAATGAAAAGCTTTGCAGAATTGGTTGCAACAATGTAGTATCGCTTTTTGTGATTGTTTAGCTGAAAAACCGAGAAGGTGAGAGCCCTTGGAATGGAGCTCTTGTAAATTCTTTAGATATCACACGGAGGTATGAGTAGATAGAAATCGTAGTACAAGGGAACACCGTAGATGAGGCAGTTGCCAGGGGGATCGTGGTCACTTTCGGCTATATGGAAAGTCACTAAAACAAATTCTTACGAAAGGCTTGTAGAAGAACTTAGCCTCATCCCGATTACCAGCTGCCTTCTAGAAGTCATTCCACGACCAATGCTCCACTCCATTTTTCTAAGAATTGTGAAAAAGTTGAGTGTATGACGCATCCCAAACGAGCTACATAGGAGCATAGGGGTTTTACCATTGTCATTATTAGATATTGATTGATTGATTGATTGATTGAGTAACAGGCATGAATCTCACTTTTTCAACAATTTTCCATGTGTCTGTTAAACAATCCTCATATCAGAAGTCATATGAACGATTGACAGATGCTGCTGCCTTTGTTGACAACAGTTTCATTGCAATTTGTTATCAGGCAAAGCCTCCTTCAACTGGTCCCCTACATGACTTCAAAATCGATTCGAAACTACTCTAAATGCATTTACTTACTCGAATTTGACTCTCGACTATATGACATGCCTTTCTTCTGAGTTATATGTCTGGTTCCAACATGGAACTATGTAGGTGATAATGAGAGGATGCATAAATTACCCGGTTACCATGTGATTCCCCAGAGCTGAAGTCTGATTATCATATAGTCCATAATCTTCTCGTTTCTTTTTGGTAGGCCTAATCCTGATCTTTTCCCCGATTCCTTGCCCTTGTGGTTGATTGTCTGGTAAATCGCGAAATATCCGTTCGAAAACATTCAAGGGTGGAATCGCTAAACTGAAAGTTTCTATTTTTAGATGAGCTATGTCACCCGCTTATTTCCGCCCTATTACAAATATGCCGTATTCGTGTTCGTCGGGTTTCAATTCCTCTACTGCGCGTTCGTTCTCGCCATCAGGTACTGTTCAAAATTTTGATGCATTTGATTAGTAGTGATGTTGATGTATTCAGACTTTTCAACATAAAATAATGTTTACCATATTTATGTCGTTGGGTTTCTGATTGGAAGTCGAACGCGTGAGCACATCCCTCAGACGAGATTTATTAACGTCCCAAGATCTTTATCCTTCCTGTTGTTGAGTAGGACAGAAGTGGTTAGCGGCAAATGGCGCGCTTCACACAAATGACCCCAAAAATTGAATCCCGAAATGCTAGACCAATCCAATCCACTCTTCCATCCTTCCGTGTTAGGTCAACTGCTACCAGACTTGTCAGGGAGGATAAAAACTCTGACCTGTACATCAGCTAGAAGTCATTTTATAGGCCTCGTATGCTTTCAATGCGCTACCCAAATGAATTGAGGTCGAACCGTCAAAGGGATGTGCCCACGCAGTCGACTTCCACACAGAATCGTAGTGACGTATTGAATGCTATTGGGCCCATCTGATGACTTGCGTGGCTAGCCAATGTACAAGTCAGTGCTTTTATCCTCTCAGACGAGTCTGCTACCAACTGACCAAAACCCAAAAGCATCATATACAGTAGCGCTCAAAAGTCATCGGTGAAATGGTTCTTCAGCCGTACTTTTCAGTCATAACTCCTTTCTTACTGGATCTAATCGTGCGAAATTTCTATATATGGAGCGTGGGTGTATTGTGAATATTTACCACTATTCACGCGCAATCTGATCATGTTCCAAATATTCCAAAGAGCGTGAACTCAAAATCGACTGAAAATACAGATGGTGGCCCTTCTAGAATCTCTTTCCTTTTTGTCGTGTCTAAAGTGTACGAGCGGTAATGCCGAACACAATAGATGAGAAAAACACACATAAGGTTCGAATAAGTGCAGACGTCAATAACTTTAGCTTTAGCAAAATCTGCTACCGGAACAAACCCCTTGCTCTATCTGTGGATATTGCAGCTTCACAGTCAAATAGTGTTGGATAGGATAGAACATGCTCTTGTTAATCATATCCAAATTTCGTGCGATTTGGTCCACTAAGACAAAAGTTACGTACGAAAAAGCGTCAGAGCATTTCACCGAAGACTTTCGAGCGCTACTGTATATACATATATATATACCACTTTCTTGTTGTTTTCGTAATGTAACGAACGGTTTCAGTGAGGCATACTACAAATCTGCGGCTTTGATCCTACCTATTGCCTATCGAATGTTCGACGATACTGTGAAGAAAAATGTGCCCGGATTCGATTGGTCACCCGAAGAGCAACATCAACTAGAAATGGTCGGTGAGCTGTTTCGAGATGTTTCAGCTGCCTTATCGTGCACCCGAAATTGAGTGGCACCCGAAATTTTCGGCGGCTTTTATCGGAACTGTGTCATGAACATTTCAATGATAACATCGTTAAGGGAGTAGCCCAATCTATTCTGTGAGATTATTCAGACGGAGGGAAGGGTTTTAAAATACAATAGATAACTGGAAAAAGTTTATTTTTAAAGAAAGCTCCTTTCGATAATTATGCTCCTTCCGATGTTTTCAGTACAAGTACAAGATGCTTGTTTTGTGGGTCGTATCAACTGTTGGCGTTTTGCTTTGTATGCTTATCGTCATTCCACAATTCTTCGATTTCAATGATAAACGTGGAAATCCAAGCCATCTGGTGAGTTTTGTTCTTTTTTACATCGACTTTTGAAATAGATCAGCAGAAGTGCTGCTTCGATTGTAACGGTGACCGTGTTCTTATTAGATTGGGAAGCTCGTGGCAAAGTGTAGTTTACTGACCCCACATTGTTAGCGGTACCGAATTCCACCGCCATCGACGAGATCCTGAACCTCTACATTCGTTTTCTGGTAGCGACTCAGTTGTGAAGATATGACCATGCGTTCAGTTTACCTTTGAAGTGTGAATTATTCGTTTTTTACACTTCTTAAGGGTAGAAAGGAACAGAAATTAAGGAATTACCTCTTCAGTTTTGAGTTGATCTCACGCTGTAATTGAGAAATCGTCTCTGCCTTAGCCCACTCTAGGATACTCCAAAATACTTCGAAATTTTCGTGGTGATAGCACTTCAGCAATCAGTGGCGTTTTTGCACGATTTTTTGCAAGCCACAATTTTTTTGCGCTCAATCGGGAAATTGAAGGTGAAGGTGAGATTACCCATTAAAAATGTGCAGGTGGAAATTACATGCTTCATAGGTTCCATAGGTAATAGGAAGGCTGTTACATTTGAAGGGGATAGATCCCAGATGAGATCTTTTTGTAATATATGTGAATTTGTATTTGATGGTAAAACCTCGCGTGGATGGCTAGTTTGGCAGATAACTTAATGTTCCCGAAATAACCCACAGCCCGAAAAATTCGGGACAGCAGAGATCTGGAAACCAGGTCGATTGTGTTATGCTATAATAGCCATTAGAATATCTGTTTCAATCCGATAGCTGGGTAAGCTGATGGGGAGAACTGTTTTTTTTTTTATAGAAGTTAAACACAAAACTTTTAAGAGTTGTACTGAAGAGAACACCGAAATAATTTTAGTTTTGTGGGCAAATTTGGTATAAGCCTTGCATTCCGCTCTCACTTAGTGTCACAGAAACGTCCAGATCCTCTCCGTTTAGACTACATGGATTCGCAGGGGGTGAGGAAGTGCTCTTCGTCGGGCAATTTGCAGGAGTTGTCCGCTTTGTAACAATAATCCATTGAATCTTAATCGCGTAGAGAACGCTTCCCATCGTTCCTTCACTTCCTTGAAAGATTTCACAAGTTTCCAAAAAACTTTTTTTTTCGCTCCCTATCAATGTACCATCCATTTCTAGCTTGAGGCCGAAAACTGTAAACTAAGTGTGCATATGGTCATCCTACTGGCTATGTGAGATCCCATTCCAAATCACTATTTCAGTGTCTGGTTCATAAACGACTGGCGTGGTTGCTTTTCTTCGTGATGGCAGTATTCGTGACGATCATGTGTCTAGCAGTGTTGTGGGCATGGTATGGTGGCGGAGCAGCGTCGAGATCATTCCACGAACATTTTGCAGCTGCTGAAAAGGAGGAAGTCTTCCTGACGGAACTTGAAGAAAGCTTCGACTGCACAAATGATGATGACAAGGAGGTGGCTGATGAGCATGTGAGCGTGGCGTGATCTCTTCTTTAATACTGTGTGATTTATGTTCACCCTATGCGTGACCACTTTCTGAGTTCTAAACCTTTACTTCTCGAAAAAAGCATGCTGAGACTCCTAGATCATTCCCCTTCCTTCCACAATCTCTAAAATAGGTCTTTATTGAACTAAAGGTGATGTAGATGGGATAGGATGGTTCCTGAATCAGTAAAATTCACTTATAGCACTTGCCTTCCCTTTTTATCATCAACTCGCTTTAGTGGGCAACAACTTTCTGCTTCGTCCCTGTCCTGAAGCAGCGTAATCCAGTGGATACAGTCATGCTGAACATAAATTGTTTCGTTCTACTAGTTTCCACATAAATAGCCTTAGGAGGAGGGAAGTGGAGTAGTGGCAAGTGGCATACGATTACACACGTATGGCTCGCATTTCGAATCCAACAAAACCCACTCAGACCAACCAAGCATTCCAGCCCTTTGGTCAATTGGTAACTGACTTATCCGGAAGTATAAACCGTCGCGAATATGGGCTCTCCATCGCAAGTCATTACTAACTTCACATGTTCGCATTCAAAACCCTTCTACGGTTCCAGGTGGGTGTCGACTGCAGGGTAACATCCTGAAAGTAGGGTTGCTCACCTCTGGGGACCTTTCTTTTGATCACTTTATGGGAATACTCAAAAATAGTTAATGTATCTCCTACCGTGTCAGGATATGATTAGTTATGGGACCTTAGGTACTCCACTTGGCAATGCAACCTTCCACTGATCCGTTTTCACAAGTACGTCAGCTGGATGGACATAGAAAGGCAATCGTAGTGATTCACGGAGATTGGGCTAATCTGCTCTCAAGCCAAAGTTCCTCCATGGTTTTTACTCAACTGTGTATGTTAGCTCAATAGGAGTAGCTCAAACTCAAGCTCATCAGGTCACATAACAGCCTCAATTTCCGTGAATGAAATCGGCCGATTTTCCGCTGCATATGAATATCTTCTAAGCTTGATATGAAGCGTACGATTCGAGCATGCCCTGTTCCACCTGCTGATATGCATGTCGCCTTTTCCGGTGCATGACGAATCGTGTTAGTGCTGTGATTTTATTAAAATTATTCAAAAGTCGGTTAATGTGTAATTTTGCATCTGATTGATTCGAGGAAAAACTGTTTTGGTCAGGGTCAAGCATGGTGTCGCGTAAATGGCTCTAACATCAGGACCCGTTGATTCTTTGCCGAAATTTGTTTTCCTCCCAGCCTTTTCACTTCCAGAAACTTTTGAATCGAAGCTCAAGAAGAAAGGGAGTACGTGGAGCAGCTCAGTGCTGAGAGGTGACCTGAGAGTTTCCCTAAAGTCGAATGGGACAAATACGTTGGCACGGTCTACGCGAAACAGGCTTGACTCTGATCGTAGTGGTGGTCCGCATGAACCGTACAAATGATACTGGTCAAGCTTAATACACCATTGATTTTCACTTTTTACAGAGATGCTGGCAAAACGTTGCAATCAGTTTTGTCAACGATTTCTGGCTCGACTTATTACTGTACGTCTACATCGCCGGCAACATACTCGCCTTTCTAGCCATTCCATTCTTCAACAAATGTCAGTTTTGTCACTTTTCGCTGCTTTTCTACTGGGAAAAGAAACTTTTCGTGTAAGGAATTACGTAGTAATTCCTGCGTTCCGTGGAAAACCCAGACTGCAGGGACCACCCTCACTGCAGCTGAGCGCACTGACTCCCAAAACAACAAAACCATATTCTCATGCTTATAATTGCGATATTGTACTGGTTACCTTTGAGAAAGCAAAAATAATTACCATGCCAATGATTTACGTTAGCGAATACTCAACATTATCCATAACAATCTTTGCATCTTTGACCTGAGCTTGGAAATGATTTTAGCCAATGTTTTGAGCTCGATCACGTAGATATAAAATCCAAGATGCGACCCTTTTGTTCCCAATCCATCAAAATGTGTCAGGGCTAGGTTGAAAGGGTGCCCAGGTGTTATTTTGCTTTGACGAACAGGCGAACAGAAAGCAGCTTCTGTAAGTGGCTCGGCTTCTGAGCTCTGTTACCCACGAACAGCGCCTGCGTGCTCCCTTTCCTGCATTGTCGCATTCAATGGCTTTTTCTCCTCCGATATCATCCAAATCCGAAATCCGACATTGGGTTGCTCTTCCACATTATACGACTCCCTTTGTTGCCCTGTTTAGAATCTTTAGAACGCCGTAATGAAAGGGTTCTCCCCTATTGTCCCTACTCGTTGGATGCGGCCTCTACTACAATGAGAAACGGTCTTTCCAATCAATCAGGTAGTACAACAGCATTTCCATAGAAACCATTTTCTGTAAGGAGAAAGGCTTACCTCTACGAACAAACCTGATCCTTTCCCTTGAACAAGACCCCCACATGGAAACATGTAAAAACCTTGGACGACAAAGGCCCGACAGTAAGGATTCCGCTGCTGTGATGCTTCGCGCATTTAGTTCTCCGACTAGTCGCTTCTATGGCGATAGTGAAACTACTTCAGCTAGTCAGAAGAATCTTACTTGTGGTCCTAGAAGGTCATTTTCAGGCGGATTGTCCGATTACACATAGGCTTACGATTGCTCTGTTTTGATATCAACATAACCCCCTATTTTCAGTGTTAATCAAATCCGACGATGACTACGCCGATGATAAGCTGATTGACGCTTAATGTATGGACGTGGTCTGTACTGTTACCGTCAATAATGAGAGATCTAGAGCTTATTTATGAAAAACTATTTCATATAGTTACGCGAGCATCATACCTTCACCTTTTTGGCATCTCATGTCCATTCCTTGTACACTATTCTGTAAACCATTCCTTTGCACTGTGCACAAACAGTTGTTATGGGTGCGACATGTCGATCCCTAGGCAGGATTTACACCCTCTGGCGTCTCTGACGGATATCCTGGCCGTGTAGTAATGTAGATTTGTAAGATGGGAGGCTTGAGGCACTGCGAAACCGAAAGGATTATCAGTTTTAGAAGAGATACAGTTGAGGTAGAGTTTCCCGTATTTTACCTATCCTAATTCCTTCTAGACCTGGAGTTCGACGGGGTAATAGCTTTCATTTGTTGTGTTATCATTCGTCTATCACCTCCCCTTCAAACAGTGGGACACCGTTTGGCGGTCTCACAAATCCCTGCAGGTGGGGGGGGGGGGGGGATAGGATGCCCCTATACTTGGAAACTTGAGTGTTCATGTTTAATTTCACTGGCTCCCTTCCTCTGGTGGTACTTCTCGGGAGTCTAGATGATTCCCACTCCCTTTCATAGAATCCCGTGCACCTGGTTTTATCACGGGGTTTGGTAAGTTTCTATTGGTGAACTGATTTTTGATTTGGGTCTTTGGGAACTCAACCAGAATTTCATGGGTGGGGCTGGGTGTTATTGAAAACCTGCTTACACGATGTTTTTAATAAGGAGATGTCCCACTCATAACAATCTAACACCTACGTTCAGTGTTAGGAATCCATAAATCGCAGCTCAGACAGCTCATTGTGATGTTCGCTCTCATATGGGTCTCGCGCACTCCTTATTCGGCATATTTGCTCATTTTCCATGTCAGTATATAAGCGATTGCTCAATTCGTTACAGTTTAGATTCGTGCTTCCATTTTGTCTTTGCTGGTTTTTTTTTGTTGTCAAATTGATTGTCATCGATTAGGTCTCGATTGTATTCTCTTATTTTATCGACTTAAGATCGATTTATTTACTTTAGATTATATGACACCTCGTGTATAAACGTTCTTTGTCGACGATCTGTTCAAGTAAACAGTCATTATTACGTTCAAATGAGAAGAACTACGGTACAGCGGGATTCTGAAGAGCGCCTTATTGACAAAACAATTTTCTTCCCGAGAAGGAGTTTTAGAACTCGAGAAAAGCATCTTATCTTCAGTTCATCCATCTTTGCTATGAATTTTGACAAATGATAGTAACAGAGCTTCAAAAAATACTATTATTAACGAGTACGGCGCTAAAAAAATCCGAATTCTACAAAATCATAGTAAAACATTTGCATTAAGCGCCTCATAACGTAACCGTCTGACAGGAGTTGTTGTTGGGCAGTTTTCCGAGCCGATGATTTCACAGTAGAATGTCTTGTTGTTCCTTCTGCAAAGGTAAGTAGCGATATCAAAAAAAAATATTGAGGAAAATGCCATGTGAAGATCCTGGGACGATGGGCCGAGTTACACATACTATTTCCATGTAACATTGATGGAAAGGGGCTCAGTTGGAAACGAAAGGCCTCCAATACGGTATGTGATCTTCTGAAGAGTGAAAAGGCAAACAGTGGGGACACCCTTATGATTCCAATTTGGCAAGGGAAATGGCCCCGAAAAAGATCAGCTACTAAGTGATATGCAAGCCGAATGGTAACTGGAGTGGTCTTGGGCACTATGAAAGAGGTATCCATGTAAAGAAAGTAGGCTCTCAGAACCTCCAATATGGTGAGGCAGAACAGATTGGAGGGGCTTCCCCATCCAAATCCTCTAGATCATCGCGCTTGTAATATATAGCAACATATCCTATCGGTAGCTAACAAGATCCATAATGCAGTTCACATTCGCTATGAGCTCTCTGATGTTTCTGTTCAAGTGACATCTTCTCCAACCATATTTGCCCAACCTCTCATAACTTCCTCTACTCCCTTTTAACAGGGAGAAAAGCGGTGGGCGAATATTATGAGTCACAAATGAAGTGTGGACCATAGTCTTCAGTAGTTCGCCAGCCTCGAGTATGTAGTGGAAACCACTTACTCATCATTTCGCTGTATATCGTTTCCAGATGTTTCTTTGGTACATGCGCACTTTCGAATACACTGTAGAAATCTTCGGCAATTAAACGGGTACTGTTTGGTCCCGTGTGATAGTTCAAAATAATGTATTCGTTTCTGTGTTCCTTGAATTCGCAATACCTGTAATAGTGAACCTCATAAATCCGATACAACTCAAGAAAGTTGTAGAAAGGGGCAATATCTCTCCATTTCAGCCTTTTTCGCTTTATCATTTCAGCTTAAATAAGGAGCAATGAATAGGAGCGCTTCCGAGAGTATAATCTGAATAACTAGATTCAATATGAGAAAAAAGCTAAAGGGATAAGGGGGACAATGGGAATCAGAAGACAAAACAACACTTCTTCCGCTGTGTGAAAAGGAACTGAAACCGCTGATGCTATAGCCCACTTGCAGTCTGTACCCCATAACTCTTACACCATCCTGTTAGGATCCGAAGGATTTCCACCATGAAGTGACTAGTTATGACTTCAAGATTCTATATTGGCCTCACCATGTTTGGGGTGCAAAGTGTCGAATGTAGTAGTGATCCATGCGCGCCATTTCAGGATCATCTCCAGTCTCGGTGCTATTATTGTAGAACTCCATAAAAACTTCGTGAAGAACGTCGACAAAACAACGCATGTCGTTCCGACATCCGAAACATCGCTCATCCTCTGTGTAGTAGGTTAGTTCGCTGGAATACTCACCCATAATTTCAAAAGTCTGATTGCTGGATACACAGAACCCTACTGAAAATGTTGAAATGATAGGGGGTATCTATTTCGAAATTGACAATTTTTCTAGATTTCCGAGACATTTTTTAGCATTTAGCATATCAAAAGTCGTATGTCGTTGCACGAATGAAGTTAGCCATGCTCTCAAATGGGTTTTTAACAAAGTGAATGACATAGAATGGGTGAAGTAACTTACTAGTGGTAGGTTCAGTTCATGCCTCAATTTTAAAACTCCTCCTACTCGTGCACACCCCTTCCCGCATCTAAAAATAACTTTAAGAAACAGAGTTTGGAGTGTTCACTCCGACCAGCTCCTCTTATTTGTTTGATGCGCTGCCGATTTTGATATAGAGGCAAGACAACTTTTGAACGACAACAAATCTAGCATGAATACCGCTTATCCAATGAACTATAGGTGTGTAAGAAATCGAATTTTCCTTTCCTTTACGTGTATGGCCTGCACAATGACTTGCGGTGGACAGCCGAGTCTAAGTCACTGCTTTTTGCTCCCGAGCGTTTACGGTATCAATCAAGCGCCGGAGAAAATGAAGGCTCTGTTAGCCTGTGGGGTGTCGATGATGGTGCATCACTTAGCAATTCAACACGTTCAATTTCCGCAGATGATGTCTAATATGAAACAATATCACATCTAGTTCGAATTAATTAGGCTAGCCATTTTTACTGCATTATGCACATTACTATCAGATGACATACCAAGTAAATACTAGGGTAAGTTCAGATCACTAAACCTTTCATAACATTTGAAAAAAAACTTTGCAGCCGTGCAAGCAATGTGCTGACTTCACTTTGGTTGAATTTCAATCCAGTAATGTACTTAATCTAAGTAGCACGTAACTTAGGGAAGCTCCATAGGGCGCACAACAACCGAGCTACACTCATTTCAGGTAGTCCCAGAAGGCCAATGAGCTAGCCTCAGGTCTCTTTTGAGATAATGTAGTAGCAGGAACCCTCTCGCCCGCTAGGCCTTCAAGGGATCATTGAATCATCCTGCCTCACCTGGTCTACTATCTGTTAAGCTATATATTATACATACACCCAGGGGGACGAACATAGAAGTTTACCCATGAATTTTCTCTTCCACCTCGCCGAGCACGCATTATTTACTTGAAACACCCGTCACCTGCATTTGAAAGAGTCAGTAAGGGATAGAAGGTCTTTTGGGGACTTTTAACTTACTTCATGCATTTATCGACGTATCCACTGAGAAATCGATCGATTGGATGGCGAACGACTGTGAACAGTGTCAAATTGGCATCAATTGTGTCCCTAACGCTACTTAAACTATTCCGTATAAACGTTCGATCACACAACCTGAAACGAAAATTTTGCTGCTCTTTTCTAATTGATTACCTTTTCCCCTCACATTTGATGTGTGTCAACGAGAATCAAAAGCAGGATATGCTACTAAAAAAATTTGTTCTCAGGAGATCCTTAGTTCCAGAGAGGATCAGGACTCCTACAACTCAAAAAAAATCACTAAAAAAGGTTTTCAGTAGGAGGCAAGAATTGTGAAGTGGGTAAGTGAATAAGTTTGCGTGTGTGCTGTGAGATATACGGATCATTGTCAAAAAACCTAGTTCTGTATTTATAATAGCGTAGATATTGAAACTAGGC
The DNA here is from genome assembly GCA_000469685.2 of Haemonchus contortus. Taxonomy (NCBI): domain Eukaryota; kingdom Metazoa; phylum Nematoda; class Chromadorea; order Rhabditida; family Trichostrongylidae; genus Haemonchus; species Haemonchus contortus. The sequence goes on along the minus strand of LS997563.1, from coordinate 33,586,183 downwards.
TCTTCTTGGCAGTGTGTACGATGGACAATTCTAGGACAAAATCATGGCTGGAATTGACATGGGAATCATGGATGTGGAGATTCCACCGCTAGGCGGGGCAAAGAATCCTCGTTAGGCTTGATGTGAAGGTACTACGCATGATTGTTCGAGAGTTTAACTCGAAAAGCTTCAAAAAGGAATAGCATACAGGAAAAGATGACAATGGACCTGCTTGAAGAGAATTTATGACGAAAACCGGCTAGGGAGGTAATTATTTTTGCAGTGGTTCGTCCAGTATGTGGTTAAGTCAAAAGTTTGTGGAAAAATTACTGGCTTCACAAAGGGCGCTTCTGTCATGTGCGTGGGTGTCGTTGGATCAAACACAAGAAGTTTCTGATTGTGAAAGTGGTTTTTGTCCCTGAGATAGGTCCCACTCCTTTCTATGCCACAGTGCAGAATAAAGCAGCACAAAACAAGAAAAAACCATTAATGTACAATGAATCTCTCACCAATCATTCCAGAATTCCGTACTGATCGAACGATTTTCCGCGATAAATTGTGTGGTATTCGTTAAGTAGCAGAATATTGAACGACGAATTGTTAGCATATTTTTCTCGATTTCACATGTTGCTAGGTTATATGGTGGAGATACCTGAAAATGGTTTTTTCAGGTCTGAATGCTGTTGATTTATTGTGTTTTTCAAGAAGCAGTAGGTAAACAGGCCACTTTGCACACCAGTAACTTTATCCTCTCTTTTTTCCTGATTTCACTTTGTACAGTGGCTGCGAGTGGTTTATTGCCACTATAATAAGGCGTACTCAGTGGAGTGTGTAGATAAATAAATAAATAAATAAATAAATAAATAAATAAATAGATAATTTCATTTCTCTTGGAGGAGTAACGTGTGCGAATACTTCTACGGATTAAGGACTGTTTTAATAGCCAACTTCGTTTTTGACCCAACTCGATTGACTGACGTTGTTTGTAGACTTAATGCTTTCCCTCAAAATATGCAAACGTGACCTTCCACTGGGCTGTTGACCTAGCTGCAGGTGCATGATGATTTGAAAGCTCTGGTAGACCTGCATACTTCATGCAGCAACCGAGATGAGGTAGAAAGAATAGGTAGCCTCAGCGAGCATCCAAAGCTTGAAATTTCGTGAGAACAAGTACTTAGTCGCAGACGCTTCTCATTTAAAAAAGACGGAAGAAACCTATTGGTAAAGAAACCGTCCGCCTCGAAAAAAGATAAAGGAATTGAACGTACTACGTAAAAATTTTCCATAGGATAGAAGGGTGGAATGATTTCAGATACATCAGCCTCTTCTTCAACAAGCTGCTCGATTTCATTGTAGTACGGTACCAACTCTGGATCTAAAAAAGAAGCTGAGTTCCAGTTTGGTAATAGGTAAAAGTGAAATGTTCGATATAATCGTGTGGGGACCGCCTCATTGCGTTAGGGTCGATAATGTGGCTTGATTTTCTATAATCCTCAAAGTTCCGACTGCATGGTCGCGTGGTCGAATCCGTCTACTATTCGAAACGTCTCGCACTGTAGCTAAGATAGCTGGGAGACAGAAATTAGTGAAACTACCACATTTTTTTGTACTCATGCTTAGCTCCAAGAATAAAAAATAGAAGTTCGCATAAGAGAAAATTATAACTTTACATTGGGGAGCCTGCACCACAACGGAAGACATAGTAAACGAATCGATGGCGGTTTCCTTCCAAATATAAGTAGCAAATATGAGGATGAAAAGAATCAGTGGAAAAAGTAGATATTTGTCGGTGATCCTTGTTAATAGCATAGGAGATTGAAGAAGGTTGAAAACAGCCTGTATTTACCCACGGAACGGGACCATTCGATTCGCCGTACATCCAGGTTATTGAAGATGCTATCTCAGCATTTATGTGTTGTAGACAACAACAGTGCGCGAACCGACCTGTGAATAGTTCCCCACGAGATATATCTATGAATGTTGGTTTACAGAACGTTTGAGCCCTGAACAACGTTCCTCGGGGAACGCCTACTTTATCCCACAGGAAAATGCATACCCTTTTTGCCTACGTACTGCCTATCAGAGCAGTGCTCTTTCTTTGTATTTCACCTTTTATTTGTTCGGCTAATAGTGATAGAAAAAATAATAATATGATTTTTATTATTCTAATCATAATAATGATGACAACCATAGTATAATACTAATGATAATGGTAAGCAGTCAAGTGTTCCTCAACTTTTAAAAATACCCGAATTTTGATTTGAAGGAAATTCATTGAACTTGATCTAATTGCTTGATCTTGATGTAGTTCAGCAAACCTCTATCATTGTTCAGGAAAAACACACCAACAGTTTTGAGGGGTACTTTATCATTCTAGTTTTGATTGTGTCTACTTCATTTTTGCCTCAATTGGAAGAGGGCATTTCTTTCCAATTTCCTTGTGAAGATGCCAGTTCAGGAAGCATAAATACGGATGCCTTCGCGATTCTTTTTGAATAATCACCCAGATGAGCTAGTTCCGTCTGAGAAACATGAGATATTCCGCCTAAAGCTTCCAAAGCACGGTTATTTTACCAGATGTCACAGTAAAAGTTAACTCGTGAGTAAAAGCATAAAAAGTAGAAGATCGTACGCTAGGAGCAGGTAAGATTTATGAAGGGTAAATGATGTTTATTGAAGATACACACCCCCCCCCCCCCCCCCTCTCGCAGACCCATTGGTCAGGCAAAATTCTCACCCGATTGTCATTAAACGAATTGCAGGTAACAACACTTTTGATCCGAGCCCAGTTCATACTCCTGCTTCGAAGGATCATAGAAGGTTAGTTTGTGAGAGCAACACCAAGCTTCAGACTCTGACTCTCGGGCTTATTGCCATCAGATTCAGTTGGTTTTCAGCGATGCAATAGAATCTGTGGTTATGTGTGAGCGCGTTTTCTCATAAAATGGATAAGGTTTAAGCCGCTTTCTGAGAAAGCCATGGGAAAACCTCTCAGAAGGTCTCAAAAGTATGCAGAATCCCAACATTATATCAATCTCAAGCTCTGCACTTGGCCACGCCCATCAGCCCATCACGGAAGGTTGTTCACACCGCTGTTGCCAGGAGGTATTCATTCAACTGTATTGTGCTGAGGCGATGGAGATTCAGTTCGCTCGGTCATTAATCTTTTTCGAAAACCGATTTCAACTGTCGAAATACTATGTTCACGATAAGGCGAGGAAGCGGCATGAGTAGAGAGGCCGCAGACATCATAAAAACACTGCGAAAAAACTTCATTTTCGATCTGGATATTACAGTTATGACTAGCAACCCGTGTTACCGTTTTGGGCCACAAGGCAGTCCTAGGGATGGTCTCAGATCCCATTCCCATTCTGAACCGTGCTTTCAAGATCCACAAATACACAGTACGACACTACCAGCAGATCCTAACCTTAATAAATCCTAGTGGGCCAAGTCTTTAGAGGTACTATTTCTACCTGAGGAGAAAAATATCGCAAAATGACTGCATATTAAAGTTTTGGTTTGGGGACAAAGCCTGCTCGGTACCTGCATGAGCCAATCAGGCGAATCTGAAGTCGGTCATATGGTACCAGACTCGCATGGATGGATAAAAGCACTGAAATATGTACTAGTTAAACGGTGCAAGTCGTTGTGTAGGTCACATAACTAGTCAAGAAATTCGAAACGTTCCCAGTTTGAAACGCCCCGACGGTCTGAGTGGAACTCGAATGCATTGGCGCATCCTGAAATGGATTTTTCGAACGCCTCATGAGACTTGCGACTTTTTCTTCTTATACCTATAGCCGTTTGAATGTTGCAAAGGTTCTTAATGAAAGAAAGATTGCATTCAGGTTCATACTTGAGTAGAGCAAAAAATTAAATTAATGCAGTCTTGAAGTAATGGATTGAAAATACACCCAAAGTGTTTCAAAGTATTTGTCTGAATACTCGCCTAACATATACTACAAGTTTGAGGATATGTATGTGAGTATCGGAAAACATGTTGAGTAGCATACTTTTTTTCGAAAACGTTTATTCTGGTTAAGAATGGGTAGGAAGATGAAATGGAAACAATGATTCTGAGTAGAGTATAGGTTGATATCGGTAAAAAAACATGGACAAATCAGGAAATAGAAAACATGATTCTTGACTACTCATATTTTTTCTCCTCTCCACTGCTTTATGAACCTTTTCTTTGTGTCTTCTGGAGCACCCTCGATCGCAGAAGATATCATCTAAATCCCCTTCTTTCATCCATGCCACAGTTATTCGAGACCTCTTAGTCTGATTCAGGCTGCGGTCAAGTGTTAGATGTTTTCCTAGGTATCGAAGTTCTACACTCTTTCGATGACTTTCCAACTGCCCCTACTATAGATTATGAGCATTACTTTGAGCTGTAGGAGGTGGTCTTTTTTACAGCCGGGTCCTGTTCCTTGCCAGCACGCCTTGCCAATTCTGCCGATTGTATTGCGGATCGTCCCTTTCCACTATATTTCTTTTTCTCTTAAAGCAGCGTCATCAACGCGAGAGGTGACCTTCAATCTCTAATAGTTCTGACTCCCACTGTAAGCGAAAAAGGGACGGGATTAGAGCTGATCATCGTTATACCCCAAACGCGACGTCAATGCTTTTTTCGCAGGAGACGATCGGAAGCCTACTCCAGATCTAGGAAGACTGGGGAGCAGGATAGGTCTACGCTTTCCTCTACACTTCCCATCACCTGTACAACTTGGACAAGTTCGCTTCGACTGCACCACACCCTGTCGAAGCCTACTGCTTTCCCATTCTTCATTGTCCCTTTTGCTCGACGCATTTGATCATCTGTCTATCCTGCCATGGGACCACCGTTTGCTTCGACTAATGAGCTTTCTTTGCCAAAACACACTTTGTTCAGAAGTCTGTCAAAATATTCTTACCACCTCGACCTCGACAAACGTGCTTGGGATGGCATAATTGCAGTTGTTCCAGACTTTGAGTAGCCCAGTATCCGGCATTTGCTAACCGGTAGACGAATTCCCTCTTTTTACCACCGAACTTCTCGTACAAAACATTCACTTTCGTGTTATTCGTCTTCGCTACGCCAGCTTCTTCAACCTCTTTTAACTTCTATAGACAGCGAGGAGTTCGTTTTTCACCTACTTATGTACTCGACTTTCTTCTGCGTCACATTTCGGTAGAGCTCTAGCTACAGAACCACGCTTCCTTGTCTCATCAGTATTCATTTCTTCATTCTTCACCAGAACTCCTCCTGCACGCCTTAGAATAACTTTCGCAATGCACGATGTCTGCTGTATCGGTACTTCACGGTCTTGGAAACCAGATTCTAGTATTCTCCTTTTGAGGTGTTCTTTTTCGGCAGGATACGGCTTCTAACACCGGATCCTCACCTTCATTCTTGTCCCTGATTTCCTCAAAAAGTCTTTGGTTATAGCTGCTTAGAAGGACCTCTGCTGCAGAGTCAGTTCTTCGCTTGGCAGTTCCCTTTATGCCTTCCAGAACTTTGAAGGACGGCCCCTTCACGAATGATCAGTCAATCCCCGTTTGTCTTTCTCAGCTGCGGTGGATGGAATTCGGCCAGAACACTCTCTACTTCTATCTCTATCCTTTCAGATATCTGTAGGTTATACTTGAACTAATTGGAGTCTGAAATGGTGCTCGATATGGATGAATCTCAAATACTTTTTGGCTTCCAGGTCCTGACGAAGGCGAGAACGCTGAAACGTTGACTGAGTAAAGAGTTGTACCATCTTGGCCGAGGCTATACCAACACCTTCACTCTCTACTTCTACATTTTTGATCAATATTTCTCTCTCAGTGGATCAATTATGGTCCCCTTTGTCAACTCCCAACATGACCGTTTAGAGATAGTGGTGAAATAATTTCTTTTCTGCATTGACCATATTGACCATGCCATACCATATTGACCATATCTTTGATTCATCCAAAATAGTCCTGTTTTGAACTGAATCTTCCGTCTGTGGTCGTTGCATCTATATAGCCCTTCCGCCCTTTTTTCACGAAAGTAGGAGTGGGGGTTCCCGTGCCATTTCCGGGTGACGTCCCAACTTTTTAAATGTCAACTTTTGAGACTCCAGGCATGTTTGTTGTGGCTGGATCTTGGTGATTGGCTTTATCCAGCACCCAGACCTCTTTACTTCGGACTGGCGCTGGGTCGACTCTGTAACACCATTTTTGTTACTGTCGTGCATGGCTACTACCTCTGCAGGTGTCGAACTTATTTACTTATTTAATCACTTAAGTACTAGTTAGATAACATGAACATAGAAGTTGCAAAAGCAAAACCATGATACAACATGGTAGTATTTAGGAAAAAACAAATTACTAGACCACCTAGTTCCATGGTTAATAATTATTTCACCTCCTAATAAACTTCACAATTTAAACAAAACATTACTCCAACAAAATAACAAGTAGCAACATCGCTTACTCGAATTTTAAACAATTCAAGTGAGGTTCAAGTCCTTTTACAAGTTCCTTCGGCATTATTCTTCCCGATTAGCTCTATCCATCTTCTCCATTATCCTTCTCCATCTCGTCATGATCGTAATCCATGCGCGACTGCTTGCTACTAGACGGCTCCAAAAACATTACACCACGCTTCCTCCCCTCAAAAAATTTTACAAGTAATCTATACCATATGTATATAATTAGAATATCTATATCTAAACTAACGTTATTGCTATTATTATCGACATCTTCATTAGTCCTTCTCATTCCTATTATTCCCTCTAGGGTCTTTGAACTCCAAACTGTAACCTCGAACAATGATTATTCCCCTTTCGTCAGCATACTCCTGATAGGAGTGCTTTGCCAATTTTCATAATTCCATCATAATTGTATTGCCAGTTCAGTGGATTTGAGGTTCTGAACTAGTTTTCTTCAAAAACATTCAATTCTATATTATAGTACCAGTCGGGCCGCCCTGCTAACGCTGGGCTTCCCTCCTTCTTATTGTGACGCCCGGCTTCGCCGGGCGCTCTTCCTTCCTGCAAGAAATTTGCCGTGCGTGAATAACACTTCGGATTCTCCTTTTTCTTTGAAAGCTCTACACCCTCAGTATTAGCTCCGAACTGGGAGCGATTTTTTCTAGATCCACGGAGAAAGGAGCTATGAATTCCTGCCCAAACCCCGCTCATTGTGGGCGAAGCTCAATCCTGCCACCCATTTTTAGTGTTCCCATCCTATTTGGGGTACTCCTACCAAATTTGAACGTCCTAGTTCCGCGGAGACTGTAGCCTGCCGCCTGTACTCCTACCAAATTTGAACGCTCTAGGTCCCAGGTGCCACTTTAAGTTTTTCACACAAACCCTGCCCCTTGTGGGCGGAGTCCGGTCCTGCCACCCACCATAAGTGTTTCCACCCTGTCGCCTGTATTCCTGCCAAATTTGAATGCTCTAGGTCCAAGTTCAAGTTTTTCACACGAACCCCGCCCCTTGTGGGCGGAGTCCGGTCCTGCCACCCACCATTAGTGTTCCCATCCTGCCCCCCTTACACCTAACAAATTTGAACTCTCTAGGTCGACGGGGACAGAAGTTATGACTTTCTGCTCAAACATTAATTCGCGCAAACCCCGCCCCCTGTAAACGGAGTCCGGCCCCACCACCCACCATTGTGTTCCCATCCTGCCCCCCTTACATATACCAAATTTGAACTCTCTAGGTCGACGGGAACCGGAGTTATGAATTTGCGCTCGAACATTTATTTCGCGCAAACCCCGCCCCCTGTAAACGGAGTCCGGCCCCACCACCCACCATTGTGTTCCCATCCTGCCCCCCTTACATATACCAAATTTGAACTCTCTAGGTCGACGGGAACCGGAGTTATGAATTTGCGCTCGAACATTTATTTCGCGCAAACCCCGCCCCCTGTGGGCGGAGTCCGGCCCCACCACCCACTATTAGTGTTCCCATCCTGCCCCCCTTACATCTACCAAATTTGAACTCTCTAGGTCGACGGGAACCGGAGTTATGAATTTCCGGTCAAACACACAACTACACACACACACACACACACACACACAGACAAACCAACAGACACACTTAGCGCGTTATATATAGTAGGATAGAGGACTTCTTTTTTATTTTATTTGTTTTTATCTAATTATTTTTTACTTTATTTTTGTATGTTTAATCTTTATTTTTACTTTTATTTTTTTTTATTTTTCTTTCACATATTAGAAGGCCATACCTCTATAAAAATAGGGATTAGCGCCTAAGGGGTTCATACAAGTCAGAAAGGGCAGAGAGTCGCTTTTCGGCGCCTCCAGCAATGGTCGTCCCTATCGGACAAAAAGGTTTGCCAACCCTTGGCAGCAGCCCTGCCTAACCCGCTCACGAGAGGCTCCTCTGCATGTGGGTCTAGCCTCTCATACGCTTATTGTTAGGTTTTTGATCAAAAAACTCAAAAAAATGTACACCAAATAATTTAAATAAGTATTTCAACAAAACTAGCTTTTAAAAGGTGAGGCAAGGCAGCTTTTATTTTTTTTCAAACATTTTGGAAATGAAAGCGGAGGTTACAAGTGTAATGAACAATGTATTAGGTCGTGAAGAAAGTTCTTACGTTTTTTGACGCCCAATTTTCAAATGCTCACCGCGGTGTTATTTGCTACAAGATTGTTTGCAAGCTTCATATCGTCCTAAAGCGTATTTCTTGCTCTATCCAAATATATAATTGGTTTTGTCCTGGAGTGGTTCCTGGGGTTTTTAGAAAGTCGAAATCAGCATGGACAAACGACAGATTCGCACGATTTATCTTTTCCAATTCAAATTAGGAAGGAGTGCGACGGAAACGGCCCGGGATGTCAAAGATGCCCTTGGTTCAGGTACGACGAATCAACGTAAAGCACAGTGGTGTTTTAAAAATTTTCGTACCGGCAACGAGAGCCTGGAAGATGATGAGGGTAGTGGGCGGTCATCGGCCATTGACAACGAACAATTGAGAACGTTAGTGGAAGAGAATCTACGTACAACGCTGAAGAATATTGGCTCGAGATTGAATGTTTCCAGCAGGACGGTTATCACCCACATGCAGGAGATCGGGAAGTCGGAGAAGCTTGGTAAGTGGGTGCCGCATGAGTTGACTCAACGTCAGAAAGACCGCCGCTTCGAGCTCGCCTCCGCCTTGTTCTGCGTAACAGGAACGATGCATTTTTAGGCCGTATTGTTACGTGTGATGAGAAATGGATTCTGTATGACAACCGGCGACGATCAGACCAGTATCTGAACAAGGGTCAAGCTCCACGACGTTATCCAAAGCCGAAGCAGCATGGAAATGATGTCATGATGCTGTTTGGTGGTCTGATAGCCGGCCTGATACACCACAGCTTCATGGATACGGGTGAAACCGTAACAACGGAAAAGTTATGTCAAGAAATTGACGAAATGCATCGAAAACTCCAGCTCATGAGCCCGGCGCTGGTGAATGGAAGTGTCCAATTCTACTCCACGACAACGCTCGGTCCCACGCCGCACAACTTACCCTGAGGAAATTGATGGAGCTAGGCTATGAAACTCTCCCGTATCCACCATATTTCACAGACCTTGTACCACAGAATACCATTTCTTTAAACATCTCGACGGCTTTCTCAAGGAGAAATGCTTCGAAACCCAACATGATGCTGCCGCGGCATTCGACAATTTCATCGCCTCTAGATCTCCGGACTTTCATGCGAATGGGATGAACAAACTTGTTTCTCGTTGGCAAAGTGTGTCGATAGTAATGGTTGTTATCTCGATTGATGAAGTTTTGTTTTAGCCAAGATATGTACATTTGAAGTTTGGGGCGCAAAAACGCAAGAACTTTCTTCACGACCTAATAGAATACGTAGTATAACTACAGATTATAATTATATTATTTCACATGCAGCTTTTCACATGCAGCTGGACTGAAGATACATGCCTTTAAAGGAATAAACACAACTATCAATAAAACCTAGTGTACTGTCTCAGCTGTAATGAATGTGGAATACAAAATGTTGGCATTACAACTAGAAAATTAAAAGAGAGAGTAGGTGAACACATTACTAAGATTCATACACAAAAGAAACATACCCAGTTGTATAATCATTTCCTCACCTGCAGTAGAGGAATTAGAGTTGCAGCCACAGTTTCAACAGGATGTGATGGGTAATGACAAGTTAACGCTTTTAGAAAAGGAGGTTCTTTGGATCAGATGCTTATGACACCTTTTCCGTTTGCCTCAAATGATAGTATAATATTAAAGGGTATGAGAATATCACATATATAATAAATCCATTTATGAAGAGAAATGCTCCTCCCTTTCATTCTCATTAAAAATAACTAAATGTAGAACTAACAGAAGCGTAAGGAATAAATGCGCAAGGAAGTCAGAAATAGGTTATAATTACGTTCTAAACCATATTATTAACATGAGTAGCTTGAAGGAACCAAAGCAATATTACAAGTTGCTAAAAAGAAGGAGGAAGACGGAAGTGAATAAACTAATTCCACTGAGTACAGGTAGGCTTTTCGAAAGAAATGTATAAAAAAGAAAGATTCTTAGATTATTGCCTTCTGTCGAATTTCTATTCCGATCAGAAAGAAGATAAAAGGTATCAAAAAGGAAATATAATAATATAGTCATTGATTTCAGAGGTAGAATTTTTAAAGATATACCGTTGCAAAAATTTTTTAGTCCCTCCGTTATTACGCAATTAATCCCCACCAAAAAGAGCGCAATGACAAGTTTTATTCCCAATAGTATAGTCTTCAAGTATCCTAATTATAGCTCTACCAAAGTTTATAACTATAATCAAACACTGAAACACCTTGGAAAATGTATTTCAAGTTTCCATAAATATATGGACAAGCATCACGGGCATATTATTACTGGAAATTTGGATATCATAAAAGAAGGGCCAGGAAATATTCTTGATAAAGGAACTAAGTTTGGGATGGATACAGGAGTTGGAAGATTGAAAGCCAAAAATACTTAATTTGACGTGGTTAATAAAGCAGTTATGTTTGTCAAGAAGATATGTATATATATATATATTTATAATCTTAGCAACTTCAAGACCTACTGCATTAGAAGATTTTCAAAAAAATATACCATAAAAGAATAAAGCCGCTCTCAGTTCTAATAACGTAAAGAGTGTAAATAAAAATATATTCCTTACGACCTCTTGAAAAAATACCAAAACGATTCCGAATTCTGCCCCCTTGATAAAGCTGATAATAATTATGGTATTAAATGTAAAAAAATTATATAAGTACGCTTATGAAAGAAATGGGCATCATTTATAATAAGAACATTCGAGAATATAAGTACGTAAGTATTAACAATGCTCAACAGCTAAGTGTTAAAGATAATAAAACCCAATAATTATCACAAACAACACTTTCTGTACTGGTAACAACATTACCCCTATTAACAATGCGGACCTCCCAGTTATCTATGCATTATCTAAAATCCATAAAAATTCAATAAAAATCCGTTTTGTTACCGGAGCTTATAACAGTTGTCTCAAACCTTTAGCTGTAGAATTGCGTAAAATTTTTAGCTCAATGAAAAAACATTTTATTAATCATATTAGAATTGTACAACAAAGAAGGGCACAGGAAAACATATTGGGCTATAAATAGCACAAATATTAGCTATGAACTTAATAATATCATGGTAAATGTTTGGAAGCATTCAGCGCCGTCTTTACGGACATTTTAGAAATTTAAAACACAACGACATTCTGCTTGATATACGCTCCATTATGCATATACGCTTCACTTATGCCAGTAAATCAAGAATCGCCGCCAATGGGGTACATCTCATCTATGCAGACCAAGTTATAAATAATTATAACCAGTTTATTTGAAAAAAATGGTCACTGTGGTTCTGAGGACACACTTTCGAACAATATATAAGGGTACCACAGGGAGGAAACTTTAGCCCATTACTTGTAGATGTCGTTCGTATATGATAATGATATGGTATTTTATTTTGCAAAAAGTTCCACCAGAACAAGAAATGAAGTTTGTTACCCCTACCGATATATGGATGACTATCAACATTCTGCAATCAAAATGAAACAGAAGTTGATCTATTGCTAATAGAAGTATACAGAGATAAGCTAGAACTAAAGAAAACTTACAGTACTAAAAAATAGGGTGATTTTGGATTCGGTTATTAGTACAAATAATGATATCATTAACATTAAGTTGTATAAGAAAACTGAGGACTTCAATTTTAAGGTTGACAGATTTCCACCCTCTGAAACCAATATTTCTAGGACTAACAAGGGATCTGTCATTTATACAGAAACATTCAGTATTGCCCGCGCTTGTAGTCAATATTACTCATTTATAAAGGGTGCGGGTAGACTGATTAAAACTTCAAAAGATAACGGCCACGAGGATGATTCTATTATTTCTATTGTTCTTGGATGTATATATGATAGCAAATTTATTTTTATGAATATGCTCTTAACCAAGAGCTCACACAACTTCCAAGGTTGGTTAAAAACTCGGTTCATAGCTTTGTAAATTCTTGAATGCTTAATAAATTTGATTTGCCCTCTTCTTATTTTGTCATATTTTGTTACATACTAAAATTTAATCTGAATTATCTCCTTATCAGTGCATATATTTTATGTTCAATCTCTACTAATCCTTCATCATAGAGCGTTCTAGTTCAACTGAGTAACAGCTAAGAGATCTGCGTAATTTCAATCGCCTTTACTCATAATTTCAGGATTTCTGCAGTCTATTTATATTACCCACATTTGTATTCAGAGTTATTTTTGTATTTACTCAATGCATTTCAGTAGTTAGCATTCAAAACATTACACTAGTCTCTACTCTCTGGTAAGCTTCGGGAACTAGCGTAAAAACATGATTCGTCTGAGTTAGGAGGCGAAACGAATCATGTTTCTTTTTTCCCTTTGATTTTATTATTTCCCTCTTCGCTTGCTTCATTATTCTTGACTTTTCCTATGTGGATTATAACTGGAACCTTTTGCTATTTAGTTATTTACTTACTTCATTATTAAACTTATTTGATTTATTATTTGTTTTGTTTAGCTTATTATTTATGGGCGAAGGTGGTGTAGTGGCACGTGATGCACCATGGTTACGGGCTCGAATCCAGGATCGATATCCGCCTACGGGTCGATTGATTGGTACCAGACTTCTTTGGGAGAAGAAAACGACTGACTTGTAAAGGAATCGGCTGGCCGCAGCAAGTCACTTTTCATTAGCACCGTTAAACCACCGCGTGCGGTCGGGTCTCTCTTAGCTCTGATTCCAATTTTTTTTTCGAGAAGTTCCGTGTCTGCTCGCCATATTCTGCTCTTAGCAGTTACATAAGCTGATTCTGTCTACTCTATGCTCGTCAGTGTGTGAATTCCAGTTATATTTGGGACTGTATTTTGTACTGAGAGTTGAGTACTTCATGCTATGGCGTCTACATCATCGCGATCGTCCTCTGTTCAAGCGATCAAGGCTGAACTTGTCTCCCAAGCACTCGGCACTGCTGCAGATTTGAAGCCATCGTATTCAGATGAGACCGTCTCACCATCCGATTGGTTACTGATATGTTCATCGATGCGAAAAAGGGAATCACTGAACTCTCTCGCCAATGCCGTCAGGTACTCCTCGAGAACAAAGCTTTGAGGGAATAAAATTCCCGTCTGAGGAATCATAGCTCTTTGCTGTCTAATAAGTTTACTTTCAATTCTTTGACTTCCGACGGCAATCCAGATCCTTCGCGAGCTCTCGCCATCGCATCGCCCAAAACAATCAGTCCTGATCTACCACGTTCAATAGTGATAGCAGGCGTCCAGGGAAATCGATCCATGCATCCTGTTGATAGGGCTAATCACGACTAGCATTCCGCCTTTGCTCTGGTGAATTTTTTAGCTGCGGAATGTTGACCTGCCACAGTTAATAGAATGGGAGTTCATAATCCTGACAGGCCTCGATTGATCGAATTAGTGCTGCCTACAGTGGATTCCAACGTCAACCCGTAAGTAGAGCCCCGCGTCTGCGCTTCTTCTCCGAAAAAAGGCATTTCTTCCCCTGCGCCTGCACTCCCTCTCTCATAAAGGAGGAGAGGTAGCGCAGGCGCAAAGAACACACGTCTAGCTATACTTCCCCTCAAATTACTGATATAAGTATTAGTGTAGCTTCAGCTGATATCTCTGTTTTTAATCACCCCTTCCTTTCCTTCTGTAATGAATTGCCGTTGTGAAAGGGGAATGAGGAAAACCTGTGACTGGTCTTCGGGGCATTACTTTCAGAGTCAAGCGTATGATGTCGAACGTTTGGTCACTTGTGAAAAATTTAAATTTTGCTAATGTTCTATTAGTTCATAGTAATTATAACCTAGTCTTCCTGTCTGAAACATGGTTGAAACCCAGCACTGACGCGTGTTCTCTGCTGAGCATTGCAAATTCTTTGTATTCCTATCTCAGGTGTGACCGAAGCCATAAAAAAGGAGGAAGCGTTGTGGTTTTGAAATCACTGTTCCATTCAATTTGGTGTTCAAAGAGTCAGTTAAGGATGCTTACGGAATCTTAGTTGTTGACACTTTTTTCACTGTTGACATTCTGGTGTCTGTCAGACTAATATCAGTCTATCGATTCCCATCATGAAGTACACTTGGAACTTCGTCGCTTCTCAATGTCATTGGTGATTTCAGCTCATATAATGGTCAAGTCTGGTGCATGGAAAATTCAACATGCCTGATACTGATTGGATCGAGGTAACTCTTTCAAAGGAGTTCAGTAATATGTCCCCCACATTCCGCACAAGTATAAGCGGTTACTGAATAAGCCGACCAGGAATAGAGCCTGTCTCGATTTCGTGCTCTGCAATTCATGCCTCTCGTTCGCCACCTCAAGGTCCTTCCGCCGATAGCTTCTTGCGATCGTTCCACTGTGGAGGTTCAAATTGAAGTTTCATCACGGCACAGTAGCGAGACCAGAGATTTCAAGAGCGAATTTCAAGGCTATAGGTGACTATCTTCCTAATATCCATTAGATCATTCAGAAATCATTCATCATCATAGAAATCTCGTATTTGCGAGAATACTCCTGATGAAGGCGTATGGTATAAAATCAGGGGTAACCGATAGGAACTAGGCCACCTCGAAAGCACCTCAAAAACTTTCTCTCTTTTAAACCATATTGGAGGTTCTAGATAGAGTAAATAGCGGTGGGATCTGCACAAAATTCGCCTTCTGCCACCATATAATATCGCTGAAAGCGATGGGCAAGAAGTTCGGTTTTATCGTGGTCTTGATAGCTAAGTGAGTATCATCAACAATCAGCGCAGGAAGATTCTTAGTTTCCTTCGATGGGACATTGATGTACCAATACAACTTTGTGGAGTCCTTTGAGTCTATCAATTTGGCCTCAAAATCTGCATAGTATTTATTGATCGATTCGTCAAGCTTCCGAGCATACGCTTTATATGAGGTTCAAGATGACTCACTACCGCATCTGGAAGCCCTAACCCAAGGATAATTGCGATGAGAAATCATACGTTCAAGATATGCAGGAAGCTTTAGACTCCCAACTTTGATTTTTCGAGCAGGAACAAATTTTTCAATGGCGTGACGCAAATTGGGAAAACATTTCGTAAATTCATTCACAGTATCTACCGAAAGAACCGATCTAATGGATATTAGGAAGATAGTCACCTATAGCCTTGAAATTCGCTCTTGAAATCTCTGGTCTCGCTACTGTGCCGTGATGAAACTTCAATTTGAACCTCCACAGTGGAACGATCGCAAGAAGCTATCGGCGGAAGGACCTTGAGGTGGCGAACGAGAGGCATGAATTGCAGAGCACAAAATCGAGACAGGCTTTATTCCTGGTCGGCTTGTTCAGTAACTGCTTATACATATGCGGAATATGGGGGACATGTTATTGAACTCCTTTGAAAGAGGACTACTAGAGTTACCTCGATGCCAATCAATATCAGGCATGTTGAATTTTCCATGCACCAGACTTGACCATTATATGAGCTGAAATCACCTATGACATTGAGAAGCGACGAAGTTCCAAGTGTATTTCATGATGGGAATCGATAGACTGATATTAGTCTGACAGACACCTGAATGTCAACAGTGAAAAAAGTGTCAACAACTGAGATTCCGTGAACATCTTTAACTGACCCTTTGAACACCAAATTCATCCCTTTTTCTCAACACGGTTTTTCCAATGGGCGCTCAGTCGAAACCTTCCTCCTTACTTCTTTAATGATTGGACCAAAGCCATGGATGAAAAAAAGTGAACGTGATTCGTTTTGATTTTGTTGAAGCCTTTGATAGAGTCGCTATTCGCCTGCTGCTACATAAACTAAAGCGTGTCGGCTTCCATTTCAGAGTGATCAACTGGATTGCCTCCTTTCTTCTGGCCGTATCTTTCAAGTTCGAGTCAACAACGTCTCGTCTGAGTCATTTATAGCCTCCAGCGGAGGGCCTCAGGAGACGTCCTGTCCCCCTTACTGGTTTCTATGTATACATGTGATTTACCCAGTGTTATTTCTCGATATGGTGTTTCCTGTCTGATGTACGCCGATAATGTTAAGATATAAAGCGTAGTTGAGAAGTCCTCGCATCAAGTAGCCCTTCAGGTAGCTATCGAGTGCGTTGAAATTTGGTCTACTGGGTGACGACTGCCGCTGGCTCATGTAAAAACCAATGTCTTTTGTATAAATAGTAGGGATACAGCCATACAATGTATGCTTGGTTCCCAGGAGCTGCAGCAAGTCACGGACGTCTTTGACCTTGGTATCGAATTTGACAACAGGGTCGCTTTTGATAGTGACTACAGCGAAATCGTTTCAGAAACTATGCGTAGAGTTTATTACCCCTTTAGGGCTGTTAGAGCGGAGAACTCTAGAGTCCTTATTAGAGCATATAAAACTTACGTTAGACCGGTTTTGGAATTAGGAACATATTGTCACTCTACAAAGAGAAGACATATCCCAATTGGAAAGCCCAAGTGACGGTCTCAGACAATAGTGAAAAAACGGGAAGTGACCCACCAAGGATATTGGCGAAAGTTCGAGACACGGGTATACCGACCACCCAAATGGGAAAGGCTAGGTTAGGTAAGTACCAAGAGAACGGACCAGGCTATGCGTAGTCCTCCACCCAAGTGATCGCCAAATGAGATATCGTATATACCGTTTGATGGACAGAGTGGGAGCACTCTTAAAAAAGGCTCTGGTCGAAGAGCATCTGTGAAAGAGAAACTTCATTCTACTCCGAAACTCACCTACTTTTCAAAGCGTTTATTCAGTTTCCGGTACATGATGTGTTCTATCGGGGTATTCCTCAACCCCCAATTTCTTGCTGATCTCACTAACAGGGCTCTCGCGGCCTTCTAGTGCACCACCACGAGTTTGACATCTTGGCCCACGCTGTTTCTTTGGCCGCTTTTTTCATCAGCACAGAATTTTTGCTAATTGAACTAATATTCGGACACGCGTTTCATTGCGTCCTTGATTTTTCTGTCTTTGTCTATATATCTTCGATCAAGCTCCTTGTTTTTTCCGCCCTTGTATTCCTTGCTTGCTCTAATGATTACAAAATTGATAGGTTGATGCATAATCATTGCGATTTTTTTCGCGGCTTCTTTTCTCTCGATATAATTTGAATATTGAATTCGGGACTTGAAAGAAATATCCTTCTTTCTATCCTTAACAGAAATATGTCCAGAAAGTCATCTCATATGCCCCACATTATGCCGTATTACTTCGAAAAATGTTGGAACATGGTACAGGCATGACGTGATCTCAACAAACTTCTTGGCAATGGATCAGTCCAAAGCTGAAGAAGGAATTAAGTCTGCACCCACGTTTGCTCCATTCACGAGCAGGAACTCCTATGTATTATCACTTCAACCGCTCATTGAAAAAGTGATTGACGAACAGAACTTTCGACGAAGTGGATGGCTTGATCCAACGTCAAGGCGTGATCGCTCCAAGAATTGAAACTTCTTAGCTTGTGGAATTCGAATGCTTAGCAAATGAGAAGCAATGCTTGGTGTAGATGGTGGATACGATCCGTAGTAGTCATTCGAACATGTTCTTGCTAAATTTTTCTATCGTTTCCCAAAGCAAAATTTGCTGAAAAAAAAATCCGTAATACTCATGCAACAACCTAATAGTTTATCTTCTTCACATAAAGGCGAAAGTAGTAAAGCGACGCACTATCAGACTCAGGATACAGTGATCGAATCCTGGACCGGTACTCTTAGACTTTCCGTCGCTCTGGTGTGGGCTACATTTTTTACTGACTTCCTAACTCATCTGCACGGATGGAATCACTGGTTGAACATTGGCTGTCCTCTTGCAAGTCATTGTATAGGCTTCGTGTATTCAAAAATATATGATGATCTTCGAAGGAAGTTGAGATGTTGCGCCACCCATCTTACCGTTATGTTTCACTTCTTTTTCTGAGATTGAAAATGGGTGCGTCACCCATCTTGCTGTTATGTTTCACTTTTTTTCTGGGATTGAAAATGGGATTTACTATTTCTGTACAAGTGAAAAATAAAAAGCTGGTTAAGCTGAAAGCGTCTTTACATTTCGAGCATGTATTACAGCCACTGCTTAATGACTTGATGGAAAGAGCGTTTGATGGCATGCAACACCTATTGCTGCTGCACATTTAAGTGATAAGTGGTGAGTATAGCATAAAAGCTTCTAAAAGATGCAGCATTTTTTGCAATACATTCAATACTTCTATAATACATATGATGTAATATGATATATAATATACGATACTTCTTTAATACTTATGAACCCACTAGACAGTAGCGATGAATGAGTGAACGAGCAAAAAGACCCATCAGTTCTTCAGACGACTGTGCCGATTGCACAAATCATTTAGTTCTATACTATTTTCATGAATTTGCACGCTATTGTTTCTTCAGCTGCTAGTACAGAACCATAAAATAAACTCCAACGAATATTATCAAGGGTATTCTATACAAAACCGAGCTCCTTGAAATCATAGTAATATTAGGTTGAGTAAAAAGTTTTGATCGGCTTTTCTATTTTCACTTTGAAAAGTCTTATTTCCATTGAAAGAGGATCTCAATTAGTAATATAGTCTCCATCGTTGTCCTAAACATACGTCTAACCAACTGGCAGTTTCTTGACTCCTGAAGCCTATAACGGTGGCGGTCGCGATTCGAAAAAGGTGAAGATCTCATTTTTGAATTCCGGGCAATCATGAAAATTTCTATTGCGGAGGTGATGCTTCAGAGCAAGGAACAAATGGTAATCAGACGGAGCGAGACCTGGCGAATAAGTAGAATGGGTTAGCACTGCCCATCCAGGTTCGGCAATTTACTGACAAAAAAATTTCGCAACATGCGGTTGAGCGCTGTCGTGAAAAAGGCAAACATTTTAACGCTGCGGACGCTTCCTTCGAACAACGTCGGCCAAACTCCGTAGCTGAGAAGCGTAAATCTCGGCGGTCACGGTGGAGCCCTCAGTAAATTATCCAAAGTAGAGCATTCCCTGAGACTGTCCACCGACGACACAGTAAAACCTTCCTCGGACATAGTCTACTTCTCTGTTAGTCTTGGAGGTGTTTCGTCATGAGGCACCCATGGGCTGAGATACGATGACCCTTCTAGTTGCACCACAGATATTTGCGACAGCCGTCGGTGGATTATGCCCTTACAGTAATTCGTGATAGACGATAGCTCTCAGACAGCTTCGGACGGCAGTTGAAGGTTGAAGTCATTTTTTGCGAACCACTTACAAGGGGGTGCTTATACATCCTCCTAAAAATACAGGTTAGGAATCGGTCTACCATAATCTATTACGAAGTCCTTCCGAGCGGTCCTACGAAAAAATCTAGAAGAGTCGATCAAGACTTTTTACTCAACCTAATACATCTGCATTAGACGTCTCATAACGTAGGTGTCCGATAGAAGCTGTTGTTCAACAACTTTCCTTTCCAGTGAATTCGCAGTCGAATGCCTGGTTGTTCCTTCTGGAAACACAGGCAGTCAGTTCTCAAAAAAAAAATTAAAATTGAAAAAATTGACGATAGTGATCCCCATGTGGAAAATTTCTGTCTTTTCTGAAATTGGAGCCCAACAACTTCACCCCAGAGGCTCTCGTGTCAGAGGGTTACAGAATCGTGCAGCGGAGGTTAATTTGGACGTTCATAACTTGTATTGATTCACAAACCACGTACGTGGAAGGGGTACGGTTGTCTCACACAATTGTCAGGGAAAACAAAGGAGAACATCAAAGCTTCGTACCATCGTCAGAGTCTTTGCAATCTGACATCTCATGAGCATTCACAAGATAACATGACATAATCGATGGAAATGATTTTATGATCGATAAACGTTATTTTAAATTGACACGCCATGACTGCACTGTCGACCCCCTGCGGGAGACGTTTGGAGCAGTAAACACGACAGTGTGTTTACTGCTCCGAAAGTCTCCCGCCTAAAAGAATCCTAAAACCGGCTCAGCCGACGTGTACAACCGAGACGGACGAGTTGTTAATCGCTGCAAAAACTGTAGAAGTTGCAGCATTCACACCGGGACCCACACTTTGCACGGATGCAGTGCAGAAGCACGACAAATAGGAAATTCAATAATGTGCTGTAGGATGTACAGGGTGTCCCAAAATTATGGGTGCCAATTCATAGCAATATATTTAAAGCTTCTCAGCTGAGAAAGACGATGGAGTTTATATACATGTGCTGAAGCCATACGCTACAACACGCTACAATCACATTCCAAAGTATCCCCCACTAGTGCGGAGAGAGCCCCAAAGTTCTCACCCGACCTGATCGCATGTTAAACGTAGGTATCCGCCCTTCGTCAGTCTTGCTTTCTAGGACTCCAAACTAAGACTGCAAACTCGACAGCTCCTCTTCTAATCAGCGACCATACAGGGGGGTGAGTCATGTTTTAAAAATATGATGGCCACTCCTTCACCAATGAAGCGGGGCAGCTGTTGTCGGCACCACTGGCGGGCAAGCTTGGCTCTGTGAGCTGGAGTAGCGTCCTGCTGGGAGGACTACGAGATGTTTCAAGAAAGCGCAGTAGGATCAATGCTTTATTACGTTCATTAGTACGCTGTTTGAATACTGGTCTTGGTCAATTTTCACGCCTGCACCGAAGAAACGACGAGCGTCTCACCCCTGCCAGTGACTTCCTCACAAAAAATATTTTACTGTTCTTATAGCAACCTTTCTGTGAGAGACTGCACGTGTCTCACAAAAAGGTTGCATGTAAGTTGTTTTTTTTCGGAACGCAAACGTTTTGGTTGTTGGGGAGTGGTTTTATCGTAAACTTTTTTGGCCAGAGAAGACGAAGGATTGCGTGTCTTACTCAAGTGGGTTTGCGACTTTCTGCTTTTATTGGCCCTACAGTGTCTGTTGACATAGGAATTGAAGCAACATTTCTGCATACGGTAAGAACGGCAGTGAAGCTTTTGTTTGACAATCCACCCCACCGACAACTTCGATAATTCCTGTTCTTCTGCCGCCTTCTGATGAGTCACTCAGAAACACGATCAACTCGCAATCGGACCACCTTACTAGTTCTATCTTCTGGAACGCTGGCCCGTTCTTATTGTTAGCTTGTTTCCAGCAGGGTAGATTAGTAAGGTCAGCTGATCCTACTATTCTACTGTACTCCAAAATTGGGCCCAAATAGCAGGCGCTGAGGTCGTCAGTATAGGTATGAGTTTCGCCGCGCCATTTGCCGCTTGCACCCTCGGAGGCACGACTTGACCGTCCCCCATCTGAAAGATATTGGGAGTTTCACATCAATAACCATGCATATTGCAAGAAAACTTCCTTATGCAACTAATTAATGGCAGGTAATATGAGTTTGATAGATTATTTCTATCCGAAAATTTCTGAATTCTGGCGCCCATAATTTTGGGACACCCTGTATAAACAATGCAAACCGCAATGATGATCTTGTTCGCAGTTTTCATGCGGAATCTCATTATCCATGACCACTTACTCATCATTTCGCTGTATATCGTTTTCAAGTGTTTTTTCGGGACACCCGCCCGTTCGAAGAGTTTGTAGTAATCTTCTGCGATTGAACGCGTACTATTTGGTCCTGTGTGATAGTTCAAAATGATATATTCATTCCTGTGCTCTTTGAGTTCGCAGTACCTGTAAAACGCTTCATTTCCACATTGTTTACAAAAAAATGCATGTATTTTACTGCTCAAACAATTAACGGCTTTGTTGATGCAAATCTCTTACATGGTTGCTAGTTTGCCGAGTTTGCCTGCACTCATTCATCTGAAAAGCACTAGAAGAACAATTCCAGATTTTCGATATGTTTACCATGAGGCTCAGCTCGTAACCATCGTTGCGACAATCTGAGGAATGGCTTTTGAGCACCCAGTTCAGTCATACGGGGCGTGCATCAATCTCAATGATACACTGTGAAGTCGCTTTGCCTTTCAACAAGACAAACTTTCAATGGTTGCTCTTAATCGAAGAAGAGCGGGCTCAAAACATACGAGGTATAATGTCTGGGCGAAGGACATGAACCTGAATGGAAGGCAGATCCAAGGAGTCTTTCATGCCTCTCTTGACTTGATGGAAAGAAGAGGGAGGGTAGTAAGCTGGGCCCATTGCGAAGGAATGGGGTAAGAAGAGAGAGCATCTTTCCGGATAGAATGTTAGATTTGACGAGCTCCCATTGTAATATATCTCATGCCATATTGACAAGAAGAAATCCATAGTCCCCACAACTGTCGATTGATCTGTTGGTTTTGTTGATTTTATATGACCTTAGACCCTTTATATGACCTGAATACTACTTTTGCATTCTTCTTACGGGAGCTGGGACACAGATTTTTCTTCTTCTGGCAGCTGAAGATGGTGACATGGAAGCTAATGCGGCCGGAAAAACCTGAAGATTGCAATTCGACCTGCTATTGACGAGATATAATACTAACGCAGCTATGTGCGTAATTCTTCTACACTATTTTTTCCCTAAAGCTAAGGGAGGCCACATGAATTTGGTTCCTTCCAGTAACTGAAGATATTAACATAGGAATCGAGTAATCAAGTTTCTTTTTCATCTGCAGCCGCAGTAGTGAGAAGCCCGGATATGTATATCGGTGATTAGGCGTGCGACAACACTGTTGAAAAATCTTTTGCAGGCTGTTTTTCTACAGAAAACTTATGCCACTGTGCACGTACGAGCAGATGCAAGTAAAAAACACCATCACTACTTAGAAATAAGGAGTTTTCAGGAAAATCTATCAAATACAAATTTCGATGCTGTTCACAATATGCAGCGACTCTTCTTGTGACGATCGCCTCTTTTACCGAATTATCACATCTAGGTACTATTTGAAGAAAACAGGATAAGCATGCAGCATGGTAATTGTTGGGATAATGAGGAACTGGTGGTCTACTGAAGATGGAGACTGAACGCTTCAAATGTCTCGTGAGAGAGGGCCTTGTTGTCGGGGTCAGCTCCTGGAATTTATATTAATAAGCCTTCATCTGTAGACGTTTGTGAATAGCGAAGGAAGCCACTGCATCACATGCTTCATGAAGGTTCCCTCTCAAAATCTATGGTCGGAATTCTCGGTGAAGACCTTCCTCACATCGCCTAGTTGCCAGATAAGTGTACTTTTGCTCATCTAGCAGCATTCTAGCATGTTAGATAAAGCTTTTTGTGCGCTATCTATAGTCACTACATAGAATAAATGGTTCTTGCAGCATTGTATAATAGAAGTGTGCTGGGCACAACTGACTTCGGATATGCAAGCTATACACCATTAAAGGATTGTGCTATCACATACAATTGATTAAACGTTACTTTGCTCACCACTTCTCCTGTTGATTTATTGAGGCATAAACAATGTGGTGGCAATTAATTGTCTTTTATAGAGACAGACAGCAGACACGTAGTCGTCTTTTGTGCTCCTTGTGCTCATATAGCCGTTACATCCGTACAGCTCGAAAGCCTCCCCGAGGGGAGGCTTTCGAGCTGAACAGGTCGAGTTTCAGCTACTCAATCACAGTCGCAATTAGCAACAATCCTAAGTGGTTACATTCGTTTTACCCTCACCTTAGACACAACTGTCGATGCGAGCGCTATCGCTAGATATAGAGTAAACACGTTTAATTTAATTTCTGAGCATATCGCGCTATCATAGCTCTCCAAAATTTATTGAACAGCCTATGTGGGAGAGGTCGCATCAACCTTTGCTTCTTTCACGATCAAATAGATGTCGGAGAACGGAATCTCAGGGCTGTCAGCTCACTCCTGCTCCATTTTCGTCAAAATGTACTTCTAATACGTCGAGTATTTTTTGCCACACAGCCTTGTTTTTCGCATCTGCTATTAAACTGAAAAGTTTGAACTTGAACCAAAGTAAAAAGTTTCATTCGAGCAAATACTAACCCTCCTCCTTTAACTATCATATCGGCTTTGATACTACCACGTTGCTCTGGTGACTTCAGCCAAATCCAATGCTTTTTCTGCTAAATCGTCACTCTAAACCTATCGCTTAAGTACTATAAATCATTTGTAGCTTTTATATGAACCTGCTCAGGGAACTAACCAGGTCATTTGTGTACATACTGTTGAGCGTCTCGAAAGTTTCTTTCTCGTCTAGTAGGGCTTTCGAACCTGATAAGAAAGCTGTCGGACCAAATCAAGACAGCTTTACGGTTACGAAGGAACATCCTTCGGACAGCTTGAGGTCTGTGAGTTAGTTTCGATTAATGGTGCTCACCTTCGACGGAGGAACTCGTCACAAGGAAAGCCACCATTGTGAATGGCAACAACATTTCAGGAGAAATACATTAATACTATCTATAAATAGGGAATTTTTAGGAAAATGCATCACATCGCAATGTTGTTGGCGATTACAATAGTGGCTCTTCTTGTGTCGATCTGCTCCATCAACGGTGAGTACTATAAATAAGTACTAACCTCACAGCCCCCAGGCTAACCAATGTGTGTTTCGTTACAATCGTGAAGATCTTCATTTAATCCGACAGCTTACTTTTCAGGCTCAGAAACTCCTCTAGACGAGAAAGAAACTTTCAAAACGCTCAACAGTATGTACACCAATGACTTGCTTAGTTCCCTCAGCAGGTTCAGTCGGAAGCTGCAAATGATGAAAGTGCATAATTGATAGGTTTGGAGTGACGAATTGGCGGAAAAGGCATTGGATTGGTCGAAGTCACCAGATCACCGGATAGTATAAAAGCCGATATGATCGTTGGAGGGAGAGGGTTCGCTGCTCAGATAAAACTTCTTACTTTGTTTTAGTTTTCCAAGTTTTTCAGTTTAATCACGGATGCGAATGACAAGGCTGTGTGACAGAAAATACTCGACGTCTTAGAAACCCATTTTAATGAAAAAGAAGCAGAGGTGAGGTGACGGCACTAGGGCATTTATTTGCCTGAAGAACTTCCGACTTTTCATCGTGGCCGAGAAAGAGGCACTGCCCTTATAGGGACTGTTATAAAAAGGGTGGGGAGCATGATAGCGCGCTCAGAAATAGAATCAAGCGTCCTGACCTTATATTTTAGCGAAAGCACTCGTATTGAGGGTTGTGTCTAATGCCAAGGTAAAAAAATGTAACCTATGCAAGTTTGTGAACGTTATTCCAAACACTGCTTGTTGCTGTTATTTGAACTTATTCAGCTCGACAGCCTCCCTCCAGGCACGGTTTACGGATGCAATGGCCATCTGAGTACAAGAAGCACAAAGGATGATTACATGTCTGCCGTCTGTCTGTATGAGAAACAGTAAATTTTCTGCACGTTTCAATGCATCAATAAATCATACGATGAAGTGGTGAGCAAAATGGCATTTACGTGAAATCAATCGCGTGAGACAACTCCATATTGAAGTCAACACCGGATTGGTGGACAACAAGTGTGTTCCAGCAATATAACATGTGGAATGCCATGAATTTCTAGATTTGTAGCTCCTAGATGTAAATTTGTGAGTTTTAATTTTTGAGAGCGACAGTAATATTGCTTGAATGCATGTGAATGTGTCCTACACAATATCCGCAGCCCAGTCAGTACAATATCAGGAAGACTCGTTTTTTCAGGCGAGTATGCTACCACCAAGCCGACTCTGATTGGTTTTGAGGAAGATTTACCTAAGTGACAATTGGTCCTGGCTTGACTCCTTACCCCTGCACTCCGTAGTGTATTCACTTCCCTCATGAAGTAGAGGGATTAAGGATAAAGTCTTAAGTCGTTCATTAATCCCGTCTGAGTGATGCACCCATAAGTTTTTGACCTTCACCCAGAATCGTAGTGGCGTATTGAACGCGTATATGGCCTCTACAACAACTTGCCATGACCAACCGATTTACAAGTCAGTGCTTTTACCATCCCAAAGAACTCGCTACCAAATAACAGACCGCGGAAGAAGGCTTGATTGGCCTAGGCAAATATCGATCGGGGGCTCAACCCGCGACGGTGCGTATGATATAAAAAAAATACAAGTACCTGGCGAGTGTGCCTCCACCCCTGAGCTATTCGAAGTGTTTCGGCTGGAGGCAATCATCGTACCATTGCCGGGTTCGGCTGGATGCTAATTTAAAACATTTTTTCCAACAGCTGCCATTGCCTACCTTGCTTGCCACAGCCTTCCACAAGTTTTTTTTGTGCAATTAAGCGAGCGCTGTTGAATCAAATACTCCAGTTTTGGGAGTTCACAAAATTTTTTAAGTGCCATAATTACTTACAATTTCCTTACCGATACATACAATATTTACAAATAATTGATAAATTTAATATTCTTGTCAAGGGGCCACATGACATGCCTTACTGCGATTCTATAAAATAGATCGGATCTCCTCTTTCCCTCTCACTGTCTCTCCTATCTTCCTATCTTCTTTCTTCATACTCTTCTTCCCTCCATCTCCACCAAGCTAATGAATGTTAAGCTGCTTCTACATCTATCCGCTCCTCTAGGACGTTCTTCGGCATTATTTTTCTGATGACTGAAGGTAGTATTGGAAACTGCCTCACTCTATATCACCTACTTCATTTTGTTGTAGATCCACACCCGCAATGCAAAGGAAACGAAATATAGTGCTTTACTTACCATGTCTGAGGTGCAAAGTGTCGCACATAGAAGTCATTCATACGTGCAGCTTCAGGGTCCCTTCCATTTTTTGACCTGTTGTTGTAGTACTCCATAAAAACATTGTGAAGAGCATCGACGAAACAATGCACGTCTTTCTGGCACCCGAAACAACGATTTTCCTCTGCGTAGTAGGTCAGATCTCTGAAACCATTATAAAGATCCTATGAGGATAGTTCTTGTCAATCAATTAATTCTCAATAAGCGAGCACTGCCAGAGTTCTTGAGATCTTGTGAAAATCACAAGGAATTCGACACAGGGCTCATTACCTCTTTTCGAAATTGCATTGGAGCGCTTGTAATAACGAGGGTTCCATCATTTATTAGTCGCACGCCAGCCTTCTTGCTCTTACGAGGGAAGGATCCCAAGTCGAAGTGGCCACTTGAAATGAGTCCCTCACTGCTGGGCATATTTTGCGATGCTGATTTCAACACTGCATTAAAAATCTGCCAAACGATCCTCTGAACGAAGTTGTAGAGGTGGTCTTCGGAGAGCGCTCAACAGGGACAAGCATAAAAGAAATGGTCGCCGGCAATCCACGAGCGGCGGCTCGGAGTAGAGGTGAGCGTGACGCTTCGTAGGCATGGGACCAAGGATTGGGTTCGGTGAGCGGCTGCGTTCGGGTATCTTGCAGGACTTTTCTCCCCAGGTTGCAAAAATCTTTTCACGTTAGTTTTGCCGCCTTCAGCAAGTTTTTATTTGCTAGAGATGAGTCAATTCCTACTTAAACCGTTTGACATCTCCTCTAACTACCAACACGACAAAAAGTCTATCCTTATACATTTCAAATTCACTGTAGGGTAACTTTTACCTACATATTATAAAGAAATGTGATAGCTTAGCACGAAATGTTTAAAACGAAGAAGTTTTGCACAATGAGCGCAACAAGTGGAAAAATCCGCACGTTGTTTCTCCACGATCTCCACTCTACCGTATGGAAAGCAGAACTGTGTAGGTGTCTCAAAATCACCTGGGTCTGTGCTCAATAAGCCGGCAGTTTGCCAAGAGCAAGAGAGACTTCTTAAACCTATAAACACAGAACTGGAAGTACACAAGTAGCTGTAATCGGAGAACTGAATCGAGTATACACGCAAAACATGAGATCATGAGCTAATACGTATGAGTTGATTAGTTTGAACATATTTTCGAATGGCAAGAAGAAATAAAAGTCCACCTGTATTCACATGTATGCTGTATCAACCTCGTAGTACCAGCTGGGATGTTCATCATCTCAATGGTTTTGTGAAGATAGTGCCGTCTTTATAGCTTCATGATCTTGGAAGGATGTCCAAGAGTCCAACACCAGCAACACTGATTTTGGCAAGTTCGGAGCAACCAGGCATGATTGAACCCACTGCAGCATAATTGCTTGCTCATCATAAGCGTTCTACTCGCCCGAATCTCCAAATTTCGAGCGTAGCAACCCTTACCTTTTATGAAATCTGACCACAATCCCCACCTTTTTCAGAAACTAATCGATATCCTTATGCAGTGGAAGACGGTTTTGGCAGGAACTGATTAACCTCGAGCTTTCAAAAGGTCGCCGAAGGCGGAGAATCTAACATAAAAAGATTTTTACAACCTGGAGGAAAAATCTCTGCAAAATGCAATAACGCCGTAGCCCTCCAAACCCCATTCTTGGTCTGCGTAGCCAGGGTAAGTGCGACAATGGTCGTAACCACTGTGAGTTGGGGGGGGGGGAGTATAATATTCACCGTAAAGACTTGCAGACATTCCTCCAAAATGAAGGTTTCGGAGAATAAGCTAATGCGTCACTCGTCTAACCTGTCCGCCGTGCTCCGTACCGTAGGCCAAAGAGGAGTAATCTTCCTTTAAACTTTGAACTCTTGATAAATTTGTTTTCAGCAATTTCAGATTTCATTTCAGCGATGCTTTCGGGCATTTCAGCAAGTAAGAACATGCTTTACTTTCCTTCCATGGAAAGCGTGCTCCGTGTGACTAAACTGCTCAACCTGACCTTTTATTTGTTAGAAAGCTGATTATCGCGTGTGCAACAAGTACGCTTCTTCTTCAACTTGGTAATGCAGCTAAAATTGTAGTCGCTGAGTTTGGTATAATCCAGACCCCCCTTATAAAACTCGAGTTCAATTGATTTCCATCGAATCGTCGAATTTCCAATTAATCGAAAAAAAAACGAAACAAAACAAAGCGGAAACATTAACAAACAAACAACAAACAAAGCCAACCCAGCGTTGCTCTACTATTCGGGTCACGAGTCACAAGAAAGGAGCAGAACCCTGTCAAAACCACCTGATTGAAATTTCGTGAGTTGTGAGCTATGCTACCATAAAGCGGAAACTCAAAAGGAGCCTGTTTCTTAACGATGAACGACGTGGGCCAATGTCATTTTCCACTTGGACATGTTTTCGCCTAATGGAGTCATTCTACGCCTTCTGCTCCCAACATAGGAATTCAGACGACATCCGTTCGAAAAGCATCAACGAATTACATATGAAGGCGTTGGCAAGGACTTGTGAACATAAAATGCCCAGTACCTATCGAATTAAGGTCAGTCACTTCAGGGGTGGAGGGATGTCATACCCTTCACCTGAAGTACATTTTTACTCCCAAAGGAGGGAAATCGGCCATTGAAAGTAAAATGCGGTCATTAAAACTTCTCTTTTACTTACTTCAGGCATTTATCGACGTATCCGCTGAGAAATCGATCGACTGGATGGCGAATGACTGCGAAAAGTGTTAAGTTGGGACCGATTGTGTCTTTGACACTGCTTATGCTTTCACGTAAGAACGTCTCATCACATAACCTGAAACGAGAAATTTCTATTGAATTAGATTTTAAAACATTGTCTCTATGTATTTTTGTCTCCCTCCTACACCCAACTGATACGTTTTTGGGTGAAGATAAGCAGAGTTGATTTACATCACTCAAGAAATCCCTTTATGGCAAGGTTCAGCTACATATCTGTGCTGCAGCATTCGATGTCTATAGGGTAACCTATGAAGTGTAACCTATAAAGGGTTTCCTCGCGGTGCTTGATACTTAAGATTTCAGTCTTTCACAGTCGAAGCGAGCGCAGATAACCTCAAAATGATTGGAAATG
Organism: Haemonchus contortus; assembly: GCA_000469685.2. NCBI lineage: Eukaryota > Metazoa > Nematoda > Chromadorea > Rhabditida > Trichostrongylidae > Haemonchus > Haemonchus contortus. The sequence goes on along the minus strand of LS997563.1, from coordinate 33,555,986 downwards.
AAGCATTTGCGCTTAGAGCTGAAGCTATCAAAAGCAGAGTTTAATATTGAGGGTCCATCCCGGAGGTTGCGGAATATATGCTGTCATTTTATTAACCTATATCTAACTATAATATCTATCTATTTTTATTGATGCGCTTGGTGTGTTTGTTGGCTTGTCGGTGTGCGTGAATGTATATGTGTATGTGTGTGTGTGTGTGTGTGTGTGTGATTGGCCGAAACTTTATGGCCACCCTTGGACCTAGAGCGTTAGAATTTAGTAGGAGTACATTCGGTAGTATAGGGGCAGTGGCAGTGACGATAGGCGGCAGGACTCCGCCCACAGAGGGCGGAACGTGGGCGAGAATTACCGAATTGGACCCAGTGTAATATCCAAGGGAACAAACGGATTCCTGCAAAGAGAATTTTTCAAATTGCAATAACTAACACTATTCCTGAGCTTCTTACTATTTCAGAGCTTCGCAGGGATTTCAAAATGAATTTAACGAAAAAGAAATGAAGCGGATCTAGACAATAATTGATAAATTACCAGTTATCCCAGAATTCTGTGCTGATTGATCGATTTTGTGCGATAAACTGTGTAGTGTTGGTCAAGTAACAGAATATTGAGTGACGGAGAGTTACCATGTTTTTCTCAATTTCACATGTTGCCAGACGGTAAGGTGGGGATACCTGGAAGTGTATGATTGCTGCTGTTGGAATGAGGTGTTGCTGTATTTCTGCTTCTCCCTGAGATATGTAACAGGCAAAAAAGAAGGCTTCAATGATAATCGAAGCTTCTTAATGTTTTGGGTTATTACGTTGGCTCAAAAAGCTTTTCCAGAGTCATCGAACGTTCAGCCCTTTTCATCTTGCTCAATTAGTGGCAGGCTTTACTGAAACAGTCTCCCAAAAGGAGGCCTAGAGAACAGAGACTGAATATGGAAGGTGGTTCTGCGTAGGCTACTCAAATTTCCTTCCGGTAACACGCTTATTACACTGATAACCTATCTTCGAAGAAGCCTCAATAGATGGGGCTTCTGATGATACTTTGCCATCTTTGCTTTTATCTTTCCAGTACTTGGCTGAAACAATTTGCTTTCTTCTAAGTCATTGAACGTAACTTTTAAATATACTAATCGATCGGCAGCTTCTTCGCGATCAGCTATTCGTTGTATATTACACTCGGAAATATCACATTTAACACTTCCACGTTCGGTCTTCTTGAAACCTGGGCATGTGGTACAATGTTTTATGGTGTTTTGCCGTACAGGTTTGTTATGGTAGAAACCGCTTTATTGGTCGACGTTTCGACAAATCGTCGTCTTCAGGACCTGAAAGCAGTTCGGAGCTCCTGATCTGTGGCTTACCCGACCAAGCGCCTAAACGCGCTAGCCCAGTTGCAACAGCTCCCAGAAACTTAAACACTAAAAGATTCCAACCGAGAAACCAACCTTCTGCGGTTCCACCAACGCTGCCGTCCCACTCAACTTCGTGAACAACAAGGGACCAATGAGACACCATTGACGTACAATAAAGCGGTTTCTACCATAACAAACCTGTACGGCAAAACACCATAAAACATTTAACACTGTATTTGTGAACAACCTGCTTGTGGCAATCGTAGCGCCTCCACTACCTCTTCAGCGCGTCATTTACGCTGAAGTGAAATGCGCTTAAGAAAAAATCGAACCAAACCCACCAAGTAACGATTTTCCAGCCGATAATAAGGTGGAACGAGTTCAGCAGTCACGTTGGATGCAGAATTCTGCTGGATGAGTTTTTCGATCTCCTCGAAGTGGGGAACATATTCTGGGTCTGGAAAATTTCTCAATTTCAACACAGTCGCATCGAAGGACGTGAATTCTTTTTGTTGATTCAACTTCGGACAAACTCCATTCATATTTCACAGTAGTCTTCCCTGTAATGGTAGCACTCACACTCAAGGAGCTTGTTCCCGTATACCAGAATGTGTGAATGATTCTACTGAAGACGGTAGAAGAGGCAGACTGGACGTTTTTGCATGAATTGTTGCTGTTACTGCTAAATTTGACTTCTTGCGCAGCGCCTGTTCGTAGTTGATCATATACGGTCACATTACACGACTACAGAGTCTGTAGTTTGGGGCACAGTTCACTTTGAGGCACCCCTTTGATGTTTGTTGATGGATAAGAATGCATGGGTGCAGAAAAAGGCGAAAAAAAGCGCTACACTCTACAGAAAATAAGGCTCTTAAAAGGTGGTAAAAATAGGAATCGTCTGAGATATCATGACGAAATTGATCTGGAAGGGGCTCCGGACGACATCTCAGTTGTTGAAATAACCCAAAGAGCTGACTACATAAAGCCCAAATCCTCTAAAATTGTCTTTCACTGTCGCTATAAGTCGTGTCAAGTTGTATGAAATTCCTACATCAGTTCCCTCGTGAATGATGCAAATTTCCGCAACGCCGTTGAAACTCGTCCGCGCATACTGACAGGGCAATGTTGGAGCCTTTATAACACCCTGTCTACCCCTTTTCCAATTCGCCAGTGCCACATATATGTATACCGGTAGGCTACAGATCTATCATAGAGGGATATCCTAGAGACAATTTCGATCGTGACGTGCGCCTTCAGAGTGAATTGGACGTTTTCCTTCCTGAGCGTATGATTCGAATTGATCTAGGATTCTCAATGTAAACCGGGGTCTAAGAATCACATCCCGTGTATCAGGATCAGAGGCAACTATCCCGATCACCCAATCCGTTATTGACATGATCGTGAGAAGAAATAGAAATTTTAGATCAAAGAAGAAGATAACAAACATAGAGGAAGTTGTGTCATCACGGCGTACGTTGTTGAAGAACAGCATTCAGTTTGTTCCCAAATATATATAAAGAATAAAAATAAGGAAAAGATTAGTAGAACAAATACAAATCTGTCGACCAGCACTAGCATATAAAGGATTAAGAATCGTAGGACTTTAATGTGTAATTGTCCAAGAAACGGTCCAAGGCTTCTCGTCCTACATTCAGAGATGAAGATGTTATCTTACCAATGGATTTATGTGCAAGCGCAAAGGTTTTGTGAATGGACTCAAATGGGAGAAACCAACGAAGTAGAGTACCCTGGACAGCCGGAGTGTCAGGCGGTTCTAGTAGTGCATTATTAGTTGAACTTAGACTCAAAGCTCCTGTTTCAGGGAAGTCTGAATGCTCATTTTCTTGACCGATGAGACTCTAACCCATCAAATAATGAATGTTCTTGTCCCCCGAAGAAATTACTTATTATGCTCCCCTACAAAGAAGAATATAATCGTTATCCAGTGGCATCTCAGAATGGGTACATAGGTCCCGATCTCACAAAGATACAGCCCTTCTTGGCAGATGGCCAAATTCAATCGACGAACCCATAAAGCCACTTGAAAGCCAGCATCGTGTTAGTGGCAGTCACCTCTACAATATATAGCGATTAATTTTTGAGGAGACTTTTCAATGTCAAGTCGATATCCGCCCGAGCCTTTCATCCGTCTCAGGTCGGTTAGTCGGTACCAGACTCATCTGAGGGATAAAAAGCGCAGGCTTTCACATTGGCTAGCCACCGCAACTCATGGTATAGCCCACATATGCATCCAAAACGCCATTGCATCTTTGAGTTGTAGTCGAATGCGTTGGTGAATTCCAAAACCGGGACTGGCAAGCGCCAACAGGCTTTATCTTCGCCCTCAACGAATAATTGACCCTCCCCGTAGGTGACAACCATCTCGGACCATCTCTTTTATCATTGATGCTCTGGCTGTACAATAAATGCAATGGTCTCCCTCGTGCTCCTCCTCTTTCCGCTGGTAGCCTGAGTACGAAGATTCTAAAAGGTGATCTAAGCAACGAGGCTGACCCCTTCTTTCTCCCAAGTTTTCTTCCTTGTTTTGGAAAAAATTTCACTAACCACAAGCCGGCAACTGAAAATATATATATTTTCAAACGTTGACCGACTTTCACTCTTCGATAGAAAATTCCTCGCTGGCATAGCGCTGAAGCAAGAAACAGGCATTTCTCGATACGATTACACAGTGAAATCACCTTTATTAACAAATAAATTAACGTGAGCATACCTTTACTGGCGAATCATAATGAAAGACGATAAAGAGAGTCAAATCAAGCCTATGGAGATGTACACCTAATGAACGATGGAAAGAGCACTGGGCGATTTACAACATCAATTGACTTGCATGATGGCAAGCAATGCTGAAGCACAAGCCGGATTCGTGATGAAAGAGAGCTGAGGATGAGGAAATGATACTGCAGCGGACGTAGAGGCTATCTGAGACGATTAACCCCTATTTCTGATCTGTTCGGCCTGTGAGGAGATCTCGTTGATGAAGTTCTTGAAAGCGTTGGGGTCTCGTAGACATTTCTGGGCCTTGTCTTGTAGGTGGTATTTGCATACATCAACCCACAATCTGAATCAACCCGATTGAAATGTCAGTCAGAACTCAACCAAAGGAAAATAGGGTTTCTCTTACCGAGCACAACCAAGCTTCTTGTCTCGTCCATCAGTGAAGGAGAAGGTCAGCCAGTATTCATTCTTGAAAAAGAGACAATTAAAAAGCATTTATTTGGAGAGAAACCCTCTCACTAGAACTTACCGATTGAAGAGGACCAAAGAAAGATTTGGGAAGATCTTCTGAAGAGAACACTTTTGAGAAAGTCATTGTCCAGTGTCCCTTGGGTGGTGGGCACAGCTGAAATCATTGAAGATTATCTAAGCTGAAGGAACTCAAAAGATAGCTTTCTAACCTTGTTCTGTCTGAGGAAATCTTGAGCTTTGGAGTCTTTGATGTACTTATGTGCTCCTTTTACGGCCTCGTTACATTTTTCCAACATATCGCAGTATCGACTGAAAGGGAAGCGATAAATAGAGAATAAGCGACCAAGTTAATTGTAACTGTGGTTATGCTTGGGTTATGAACATATTAAGCTTTCATTTGTGATCCCGGATTATGAATGCGTAACCTGGGAAAAGAACACCATCTCAAACCATATCAAACCCCCTCGACGTTCTCAAAGTCAGCTATACCCCATGGGGAATGAAAGAATATGTCCAAGAGGTACTGATATGCTGCAATGGGAAGAATACTTTGTCGTCCGTCGTCTCATCGACAAATTATAACTTCTGGTTACATTATAATACCCTGCGCTTTCATTGGCTATAAGATTCATGAAAAGAGAAAGAGCATTTCAGTTCCGAAGTCTCATCTGCTCCTTGCGAAGCGTTAGGTACTAGAAATCATAGTAGAATTTGACGTGTCGAGTAGTTCTTGCCTTAGAAAATCGCATGGCATTCAAAGAGTTTTGTGACAATTTGCTAAGACCAAATTTTGGTTTTTAGGGTTACGCAGGTCATCAAGGTGAAAGACGGTAAACAACAGCCTTAGAGCCATACTGATGAGTTAACCCAGGAGAAGAGAAGCTGAAGAATGTGCTGCAATATTTTTTCACGAGTGCTGTGCTCGTAACGACATAGCACATATAAGTAATCCGAGTTCCGTCCTTGATATAGTACGACTTACCCCAAGATGGGATGAGAAGGCGGTTCAGTTGATTTATGAAGAGTCAACTTAGGCGTGAGAAGCGCTAGAAAACACGGCTCAAGCTCCTCGGATACTGTAGGGAAGAAAGAAATTGTCTCAACAAATAAAGAATGTCAAGAATCTCATCTCAAGAAGTTGTCTATGACATCGCTAAATCTTGGGAGCTGACGGCTATGCATTTCAGAATAGTAGGGTTGGAAGAGTTCTTCCTCACAAACGAAACTTCAGTAGCTGATTTTCTCTACATCAAGTTAACTAATAGCCGAGTAAGGAAAACTCCGCTTTTTATAAGCAGTACGGCATGACAACGGGGTAACATCATAACTAATTGTAAGTCGATTGATCTGTTCAGGTTCGTTCCCTTTTCCAGGTTACATGATTTCTTGGAGGAAGTCGTACTACTGAATACCATTCCAAACGAGAACGCCAACAAAATTGCGAAGAACATGTGAGCAAGTGCAAGGATTACAAGCAGGAATCGGTCTTCATATTGTTGTTGTTGAGGAAGAATCAAGTTCGTAACATTAGAAAGTATACAGATGAAATCGTAAGTGGTGAAGATACAGTTGCATCACTTGAGCAGACTCATCAGCGGAAGATTAGGCGATTTCTGAAGACCGATGAAGCGGCTTATGGCATTGTGGAAGAAATTATAACGACTCGTTCAGACAAAGCGGCATGCATAAAATGGGTAGAGGGCGCCAAGGTGCTTCGCCATCGAAAGTTTTCAAGAAAAGTTTTGAGAAAGGATATCGAGCAGTGCTTAGGGGGTCCACGACGATCCATACAAATAGTGGCTAAAATAATGAAATACAGCTTCACTCAATGATATAGTCTGTTTGCGACTAGACGCTACTAGACAGTGCCAAGAACGAGAGAACCACGGTCGTCTTCTTTTGCCACCTTTCGACCTTTTTTTATCACTGCTTCACATATGAATACAAACCACTTATTTTGCCCCAAACTTCGGAGTTTGATCGAATCGGAAAGATCGAAAAGAAATTAATAACGATATGTTACCGAGAACCTTATACTTACACTACCATATAGCAGAAAATGAGTTCGTTTTCCTAGGACTGCCCAGAGCTCCCTTCACAGAACTCAAGTAAGCGCTTTACAGCAATCATCTTAATTATTGAAAAGTAGAATGAGAAATTAGTTCCAAAGGGAATCGCTTTCTACTCTGCAGATATCTTTAGGCACGTCACTCTATGAACTTTTTTTCAAAGATGGAGCCGAACTGATTTTTGGCTCTAACTGCTCTCATCACCCCCGCACCATCTCTAGATCGAACAAAACAATATTGTTCAATTAACGGGGACTGCTTGATCGACACAGCGATTGTTCGTTTCAATGCGATGCATTCACAAAAAAGTAGCATGCATTCAATATCAAATGCTCAAGCATTCTTCATTTGCTTCGTCAGTTTCATGCAAAGACTAACAGGGACTGGAAAACCGTGTGGTACGCATAGAAGATACCACATTGTGTAATATAAGATAGAGATACAAAGCTTTCAAACGTTATGTAACCTCGTTTCTGGTATGCACCTCGCATTCGTAAACTCAAAATCGTAGTGGCGTTCTGTATGTGTATGTTTCCTGTGCAAGACTTGTGGTGGTCAGCCAATGTACAAGCCAGTGTTGTTTTTCTCACAAACGAGTTTGGTGCCGAATAACCGGCCCGGGAGGGATGGAAGACCTGGTTGGCCTCGAGGGACTCGATCACCGTACTCTTTTCAAAAAGCACCTCCCATCAGAAGCGTAACCATCTCGCCATGAACATATCGTTGCTAGTTTTCAGTAAAGCCCAAAACCTTACCCACAGCTCTTGAGCTCAGTTAAAGGACACCCTGTGGTGTTCGGATAGCTAATAGGGTTCAAAAACAAAGTGCAGGTAGTGATAAGAAAAGAAATAATGCTATCAAGGTCTTGACAGTTGCTAAGGGAAAGGTGGGAAGAAAATGAAAATTGGTTTAGTATGAGGTATTTTAATGATACCACATTGGAATCGTTGATATTGGGGAATATCTTTTGCTAACATTACTGTCTTTTATCACCATCCCTATTGCACTTTAGATGCTGAGATAATTCATGGCCATCCATTGCAACCTGCCGAGCTAATTTGAGATGTCTATCTATGTATTTGGGGAATTGGAAGGGGGAAGAGGCTGGCCATGTTTGGAACCCGAGAATCTGTTAAGCATCTCCTCGATGAATTTCAGAAGTAAAACAAAGAGGGGATCGGTTTTTTTCCTTATTCTTCGCGTGGATGTCCGCTAATATGGTGGGATGCCAATGAAGATAAATTGTTAACCGAATGTTCTCGGAATGTTCCCCTTTTGTGTTCAAGAAAACCGGTATTCTTACCATGATCCGACTCCATCACATCCATCAATGATGTTCCATCCTTGACAGGGGATCACTTGCCATCCTTTCGAGCCCTGCTTATTCGTCACAGCATGGCGAACCTGTAGTTCCAGATTTGATAAGGTGAAGAATAGATCGTTCACACGAAGTCGTTAAATGCGCGCAAACCTCGAGATCCATTTCGATTTTGTCGACGGGCAGATCTTCAGATACGTCCATCGTGACGTTGAAGAAGATCGGACCAGGAAACCGTGGATAGTCTGGCCAAATGACGATGTTTGAAACGTTCACCACATAATTCGTCCACTGAAAAAAGCAACAATATCAAAAAGGGCAGAAATTATAACCTGGTCAATGCCATGCTTACGACTTAACCCCAGAATCGTTGTGGTGTTTGAAGTGGTGACTATATAACCTAATGGGGAATAGCAGGGTAGAGTTTTTTGTTTGTACCTATAGAATGGATATGAGCTCGTATGAAGACGAACTTGATCAAACACTCAAATGAACTGGCGTTTTTTCATTCCTGCACTTCACTGTGGATGATGGCGTTAGTTACTCCTCTTCACCTACTCACCTTACTGAAGTAGTATAGAACATCAGATTGGTTAACAATAACCCTATGGACTGAATGACTCTCTAGGGATCGAGTCAAAGATAAAATGCGAGCCTCATGGGTGACCCATGGACACAGTAACGTTGGTATTCCCTTCAGATAGTAAATCTTTCCTCTATTATCCCAAAAAGTAAATAAACAATCGAAACACACCTGTTCGCTAGCGCATCTACTGAATTGCCATCCTCGAATGACGACGCCATGCGGTCCTGTTTGATATTTCTCCCAAAATGGCTGCACTCCCGGCAACGCCTCATTCCATGCTTTGGTCAAAGGCGACTGACCCAAAGTCAACGGAAAGAGAGCGGCGAGGAGCACGAGCATCCTGAAACGATTTGGGGTCAGTCGAGGTCACGTTCGATGACGTTCGTAATTAATACGAAGTGAAACGGGTGTGATGGCGATAGCAGCGAATGAGTAGTGACCAGGATATAGAGCACTGTGGACAATCTGTCCGAAACAAGACCGACTCGTCGCTTATCGCCAAGAAGTGGACTACAGTCGCAAGCAGCCCCGTGTCCATCCGACGGAGTGGTTAGTGGGCGATAAAAGAGAGAACTTGATTCCCAAGTGTCTTGGAACAAGTTCGCGTTTATTGTGAAAGCGATCAGTACGTTTCGTTCTTATAACATCGTCACAATGACGGCAGGTTTTGGAAGCCTCTTGGACGGCACTACGGAATAAGTGGCCCATCATATCTACAGGCGATTACTGTGTCCACCGTATGCAAAAGCGATAAAGCGTTTATGAAGTAGTGGTTCATGGACGGTGTGGGTGGTGGACGGTTTCGCTGACGAATTTCGGCATGATTGGTGTAACCCAGAAAAAGAGGAGACAGCGACGCATGACCTTTTGCCTTTTACGGACCAGTGCGTCTTACTTTGATCCCGCTAATTCGACAGTGTGGGAATCACCAGAATCTCAGAAAGTTTCTAGAGCTTGGAAGGAACGTGTAAGAGGTCTATTAGAGCTCTTTGGAGACAGGAACAAATTGCTTTTACAGAATGAATTCGTTCCTAGCAGGTCAAGGTAACTCACAAACGGTGGAAGGCGTCGCAGTTGAAAATTTAGAAATCAGGAGGGTTTTTCTTACCCAAGTAGGGGTTCGTTCAACCTCACGTTCCTTATAACTCGCAGCTTTGGGAAGATCTACTCGGTTGGCGCCATGGTAAAAAACGGACGGATAGGGATGTCTACCCGCAACGCAATCAAATACGCTCATAGCCCCTTCGTTCGAATTATGGGAATTCCATGTGTGGGCGATTCCCCCAGATCACCTGGTCACTGATGGCAATCATCTCGCTCGGAAAATGTGCAAGTCATCAAGGGTTGTGCTACTGAAGAGAAGCAAAACAGGACGAGTGCTAAACGTTTCAAAGGAAGAGAGAAAGTAGTAGCTGGACAGAATAGAAAGGGATGGTAATTGGGTCAACGCGGCCGAGATAAAGGAGCCACACATCGATTGGATAGAATAAAGACGATATACTATTGCTTGGCGTCCCCGTTAGCGACGACGGTTCGGGTGGGCGTGAAACGATCGTGCCGGTAGATGTTGTGGGAATTGATGAGGAATTAGACACGGAGATGACGGCATAGTTTAGTCAGATGAAATCGAAAATCGACCCGATGAGAAAACCGACGACCGGGGACTGCTACAGGTGAGGTTATAGCTGTGGTATTGAGGAGAAAAAACTCTGGACAAATGAGATGTGGAAGACGTGTTCCAATTGACATATTTGTCTGGGTGAAGGTCGTATCGGGGATTTGCAAGGGTGGAACCGATCACTAGGCAGTCGCAACAGCAATTTGACCGGATGCGCTCGGATTTTCCAGGATGTTCAAGCTTTCTGATATCGTTGTGGGAACAGAAGTATCGTGAACTTCCGTCCATTACATTCAAATCCAGCTCTTAACCAGAAGCGTCGATTCGCCATGCTGAGGTACGTTTTTCTGGTATTTTAGGTCTTTTTTCGGAGTCCGAATGCACCAGAATTTTGGAAAATCCGATGTAATCCTCACTTGAAGGCAACCCGGAGTGTTTTTCGCGTGTGCACTGAAGAATTTCTAAAAATTTTAAATAAATCTCCATTTCAATTGGCTTCTCTCTAGAGACCTTAAGGGAATCCTTCATGCGTCCCAGCCCCAACTCATCGATGACATTCATCCCCTCCCCTCATCCTGCAGTGAATCCTCTAAAAGTACTTGTAGTTCTTCAAAGCTTGCCCTTCAAGGAGACTAATCATTTATTCAGTATATTCATTTGGATATTTGCCGTCTCTGCAAACCTCCCTCTCCCATCAGCCAACGTCAGTCGTTCACTTCGAATTTCTCAACCTTTATACAACATTTTTCTTCGTATGCTGTTTCGGCTTTCCTCTACACCTATCCTTGAAGCAACCGATGGCTCTTTTATATATTTCTTTGACTTGCTCCGCTCCATTCGTCTTTTGCAGAGCCATTTAACTTATACAGATTGATGAATGGGAGTGTTTCAAAAAACAAAACGGATCATGTTTAGTACTGTTCTTCGACTGAATCGTCGTCTTCAGGACGGACGTTGACCAAGAAAGCGGTTCAGCCATAACAAACCTGTACGGCAAAGCAATATTAAACATTATGTAAGATGCCCAGGTTTCAAGAGACCGAATGTGGAAGTTGTTACGCGAAACGGGCCGTCTCATTCATCGTCCTTCGAGGTCAAGGGATCAGTCAGGCCTGAATCGAGATGTTCTATGAGGGCGATCATACTAGTGCCACGTTTCACGATTTTTTACCTAGCGCTCACGAGATAATTTTTTGTCTGACTCCACCTCGTTTGTTCATATTAGAGACGCTTCAATAAAACCTATCTTGTGAGAGACGCCTTGGGAAAATGTTACCCATGAGTAAAGTTGCCCACATGACCTTCCGATCTACTTTCGAAGTAATGACGGAAAATCTGTAAAGACGTGATCGCACGGCTGCATAATTCTGTACACTTCTACTGACAAGCACCTGTATCAGCTGTCGTCCCGTTGATCATCGATTTCCTCGAGCGGGCGCCAGTAACGTCTCCATTCGTCCCTGTCACGAGCCAGAGTGGTCCGGTGAATCGTCCTCCCTTCAGGGATACGTACTCGTACTAGGTCCAACATTCCTTTCGTTCAGAGCTTTCTGAAGAAGTCTGACCATCTCGTTGGTGGCCGTCGTGGAATTCTTTGATGTCCCGAGGGATCCAATCAGTAACCGTCCTGATCCAGCGGTCATCAATATATCGCATAACGTGGCCGACCCAGCTGATCTTCGTTTTCTTGGCGTAATTTCTGACCTTTGACAAGCAATACGCCTAGAAAAAAAGGGTCATATAACGATGGAAAGGGATGCTTTCAAAAGGTTATATTCTCCAAGTATCCCACTTACATGAAGTACTCACGCATGCCTTTCATACATCGCATTGCTGTTGAATTGTCGTTGACGATCATTTCCTCTCACAATCTCTCACAATCACTGGCATTCCACCAAACTTTTAAGTAAGACAGCTGTGAAGACCTTTTCTCAAGCATGTCAACTATATTTCTATCAGAAGTTTCCACGAGGACTCGATCGATTGGTAGACTAAATTGATAAGGTCAGATTTGGTCCCCCTCAGATTTGATTTCTTTAGTGGTCTTCTCATTATGAAATTCGGAGCCAAAAGGCCAGGAGACGCTTGCATTCCTTTTGAAAGCACACTTTCTATTCACTCATATTATAAGAATGAGTTTCAAAACCCTACAACTTTTCAAGCATAACACGAGTTTTTCAAGTTGAATCATACTCGCTTAATGGTATAGTGAACTGAAAACCCGCACACGAATCCCTAATACAGTGCTTTTCACCCCATTGACTTATCGCGACCACTCCAACTTCCCTCAATATGTAGCTAGCCCCTGGTGCATGCGAAAGCCGGCAGGCTAGGGCTTAAGGGCGCAAATCACGGTAATTGCGAGCTATCCAGCTCAAGTGGTATGATGAATGTTATGGTGCAGATGGTGCAGTATAGTGCAAAGATGACGAAATCGAAATCGGGGGAAATTGTTTTTGAGATATATAAGGCTATAAAAAAGTAAAAGGAAGGGGTTGTACAAGTTTATGTGCCTCTGACGGTCTGAGTGTCTCCCATATAAGGGTACCTCTCGTCATCGTCCTAGAGCTTTGTTGTGATTGGTGCAGTCCCAACAAGACCGTCATGAAGGTCTACTTTTGGGTGAGTGCGTCAAGAATGCCGGTTTTGAAGCCTTATGAGGTCGTTTTTTTGATCCGACAGTGTTCCATGTGTTGTACTTGGGGGACACAGGCTCACACTAGTGATGAATCTTACAATTAGTAACCTTTTTCACGAAATGTACCTCTAGAAGCGTGCACGCTAAGATGGACCGGCTGGTGTTTCATGATCAGTGGATTACTAACACGGTGGCTCGAAAGAGCAAGTTTCCTACACAGTTCGGTCTGACTGAGCCTATGCATTTTGCCCAAAACTGAGCAACCTTTTTATAGTCTAAGTTGCTGTCTTCTGGATCTGTGACATCTACCTTCCATCCCACATATAAGGTTGAAATGAAATGCTTAATACTATCAGGTACCAACCTCATCATAATTTTCAATTGCTCCATTTTGCTCTTCTGTTTTAAGGGGTGACAGATTGTCCCCTATTTTGAAATCTTCAGAAATCACCTGTACATGGAAAGGTTAGTCATGAATAAACCTATGCAATCGCTCGAGGAGAAAAAAAAAGAATCCGAAGCTCCAACGGACAGGGAAAAGACTGAGATGATAGGCCGTGGAAGCCTTCTTATGAAGAAGGGAACTTTTACCAAAATCGGGAGGAACACATTGGTTTTCCACATAAATCTTCAGATCTCTCCTGTTAGCAGCTGCTGCGTTTTTACAACTTCGTAGATTTTTCATGCTATGGATCAGCACGGTCAGGCAAGTCGCCCCATTTATTTCTTCAACACTCAGAGGTAGCATAATTGGTTTTCTGCGCAAGTGTAAGAATGAGAAATTCATTCATTCTTGTGCAGCTTTTATGAAGAGGTATAGTCATCGTACTAGCTGGTGTTCGGGGTTTTTTTTTATGTCTCAAGGGATCCGGTTAGCAACCGCTCTAGTCCATTATTGTCTCCAAATAGCATGTCGTATCCGGTTCATCCGATCTCCGATTCTTAAGCGTATTCGGCAACAGCGAGACCGATACCTTCCCAAACCAACTAAGCAATTCATCCCTTCGGGGTCGATTGATTGGAAATAGGCCGGGGAGGAAAAATAATTCCGTCGATTTTCGATGAAAGCTGAATCATGAGCGCTACCACCACCAGGCGGGATTGATCAATTCGAAAAGACTTTATTTTTCATTTTCTACCCAGTTAGACCAGTGACCCCGGTGTGTGTTAGAGTAAAGGTCCGAAGCCTAAGTTCCCTCTTCGTATAGTAAAACTTAGAGCAGGGATAGTGTACAAAGTGGGGGGAGTCCACTATCGAACGCTCATGACAAACCCTAAATAATGGAACGATTGGTTGGCCGCAACGACTCCCTGCTCAATACTCGTTGTGGCCAACAAGCCGTTCCGTTACTCTAGAGTCTGTTTAAGTGGTATCAAACTGATCTGAAGAGATAAAAGCATTGGCTTACGATCTCAACTCATGCTATACGCCTTATGCGCATTCAAAAACCCTACACGATCCTCGATGGAAGCCCTGTGGGGAGGAGGGGTGCATCCCCGTGAAGGGTTTTAATTCTGCTGGAAGCTTTCATCTTAACTTTATCGAAAACTTCGATAGAAACCGTCTTTTATTAAAACCTAAAGAACAAAATCATGGAGCCACACGACGCCCTTTTGTCCTCTTCGCTACTTCCTCAATGAAGGCTCTCTTATTAATACCCCCTGCTCACAATATGATTACTTCTCTATCTTTAGACTCACGGACATGATAAACTGCTCAGTCAATAACCTTTCGGTTTTCCCTTTGTTTGTTTACTGCTATGAGGACACTTTGCTTTCTGTTGTCGATTTACAGAGATGGAAAATCCTCAGGGATAGGTTTACAGAGATGGAAAATCCTCAGGGTCTAGATAGGCACTATACACCCCTAGACGAGCTTTCTTTACAGAGGAATTTATCATTCGGTTCCATCCAGTTTTGGGGATATTGGAGTTATTTATTGACTGCGTGAGGCCTTTATTCTTTTCATAGGCAGGGTGCGGAAGTTGGAGAGGAATAGAAAAAATGCTTTTCCCAAAGCCAATCATACTCTTTGCATACCTCGCACTCCCACGTGCTCTGCTCCACTTATATGTACTCAAGCAGTCACCTGACAGACATCAATGTACAATATTCAATTGCAAAACCTGTAATAGAAGCCTCGTAAGCCATCGGATCATGCCAACAAGGTGGATAAGACTCATTGAACTGGTTAGCCTCGATCTACAAGACGCTACAGATGCTGTCTGTTGTCTTCTAAATCCCTAAGACTTGTATGCTGGATGAAGGGGGTTTTATTCAACAGTGACAGCGGCGGAGTGGCTTCTTCTCATAGCAACCTCCCATTAAGACTTTGTCTGGCTTTCTGTATTACTACATAGTTTGGACGAATACCCATCCTGGTTTTTCCAAAACTATGTGCATTCGTTCGACCCATCTATCAGTGAGCTTGAGAACCTTGGCCTTAATCAAGTCAAGCAAGAAGCCGGAGAGAAAAAAAAATGAACTGCTCTCCGGAACTCCCTCTCATCTACACATGAAGATTAGAGGGAAGACCCAAAAGATAGTCTAACAATAAGACTTCTCCGCTGGCTTCTGCGTCTGGGCTCAGTGGGTGTGGGTTTCTGTCAGGTTTCTCTCTCAAATGGCCTGAAGATAATAGTCCTTGGATAGCTTATTCCTTATTTACGATTCTTTCCTTGACTTTCGCCGGAAAACTGGTATAATCTACTTTAATTATAGGAACGACACAAATAGATTTATATCTTGTGGTAGCTCAGATCTCTTGTTAGTTTCGAGGCGCGCTTTCTTTATAAAAATTGTGCACTGGGAGCTCTCTAATGCGTTTTCTATGCCGGACTTATTTATAGGAAATTTTCAAGAATCTCAGTTTTAGATCTTCGCTTCGATTTATAAAAGGGAATCGTGAGTCCCGCTTTTTCAACCCATTGTTGTTCATCCTTCAGTTATCAGAAATTCAGTCTCATCTATTTGTACAAGTACCCTTTTATAGGGAGAGACTGAACACTGCGTTTCACAAGTCTGATTTTCGATGCTTCCGCCCCACTCTCACTGGTAACACAATCCGTGAGAAGGTCTGTCATCCCGTCTTCTATCAAGCCATTTCATTCCTTTTTCTATCTATTCGGAAGACGTCTTGCTTGATTTTTTTCTCTCAGTGCTTCTTTATGGTACCCTCTCATGGAATATCTTTGGTTCATTGGTCCCGTCCCACTCTCACTAATAGGGGCAATTTATGAAAGGGAAGGGAATGTGGGAAAACAAGGGCACAGGCGGTGCGTGTCGAACATGTGGCTTACAAATGAAATCCTAACCATTCCGATAGCTGAGTTACATCCATCCCAGATTGCCTAGTTGGCAGTGGACTTGTTTGAAGGACGAAAACGTTGCCCTTCATGTCACCTAGCTCCACAGAGTCATCATATCTGAGGAAACGCTCAGAAGCTACAACTAATCCAAATGCACATCAAATACGGTCAATTTGTTTTCTATTTGTCAAATCCAAAGGGTGTGTCCCCTCAGACCTTTTTAATGAAGAACGTTTGGGAAAACTGTTTGCCATATACGAACGGCAAGAGCGTACGTTAACGCATACGCTTGTTGAGACGGTCAGACTAAAATTATGTGTGACACATTTACGGCAAAAGGTGCACTACTAGTTAGTTAGGCCCCGAACGCTCACCCACGACGCCTCCAGTGTTCCACCCCGCCCCCAAATAGCCGCTGAGAACGATTTGTATAGCATTTAATCATGTCGACATCTATCCTCCCCGTTTCTGAAGATCTCACCTCTTCTTCGAAAGAGCTAAATATGAAAGCAAACTGAGCCCTCTCCCGCTCGCCTACGCAGGCTTTCATTGCCCTTCTATTTGCCATGACGACTGACTTGCAATCCCAAATTTTAGTTCCATTTACACCTGCCCGAACTGAGTGAAAGTTCAGTTCCACTGTACTCAAAGGATAAAAGTCCAGACATTTCTTCCTCACCTGTACCACCTGTAGTCTCGTTGAATCACCCTTTCACATGGGTAGACACTAGCTGAGTCTCCTATCGATCCTGTTTTGACTCATGATTCACCTAGTCAGCTGTAGGGACCGTGCATTAGAAGGATCCTGGCCTATAATCTGTGGGTGTCGTGGGCAGCAGTCTATCCTAAACATAAATCTTTGGAAAGATCATAGCTTTTAGAAGCCAAGGTAGCCTAGGTCTCACAATTTTGACGCGAAAGTCGATCTATCCTTTTCCCTGAAACTACCTTTTTGGTGCTAGAAGCCTTCCTAGGATCTGCATGAATACGCCAATCTTTGCTTCTGCTCGGGAATGATTGTGTGGTCGACATCCTCCCACAAATTACAAGCGTCCAAAGGCCTTCCAAGTAGCCTAATGTAAATCACCTGTCTTTTTCCATTCCACTTTTCCAGAATGGGCCCCAACTACCGTAATTATACAATGTCAAAGAAGATTTTCGAACTCTAATAATATGAAATAATGTGTCTTCCCAAGATGACATTGTTGTACTCTCGCCTGAAGAAGCACTTGATAGGGAGAAATCCGATCAGCTTGTCCTTCATTAAGTGAATTTCAGAGGACTCATCCGCCCTCGTTGCCGCCCCCTCGACGTCAAAGTGACTCATGCTAACGGACACTCTACGATTAAAGCTAATGAGAGAGTACTCATGTCGGGTAGCATATACGAGTATGCAAAAAAATGAGGTACGTGCACAACCTATACACATATGTATCATGTGGGACGTTCATATGTCTCTAGGAACCCAGAGGTGTGCAGGGCAAACTTCTAGCGAATTGGTGCCCATGGAGCATACACAGTCGCATAGCCCTGATTTTTTACAAATTTTTCCTATATTAGGAGAACCTGAACAGTCACAGCCAATGTTTATCATAGATTTATCCAGGGTAAAACAGTTTTCAGATTGCAGATTAGGCCTAATGTTCTGGTCGTTTTAGCGATAGAGCTTCGCCCAGTGTATAAGGTCAGAAGGATCTTTCTTATAAAATTGGAATCTGTTGACATTAACGCAAAGTAGACAGCAGTGCCTTCAAGGGGTCAGAGGTTGTGTGCCCGCATACCTTTTTCATTCAGAGCCTCCAAGATGCCTATGCACATGGACCCTGCACAATGATTTGCAGGGAGCACTGGCTGAAAAGTTTGTCTCTGTTTGAACCTGACGCAATTTTGGTATTAATCTCAAAGGAATTGAAATACTGTATACTCGACTGTGGAGAAATGAAAGAGTTGGAGCGCCTAGGCGGGAATCGGACTACGTAGGACGTGATTTTCTGACCAAAAGAATTACAGCATGACTATTAAACCCTATCCCATTCACACCATTTGGGAGCATTTGGTTTCAAATTAACGTTTCAAGTATCGAATAACCATTCACATTAAATTGGATGCGATATTCCAATGAAAGTACTTTTTTGATACTCTATGTTACTACGACTCGATAAGACCCTGATGGACAATGTGCATGATGACTTCCGAACTCATTCAAGCGGCTTCGTGCAGGTGTTTTGTTGGTCAACAATGTCTTTGGCCAATGCCTTACCTGACCTGGCCCAATTTACCTCACTTACTATAATGCAAGTTGACAGCGTCGTAGGGAAAAATCGGAGAGTGACCAGAAGTCACTTTAGCCAATTGAATGTTGGACACGCGAGCCAAGTGGCATAGGGTTCTCCAAATTCGTGCACACTCCGCTCGCTTGAGACGGATCGCTCAGACTGCCATACTTATACTTAGCGGTAATAGATACTCCAATTCAATTGCTGGCTTCTCATTGTTTTGAGGTTCAGCTTGTTCAACTGTGCAGGAAACAACCAGCAACAGCGGACAATGTTTTTTTGTAAAATAAAAAGAAAGCTTGGGAAATTAGCACTGGTCCATCAGATCTCCGGGGAAATACGAAATCTCAATTTTGGTAGCATGCTGGGGGAATGATGGATGATGAGCGATGAGAATTTCTGCAGTCTTGTACTTTTAATATGAGAATGTCAGTCATATATTATACTCCTCGATGCCCATTCATAAAAAAATGTGAATTAATTAACTCTGCCTGAATGGATTCCGAAAACTGCCCTTTTTAAGTTCTTCCACAACTGGACTTAAACTCTTATTCATTAGACTGTATAATCGTCATCATACTCAATGGCATTCATGCAATGAGAGGGGAACCTACACTCTTCTCCCAGAATCAGGGGAAGGAGGAGAAGGGGGGGGGGCTGTGGTCAAATATGTCATTCACATCATGTTTGTGCGTATCTTAAACAGCCAGTCTCCCCTCATCAACCTTAATCATAAGGAGTTCTGCAGTATCTGGAGATGGGAGAGATGACCTGGATCCATTATCACAGAATGTCGCTTGGCTCTTAAAAGAAGACGACTCGCCCATGCAGTCTAAGCACTACCCGAGACGAGTAGTGCTGTACTGTTCTTGGAATTCGAAAGGGGTACTCCACCATGATCATTCACCTACCGTGCTTCATCAAGACCAAGGAGCCACTATCTGTAGCAATCAGCTCCGAAACACGCTCATGCAAGTAAAGAAAAACTACCGCAAGCAGTCCATGTCCATCTTCTGCGCAACAACCCTAGACCTCATTTCGCATAGTCCAGGGATACCGCCTACAACCTCTTTTCTTCCCTCCCTACACCCATCACCTCGTCTTTTCGGACTCTGACCTTTTTAGGTACACCAATCACTTCCTAGCCGAGAGGTTCGCACGTTTGGTGACTTCCACAATATTGTGGTTCATTTCTTCGACACACTTCTCCCCTATCTAGGAACAAAAATTGCCAATCTACCTGCTTAATGGATGAATGGCAATGGTAGTAAATTCGAGTATCTCAAGAGTTTTTTTTATAAACTTGATGCTTACTGTTGCGATAGTTAGATCCCTTGAGAATGGTATCGCTTTTTCATTGGATTTTATCGTTTTTTCTTCTGTTTCTTTTTCATTTTTATGTTTATTAGACTTGATTAATCAAAATTACTCCTCCTACATAAACGACGATCGTGATCGCATTGGAATTGAAAAGAGCGGCTAGCCAATTCAAATAATTAAAGGACTCCCTACCTCACGAATTGCGCGCTCCAATCTTCCATCGCAATCCTGTGATAGGCGGCGGGTGCGGCGTGTGCGACGCCGTGTTAGGGGAGAAGTTCCCGGACCCGGAACAATTTATTAGGTGTTTCAGAAAGTTCTGTCGTTTTTCAACGCTTAACTTTCAATGCAAATATCTCGGCTCAAACAAAACTTTATCAATCGAAATAAGAACCGGTGTTATCTACACACTTTTGCCAACGAGTCACAAGCTTGCCTATCCTGGTTGCATAGAACTCTGAAGACTTAGAAGCGATGAATTCGAGGAGAGTCGATTCGACATCGTGTCGGTTGTTGAACCGTTTCTCTCTGAGGAATTTGACGAGATGTTTGAAAAAGTGGTAGTCGGCTGGAGCGAGGTCAGATGAGTACGCTGGGTTGGCAGAGTTTCGTAGCCGAGCTCGTTCAGCCTCTTCAGGGTGGTCTGTGCGACATGGGGGCGCGCGTTGACGTGGAGAAGGAGAGGTCTCCTCCTGTTCACCAATCCAGAGCTCATGAGTTGCAGCTTCCGGTGCATTTTGTCGATGTCCTGGCGGTATCTTTCAGCTGTGATGGTTTTGCCCGGATCCTAAAAGCTGTGATGGATTAAACCAGCCGCTGACCACCAAACTACCACCATCACCATCTTTGACTCCTGTTTCATCTTCGAAAAATGTTACTGAGCCTGACCCTTGTCCAAGCACTGCCCGGAACGTCGCCGATTGTCGTAGAGAATCCAATTCTCGTTGCAAGTTACAATACGATTCAAGAGAGGGTCGTTTTGTTGCGGAGAAGGAGAGCGGACGAGATCTCAAGGCGACGGTTCTTTTGCTCGTCACTCAGTTCATGCGGCACCCATTTATCGAGCTTCTTCGACTTGCCAATGGCTGGAAACCGCTCCAATCGATACATTCAGTTTAGAAGAGTTATCCTTCAGGATCATACGAGGATTGGCTCCAACCATTGCTTTCATCTAATCCTTATCAGCATCCGATGGCCTACCTTCACAACTATCATCTTCGAGACTCTCGTCGCCGTTACGAAATTTCCTGAACCGTCGCTGTGCAGTACGTTCATTTGTTGTTCCCAGACCAAACGCTACGTTGATATTTCGAGCCGTGTCCGCTGCATTCCTGCCTAGTTTGAATTGAAAAAGGAAGAGGGTGCGAGTTTGTCGTTTGTCCATGTTTTTTCCAATCTTTTGCAAAATCTAAGAACTTACTATGAGGCAAAGCCAATGCAACATTCAGGAAGAGCGAAAATTGCGCTTTCAAACGGTATACTATAATACAGCAAAACAACAAAAAATAACTTAGAAAAGAGCGTCTAAATGTAGACCATCCAAAAACGACAGAACTTTCTGAAACACCTAATAGTAAGGGAATATCAGTTCGATCTATAAAGCCGATCGCAAATGAAAGCGAAGTGTGGCCTAAGTCAGTGTTCATTTGCTGTGTTCATACTCCGCGCCCTTCTATATAAGCTAATGGACGACGCGTGGCAGTGGCTGATGGACGGCGAGCGGGGGTAAAGAGATTTTGCTTATATGGGCGGGTCATGTCGACATCGGAGACATCGGCCCTTAATTGATATTCTGCAGGTCGATGGACACTGCATTAGTGAAAACTTGGGCTATCGAAATGCTTATTTGCCTCGCCCTTTTCAATACATTAAGTGACCGCAGCTTATACCTTGGTTGCTTATGACGAGCCTCGGGTGATGACAGGTTCGTATGACTAAGAGGCGGAACGAACCAAAATATTTATGCATTTTTCTAGTATAACCTGACGTAGGTGTAATTCTCAATTAGTTTTTTGAAATGTAGTTCTTCATGGTTTATTAGAAGTATCCATAGGACTAACTTGTATGTTGGCTGATCATAGCAAGTCGTTGCTTAGGTCACATTGGTAGTCCAAACGCTTGTGCGACTCGTTACGGAAGCTGAATGCGAGACACATCTCAGAATGGAAATTGATCAATCTTAACAAGCGACTACATTTCACGATGACGTCGTGAATCGGACTCATAAAATGATCTCTTTTCTGGCAGTACCTTGCATTCTTTCTGAAACTGATGTATGAATTTCTTCCAGTATTTTTCTACTTCTAGTTTCTATATTTCGGGAGTTTTCCCCTCCCCTTTTTTCCTTAGATAAGATTAATAATTCGATTGTCAACAATGAATATTTGACTACTTCAAACTTTTCCTTTGCATAGTATTTGAATGGGATCCATCCTGTGTCACGGGGTTCGGGATGGTCTGAGCAATCATTTGCAAATCGAAAGCGTTGTAATTCGATTCTGGGGAATAGCTTGGAACGGGAGGTTCTACCTTGTGTCATCTGAATGTTTACATGTGCTCCGTCCATGCATAAGATGAGGGTAAGCCAAGCCACCACGCCGGCATTTTCCAAGTTTTCTCCTATATTTTCTCGATTTACTCGATTTAGCTTCTATGCAGATCATGAAAAATCGTCGAACAATCCAGTAGGTAACGTATTCTAAAGTCTTCAGTTGTATAAGAGCTCTAAGACGCCTGGCTGGATCTCATCTACGAATCAATTGCTTCCATGTCTCACCATCTTTTTTAATCATGTAATAATGGGAATTCCCAGTTGTCTCCTTCCTCTGTGTGCTTTCCCCTTCACTACACCTTACCTCCTCAGCATTTCTCTTCGGCCCGGTGGGCTTCTCCTACTAAAGCTTTGTTATTCACGACAACACGCTTCAAGCCAACAGAGCCGGCCCGTGTTTCCCATTCACATTAGGAGCATAGTGTATTGCTCACGTTGCTGTTTATATATAGCTTTCCGATAATTTCTTTTCCGTTAATTCTTCCTGTACTCAAATCTCTCCAGAAAAAAGGATGCCAGTGATAGATTTAATGGGGTGAGGAAATGTGTCTCGGGAAATTTCAAAAATAGTTCTTCAGAGCAGCTGCCACATGACGTCTCACCATCAATTATTTTCTAACTGTGACTTTCTAACTAACTTTTCTATTCATCAGCTCTTATCATTCTCATTCTCAACTACTACGATTACCTTTGAGTGCATTCGAATATGCCATTCTTTGGGCAGCTTCGGTCCATTCCTCATTTTTGATTTTCGGCTGAGTTACAAAAGTTTCTCTGGTCTGAGTCTCTATGTATCCTAGAAGACTAGTTTTCCTTCACGAGCTCATCCTACAGAACCAATTTTATGAAGCATATATTGTAGATAGACCTGATTTTTGCCTCGGCCCTAAGAAATCGTTTTTGCAATCTGCTTCCCTCAATTTAGAAAAAAGGGAGTCTAAGAGCTTCTGTTCAAGTTTCATCAAATCCTATCATCACCCTTTTGGGACCGTCACATATTCCTCTTCCATCCCGCATCGCAGAACGGATTATCACGTTTATTTCTGCCGACCCGGTGAAGAAGCGAATACTTTTGCTCTCGCTATGAACTATGGCTAAGGATGGGCGTGAGGTTAAATTATTTGCAAAATATTGCCATGAGTTCCGATTCGCGACATCATGTTATGCTATGTTATGTTTATTACTTTGCTAAGGCAAACGTAGTATAAAAGAATCACGACCTTCTGGAAACAACACAAATAACGGAATAAATGGAAGGGACCCATGTAAATAGAGAACACGTAAAATAACCGTGCAATTTCAAGGTTAGATATAAAACGAAGGCATAGAAAAAGTGATCAACCGCAAGGAACTATGAAAGCTCATTCTTAGATAAAATAGCTACCACAGTGCGTTTGAATTTAGGCAAGGAATCCGGAATGTTCATGTTTTTTGTTATCTTTTTGTAGAGGCTAGCCGCTCTAGGTGTGAAACTTTTGGCTCTTACATTGGTTCTGGGCCTAAGAAGATTTATTTTAGTCTGACCGCCTCTAGTTCGAGATTGAGCCGTTTTATGAAGATCGAAGGAACCAAATATATATTACTTTGGTACTGTAGCTTGTATACCATACATACGTCAAATACCTTTCGCCGTGATTCCAAAGAAGACAGTTGTTGCGAATAGATGCTTTAGGAATTTTAGAGTAGCAAAAACTCCTACATTGGCAAAGGATTTTACGCGTAAAATTATTGATATCGAAAGGTAGAACACTTCTGGCCCAATCAATCCCATTTTTAGGATACGCCCCACAATCCACTCCCATTCAGAATTGATACTGATTAAAGAAAGCAGAAGTTGGCCTGGGATATCAGTCAGGATCCGATCCTCGGATCATGCGGGAGAGGGTGCGCTACTTAGCGCTCGACATCATTATTATTCTCAGGAAACATCCCATTCTCTTTGTCACCCAAGTTCTTTGTCCTATCTTGCGGAATTGTCCATGTCTTGTCCCTTACTAGACTCACAAATAAGAATCCTACCCCACATCCAACTAAAAAAGAATGGGTGGGGCAATTCTAAGAGGCTGCACTTCGGTTGTAAGCTCACTGAACTGGAATTGAGGATATTCCCATACGGGTGAACGTCGAACCGCCCTATTGGTGTTCCTAATTTCCGGAACTCCACCAGTCTTTGAACTTCTTTCATGTTGACTCAAAAAATCCAACAACTGGTGAAGGATTCATAACTAGTAACCATAAATCAAAGCTAGTGGTCCACATGAATGTCAGAGCCTTTTATCCGTCAGTATCCGCTTCACTGACTGTGCCCGCTTATACTCACATCCGTTCACCCCATTCAAAACCCTTTGCGTCTTTCGATAGATGGACGACTCTTTATTAATCGTTGCATTCTTGGCATTTGTTCATACTTCTAGATGAAGCTGTTCAAAACACTTTTTAAGCATAATCGTTACGCCGTGGAATTGAGGATCAAGCTTTTCTAGCCTACTGACTCTCTTACATTCACCTGACTGCTGTCGTTGTACAAGTCAATGGTTTCTCTTGAACTAAATAGGTTTGACAGATTTCTCGCCAAAAATCCAGTCCTCACGTGATACTTCAGTCCTTGTACAAAACGTTAGCTAACATTCAGTCAAGGCAATTCTTCACAGGAATTCCAGTTCGGGCTAGGCACTTCGCTCCTTAGAAAATTTATTATGCAAGAATGCTAACCAAGACAAGAATTGATCCACTCGTTTCGCCTTCTTCTATCTAAATGGTGTGACAAAATGTCTAAGACATTAACCTGTTTTGGAATATTCATAGGAAAAATAGGGCGGAAACCTTCCCCATGGCTTTTGTTGAAGGTATATCACGACATTTTCGAAGGGCCCTTCCCGAGTCGAAAAATAAATAATGTTGGTTGAGCAAATGTTGGTTTTCAATGGCTAAAAAGGAGGAAAAATGTGATGAATCCGTAAGGTGTAAGCCTCGTTGGGGCTAGAAGATTGCAGGGATGTGCGAGATCGTGACGGCAAACGGAATGTTCGGACGAGATTTCAGTAGTGTGCAATTGCGTAAAGAGTTAATTACAGTAATCGTTCTGCCTGAACTCGTTTTTCGTTATCCTCATGGGGCAAGGTCTCGGTCGATTAGTTGTTTGAGTTTTCCATATATATGTGCGCCTGTTACAAAGCCGTGGAAACACCGCTGCTGCTGGAGGTGGTCACTAGCCCGCCGATCTTTGAGCCCTTATTGCGCCTTATTTTTCGACCCGACAGCGCCCCTGATGGCTTCCCCAGACGCCTCAGATTTGTGCTAAGTAAATCTCGATAAGCATTTTTATCGAGGATTATGCCACTGCGGTGGGTCGTTCTTTGAACGAACGACGGGACCATCCTCGCAATGGAACTAAAATTTCTATGCTATCGCCCTGACGTCATTTCGTGCAAAGACAAGGTTTCAGATTTAGAACAAGGAGAACCTGGTACCACACTCGAGTGTTGATTTAAATAAATGAGTTATTTACATGGTTATTGCATTGTTCTAGAGATTATGAGGTCTCCCTAAAAGTGATTTACTGACCTCTATTTACTGACCGCTTGTTTTTTGCTGCTCAGATCTCATGAACGAATAAATTCAGGGAGTAAAGCGTTGTTGTTATACATGTATCCCAAATCCCTGAGTGATGAGGGTAAATGAATGACGGTGAATAAACTTCCATGTTTGCCTTTCTTTAAACCTGGGCATCTATACTATGTTCGTCAATGTTTCTGTGCCATACAGGTTTTTTAATGGTGGAATTCTTTTATTCGCCTGACGTTTCGACAATCTCGTCTTTATCAAAGGCCTGAAAGCGTATCGTAACTTTAGAGTGTTACCTATCACGCTTGACGTAGACCAGCCCTTAGCTAGTTGCAACTCAGACCGATGAACTAGCAACTAAGGAGAAATCCCAACAAGCCACTTACGTCAATTCCACCAACACCGAACAGTAGCTCAAATTAGGAACAGTAGAGCAATTGAGACAGCCCGGTCAACCACGACCCTTTAATAGATCGTGACGTGACACGTATCAGTCTCTACTATCAGAGCTCACACAGAGGCGTGTAAGGCAAGAGGTCACCAGTTATGTTGATGCACTCATTCTTGTTATTCAAGCTCGGATTTCGGTGTCTTATCCAGAAAGCCTCGAGAGTTTTTCTGGCACCAATACTGTCCTCGTAGGCCAAAATCGTGCATTTAACGTCAAAGTCGCAACCAGCATGACCTTCCCTTCTATGCTTCCCAAGCGGTGCAATCGAGTAAGACCTTCGTTTGCTTGCTAAATGTTCTTTCACACGAACGCATAATTGTCTCCCAGTTTCTCCAATATAGCAAGCATCACATGTTAAACACTGAAGCTGGTAAACCACACCTCTTTGTGCACAGTCTCCTACTTTTCCATATGGGCAGATCACGCAGTTATCCATGATGCAAATGCGGTCATAGAGGCGATTTCTAACCAACTGGTGTTTGATGTCTTCTCTTGGTGTGTTAACCAAGCAAACGTCGTTGGCTAGATCCGCTCTTTTCAGGCATTGCTGAATAACTGCGCTGAATCGATCTGATATGAATGGTAATTGAAAATACATCTTATCTTCAGTTCCATATGGAAAAGACCTTGATCTGCTTCGTGAGCCATGCTGCCGAGTTGTGTATCCATTCAGATTAGCTATTTGGTGTGCTAACCTTCTGGACTCTTCCCGCTCCTCGTTACCCGTGCACACCTCCACAGCCGTTCTGTACATGTTCCGTAAAACTGCACGTTTAACAGCTCTGGGGTGTGCCGACATTGCATGAATGAGGATATTCTTGGAGCTTCCTTTTCTATACCATTTCACACTGTATGTTCCACTGGTAACCCTTACCTGAGTATTCAGAAAGGGTAACCAGCCTTCGTGCGGGACTTCTCGAGTTAGCTTGATGTACTGCGATTGACTGTTTAGAATGTTGAACAACTCATCCATTTCTGACTGAGTTGATGTTATGACGAAACAGTCGTCAATGTAGCGGCAGTACCTTGTGGGTAAGCGTGCTAGCACTGGTTGTTCGATTCTACTCATAAAGCAGACAGCGAGAACCGGTGCCAGCCGCTGTCCCATTGCAAGCCCTCTTATCTGTGAAAAGTATCTCCCGGACCACTTGAATACATTACAGTTCAAGCACTCCTTGATAAGAGCCATTATTTGTGCCTTGCTCAACCCGAACGTCACCACACTGCTTTCGTGCTGATCAAGCATTTCTGAAACAGCTTGCAAAGCCTCGTTGTTGCTAACGTTGGTGTAGAGCGCAGATACGTCAAATGACTCGACAACACAGTCGCGTTGAAATCTGCAAGCACGTAAGCGGTCCAAGAACTGTCCCGTATTCGAGAGATGTGACGGTATATGAGTAAGGAGTTGACCGATGATCTTATTCAGAAACCATGAAATGCGATCGGTCGGTCCATTCACACAACTGATTATAGGCCTGATTTTGTAAGCCTGCGGCAGCGGTGACTGCATGTTTTCTGCAGACAACTTATGGGTTTTGATTAGGCTGTAGAATACCGGGCACGTGGGGTTTTCCAACTTCAGCCTTCTAATGAGCCTTTCATCCAATTTTGCCATCTTTCCTACTTTGACCCACAAGGTGTTTAACTTGTGTGTTTGCATATGAAAGGCTTTTTCTGTCGTGTTGCGGTAGACTGTTGCGTCTGTTAGGTGGAGTTCCGTGATTTCCCTGTCTAAAGACTGGGGTAGAACCACAAATTCTCCACCTTTATCGCTGACAGAAAGGCGTACTTCATTCCGTTTTATTCTTTCCTGGATTTCTTTGAACCCTCCCCATTGCTCGCGTGTCAAGTTGGAGCGCTTTTCGCACTTGAATCTGTTAAGCGCGTCTAGAACTCCTGTTGACAAGATTCGGAACTTAATATCCGCTTCCGGGAAGGGATCAGATTCTTTATAAAATGACCGTGAGAATGGAATAGGTGTTGGAGTGGTACGCTCTAGCCTTTCAACTGCTTGTCCCTGGGAGTCGCGTCGTGTTTTCGTTCTCAATTGGTCCCTGAACCTTTGCAAACCGCACACAATCTTACGAATGGTAAGCGGGTTGATCGTTTGCGTTAATGAGAACGATGGCCCCAAGCTCAGGAAATCCATAGCTTTCGATGAAATCTGTGCATTGCCTACGATGGTGACTCTTGCCGTTTCAGGTATGATGTTTGGCTGTTGTGAGCTCTGTCGTTCGGATCGATCAAAATTGGACGAGGAGTGATCGTTATTGGAATTTCTCACCCGTTGTTCGTCCCTCAGGGAGTTGTACTTGGCGCAGAGCGTGGCCTTAGCGTCAGAACGGATAAGATCACACAGGCGCTTCGATTCACCTTCAATCCTTCTCCACTTTCTTCCGACAGAAGGCGGCGACAAGATTCTTCTTTGGCTTTACACTTCAGCAGCATTGAATACAGTAGATGTTGTTTTTCCCTGATAACCACATTCAGCAGCGATCGATAGATGTTCTTGATTCTGTGGTGATTATCAGGAAGGCCGCACACTGATCCAAGCTGTCTATTTAGAATGAATCTTGGGAGAATTTCGGTCGCCTTGCATCGTTGGAGAAATACGAGTGACTGTCGGGTGAGAATCACTTTTTGCCGCAACGATAACGCTTCTCTCACTAGGCGAAACATATTCGGCGGTACATTCTGGAGCAACTTCCATGTTTGCCTTTCTTTAAACCCGGGCATCTATACTATGTTCGTCAATGTTTCTGTGCCATACAGGTTTTTTAATGGTGGAATTCTTTTATTCGCCTGACATTTCGACAATCTCGTCTTTATCAATCTCTTTTTTATTCGCCTGACGTTTCGACAATCTCTTTGATAAAGATTTTATTTTTTTTTTCATTCGTAAGATTGTGTGCGGTTTGCAAAGGTTCAGGGACCAATTGAGAACGAAAACACGACGCGACTCCCAGGGACAAGCAGTTGAAAGGCTAGAGCGTACCACTCCAACACCTATTCCATTCTCACGGTCATTTTATAAAGAATCTGATCCCTTCCCGGAAGCGGATATTAAGTTCCGAATCTTGTCAACAGGAGTTCTAGACGCGCTTAACAGATTCAAGTGCGAAAAGCGCTCCAACTTGACACGCGAGCAATGGGGAGGGTTCAAAGAAATCCAGGAAAGAATAAAACGGAATGAAGTACGCCTTTCTGTCAGCGATAAAGGTGGAGAATTTGTGGTTCTACCCCAGTCTTTAGACAGGGAAATCACGGAACTCCACCTAACAGACGCAACAGTCTACCGCAACACGACAGAAAAAGCCTTTCATATGCAAACACACAAGTTAAACACCTTGTGGGTCAAAGTAGGAAAGATGGCAAAATTGGATGAAAGGCTCATTAGAAGGCTGAAGTTGGAAAACCCCACGTGCCCGGTATTCTACAGCCTAATCAAAACCCATAAGTTGTCTGCAGAAAACATGCAGTCACCGCTGCCGCAGGCTTACAAAATCAGGCCTATAATCAGTTGTGTGAATGGACCGACCGATCGCATTTCATGGTTTCTGAATAAGATCATCGGTCAACTCCTTACTCATATACCGTCACATCTCTCGAATACGGGACAGTTCTTGGACCGCTTACGTGCTTGCAGATTTCAACGCGACTGTGTTGTCGAGTCATTTGACGTATCTGCGCTCTACACCAACGTTAGCAACAACGAGGCTTTGCAAGCTGTTTCAGAAATGCTTGATCAGCACGAAAGCAGTGTGGTGACGTTCGGGTTGAGCAAGGCACAAATAATGGCTCTTATCAAGGAGTGCTTGAACTGTAATGTATTCAAGTGGTCCGGGAGATACTTTTCACAGATAAGAGGGCTTGCAATGGGACAGCGGCTGGCACCGGTTCTCGCTGTCTGCTTTATGAGTAGAATCGAACAACCAGTGCTAGCACGCTTACCCACAAGGTACTGCCGCTACATTGACGACTGTTTCGTCATAACATCAACTCAGTCAGAAATGGATGAGTTGTTCAACATTCTAAACAGTCAATCGCAGTACATCAAGCTAACTCGAGAAGTCCCGCACGAAGGCTGGTTACCCTTTCTGAATACTCAGGTAAGGGTTACCAGTGGAACATACAGTGTGAAATGGTATAGAAAAGGAAGCTCCAAGAATATCCTCATTCATGCAATGTCGGCACACCCCAGAGCTGTTAAACGTGCAGTTTTACGGAACATGTACAGAACGGCTGTGGAGGTGTGCACGGGTAACGAGGAGCGGGAAGAGTCCAGAAGGTTAGCACACCAAATAGCTAATCTGAATGGATACACAACTCGGCAGCATGGCTCACGAAGCAGATCAAGGTCTTTTCCATATGGAACTGAAGATAAGATGTATCTTCAATTACCATTCATATCAGATCGATTCAGCGCAGTTATTCAGCAATGCCTGAAAAGAGCGGATCTAGCCAACGACGTTTGCTTGGTTAACACACCAAGAGAAAACATCAAACACCAGTTGGTTAGAAATCGCCTCTATGACCGCATTTGCATCATGGATAACTGCGTGATCTGCCCATATGGAAAAGTAGGAGACTGTGCACAAAGAGGTGTGGTTTACCAGCTTCAGTGTTTAACATGTGATGCTTGCTATATTGGAGAAACTGGGAGACAATTATGCGTTCGTGTGAAAGAACATTTAGCAAGCAAACGAAGGTCTTACTCGATTGCACCGCTTGGGAAGCATAGAAGGGAAGGTCATGCTGGTTGCGACTTTGACGTTAAATGCACGATTTTGGCCTACGAGGACAGTATTGGTGCCAGAAAAACTCTCGAGGCTTTCTGGATAAGACACCGAAATCCGAGCTTGAATAACAAGAATGAGTGCATCAACATAACTGGTGACCTCTTGCCTTACACGCCTCTGTGTGAGCTCTGATAGTAGAGACTGATACGTGTCACGTCACGATCTATTAAAGGGTCGTGGTTGACCGGGCTGTCTCAATTGCTCTACTGTTCCTAATTTGAGCTACTGTTCGGTGTTGGTGGAATTGACGTAAGTGGCTTGTTGGGATTTCTCCTTAGTTGCTAGTTCATCGGTCTGAGTTGCAACTAGCTAAGGGCTGGTCTACGTCAAGCGTGATAGGTAACACTCTAAAGTTACGATACGCTTTCAGGCCTTTGATAAAGACGAGATTGTCGAAACGTCTGACGGTGAATAGTTTTTATCTGTCTACCTGTGATTATTTCGTCCACAAACTCAGGTCAGCTAGAGCAGGTATGAAGTTGTGCTAACATACGAGTAGTGTGAACCAAAGGCGCATCAAAGTCCACTGAGATCCTGAATCGAGTCGAATGGGTTTGATAAGTCGAAAATCTAATGGAAGATCGAGGTATTCACTGTTTCTCCGATTTTTGTGAGAAAAGTGTGCACGTTCTGACGACTCCCGCCGCTTATATCCCACTTTCAGGCCTTTGGTCTGGTGCAAAAAAGTTGGTTGGATGGCATAACTGCTGTCAAGCAATTTATCTGTACATACAGGATAGGAGTTAATCAATCCCGTCTGTGGGATGCCCCCCCCCCCCTCCCCCACTCGACCTCCATACAGAATCGTAGTGGCGTATTGAATGCGTATGGGACCTATAGAAATGCTTGCGGTGGTCAACCGATGTATAAGTCGGTCTTTTACCCTCTCGAACGATTCTGGTACTGATTAATCGATCCCAAAGGGGCGGAAGGCTTGGTTGACCTGGGCGGACATGCACCATGTGTGTGTATGCTAGTGCGACACTTATAACCACTTCCGCCTCATTTAGATACATACGAACTGAGTTTCTAATTCGGCAAATCATCTTTGAAAGCATTAAAAAACTCCTCAAAGCTCACAGGGACTAAACAGAGCTAGGCCAGGCATAAACACATTGCAAAATGGAGGAAACCACGTTTGTCCCGGACCAGCGAGACGAATGCACTTCCTACGGCTCAAAAAATGCAGTCCGTGCAAAGTCCATTCTTTGGAAATCCCATGGCAAAGCGAGCAAGCAGATCAGGCTTATTTCGTAAGCCCTTTTTGTATGGTATGGAAGTTGATAAGTGAAAGCCAAGAAAATAATAAAACCACTCTTACTGGGTGCTACAGGAGCAACTTTCCGCTGTGTAACAGTATATCCTAGCTTCCTTTCTCGCTCTCTTTACCTATTGCCAGTGGTGTCTTGCCAACATGTAGCTGACATTTCGTTTGAAAGTAATTGAAAAAGGCATGGTCGCAAGTAATCATGACAATCGTGGATATCCATCGATTAAACCAGATGAGCGATTAACTGCTCCACTTCATTGATTCTCTTGGCCAAATGATGAGAAATGAACTGCCCAAACACCTTTGCTGATGCTCTGAGCAGCAGAGCTGGAACAATAAAGCGAACATAGCGGAGTGGGTACATTGGGAAGGTCAATCTCTCATGGCGTTTTCAGGATGGCAACTCCGTTTGGATGGTTCATCACTAGGAGGATATGTTGATAGCGGCTGCCTGCATGGGTGTCTGGGTATTACATCATTCACGAGTTCACTGCAGGCGGTTTCTTGTCTCTTTTAAATACCGTACTTAAGAGCTTTTTTGACTGAAACAGCTGCTTCGAGTGCAGTCTTGCAAATACATCAGTTTTCGCCAGAGGCAGCTCTTCATATCGTTCGCCATTTTTAGGGTTCCTTTTTTTCTGTTGCGAATTTGTAAGTGTGCGAGACGCCTAGAAGTGGCATTTTGATATTCGATCGCCTATTGGAACAATAATGTAGCTTTAGTCATTTCGCTGTGCCTAAACTTGTTCTTCTAGAATGTGGCGATGAGGCGTCGACATCGAATCGCACATCGTCTAGTGCGTATTGTATGTGGCCGTCGATTGCCCCAGACATGGAACACTGTACTGGTGTTGCTTTCAATACATATGTACCTCACTGTGCCAGTTATTCTTGCTGCTGGCATCACTGAACAAATGACAGGCTAGTTCATCAACGTTCTCATCAGAAACTTGCCACTATTTGCTAAACCAGCGTTAAAACTCGCCTATCACAGTATTTGAAGACCATGGCGCACATTGTATAATGTTTTTCAACAGGTTGTAATTTGATTGGGCTGCGTACGCTAACGCGTGCATCTTATGTCCACATTCGCTTATCTACAGTCTTACACAAGAAGCACACAGAAACATTCTCCTGCACAGTGTCTCGGTGGGTATGGGCACATTCACCCAATTCTGGATGGACGTGGCAAACTGCGCGGCGAAATATGATGATGTAAATGAGTCTGGCGCCTACCAATGGGGCACAGATTTTTAGTAGATTGGATAGGTAGGACCAGCTGATGCACTTATCATCCTTTCTTCGAATTTGTGCCCCAATGATAGGCGCCCAAGTCGTTTGAATCACAACGAATTTCGCTGCGCACTTCGCTGATCCCATCCAGAATAGGATGAATGTTCCGGCCCCATGTCTCGGTGCTGCTTCACCCATGGTCCCGCTTGGATTTGTTCTGCAAATCACGCATCAAAAGCGAAATACTTCTCAAGAGCAAAGAGCTTTCTCATGTGCATAGCCACCATTCAACGTTACGTTTGAATTTAATGATAGGAACTAAAATATTAGAGCTGTAATGGAAAACAGTCCGCAGGTTGTTTGATGATGCCTGAAGCCAATGTAGAGGTTTCCTTAGTTATCACCAACTACCTTCTGTTTCCTGAGGGATTGATTGTTTTGGGATCAAGAGGATCCAGATAAGATCCATTCTGGGATGAAAAGAAGAGGGGTTTTGATTCCTAGTTGAAGACATCGCAAAGTAATCCGTATTGGTTAGGGAGATCAACATAAACAGTATCAGTAGCCTCCAACCTCCCTCTTGTTATGACCTCGGCAATGTCGTTTACGCTTTAAAAAATTTCATTTATCAGTATAATAGACACATCAAGCAGTCTCATTTGCTACTGACAGTTGCCTGTGGCCACAGCGGATTTTAACCGTTTTGGCGGTGGAGCCTGATGAGCATTTCATGAAGTGGGTAGTTTTTCGATGAGTTTCGGTCGTTTTTTGCTAGAGAGTCAAACGCTATCC
Source organism: Haemonchus contortus (assembly GCA_000469685.2). Lineage (NCBI taxonomy): Eukaryota > Metazoa > Nematoda > Chromadorea > Rhabditida > Trichostrongylidae > Haemonchus > Haemonchus contortus. Next base: position 33,521,647 of record LS997563.1, on the reverse strand, counting down.
GATAACGCAAACCATCTCGAGTTACGTTCAGGCTTCTGAAGACGACAATTACGTCCAAACTTGAGGCGGTTAATTTAATAAATTGTTACACCCAAAAACCTGAAGCGATAGTATCAGTAGCTCCCTTTTTCATAATATGTTCTTCACCCATGTTAGCTCCTGTGACATTTCTCAGCCCTCATCGCGCCTACGTGACTTTTTGCTAACTGGATCTCAGATAAAATTAGCGCTATATTTAATTAGAGATTATGACAAGTTCGGTACTATTCTACTATGACACCCCCAAGAACTCAAAATTTTAATTTTCAATGAAACTTCGTCTATAGGGGTAATCCGATGCCCTGATAAAGAATATGGCCTTTACTTTTGGCGCTGGCGCCAATTTGGCGTCAAGGGTGTTTTCATCAAATTTGCTGAAAACTTGCGTTTAGGGGTTGTTTGAGGTCCTGATAACGAATATAACATTCATTTTTGGCGCTAACGCCATTTGGCTCCAATTGGCGCCGATTGGGGCCAACGCCAAAAATGAAGGTCATATTCATTATCAGGGCATCGGATTGCCCCTATAGGCGAAGTTTCATCGAAAATTAAAATGTTGAGTTTTTGGGGGTGTAACAGTAGAATAGTTCTGGGGGTGTAATAGTAGAATAGTACCACAAGTTCTGAGTAAAAAAAGTCTGTGTAAAAAGACAGTACTATAAAGAAGTCTATAGAAAACGTAAAAGTATTAAGGTTAAAATATGTACACTGACAAATAACTTGAGTAAGTGTACATCCCTAGAAACCTGAACACAACTATGATTCAGACCCAATGATGCCGTGTCGGCTATGGTCCCCGGCGCGTGGTGGTCAGCTCGGTGGTTATGATCTAGTTGGCATAGTGTGTGTAGGGTTTTGTTCTTGTATTTCTGCTTCACTGTTATGCAGTACCCAAAGTGTCAGTGGATAAGTTTACCAGGTTCGCGATCGAAATTGCCCAAGGAGGTCATTTTGAGGTGTTATCGCCTCCGCGCTATATTCGGATGGTTCTCGCTGCAAATCGAGTTCACTCAACGCATAAGGTCCACTGTTTCCTCTCGTCCCACCCCGAAATTGATGTGTTCTTGAGCAGGATGCAAGTCAATGGGTTTGTGTGGTGTAGTGGCAGGAAGCGCAGTATCTCACACGCACGGTCACGGTTTGAACCCTGGATCGATATCCGCCTAGACCAACCAAGCCTTCCATTCCTCCGGGTTCAGTGAATGGGTATCAGAATTGTTTGCGGGGATGGAGCACTGACTCGTACATTGGCTGGCCACCGCAAGCCATTGTGTAGGCCACATACGCGTTCAGTACGCCACTATAATTTTAAATGAAACTCGAATGCGTGGGCACGTCACGATACGGGATTGATTAACGCCCTCCGAGGCTTCTTGAGTGTATGTGCCCGATGTCGTTTTGGTCCTATGGGCCTGATCCCTCAATCGACTACATAGTGATGGTCTGTTGTAGTTGGTGGGCGTCGTAACGGGGTTGGTGACGGACGAAGCCGGCAGTGTGACTATGGTGACAGAAGGGACTTCGAGTCTCCTTGCCACGTGCCCTTTCCCTCGAGAAGTGTCGAACTGTTTTACCCGATGAGACAACACACACGCGTCTTACCAAGCGTCTTATAAAAACACAACGAAGGCTTTGATAGTACGGTCTAGCTGACCACGAGTGGGTATCACTCAAGACCAACGCTCGAGAACTTTATAAAAAAGTGGCGCATATTCGGTTGAGCGATTGGCAGAGCTTGCTCATACTTCGTTCACGTCAGAGCTTCGACTTTTTAGCGAAGATTAGCGAGATAAAAATTTTCACATCAGGAGCTTCCAATCGAACGATCGCTTCTTGAAGGTACTGAAGTCTGGCAATATTTTCTGTTTGTTTGCGACAGAGTTTCTATGAAGTCCTCGTTCGGAACGGGAACTAACCCTTCATTTCTTGTGCATCATTCCTTTTCGGAAGATGCCATCGATGTCATGCATTGAAATTCATTCAATCTTCATGTCTTCCTACAGCAAGAAGCCAACCTCTTGGAGGGAGCTCAGTATAAATAGTGCAATATTCCTCCTTCTGTCAGTTTACGTAGTAAAGTTGACCACTGTTATTTCGGGATAATTCGAGTGAAGTCTGTATTCGCTCCTACAATCCACGAGCCGTTCTCAAGAAGCGCAAAACGAATCGTTCCTCCCGCTGAGAGCATTCATGTGGGAGTTTACTGTCATGCAGATGAACTTCTTGATGTTGTTTGACATCCCAAGAAGATCGATCAGTCATCGCCCTGATCCAACAGAAAGCCAGAAAATCATGGAATAATGGATCAACATGGGCATGCGCTTCAGCCGAACAATCGTAAACCTGCAAGAAAGTCCTCATTTTGCCATATCTATTCGATTTTTTTGGTAGATTACTTGATAAAAACGTGCTCGTTCCCTAACTCATGTACTATACTGCATTATGACATTGTAAACTGTCTTTCAATTTTATTGCACCTGCTGCACGTGGTCGCGTGCTGTACACGTCGACTTTTTTTCCTGCGATACTTCGCATTTGCACTTTCCTCTGAGTTTACTGCTTGGTTGATGAGGTAAGGTGCAGGTGCACTTAAATCGAGATGGTCGCTCGCGGCAAGAGCGACGTCGCACACGAAAGAGTATAGCAGAATGAAGCAGAAACAGCGCAGCTATGTAGTCAATAATACAATAACAGAAGGAGAAACGGTAGAATCAGGCCAAAAACAACAATCGAATATAGATCGAGTTGCGCGAAAAACCCTAGAATTGCAACAACGAGGCAACTCGTCCACGAATGCCGCGTGCGGCGAATCGATCGCACAAACCAATTCATCTGCCCGTCTCACTGATTGATGAGATACTAGCAAAGATCGCAAAATGTTGCATCACCAATTATTCACAATTTTCAGGTCTTCTTCGGCCTTTTCGAGATCTTCAAAAGCGAGGAATATTACTTGGAGAAATAGATGATGACGTACTTGATATATTTTATGAACACGTTTAATAACTTTTTCGTCTGATGTATGTATAAATATTTATGATATTAATGTAAACACAAAACATACAGTAAGTGAGTACCGAAAGAAATTTATTAGGTGGTTCCGAACGTATCTGCTGAAAATTTGTGGTCCGATTCTCCTTGGAATTTCGAGGTAGTTCCTATGAAATTCCCATGTAAGATAAGTGCCCATTTGTATTCGCACAACTTTTTCGGTTCCCTTTTCATCACCTGTTTGACTCTGTGATGGCCAACAGTCCTATAGTATCCAACACCTACATACTTGATTAGGCGATTGGATCCGCTCCCACATCTGCTGAAGCTCATCGGAACTTGAGTCAAGTATTTGACCTTTTGGCTTTACAAAAACGGGCGGAGCACGCCTGCTTCCTGGGATTCATATTCATATTCGGGAGCGAGAGAGTGGACTATGAGCCTCGAACTGATACACTGATAGCGACATCACAAAGTCTTTGTATGTGTTCTGCGCCCACAAGTGGGTGTTGTCCTTTTGCGGTTTTTCTCTGGGAGCTTCTGGAAAATCCTAAGAGGAGTCTAGAATACCGTGAAATTTTGGCAGATACTATTCGAACCATCTAACATGTAACAAAAGTATGCAACAGCTGTGATTTTGAGACCATTCAGAGTTTGTCTCGTTGTCCTTAGGCTTGAGGTCAATTGTTCTATGGTTCAGCTGAGTAGTAGGATTAGATGAGCAACAGTGAAACGATTGGAATGATGATGCTGGCCATAACGGGTAGAACGCTTACTTCATTGCAGTAGTCCTCGTTGCTACAGAAGCAGTATTTATACCTGAAAAAGCTGCGTCTCAATCATATTCCCACAGAAGGCGATATTGCAAGAATGTTGAATATAGGGGACCAGGACAACAGAGCAGTTACGAATGCGCTTACGTCAACTTTCCCCGTGAAATGTATGAAGCTGCGTCACCATTGTATTTTATTTGTACTTGTACTACTATCAATACTATTTGAGCACATGCTTAGTGTCACTGATGTTGCTACAAAAGTTAAGTATTCATGGTATGCGGGAAAGTGATCGATTAAAAAATCTCTGATGCTCATGTTCCATTCTAAATGACTAGATACAGCGCCAGAACGATTTCTGCAACCTGGTAGAGAAGCTGGCGGAAGTGGTGTAGTGGTAAGTGACGCACTTCTTAGCTCCTCTGCACGCATGGTCATGGATTCTAATCTCGGATCGCTATCCACCCAGGCCAACCGAGCCTTTCATCCCTCCGGGGCGGTTGATAGGTGCCAGACTCAGGAGATAAAGGGACTGACATTGTATGAATATCGGCTCGCAAGTCATTGCTAAAGCCATATACGTACTCATTACGCTACTACGATTTTGAATGAAAGTCGAATGCGTGGGCGCATCCCTCAGACAGGAATGATTAACGCCCGGGGTTTTATCCTAAGATAAAGGGTATACGTGCATATCTCCACCTCGTGGACGGGTTGTGTTGGTTTTTTCTTTGACTTAGCAAAAAGTATCCTTTTCCCGACAAGTGCACCTTTTTCTTGTCCGATTCCGAAAATAGCATTATGGTTGGATAGGAACTTTTTCACTTGGTATAGATTGTCGTTTATGATCATTTTGCAAAGTTTGAATACGGATTTGAGACTAGTGAGCGAGAGCTGGCCTATGCCTCAGTTCAAATGATCACTTCAGCCTAGGATCTTACAAAGTCCCACCAATATGCCTTCCTTGAGTCAAGGCTCCTTTTCTGGAAAAAAGGGAAATTAAGTTTTCTCAACAAACCTCACGGGAGGAATCCCGGCGCCTTCGTAATCATAGCAACGGCCACTTTCAATATTAGTGGTATTCATTGGTGTAACTGACAAGGAATCCTGATTCCTGGAATAAAAGAGGTTTTTGGATTAAAAAAAAATTGTCGAGCACAAAATTTCGATTGATTCTGTCCTCACCAACACTGCGATTTATAGATGGCATACGGAACACCTGGTTTCATCGGATCGGTGATTTTGACGCAGTAGAAATCGGTCTGTAACATGGGAATATCACGAACTTTTGACAAAGTCGGCAACTTATGGACAAAACTTCAGTCTCGGACGGGACTCGAACCCGTATTTGTACTTTGCGAAGTATTTGGATCACCTAGAGAAACTACGAGAAGCACGTCAAAGAGGAGCGGTCAGAATGCGCTTCTGAGAGGAAATGTAAGAGAACGCGTGCAACGGATTTCCGTCTTTTATGAAGCAATCGGCAACCAGGAACTACTCCTAAATCTTGAAGGATGATTCTGATTTTTTTCTGACGCCCCTCACAGACGTCCTTATTATTCCCGACTTTTTCCTCGTTTTGGTGAGGGGTCAGTGTCGAGATGTCTTATCTCAAAAGAAGTAGACATAACCGAGCTCTGGAGGAAGTTATATGAGTCTATTGGCGTTTAGAGTCCCGTTTTTGAGCTGTGCACTCGAATTCGACTCAGAATCGCGCTGCCTTCGATTGCGCACGTGGCTTTTACAGCGACCTGTTTGGGGACCCAGTGTGTACGAGCAGTGCTTTAGAATTCCTACACGAGTCTGGTTTGATTATTCGACTCTGATAGGGATGAGGGTTTGGTAGACCTGAACTCGTGGAATGACATCGATTCGGGTTTTGAACTCTGGACCGTACGTGTGTGTGCCACATGACACTACCTCACGTCTTCCCCCTCCTCCGCCCTTTCCCACTCCCACAAACCTTAGCACCTTCCCACCCCCACGAACATTACCAACACTAAATTATTTGCCCGAGACAAAGTCCTTTTCTCGTATGAAATAATACGCTGTAACAAAATGAAATTACCTACCTGGCATTGATTGTTGAGGTTATTGCACTGATTGAGAGTGGAGCTTTTCATCGGGTAGTCGCCTTGCCATCCATTGCACTGTAGACATATGAGTGCAGCTGCATTTTCTGAAAAGAACGAGAACAGTTCGATTCCAGGGTCTTTTTTTCCTCGACAAAAAAATGCCTGGAGTTCAAAATGCTCTCTTTTCAACTCCCACGACATTCAATATTGATTATGTGGGAACGATGAAAACTTTCCCTGCATTGGAGCATATTGTTCTAGTATGGCCGATGCATTGACTTCGTGGCCAAATGATTCACTTCCAAAAATGGCTATTACTTTCCGAATAATTCAACAGAATGACCTGCAGGGGTTGCCAACAGTGATCTTCCACCTTATGAAATGTTGAAGAAAGTGAAACAAAGCGTTAGAAAACTGTCAAAACAATTGTCAAACTAAGCAAACCACAAAATAAAGCGAATGCTCTGGAGATTAGGAAAAAACAGTTTGAAGATACTATAGAAGTACTGTAGTTCTTAGAGCGTTACTGACTACAATTACACCTCCCCCAGTACGATTAGAACGGAGTTACTAAGACTGCGTCTTTGAAAACAAAAAAAAAGATGTGGACTCACCCAGTGATGCGAAGAGTAGGAAATACGGCAACATTGTAAGAGAACAGCAAATGCAATTGAAATGAAGTATATAGGATAGAGAATCTGTAAGTATTATACTATATTAAGCTACCAGGTTCAACAAATACTGTTCTGTACCGACGATCCGTATGGGGAGGTGGCAAATTTTAAATCGTCTGAGGAAGAAAAATCTGACAGACTGGCAGATGAACACCTCGAAAATGATACGATGAAGCCTGAGCCTGATCTATACATTACACCCGCTCTATGGGGCTACACCCAAACATGTGCATTCTAGCCTACGAATGCGATATCCCTATAAGGAGCCTCAGACATTCAGTTCGTAAGGATTTCGGAAGTTTGGAAAGTTTCTTCATTCCAGGGTAAGTCTACCAACGTTGGAAAAATTGGAGTAGGTCTATGAGCTAGAACTCATTGCTTCCCCTCCAAAACTCAAGCTGGTCGTGTTGTGCTAGTTGAAGAACAAATTTTTCTGTAAGGGCAGCCCCCTCCCTGGCTTAGAAAGCCTTAGAGCTCTCGGTATTCTAGAGCAGTAATGAACAAGCTAAAGTTAGGAGGATGATGTAAGGACATCTACGGACAGGTGAGGGAATTCGAGGCAGATTCTGGGAAAAATGGGAAGAAAGAAAAAGGATCAAATTTCTAAGATTGTTCGTAAAGTGCATTAAATAGGAACGCAGTAGAAAGAAGGTGTTACAGGAAGTTGTGGTGACTCATTGAGCGACGGTTACAAATATGGCATTCAAAATGTCATCAATAGAAAAGAGAATAATGCGAGACCCATGTTTGAAAAGTAGCTTGTTTGATTACAAGAAAAACTTTCCGACACGAACGATTAGCATGACAATTCCGATGAGGTGTCGATGATATTACAGAAGCGGTGTTTATGGAATTGACGAAAAAACGCATTGAAACCGCTGAAAATCAAGAAAACTAATTCGGCGTACTTCTGCTCCCGAATAGAGGAGAACGGAGTAGATTGATTTGAATATTTGGAATAAATCATTTGTTAATTAGTGAAAACCTACTCGTCAAATCAACCGAAGTTTGGCCCACGAATCGCCATCTTTGGGAGACTTTCGGATCGCGTACTGCGGCGATAATAACAGCAGTTAACAAAACATTAAGATATCAAAGCATAACGTCATGTATTCCCCCCCCCCCTTTCTCGCCCAGACTTGAAGATAAGCATGAGACCATCCCCGAAGCCGCAGAAATCAAGAAGCAGTTCGTGATCTTCATGATGGGCATAGAACAGCAAACTTTTCTTGTAATGTTGGTGCCCTTTCCCAGAACTCTAGCACACAAACAGCACGATGTGAGATTTATCTTCCTTCAGAACATCTTGCTCTGCGAGAAACCTTAGTTAAGAGGAGGTGAAGCCAGACTGACTGCAAGAGTGCACCGGTACAAGGAAATGAAAGTGCTTTAAGTTCCAGACTCGCTCCACCCACTACTAGCAGGTGGGAATTCGTTCAAGCATATGGAGAATTGTCTCGGATTATACAAAAACCACGAAGTGCAATCACGAGGTGTGATTGAGTCAAGGAAAGTAATTGAATGGAGCAAATTAAGGACAATGCTTAGGAATAGTTGTAGTTGCAGTAAAACTGCTTTGAACAAATGAGTCAGATTGTTACATAAATAATGTCTTTTTTTTCAAGGTTTTTTCTATAAGATTCTATAATTGAATCCCACGTCGGATACAATTTAAAAGTCGTTAACTGTGCAAAAAACTTTAAAAAGTTGGCTTGGAAATCAGTGAAGACTTGCGAAATGGTAGGCTGAGGCGGCGAAATGTAGCCAAAAGTGCAAATCCATAAATTTGAACTCCATGAACAAATCCATAAATTTGAACTCCATGAACAAAGATCGACCGCTTGGTGTATTATATATTCAGTCAGAACTGCTTTCCATCATTTTTGCTACCTTATTGCCTAACAACACTTTTTTCGAAACTTGGCTTTGCCATCTCGTCCGAAAGGTCTACCGCCAAGCCCTGCCTATAAATTAGAAGTCTCAAGGAAGTTACAGAACAGCCGAAGATCTTTCAGATGGTAGGGAGTGGTGGTCGTGAGCACAAACGTAATTTACAACATTGATTGCTTTTGTGAGATATTCAATGGAAAAAGCATTGTAAAGTAACATCTTCAGGATGTCTGGACGTCCTATCACGTAGGTCTGAGACCTACGTGGTAGGATATCCAGACATTTCCACCTGAAACAATTCAAACGAATGTGAAACATATGTTCATATCAGTCGTACGAATGATTTTTCTTGGAAATACGCTATCACACCTTTTGCAGTGCCCGAAGCATCCAAAAGATATAAGAAGACCTACATTATGCAATAAGTTTTTCCTCAGCGCTTGATTTTTTTACCAAATAAATTATCGCTTTCAATTGAGCGCCATTGTAGTGAACTACAGGTGAACCAAAAATAGTAGCGAAGCATCCGAACGATATCTAGAGTGGCATCAGAATACGTAAGTCAAAGCGAAACGTGTGGTCCAGAAAAGGCTTCAAGTTCAGAAGGGGCAACGATTTTTTGAGATAATCGGCAAGGCTTTAAGAAGGTCATTTGTGAAGTATCTAGAAGATATGTAAAAATTGAGGTACTTGCCGGTTGAGCTAATTTTCTTTGATTTGACCTGACACATCATAGGCCTGAGAATCAACCAAAACTTCAAAGCAAGATGCACTAGTTTGTACTGCAGGTCAGTACTCAGTAATCCTTCAAAGATATTATTTGATCTCAGAAGTGCGACTTTTACGGAGAGAATTTAGTTCTGGGAAAAACGTCTTTACTTACGTGGCAGCCTATGAAATGGTCACAAGCTGCATTAGCATGAATCCACCTTTTTTTGAAGGGTTGAAACGGGACGTCTCAACCCTCCAATCAAATGCGTGGAATTATTTGAAAATGATTTATGGACAAAATTGTAGTCTCGGGCTTTCCTGGCACCGTGCTCCATCCCTGAGTTGAGACGATAGAGCACGGTATAAGGAAAGCACAAGTACGGGCTCGAATTCCGTCCAAGAATGAAGTTTGTCCATAAAGCGCCAACCCTAAGAGACTTTCAGCGTACTGCGGCGAAATAACAGCAGCTAACAAAACATCAAGTCAAAACATTTGAATATGCTTCCTTTTTAAAGTGTTGTCTGTTTACAAGATCAACGTTTAGTGCTTCAAAACAGCCTACCGAGCAGTATCAGAGAAAAATCTGTTATTCCTAGCTTACTTTCTACACGGGATGAACTTTCAACTACCTCAAATATGAGAGTCTCCTTCTTTTTGACGAGATGTTTTAAAGACTAGGGCTGAGGTGGTGTAGTGGTAAGTGGCGCGCTATCACACACGAATGTTGTGTGGATGTGTCCACCTAGGACAAACAAACCTTCCATCCCTGCAAGGCCGATTAATCAGCCCAGGCTCGTCCGGGGGGAAAAAAGCAGTGATCGTACATCGGCTGGTGATCGCAAATCATTGGCATAAGCTGAGTACACATTCATTACTCAACTAAGACTTCGAATTTGGGACGGATGCGTTCCAAAAGACGGATTCGATCAACGAGACTTGAAAGTCCGAGCGTAGAGCGATAAGAACAGTGATAAGTGATTTTCAAGAATTTGCAGGTATCACAGCGGCTTTAAAACATAATATGCCGGTTAAGGTGGAGAACAAGGCGAAGGGTATCAGCAGAAATTTTAAAAAGTTGATGGAAATACCCATAGAAGTCTGGTATTTAGATTCGCAGATCTTGCAATTAGCGCAGAAGTTAGAATGCAAAACAGATGTCAAGCAACCGAGTGGAGCTGGTCTTCTTCTCGTCTGACTTCCTTCTTCCTTTCCCCTACACGCAATGACTACGACCGCAATTTGCTACTCGGTAGCCCATTAGTGGTGCTTCATTTCATATCCGACACTCCTAAAAGGTCTTATTCCTCCAGTGACATTTTCGTTGCTTGCATGTGCTACAGTTTGGTAAATGACGTTTGCATGACACTTTCATCTTATTGTCTCATTGTTCCCTATAAGTGCCCGCAGGGCCCATACATCATTGCGAACCGTTTAGTCATTCTTATTCAACCCTAATCAACCCCCGCGCACCCACACCCCACCGCTTTTTTGACTCATCTGAATTGACACTACCCAGTGATGAGAATGTGCAATAGTGGCTTGATATTTCGGAGTGCCTCAGTAGCTTCGTCTTCAGGAACAAAGAAATAATTGATCAACACAACTAAACAACGATTTATGTATCCATAAATTTGGTTCTTACTTTGTCTATCAGATTACTTCTTTCTTTATCAAACATGATTGAGATGGACCTCTTCGAAACCAACGCAACGGCAGAAGATGTCCTTGATCGAATGAGTTGGAGATAGGTAACAAGGGCGGCGTACCCTGTGAATGCCCGGAATAGAGCTAGGGAGAAGAAGAAGTAGAAGAATAGCTCCTTTCGATATTAAACCGTGGTTGAAAAATGCCTCATTCCTTTCGATATACTTCCTAATCAAGTCTCGGCTTAAAATTCCCCGTTCGTTATCCGATTTGTGAGAATTGCATTTGCTCTTCGAGGAAATATAACTCTCAATCCAAAAGGGTTGGATCAACAACACTGTTGACATAGCTTGCCACAAGTTATTCTTTTCATGCATTTCTGCTTCCGAACGGAGGCGAACAAGACGAATTGAAAAGGGTAATCCATGGACTTACTCGAGCAGGTGCAAAGAAAACTTTGGGCAGACGGAAAGTTTTAGGAAGGAAATAGAGAAGTCCTAATACTTGATGAACTTTCAAAAGTGCTCACCCGATTAGAATAGTCGAGCAGGTGATGGAGGTGTTACTAGAAATCACATTATCAAAATGAGCATGTGATGAAACCGCGCTGGAAGCTTTCTTGGAAGTTGCCAAGGGATCAAGTGTAATGGGGGGGGGGGGGGGAACAATCATCAAAAAATAGAGATTCACTGAAATGAAGAAATATTTGGTACAAAGAGACAAAAAAGGAAATCGAGAGTTAAAAAAAGTCCGTAAAAAAGACGGGGCCGAGAGAATGCAGGATTTCTTATTCGGGAACCAGCGAGCAATTGCACGAAACAGCAAATAAAATAGGAAGCAAATGCCGCTGCCAACAAAGAAACGGAAGTTTCCATCCACACGCCATCTGTTTTTCTCGAAAACAGTACTGACTTTCGAAAGAGAACTATTGTTTTCTATTTGCTTCCGACAACCAAACCTTTTGACACTCTTGAGCATGAAATCGCATTGTCATCGTCGGGGTATCTTCCCTTTGTACTCTACGTATTCATAATAAGAGAGGGAAGAAATGGATGGATCTACATAGGAACCGAACACTCTTCAGTCTCGAGAGAAGCAAAAATGAAAACGCTAGAGACCGCAAAGTAGGGGCCGGCACTTCCAACCAAAATGGCCCTTATCTTTTGCTTACCTCGAAGAACCTCGATTAGACGAAGAAGATTACGTTAGTTGCTCAACTCTTCCCTACGGTTCTGACGTGAGGTTGGTGGCACCGGGATTGAGCTGCTGGAGCCTAGTACCAATATAACAGCTGTGTTGAAAATTGTGGACAGTTTGTCCACGGGAGCGAAGCAAAGTTCCCGACACCTGATGAGGACTGCTGAAGTGACAGACCATGTAGTAAGGCAACCATATCGTCGTAATCGCGATACAAGTGGTAGTCGGTTGGGAAGGCTGGCTCCCTCTCCTACGTACGAGCTGAGACGACCGCCTGAAATATTGTAACGACGTGTGTAGGTGTAGGAGCTTTCAGGTTGGTCTTACACAGCCATTCCTCCTCCGTCAGAAAAGCTCGCTTCGTCAAGTCTTGACTGCAGAAAATTCATCGGCAACAGAAGCGCTTTTTTTTCGTGGGCTAGAAAATCAGAGGGATTTAATCAGTCCAGCCTCCTCAAAAGTCTCATCATTAGTAGAAGTGCTTCTGAGCAGCGGACAGCGCTAAACTGAAATCAGTCATGAAGTAAGTTCGTTGCCATTAATTCGACTTTCAACCAACGGAGAAGTTGACATGTGTTCTTTATAAAAATGCATAAAATGATTAAAAAATGCAATGGTGTTGTATGAATACAAAAAAGAGCACCGACATCTACTTGTACGATTCAAGATATCAAGTTCAGCCAACATACTATATCGTTCTAGCAATTGTCAAGAAGAACCGCCACAAACAAATTCTGTCTGACTCAACGAAACTGGGAAGGTCGCTGAACCTCGAATACAGAGCAGCGTTCGTATAGCTTTATAATACAGAGCATTCCCTTCATATGCCTAATGAAGCATGCCTTGGATTCAGTCTCGGTTGGAAGCCATTCAACAGCACGTACCAATGGATATGGAGCATCGTTTTTCGATTTTCACTAATAACAAGTAGGCTTTTCTTTGAACCATCGACATACCCTTTCAACGTGTCGAGCTGAATTCCTTGAATACGAACGCTAGCAAAGAGTGTGAACAAAGCACTGCCTAACTGAAAAGCCGACAGAGCTTTATAACGTTACAACGAACTAATAACATGCTGGATTTTGCGAGAACCTTTCCGAGAAACTCGGGCAGACAGAACTGAGAGTTTTTGCTGGCTCTGCAGCCCCCACTTTACGCCACCTTGCTGCTATTATATTTTTCTGTCAATGTAGAAGCTAATAAGAGAGGATAAAACTGAAGGATAAATTCTTCGGTGTTATACAATCCTAATCCCGAATCGATTTCTGCCCGGGCCAACCAAGCTTTCCATCCCTCCGGGGTCGATAAATTGGTTCCAGACTCGTCTGGGATGATAGAAGCACTGACTTGTACATCGGCTGGCCACCGCAAGTCATTATATAGGCCACACACGGCTTCTACTCCTTCCTTGGAAGTGAAACATGGCGGCGAGAGAAAGCGGGTGTCTTTAAACCTACAAATTGAACTGGGGATTTATATTCTATTGAGAACAAAGAGTTTAATGTGTCCGCTGCAAACATCCAATCCAATCATCTGTAAGTTCTTTCTCCTACTCTACTCAGTTCTATTATTTATAGTTCCAAATTCTCAGCAAACTCAACTTTTCTTTGCAACCGACCGATCTCGAATGGAATAATACCGAAATCCATTCCAAACTAGATATTTATTCAGGCTATTATGATAGCACTTAAAATCATGATAATGGTTCCAACAGACAAGAAAAAGTCTTTTCCTTCCACTTTCAAGGGAAAATTTGCCATCATAACTTTTGTCTCGAAAATGCTCAGAAGTATCACTTTACTGAGGCGACGATGGAAGTGAAGCCCGACCCACTCATTGTGAGACTCAGGAGAGCAACTTTGAGAGGGATAAAATGAATGAGTCGATCTTCTGATTTGCTTCGCACTGAGAGGTATCACATGGCATGGACCCGGATGAGGCAAGGTGAACTGGAGGGCCACTTATTGAAGAATATGAAACCCGAAACATTGCTTACAATAACAAGTGAGCAAATACTTGCATTGTAAGCAGTGAAGCCCCATTGAAAGCAGTGAAGCCCTCTTGTTAATCTTTCTGCTACCGTAGTTGCCTGAACTCGGCGTAAGAACCTTCTACTTTCATCAAGGTAACTGATCCCGTTGAGCTTCTGGCCTTGACGAAAAAGCACTGTCATGTGCTGCTTTGATAAGTTCCATTCGGAAATTCGGATTTCGATGAACTACGCTGATACCGAGAAAAAGTCAAAAAAGCTAGATGAAGAGGAACAAGTGAGACTGCAAAGCTTCTTAACACGACTTTCTGTAAGTCATGGTATAGTAGTAGAAATCTGATAAAACAATTTTCTTCAGGGAGGATTACTGCTAGATAAAAAATGGATAGCGGCTATCTACCTTTTACTGCCCCACTTTGTCGAAAATGGGCTGGATTCCTAGCGAATTTTTTCCAAGAAGATGAAACCGACTAGAAACGTGCCTGGAGGGGTAATTTGACCCGTAGGACTCATGAAAACTACTTAGGGAGCAAGTTTCCAGCAAGCTTGGTGACTCAGCTCCGTTTGGCGCCGGCGCCTGTGGCGCAAGCGCCAGGCATTTTCATGATGAGTAGATGCGATATTCATGTTCTACGGGTCAAGTTACCCCTCTAGGCAAATTTCTAGTCGGTTTCCTCTTCTTGAAAGAAATTCGATAGATATCCGGTTCATTCTCGACTAAGTGGGGCAGTAAAGGGCAAATAGTGCCTGGATGGCTTATCGCCTTCAGAACCTTGCAGCTCAAAATCGATGGGGTACATCAGGTGAGGCGATGCCGCGGAAACCATTTTATATTACATCATAAAACTAAAAAGAAAACTGCACAGAATGCAGTAGTTCAGAAGTACAAAGGAGACCGAAACAACAGGCATACTCTGGAGCATTCTCATGAGACCCGAGCTAGGGACACTCCTTCCTTGCTTATCTATCGGTTCCTTGCAGTTATTCTCACGGCTTCTAACCCCGTAACCTCGGTTTTTTCTGGTCACATGCGAACATCATTACTTTCACTTCTATGTCTGTATCCCTATGAAATTGTGTATTTCGATCACCATAAAGGTGGATATCCAAAGCTACTCGGGTCCATCTAGGTGTTCCCTCACCTAAGTGCAGATATCTTCAAAAGCACCCGAGTTTGGCTTTGAATCGTATTAACAATGTCTGAATGAAGCTCAGCTCACCTCCCCTTTTACAAGGAACAACCTAAGGATCGGTAGTGAATGTGATTTTGCACCTACTGCCTCCTCTAGTTGGCAGAAGGCATCTCGAGCCAGAAACTCTATCTTTCGAAACTGCTCGTCTCGTCTACCCTTCTTCTGCTGTCCTACGTACGCTTCAGACGAAGGTGATTCTGCAGAACAAATTTCCGAGAACAACTTTGTGGTACATATTAGAATTTTTTTTTCCTTATAGGGTATGAGAGGTACAGCAGCGAGTTAAAAAGTAGTTCGCAGCTGGTTTTCGTAACACATATATATGTGAGTGCATACCGAGAACAGTCTATAGTTCAAGGCGAAGCAGATGTTAGAAAATTAATTTCAACGCCCTATAAGACAGACATCTATGTACCTGCAGTACAGGCATAGCTCACGCGTAGCGCGCCAGAGGACGTCGCACTTTTTACTTTAGGCCCTGCGGCTGTCCTCTTGATTGGTCACCATATACCCTATATTAGCTTGACATGCCATATTTGAATAATTTATCGAATAATTGGAGGCTTAGGAGGATGCAAAGATTAAGGATAGCGCGGTGCACAGTGAGGATCTGGGTTATCTTCTGAGATAGTTTCACGCAGTATTAGTACTAAAGACGACTCTAAACTTTCTTCCTTCGAATCTTGTATTGGTGACAATATTTTGAGGAACTCAGCGCTGTTCTGTCAGATAAGATACTTCTCATCATAGTCTTCTGCAAACTCTCTGTAAGACAGGAAAGTGAAGACCGACGCCACTTGATCGCCTGGTGGCTGAATGCTGTTGATCCCTTACGCAATATGCAAAGTTCCACTTCAAATTCCTAATCCCCCCCCCCCTCACTTGCAAACAATGGAGCGGCCAGAGGTCCCGGAGATTTTAGTGGTAATGTTGTGTAAAAATAGAATGATTAGGCAAATATTTCTTTCACTCATAAAGAACTGTCCTGTGTGCTCTACCGAAAGATCTGGTTTTCTTTTTATACTAATACGATAGATAGTCTCTGAATAACAAGTATGTCCGTTTGAAAAATACGGCCATAGGCAGGACAAGGCTACAGACAAAAGAACATTATGCACATTTCATGGCTCCACAAAAGGAGTAGAAGTCTCGTTCATAGTTCTTTAAAGGTCAAGTCTTAGCCGCTCCTCCTCCTAGACCGCAGAGGAACCCATCAAGGGACCAACTACCGCAGAGGGAACCATCAAAGGACCGGTGAAGGCCATCTTCTGCGCTGATGACATCCATCTGATGGCTGAGGATAGGGAAAACTCTAGAACGAGCTGCAGAAATGGGAGGATAAGCTGGCAGAGAATGGAAGCTGGCTGAACGTAAAAATACCGAGCTCTTTAGCTCGGAGAAGTGCGTAGAGCCAATCGTGAATTGTCATGAGGAGGTTATTGAAAGAGTACAAGGTTTTGGGACCGGGAAAGTCATTCTCGACTGTAGAGTACATAAGACTAAAAAGGCTCGAATAAACGCAGCTAGGATGAAGTGGAGAGAGTCGAATGTATCCTCTGCTAGAGTCATGCGCCGACATTCTCAAAAAAATTATATGGGGCAATGGTGAGGTAGAGTAGGCATCGCATCTGTCTACACCTACTGTAGTGAGTGCAGGCTCGTAAGCAGGGATCCTGAAAAGCAACTTCTTTCTGCAGAGATTAGGATGGTGGAATGGAAAGCGGTTGGGTGGGGTTAGAAACGAGGTTGCCAGACAGTCATGCAGACTCCTATCTAGCTGAGGATGAGAGAACAGCGACTGTGATGGTATGAGCACATGCGAAGTTATAGACAATCTGAAAAAATATGGACTGCAAAGCAAGTCATTATGGCCCCTCCGAAAGAAAAAATCGAAGAAATTAACCACGAAGCACGCACTGCAGTTCACCTCAAGTAGGAAAGCCCTCGTCATTCGAAAAAACAGATGTTCAGAAAGAGAAGTGATGGAATA
Organism: Haemonchus contortus; assembly: GCA_000469685.2. NCBI lineage: Eukaryota > Metazoa > Nematoda > Chromadorea > Rhabditida > Trichostrongylidae > Haemonchus > Haemonchus contortus. Next base: position 33,504,479 of record LS997563.1, on the reverse strand, counting down.
AAAAGAAGGGTAAAAAGATAAAACTAACGAAATGACATATAAATATCAGATGTATATCAAGGTGACTAAGGTTAATAGGTTCCTTATAGGGAAAAAGAAAATTCTCTTTGGAGGACTCGTAATCCTAAATACCTTCCGAACGGCCAAATATCAACATATCACGACAATAAAGTTTGAACCGAAAGTTCAATGCAGTAAGAAAGAGATTGTTACAAAACAAATTCATGGCATTCCATGCGGGAGGGCAACAAAACTTCATGCATATTAATGGGTCTGTATAGCTATGAATTTTGAACTTTTCGGAATAATAGAGTTTTTGTCAAGATTTTGAGTTACCGTACGGCAGACAACGAGAACTGACATTTCACGAGGAATGAACGAATGCGTGGCTTTGCTGTGCGAAGATCTATGCGATGAAGCTCAGAGTCACCTGCAGTAGGTGAAAGAGATTTGTTTTTCCTCTAATTTTGCTTTGGGTTATATACACAATAAATACTGTACGGAAGAGTGAATGGATCAATCGCCACTGGACTAGTATTCTGCCGCGACTGAATTTATGGGTTTTAAGGGAATCTAACACTATAGTCCCTTCTATCCTGCTGTATTTAGAGCCCGTGCTTTGTGTACCTGCTGATTTGTCGGTATGTGTCGTTGTCGATGTATACGTCAGTTCGTGTCGGCGTGTGCCTTCAATCGGAAGTTCATAATATGCTTATAAAGTGCTCGCAGTTTCTGGCTGTCTGTCCGTCTGTCCGTCTGTCTGTCTGTCTGTCTGTCTGTCTGACTGATTGACTGACTGACTGACTGTCTCTCTGTCTGTCTGTCTATCTGTCTGTCTGTCTGTCTGTCTGTCTCTCTGTCTGTCTGTCTGACTGACTGACTGTCTTTCTGTCTATCTGTCTGTCTGTCTGTCTGTCTGTCTGTCTGTCTCTCTGTCTGTCTGTCTGTCTGTCTGTGTGTCTGTCAAGCTGTCTGTCTGTCTGTCTGCCTGTACTTCTCGAATTCCTATCTCACCTGAGAAAGAGAAGGAGAGGGTGGATCAAGTTGATAAGGGTGGACGGATCTGACAAGAGGGAAAGAGCAAATGAAGGGAACTCAGCAGACTTCAACACACGAGAGCAAAACGTGCATCGTAATGAGCTGTGCGATTATTTCAGAAAGTCGACAAAAAATGAGCGAAGGTAAGGGTTGGGCTACGAACAACAAATAAAATGAAGGACACCATCAGATCAGAAATCCATAGCTTCTTCCAGAACGCTCTCCGCAGTCGTTAGCAGGTGTAGCCCTATAGGTGACAAATAGTGCTCTTGAAAAGAAGAAAAATAGAAAAAGCATCTCTGCTTAGGCTCAACGAGATTATTGCAGTGTCCTATGATCAAGGTGTTACTACAATAGCATTCAAATAATAGAATTCACTAAATGGTATGCAAACACCTAAGCGGACAAGTTGAAAGTGCACAGAGTGAGAGCGGATTATTCCCACTGCGAAAGCCTAATGCCTGCGGAACGTTCAGTTGACGTTGTGAGGAAATGCTGTTGAAACTTCCTAGCTTCGGAAAAAATAGCTTACTTTTCCTTGGTTATCGTTTAATTCATACCTTAAATCTCTTCTAGCTCACAAACGAGAGAAAACCCTATGTTCCTCAGCATATGCTAGTCACTTTGACCCTTTCCGCAAAGTTTTGCAGTGGGCCTTTGGGCTAGAAAGATCACTCGATCCTCCTAAGGTGTTTGAGTAAGGGATCGCGGCCTTTCAAAACCACAATCTGATAAGAACTCATGAAGTAGAGTTGTAAACAAGGCAGCAAATAAAATTGCTTGTCACGATTTTCCATAAAGAAAAATATGCTGTTGCTAGACGAATAGAAAGCTTCGAATTAAAAGAACTTCGAATGAAAAATTTGTAGATCACCTGTTTGTGGCAGATAAAAGCTGTTGTTAGACGTTTAGCTGTCAGGTTTCCAAATTAGATGTTCAAATGTGGGCAATGGAATCGGAACATGGCAAGATAATGCTGAGACTAGGTTGTTTGGATAGTAAACTTTCGGGTAAAACACGACTTCTCACATCTTCTTACAGCTCTTACTTTGAGCAACAAGTCTAGCAAGGGCTCCAAAGGCTGAAAGACGTCAAAAGAGAGAACAAGGAAATCAAGCGTTTTCTGATAGCGACAACGCCCAGAACGGTTATGATTTCAGACCAAGAGAGCAAGCATCATTTGAGGTATTTAGCCTTGTACATTATGTATGACTGACATATGGCACCAGTAGGATATCCGCCTCCAATTACGTTGCTTTTGGGTGGCGGCAGTGTTGGAAAATTTTTGAGATTTCGAGGGCGACTAATCTTTCCTTGATACTAGTGACTATTTGACTAACATTAAGTGAAAGAACTAGTTACAGAGCTAAAAAGGCCTGTCGTGCAAGTTGGTCACAAACTATCGCACTAATCGTCTGTAAGTCATGGTTTTCCTTATACCCTCACTGAGGGCTCTCTTTTACTGAAGGATTCCAAGTCGGTAGGTGACGAGTCTGCGCAGTGCGACAAAAGTGACGAATGGAGGATCGAATTACCTGAAATTCGGTACAAGATCGCATGAAGACAGTTTCATGTCATATCGAAATGACGGGCTATGGGTTGGACGGCACAGCGTGACTACGAACGAGTGACTATGAATATTTACATCACAAAAATCTACATCTACAGATTTGGCTGCAAAGCAACAGCATTCACATAGTAAAGCGCAAGATGTTTGTTGCAGTAGTAGACTTGATTGAAGGCGACTTTAGCGACATTTACAATTATTCGCATCTTATATGCGTTTTTCCCATCACTGGCTGCTTTCATACTGCGACTTGCGCGCCGGCTCGCAGTTGGACACGTCCGTACATTTAGAAAGTGGGGTGGGAGCAGCTTTGCGCGACGGCGGGTACCGATCGATACCGCGGAGGGCTGTTTTTTGCGTTTTAAGCGTCGGTCGTACGTTTTTTTTTCGGTTTTTCTTGCTTTTCGTGTTTATATTCGTTTATTTTAATTCTGTTTTCTTCATGACATTGCTGCCTTCGATTTACAGTAGCGCTCAAATGTCTTCGGTGAAATGCTTCGTCAGTCGTAACCCCTTTCCTAGTGGACCGAATTCAATATGTGTGTATTCAATATATATAACGAGACTGGCTAGGGTAGCAAATAAGCGTACGCATGGTGCTTGTAGAACCATCAATTCGCATATTCTCACCTTCCTACTCTCTGGTTATATTTTCGGCAGGCATGGAAAGACACAGCAGAACGGTGGCGTCGCCACTTCGATGTGTTGCAGAATTTCACTCATTTCGCTAACCAAAGAATGGTGTCCTTCGAAAATTTGCATAACCAGACAGTGATGACCCATAATGCCACAGAAAAATACTGGAAGCTTATAATATGTGACAGAAACCATACACGTTTCATGACCATTGCGACCAATGAAAGCATGACGCCAATGACATGCTACAACGAACGACGTCGGGAGATTGGATAGATATTCACTGGCATGCGAAACTTCGGTCGCATTTATGCAATTGAGCAGCGAAATAGTTAGAAGTTTGACCAGCGTATCGAAAAGCGTCATCGTTGAGCAATCATTGATCAAGGCCCAGGCAATTGAAGCAAATATGAAGAGACTGTTCGTTTCTATAAAGTCAATAAAAAATATGGAGTATGGGATATGTTTAACTTGTGCAGATTTCACCCTATCTAGCACTAATAGACTGCAAACAGCAACATCCACATAATTTGGAGCAGGTTTGATGCGATAGTAGAATTCGTCATAAGTGAAGTTATCAACGATCAATTATCCACACCTTATGTGCGTTTTCCCAACCTACATTTGGCATTGGTGCTCTTACTCTTTAGACATGGCAAAAAGGAAAGAAATTCAAAAAGCTCGAGCATTCGTACTCCTAGTTAATTTTGTGTCCAAACCTTTCGGGATATCTGGAATACGATCAGATCGCAGATCAATAGCGGTAATTATTCACAACACACCCATTCTACACATATTGAAATTTCGCATGATTCGATCCACTAGGAAAAGAGTTACGACTGACGAAGCATTTCACCGAAGACATTTGAGCGCTACTGCAAGTCGAAGGCAGCAATGTCACGAAGAAAACAGAATTAAAATAAACGAATATAAACACGAAAGGCAAGAAAAACCGAAAAATGGGTGACCGACGCTTGAAAAGCAAAAAAAACCCTTCTCGATCCGCGGTATCGATCGGTACCAGCCGTCGCGCAAAGCTGCTCCCATCCCACTTCTAAATGTACGGACGTGTCCAACTGCGAGCCGGCGCGCAAGTCGAAGTATGAAAGCAGCCACTGTGTTCGGCGTTAGCGCTCGCACACTTCAACCATGGCAAGAAGGAGGGAAATCCCAGATGGACTCCGCCAAGCAGCTGTGAACATGAACGATTTAGGAGTAAGAGTCAGCGCCATTTCAAGGAACTTGAAGATTAAACGCAGAATATATCATCGATAATCCAGCGATATCAGGCCAGAAATTCCGTTGATAATGCTCCGAAAATGAGGTGCGTTGTTGCACTACAGCAGGACAAGGTAGGAGCATCATTCGGAGCTCGAAGGCTGACCCTAGATTTACCGTTGTTGAAATCGCTGCTGAATTCAATGCGAGCAATGTCTTGACGGTACGTCGGCAAACAGTGGGAGGACGCCTGAACAGTGCAGGAATCTGCGGAAGGCGCCGCGCAAAGAAACCGCTCATTACAGTGAAAGATAGAAGAGCTGGAGTGGACTTCGCGCGCCGTCACCTCAAGTGGACTTCAGATGATTGGGGTAAAGCACTATTCTCGGACGGAAGCAAGTTCAGTTTTTTTTTGGGAGTGACGGTATAAGTACGATACGACGTCCTTGTGGCGAAAGATGCAACCCAAGATACACGCGACCTGCAGTCGAGCATGATGGAGGACCCATGATGGTATAAGGGCGATATCACTGAATGGAATGGGCCCATTTTTGATAATTAGCGGCGTAATGACAGGGGAATCGTACAGGAACATGGTAATCAACACTGTGTTGCCGTGGGCTCGGGAGAACATGCCATCAGGATGGGTTCTACAGCAGGATAAGGACCCGAAACACTCTCCAAGGACTGTGAAGGCGCCTTATCAGACATTTCTTCCTCCAATATTCAAAACTATAGCTTTATTTGGTTTACAGAAGCCTCTGATGGTTTCACTTCGTTGATATTATGTTGACATCGTTGATATTCGTGGAATGAAAAAAATCGTCATCAAAAAATAAATTAAGCGAAATGATAAAAATACCAAAAATCAGAAATAATGAGCGGGAAATATGGAATCAATCAGATCTCCAAAACTCATGCTCCCATCATCGTTGCAGTAAGATCTGCGATTTCTCGATCCTTCGAAAATTTCCGCTTTTCTATGAAAGCAGAAGAAACTCAGTATAATTGAAACAACTTTCATATTTTCATTTTTTTTTCATTTTTTTAGACAACAACCACGTAGATTTCCTTCCAACAAAACTACTGCTTTTTCAGAGAGCGAAACGGATTAACCAATTAGTTACCTAGAAACCGCTTCTCTTCATGAGGAGAAGTTCAATGGGTCAAGGTAATAGGGTTCAGAGTTTATTGAATACGCAAAAACCACTTTTGTTTAAAAAGTCTTGTCATCAAACAAGGCTGTTCTTGTTCCCGCCCTTTCAGCGATTCCTATAGCGAATTTCTCGTGAAAGAGGGTGGAAGGTAAGTTTACGAGACTATGTATGCTTACATATAGTGGTTCCCTTTCAGTAATATGTGAGATGACTGTTCTGAAGAAAGCATTAGTATAGATGGTTTTCTTACAGATTACACCACACATCTCTGCTTCTGGTATACTTTTGTAGAAAATTGATTTTAAGAATCAGATTGCCAAGCGCACTCATGCATTCAGGAATGAAACTCTTTCGCCAAGACCTCAAGACGGCTTTTGTCTCGCTCATCTTCCTCCTACAGGTAAGGTTATCATAGATGTTTGAAGCGGTGCAAAAGAGGAACCTGAAAATTACCGTGAGGTTTCCTCCACGAGACCACGGAAGGAGATGAGAGTCTTTTCAGCAGGGCACGTTTTTTACGAGTACGTCGCTCAAAAACTGATCAAAAATTTCAACTCGAAGTTCACACATATCGCGAGCAAATTAAAGGAGGGAAGCTCAATCACTGGCTCCGTCTGTATGAGCTTCCTTCCAGACTGACAGCGCTTCTTTTGGGCTCACTATAAGCAGATGGTGATGCAACAGAGTAACACCACATTTATTAGCTGGTATGAGTTGAGTGAGAGGTGGTATAGTGGCAAATGGCGCACTGTCTCATACCCACAGTCACCTTTTCAAATCCCTCACCGGTATTCGCCCAGGCCAACCAAGCCTTCCTATCCACGGGGACGGTTGTATGGTACCAGACGATAAAAGCACTGACAATACATCGTCGATTTCAAGTCTTTGTACAGGCCGAATACGCCTTCAGTATGCCACTAAGATTCTGAATGGAAGTCAAATGCGGAGGTCCTTTTTTCCTAATGCCGAAAGGCTTTTCCTTCCGACCTGTATGAGTGAGTGTTGCGGCCAACTCTCCCAAAGTCGAAGAGCACTGTTCAAACTTTAAGTATTATAACTACCACTTTCAGTTCGTAACGCTGTCAAACTTGTTAGAGTAGCCGACTATCGTAGACTTACGGCCGAATCAAGCTTGTATAGACGATTTAGCACCACTTGCCATATCTCTGGATCACATTCACCCACAATTCTCATCCGGATAATGTCTAACGAAAGTACTGCATCACGGTATTTCGCATAGTAGAAGGTTAAAGAGAATGAATGTTCGTTTTTCGCTTCTGATATCAAGGAAAGTTCAGAAAGAAGTCTAAGTAAAGCATTGGTGGGAAGCAAAGAAGGAAAAATTAGTGAACCATACTGTAAGAGAAAGTCTCTTGAAGCAATCAAATGACCAATTTGCTGTGGCTGCTGAAGTCTATGGGATTCGGCAGGATTCAAGAGTCATGATGAGCTTGTCTGTAGTTGTGGAATCACGGCATTCTAACTCAACATACCGCACCCACAAACCAAATCAAACCAAAGATAGGGCGGTGTTGTTAGAACAAAAAAAGCAGCGTCAAGCCTCTTTTTCTTCCTATCTATCATTAGTTCTTGATGAGCACCAATCCATGTTATCCACCATAGGTATACATTATTTTACCACGTTGACGCACTTTAATGTTATACTTCCAGGTGCTGATCCCACTTCAATTTGAGGACATTACACGATGGTAGAATATTTGGAACTTGGTCACCAATTTTCTTGAGATGCTTTTGATTTTGATACAAAATTTTACTCAGCACGAGCATTAGCCCATGCCGCTACCTCATTTCCGACCACAGTCGGGGTCTCAATTTAATCAAATAGCTATGCACGCCCCATAACGTTGTGAAATCATATCGGAATCAAAGCCTTTTTAGGTGAATCAAATGCTTTTCTGCACATTCAAAGCAATTCTCATCCGTGAGAATACATATACGTCACATATTTCTTACATCAAGGCGACGAATTTAAGCAGTCGTGGCGCCTGTCTGAAGATGTGCCTCGAGGAAATCCCAGAGTGCGTTAACGTTGCCATCGTAAACGAGGCGCAAAAGGTGACAAGTTTTTGTACTTGCGCAAAGAAGAGATTATACAACGCTTTGTTTACGGGCGTGTAAACAGAGCAGTATTAAATAGCTGACTAGGGAAATATTGTACTTCATTGGCAACTTCTTGTTAGTATCTGCATATTTATCTATCATTTATCTTGAAGGGTAATTAGCTCTCCATAGAAAAGGTCCATATTTTTGGTCCGGCTACCCGAGTTTTTACTGTATTATCAACAGGTCGATCTGATGAATATTCTCCTTTTGTGTGAAGCAAGCTTATGATATTTTCTTAAAATATACGCAATTGCTCAGCTGCCACCGATGGTGTGGATCGTTGCGAATGGTTGTAAACTCGCTTCTGTTCAAAGAAAAAGAAGAAGGAGAAGGGATACTACCTCACAACGTTGACCGAGTTTCATTCGGGTGGTACATCAAAAGCTTTTGCGTGACCGTATCCGAAGGCGAAAACATGATCAGTCCCCGAATCAAAATGCGAAGGCAGCTTCAATGCAGTGGCTGGTTAGGGAACACAATCATAGCCACTTTTGAATCACTTTCGAAATGGGGCTGTTGTACCATTTGCCAACAAAAGTGACCCTTTCTCTGTAATTTAGATGGTTTGGTTTTGGTGCTGAAATGATCAGCTTAGTTATAAGTATTATCGTTGGCGTTGTATCGTGGTAAACTATCCGTATGCACCAATTACGAGCTCAGAAGCAACAATGAACTCTATTAGGTTGAGTAAAAAGTCTTGATCGACCTTCGTCCCTTTTTACGTAGGACCGCTCGGAAGGACTTCGTAATGGGTTATGGTAGACCGATGCCTAACCTGTATTTTTAAAAGGATATATAAGCATCCCCTTGGAAGTGCTTCGCATAAATGACTTCAACCTTCAACTGGCGTCCGAAGCTGTCTGAGAGCTATCGTCTATCAGGAATCACTGTAAGGGCATAATCCACCGACGGCTGTCGCAAATATCTGTGGTGCATCCAGAAGGGTCAGCGTATCTCAGCCCACGGGTGCCTCATGACGAAGCACCTCCAAGACTAGCAGAGAAGTAGACTATGTCCGAGGAAGGTTTTACTGTGTCGTCGGTGGACATTCTCAGGGAATGCTCTACATTCGATAACTTACTGAGGGCTCCACCGTGACCGCCGAGATTTACGCTTTTCAGCTACAGAGTTTGGCCAACGTTGTTCGAAAGAAGCGTCCGCAGCGTGAAAATGTTTGCTTTTTTCACGACAGCGCTCAACCGCATGTTGCGAAACTATTTTGTCAGTAAATTGCCCAACTTAGATGGGCAGTGCTAACCCATTCTACTTATTCGCGAGGTCTCGCTCCGTCTGATTACCGTTTGTTTCTTGCTCTGAAACATCACCTCCGCGATATAAATTTTGATGACTGCCCAGAGCTCAAAAATGAGGTCTCCAGCTTTTTCAAATTGCGGCCGCCACCCTTCTAGGCTTCAGGAGTCAAGAAACTGCCGGTTCGTTAGACGTATGTTTAGCACAACGATGGAGACTATATTACTAATTGAGATCCTCTTTCAATGGGAATAAGACTTTTTAAAGTGAAGAATGAAAAGCCGATCAAATTTTTCTACTCAACCTAATAGCTAATGTCCGATTTTTAGAGCATCTCGTGTGTCAACCTTTAATCACAGTTTTCAGTTCCAATGCAATTTCTTCAAGACATCGGAAGAACCACACTCATACACGAATGATCCTGACGCAGAAATGTACGCTCTGGAAAGAAATACAACTAACAGTAGCTGTCCCCTGGCAGAGAGCCTGTTTCCAGCATTTTAGAAAGTTATATAAGAGAACGATCAGTATCAGAAAGAATAGCTTTCTTATTAATTATTGAGGGCTTCCTCGGTTTTTCTGCTAACGTGTTGCTGAATAAATTCCTTCGTTTCTTTGGGCATTTGCCCGTTCATTGTTGTGTTAAAAGTTTTGTCTTACAAAAAAAGGATTGTATGTAACCAAATGTCGAAGTAGAAAAGCACTACAGAAGTTGAGCGTTCACTGATATTTCCTCTTCCTCGAGCATCAACACTCTGCATGAAATATTTTGAAAAAAAATTCGAAGCTGCGCTATAAATGAATTCACTCTCAGAAGTTCACAATAATGTTGATACTGTTGAGGTCAGCACTGGATCTTAGAAGATCAAGCCTTTTTGTTCCCCTATAAAAAATGATAAAGGGATGGTGCCCTAGGTTATCCTACTATATATAACGCGATAAGTATTTCTGATGGTTTGTCTGTCTGTCTGTCCGTCTGCCACTCTGTCTGTCTGTTTGTCTGTCTGTCTGTCTGTCTGTATCCGTGTGTGTGCGTGTGTGTGTGTATGTGTGTGTGTCTGTGTGTGTTTGACCGGAAATTCATAACTACGGTTCCCGTCGACCTAGAGAGTCCAAATTTGGTAGGAGTACAGGCGGCTGGATAGGAACACTAATGGTAGGTGACGGGGCCGGACCCCGCCCACAGGGATCGGGTTTGTGCGAAATGAATGTTTGAGCGGAAAGTTGCAACTTCTGTTCCCGTGGACCTAGAGCGTCCAAATTTTATTGGGAATACCCAAGATAGGATGGGAACACCTATAGGTAGGAGTACAGGCGGCAGGTTGGAAACGCTCATGGTGGATGGCAAGATCGGACTCCGCCCACAGTAGGCGGGGTTTGGGCGAAAGCTCATAACTCCTTTATGGGGCGGGGCTTACAGAGAAATGTCAAAATGGACCTAGAGCGACCAAACTTCCTAGGAATACAGGAGGCAGGATGAGAACACTGATGATAGGTTGGAAGACTAAACTCCGCCCCGAAGGGCTAGCGTGAATAAATACTGTTAGTTCGGACCCAGACCGTTGAAACTTGAGGACGCAAGGAGTCGGCTGGGAACATTGATGGTAGCTAACATAGTAGACTCAGCCGCGATGAAGTATCTGAATACTTTTTTCTCTGAATAATCGTCTTTGTGATAGTATGCGATGTTCCATTCGGACATAGCGAAGATGGCTTAAAGAAAAATCGGTATTAATTTGGGGCTAATACTGAGGGTGTAGAGCTTTGAGAGAAAAAGGAGAATCCGAAGTATTCTTTACGCGTAGCAAATTTCTCACAAGAAGGAGGAACGCCCGGCGTAGCCGGGCGAACACTCATAAGAAGGAGGGAAGCCTGGCTGCCCGACTTCAATAGTTATCCGACCATTGTCTACAGAAGCACATACTCTAAATTTAGAGTCGTCACAAAAAAAACTGAGAGAGATTTATGCAAAAAACTTCTTGACAAGCCAAAAAAATCTATCCTGACCGTCTGAAGGCTTTCAAGGTTCGATGAACGAAAATTTTCTCAAATAAAGGGATAGATTGAAGTCTCGGGATGTTAATCGGTCCGGTCTGAGTGAAGGACATGCGCACCGTAGTAGTCAGAACCGTAGTAGCGTATTGAATGCGTACGTGTAGCAACTAACGACTTTTTTGAAACTTGTTAAGATACAACCCGCTTCAAATAGGATTGAAAAGAGTTCTTTTCGAGGCAGGCATGAAGCTTGCCATGATATTGTGCACTGTCTTCACAATATGGTTATTTGCAGCAGCTATCGCACCAGCCAAACGTCATGATTCGTGGAGCTTAATTTCACCCGTGCACATACTTGTTGCTGCTCTTGACAATTTGTTGATGACTACACTTCTATTTTTATACCCCTCATGCAATCTCGGCTTCGATCATTCGCATCGATTCTCTTCATTCCCTATGAAAGCCTATAAAAGTGGCTTCATATTAACCCTCTTCGGACCTTGTGATGTTGACTTCATACATATTAAGAAGGTGAAAGTTCGACTATCAATGGCACAGCACAATAGGTATGTTTGTAAATAGCCTAGCGCAAGTGAAACTGGAGGAACCTCAACCATAAAACTACGTTCTGAAACGAGTCAGAGCAGAAACTGTAATGCTACGTGGTTTTTTGCGCAACAGCACTACTCCAAGTGATTCAGCACCTTGAGTGATTCATTTGGGCGATTCATCGAACCAAAAGCTGTAAAGCTCAATAGACCGATGAGGTTGTAAGAAGGCAACTAAAGTTCCCATGCATTCATATAAAACTCAGAGAAACTGCTAAGCCCCCCAGCGTGTGCTACTCACTATGACCCTCTAAGCGACCCTTTGAACAAGGCCTTTAGGCTAAGAAAATCACTCGTTCGTCTTAGGATGTTCAAGTGAGGGATCGCGGTCTTTTGAAATCACCATCTGTTAAGATCTGAGACAGAAGAACGGAACACGGCAGCAAAAAAGAATTATCCTATCGCAATTTTCCACAAAAAAATGCTGCCGCTGGAAAAATAGAAAAGGCTTCGAATCATGAGAATTTTGAAAGGAAAATTTGTAGGATAATCGCAAGTTCTATCGAAATGGGCACTGGAGCTGGCGGAGTTGCCTCTCCATGGCGGATAAAAGAAAATATTGTTGGACAATTAGCTGTCAGGTTAACAAATCTTCTGTTCAATGTAGGCAATGGAACTTGAACATGGCAGTGGATAAGCACGTCTTTTCACGTCTTCCTACAGCTCTAACAGAGATAAAGAAGTCTTGCTAGGTAGGGTGCGCCATAAATATGGTAACAACTTTTCGGACGTCTGATTTCCTTGTTTGGAGGGTCCTTCCAAATCTATACCTTTCTTATGTTTATGATATACCTTAGCCCACTTATCTACTTTGGTGTGCTGAATTCGTCAAATTTCGAAAAACAGTGTAGCCTCGCAGATATCCACCAACCGCTCCGTCTTTGCGCGCATTTGGTGAGTCCTTTTCCGGAATTGCTCCACGTTTAAATATTTCCCGAAAAGACAGTCTTTGAATCGCCATGAGTAGACAGGTCGCGATGAGTAGACAGGTCAACACGGTTGACTTGCCTCACATACAACTCCTTTTCCGAATAGAATTGCTTGGGAAGGAGTACGCTATAAACCTGCAGAATACGAGAAAAATGACCACTGATTTGTTTGTATGTTCTACTCCAATGAGAAGATTCTACCCCAAGTAAATACAATTGTAACCAAATAAGATTCGAAAGCCTCATAAGCTTTTAAGAAGTTGAAGAGTAATAACAAATGCCGTGCGCTACTTGCGCGAGGCACGCGCTTCGACACACTTTTTTCTGACTAAAGGGTGTTCAGCGTGGAAGAAAAGTTGAGGTCTCCAAAGTATACGTATATTCCACACTACGAGTCTGAAGCCGTTGAAAAGAGTCAGATCGCCTCCCGAAGCCTATTTTTCTCTTTTATGATGTTTTGGTCTGGGCTAGAATCACTACCATCAGAGCGATATCACAAATTTTGGTCGAAATAAAGTACGAAGTTAAGTCCAGAGCCCTTTAGAAAGGATTTCTATGAAAAGATGCAGCTGAGGGTCAAAGATTTTTTCAGTGATAAGATTTGAAATCTACCGCGCAAATGCTCACGAAAGGGAAAAGATCAAGACTGGTTCTGAGGGGATGTTCGCAAATTTACCTTAGCTTCCATTCCTCCTACGAATTTCCCGGGCCACAATGCGATGGATCGTCGGATGAAGTCCATAATGGAGAGGGAAGCCCGCGCTTCATAACGCACCGCTGTAGCTGCTTCTAAGACATCATCGAAGAAAAGCCTAGGCTCAAGAAGGTCTTCGTGCCACCGTCCAGGAGTAGCCAAAGCGTCTTCGAGCTATTAGTGCAGGAGACGGCTATATAAGATGACCATGTGTTAGTTTTGTAGATGCGATTAATAGTAAATAATTCACATAAATTCAATATGTATCAATATGAACTGCAATTTCTATAGCCCAATTCCTTTGTTACCATATTTATGGCGCACCCTGTAGAGCACTATAATTTCAGAGCGCATCGAGCGTTATCTGATAGCGGCAAGGCCCAGAATAGTAATGATTCTAGAGCAAAACATTAGTCGGGGTATTTAGCCTTGTAGAGGAGGAAAGTGGCGTTATGGATGACTGAAAGATTGCACCAGTAGGATAACCGCACCACGACGTTTATCCTAATCTACCACAATGCAATCTACCTGCTCGACGACGGCTATGAGTATTTTGGGATTTCAGAGGGACTAACCTTCCTCGATAGCAGTGACTTTTGACTAGCAATAACTAATATGTATATGTGCGTGTAATTGTGTGGGTGTCAGACCATAAATTTATGTGGCAATTCACAACACAATTATCTTCAACTCGACCACAACGGTGTTTGATATCCGGTCTCTATTGTTTTAGTGGAGTAATATTCATCATATACAGTAGCGCTAAAGAGTATTGGCCAAACGCTTTCACTCTTTATCGTTCATAACTTTTTTCTTACTGGAGCAATTCGCGCGAAATTTTGATATGTTTAACAGAAGCATATTTCACACCACAGAACTCTGTTTGACGGCAGAGCAGCAGTACCCACATAACTGGGACCATAGCGTTTTTGCGGTAGCATACTTCGCTGAAACGAAGTTAGTGACGTCTGCAGTTATTCGCACCTTATGTGCGTCATTCCTCTCTACTGTTTTCGGCGATATCGCTCGTACACTTAAGTCACTGCAAAAAGGAAAGAAATCCAAGAAGGACCAATGTCTGTCTTTCCAGTTGTTTTTGAGTTCAAACACTTTGGGATATCTGGAACATCATCAGATTGCAGGTCAGTGGTGGTAAATATTCACAATACACCCATGCTACACGTATTGGAATTGCGCATGATTAGATCCAGTAGGAAAGAAGTTACGACTGAAAAGTATCACTGAAGAAGAATTCCGCCGAATACTTGAGCGCTACTGTATGACGTGCCAATGTCTGGGTGTTCGCGTGTGTGTGTGTTTTTTTCGACCGCAAAATCATAACTCCTGTCCCCGCGGACCGAAAGGCTCAGATTTGCTAGAAGTATGCGCAGCAGGATAGGCACACTTATGATGGGTGGCGGGACCGTACCCCGCCAACGGGGGGCAGGGTTTGCGTGAAAGTTGTCAATTTGGAAATAGGGTACTCAAACTTGGTAGGAATATAGCCTGCGTGATAGGAACACTCATGGTAGGTGGCCGAACCGGAGCCCACACACAGGGGTGGAGTTTCCGCGCAATGAGGGTTCAAGCAGAAATTCATAACTCCGGATCCCGTGGGCATGGACAGTTCCAAATTGATAGGAGTAAAGGAGGCAGGATCGGAACACTGGCGATAGAAGGGGCCTCAGAGAACAAGATCCACTCATCAATTAAATACCAACGCCTTTGTTATTTCGATTTAGCTTTGGATCTTTCATATGTTCCATTCGACAAGAAGGGTGATTGCAGTGCTAGGGACCGATTAAGAGTACTAATTTTCAAGGAGATGAAAATTGGTACATTTTTTGCTATTAGATCACGACCACTACCAAGCGATGTTTGCGATTCAATGAAGGGTGACAGATTCTCTTTGCTTCAACATCACTCTTGGCAAAACTTATCTTACCGCTAATAATCTTGGGTTCTCATTCAATGATATATCCACAGAAAAAAGAAGCTTCATTGACATAGGCATTTGTGTCATTATGACTCGACAACATTTGTGTGTACCATTCAAGGTTCTTTTTGCCTACCAGTTGAACCTTCAGTGGGTCGTTGTTTTTAAGATGAACAAGGACAGAACGGGGCTTCCAATCATAAGCATAGATGTCGGCTCATTTTGATACCTTTTGCATGTCCTATTGGTCCTCCGATGAATTCTGGCTTTGGGAAAGTAGCATTTGTTTCAAGTAAGGAGGGGCTGGTCGTCCTCGTCCGTCCGGGACGTCCGGGACGCTCAATGGAGTTGGATTTGGAGGTGCTGCGGAGCTAGGTGGAAGCCGATCCGTATGAACTACTCGTGAACTGGCAGTCACACTTAGGTGTCAGTCTACAATTATTAGTGGATTTAAGTCAATTGGCAAGGTGCGAAAGCTCGGTCGATGGGTGCCTCATGCTTTGAAGCAGTATGACATAGATTTTCGTGCCGACATGGCACTTTCTCTCCTCACGCTCAAGCGCAGGAGATGGTCAGGTGTGTTGATAGTATGTATTGGATTGTAACATAAGTTCGTAGAGTTTTGCGTTAGAGTTATTTTACAACGATTTATTTTGTTTTTCAGCATAGTGTATACATTCATACGAAAGAGCTCTTTCTCCTCTACAAAACTATTTTATTTGTTTTTAGGATAATTTAATTGTTCGTATTTTTTCGGGCCCACAAATGGAATATCTAGGAAGAAAAAATTAGCATTTTCGACATCTGCTTTTCTTTGCTTTTCGTCGAGGTCAAAAAAGCAGCCGAAACCGCTCGGGACATATGCAGTGTGTACGGGGAAGGTGTCTTAGGTGTGTCCACTGAAAGGTGTGGGTGGCCCCAGGAAAGGCGCCAAAGCCGAGAGTCGAGCAAGATCTTCACCCAAAAAAAGGTTATGATCTGCGTTTGGTGGGACTGGGTAGGCATGGTGCACTGGGAAACTGCTCGAACGAAATGCTACTGTCAACAAGGCAGTCTACATTGCCCAGCTGAACAGTGTAAATGAGGCCATTCGGCTGAAAAGACCTTATAGACGAGGTCAAGTCATCTTGCTTCACGACAACACCAAGCTTCATATTGCTCAAGTCGACAAAACAGCACTTCAAGAGCTTGAATGGGAAGTTCTTCAGCATCCACCCCACTCTCCTGGTCTTGCACCTGCCGAGTATCACCTTTTCCGCTCTATGTTGAACCAAATGAGGGGTGTTACCTTCGATGGCGAAGGGGCTCTTAAAAACTGGCTCAACAAGTTTTTCGACTCCACAACGGCCGCTTTTTGGCGAATCGCCATCAACAAATTGGTCGAGAGATGGGAGGAGGTGTGAACAGTAACGGAGGATACATCATTGGTTAACTTATTACTATGATTATTGTTTTTTGGTTCAAATAAATCTTTGTGAAAAAAACTCTACGAACTTGTGTTACAACCCAATATTTAGATGAGCTTTTTATTCTCTATCGAGTTGCGACGGCTTGAAGGCATGGGCATGATTGCAGGAAAGAAGTTAGGTGGGTAAGTCAGATAGTATTTCAAAGAGCTTCTTATTCTCTATCTAACGATGCCTCGCGCGTCCATTTTCGTCATCTCTTTCCCGATTATGATCTCAAGAAGTCATCACTATCACATTGCTCGAGAACTTATGACTCAACCTAATAATTTGATGCACAGCCTGATACTGAACCCTACTAGAAAATAGACAGCCACAGACATTCTTTATATTGCCTCCTTCTGAAAATCGAGAGCGACCATTGCTGTAAACACTATTTTTCCCACTGATCAGAAAAGTATTTTTTACCAAAAGGTATGATCTACATAATATTCGAAGAAGTGGGGAGGGTAGCAGTAGGGGTAGAGGGTTGAAATTTTCTCTGAGAAAACGGGTGGCAGATTTGGAATGTAGAGAAATAAAAGTGGTGGTTTTAGGTTGAGAAAGAACACAGCTCTTCAAACATAGAGATCGGTAAGAACACTGCTGGATGTGCTCTCTACCTATGAAGGCAAATCAACGAGTTATCACCAAAGTCTATCACCCCCTCCCCATGACACTCAGTGTTAGAATGATGACAAACCCCTTCAGCCGGTGAAGTTGAAGGGGAGCCGGTACCGTACAATTACGAGAAACCTTTCGTTTTTTTCTGGAACTTCATTCGGCACACCTCGCTTCAGAGTAGGACCTCAGGCTGTAGCCGTACCAGCTGAAGATGCAGCATCGATCACCTGCCTTATTGGATGATAGATATGATGGTAAACAAAATATCTATCATTAAGAGATTTTTTAGGTATTTCAAAACGTTGAGAGTCCTCGAAGAGGCAAAAACTCCTGCTTACGGTACTATTTTTCTCTCCCTGCAGCGGTTTATTGCTCTAGATTGAGCCTCAATATAATGAACACTTTTCAAGCAGAGACTGATCAGTTATTTGCCTCTTCCTAAGCCTTTCATGAGGCGATCATTTTTCTTAGAAAACCATGCTGCTTTTTAATATTACGTTTAGAATGTCTATAAGCATCATCGAAGCGCATGGAATCGGACGCAGAAACAATTAACTAAATATAAACAAATGTGGCTGGATCCTTGCGATCAAGCTCATGCAGATTGAATCACTCCTAGTTGCCTGAATCACCTTTTATCTAAAGATGCAGATGTCCACTTGATACGACCTTCGTGGCTGTTTGATGTCAAGGAAGGAGCATCAGCCCTCTATACGGAGGCAGTTCAGTAAAGACGAAAGCATTTACATTGAGGTTCACTACGATAGAGCTAGAAACCAAGGTATGTTATGTAAGCTGCGAAGGGAAATGAAAGCTAAAAAAGAAGGTTTCTCTTAGGATGTGTTTCTGCCACATTGATTGAATTGTGCAGTAAGTTTTGAGATTGTTTCGTGACTCGTACGAATCTAACCGATTAATTAAACCAGAACTGATCTACAAGTGTAAAACGCATTCATGAAGTACAAAATGACAGCAATTCTGTAACTGTGAGCTGTTTTACGCACAGGTCTCGGCTCTTAATCCAAAAACGCAGCCTAGTTTGTGGTAATATCAGTCGCGCAACTAGCCAGCACCGTAATCATCACCCGATTGATGTTTACTTCTTAGTGACTGTGTAGATACCGATGCAAGTGTTCATCACCCGGGGACTGAAATCAAAGTTTCACCCCTTCTTGTACTACTGAAACATGGCCATCTCATACATCGATTTAACATGACTGCACCAAGATCTCCAGAACAACATGACCGTGTCGTGTATTGCCTTTGTAGCATCTTCTCTCTGAAAGTGAATACGAGTGAAGAGTGGAGCGTAATTATAATCTCAAAAAATTTTGTTCGTTGCATGCAGCCGAAGTTCCAAAGTTGATATAAACAAGGCCAACATGGACAGTTGCAGCTCCACACTTGGACATTTTGCTCTCGAACTAAGAAAAGAGTTGGGTGAAAATCCGAATATTGCGAAGTTATTCGGAGTGAAATGAGTATTAGTGGTGGTTTCTAGCTATAACGCCACGCTAACCTGTTAGAAGTTGTGCTAATGAAGCATCCAAAGTTATTCTGGAAAGATCTTTTTTCAAAGGTTCATTCACTTTTACAGGACAGGTCCGTTTACCAACCTGCAACATCTGAGGAATTCACCAAACAGTACCGCCGCTTGTATAGGAAGTGGACAGAAGTGGCACGAGCTGCTAGCTATACCCTATGGTAAAACATATACAGTCTTCTGATCTTTATTGAACGTAGCTTCTTTGTGATTCGCTCCCAAAATCCGATCAACAGCTTCAGTGCTGGAAAGGTTGGATAGGAAGGTTCCCATAACCATCACCGAATCTCAAAACCGGCTAGTAGTCAAGGTTAGTAAGTAGATTGGATATTGAAATGTGGTAATTTGTTCCTCTGTAGTCAATTACTTGCATTTTGTTTGTCGTTGCTGTTGATTTTCTTTTTATAACTCAGCTCGTATATTTTGATATCAGGCCCATTTTGGTTGCTCTTTAGAGTTGAATCACGCCTTATCTGGAGTTTCTTCCACTGCTACTCAAAACTATAGCTTTATTTGGTTTGCAGAACCCTCTAGAGGTTCTCTGTTGAACATCTTCGTGTTTCGCATGAAAGATTCGCATCTAAGAAATAAAATAAGCTGAAAATATCGACAATTAATAAGTCGGAAATACTGAATCAAACAGATTTCCACAACTGTTGTTCCCATCATCGTTGCAGTAAGCGCTGCGATTCCTCGATCCACGGAAAAATGCTCCTCTACCAAAGCAGAAAAAAACTCAATAAAATTGAAGTACATTTCATATGTTCGTGGACAAGAACCACATGGATTTCCTTCAAACAAAACTGCTGCCTTTTCAATGAGCGCCACGAAGTAACCACTTAGTAACCTAGAAACCGTTTTTCTTCATAAGGTAAAATTCAAGTGGACAAGGTAATAGAGGTACAAAATTCATTGAATAAAACCAATGAAACCCTTTTTTGAAAGTCGTTAACCAAAGCTGGTCTCCAACCCGCCCTTTCAACTGTTCATAAAGCGACTCTCTGGTGGAGGAAGGTGGAAGGTAAGTTTACGAGTTCATGTATGCTAACATTTTGTGTTTCCCCTTCAGTAATATGCAGGATGACTGTTCTGAAGAAAGCTTTAGTATAGATAAGGTCCTTCCAAGAAAGATTCCTTCAAAATCCCCGGCATGCTTCTCAACTACAGTTTCCTTGTCCTCTGTTTTCCTCTGTTCATTACATCCATCACATCATCTTGGTGAGTTTGCGGATACCAGGATAAGCGAAGATAAGTTTCTCATTACCTAGCCTGAGAGCTGACTAATGCTTATTTTTATTGCTTTCTCGAAAGAAAGAGACTGAGATTACATCATAAATCTTTGCTTCGGTAAGATTCTGTAAATGTTTGATACGAAGAACCAGATTGCCAAGCGCACTCATGTATTCAGGGATGAAACTCCTTCGCCACGACCTCAAGTCGGCCTTTGTGTCTTTCATCTTCCTTCTGCAGGTAAGGTTATTTTGAATGTTCGACGCGGTGAAAAAGAGAAAACTGAAAATAGTCGTGAAATTCACACCACGAGACAACGGAAGAAGGTGAGAGTCTAAGATGAGAGGCACTGATCAAAAATTCCAACTTTACGTTCATACATACCACGTGTAAAGGAAGGGTGGAGAGCTCAATCACTAGCTCCGCTTGTGTAAGCTTCATTCTTTCCAGATTGTCAACGCTTCTTTCATTGCTCACTATGAGCAGATGCTGATGCAATAGAGTCACACCACATCTATGTGCTGGTATGAGTTTAGTGAGAGGAGGTGGAGGTGGCATAGTGGCAAGTGGCGCACCATCTCATACACATGGACACCGTTTCAAATCCCTGATCGATATCCGCGAAGGCCTACCAAGATTTCCATACTTTCTCTGGATCACATACACCCACAATGCTCAACCGGCTAATGTCTAATGAAACTACTGCTTTATGGTATTTTGCATAGCATAATGTTAAGAAGAATAGAAGTTCTTTCTTCGCTGACATCGAGAAAAGACTAGAAAAATGCCTAAGTATCCTACTATATATAATTCGCTAAGTGTGTCTGTTAGTGTGTCGGTATGTTTGTGTGTGTTTGTTTGTGGGTGTCGGTGTGTGTGCCTGACCGGAAATTCATAACTCCTGTCCCCGTGGACCTAGAGCATTCAAATTTGGTAGGAGTAAGGGGGCAGGATGGGAACACCTATGGTAGGTGGCAGGACCGGACTCCGTTCACAGGGAGCGCGGCGTGCACGATAGAAATTTTGGGCCGCAAATTCATAACTCCTGTTCCCGTGGACCTAGAAAGCTTGAATTTGACAGGAGTACAGGGGGCAGCACGGGAACACTTATGACAGGTGGTAGGATCAGACTCCACCAACAGGGGGCAGGTCGTGCGCGATAGAAATTTCAGGTGGCAAATTCATAACTCCTGTCCCCGTGGACCTAGAGCATTCAAAATTGGTAGGGGTACAGGGGGCGGCATGGGAAGGCTTGTGGTGGGTGGCAGGACCGGACTCCGTGCACAGGGAGCGGCGCGTGCGCGATAGTAATTTTGGGCCGCAATTTCATAACACCTGTTTACCTGGACCTAGAGCGTTCAAATTTTTAGGATCACACTTTTCGTATTACCAGTGGAACCTCAGCATTCCAATAGGTGATGACGGGATCGTAGGTACTCGGTGACAGGAACTGATGAAAACTGATGAGAGAAGATAAAGGACCTAAGAGTGCCACCTACTGATCAAAATCCTAACATCTTCGGTATCTACAGTGTAGCTTTGACCGTTCAGTATGTTTCACTCGATGAGACGGGATGGTAGAGCAGTGTGACAAAAATGAGTGGCAAGTGCAGAGATAGGGACCCATTAGGGCAATACGATAAGCAGATTAGTACTTTGTTCATTTCTTACCATGAGATTACGACCGCTACCCAGCAAGCTTTGTGATTCAATGAAGGATCCTCTTTGCTCGATATCATTTGCGACAAAACTTATTCGACCGCCTGTAATCTAGAATTCTGAACAAATGATATCTCCGTAAGGAAAAGGGTCCATTGATAAAAAATATCTGATAACGGTGCTATCATCACTCAGAACATCTCCACAGCATCATCTTTGATTGTCTAACAGATGGATTTTTGATGGATATTTATTTCTAAGAAAGAGGGCAGAAGTTCGAGATTTCCAATCAAAGGTGTAATCACCGACTTCAACTCAATACCATTTGCATTGCCCTGTTAGTCCTGTGTCAAATTTCGTGTACAGGAAACTGTTATTTGTTTCGAAAAAGGAGTGGAGAGTTAGACTTACTATAACTTTATCAAAGAATTAGGGAAGCTTTCGATTTCTGTTGTGTCAAAGAAGGATTTCGAGCTCTGTTTCAGTTTCATACCCTCACCCAGCTATACACGGAGAAACTTATAGACTATAAACTTTGAAAAATGGAATAAAATTCTTCAGTTCAAAATTTCTCGGAATTGTTCTGGCATAGGCAAGAACCCGCGGTCACCCCCGCTCCTTAGGGGCGGGGCTTAAGGAGGCTTCTCTTGCTCGCCACCCGCAACTAGGGTGTTTGATTGGTCGTGGTCGTTAATAAACATATACCACTGAACCATCGTGTTTTTATTCGTTCGTTCGTTACTAGAGAGACAACAATCTCTCTGTTTCCATAAAAGGCGCCACCCTTCCGCCTAGACACCACATTTTTTGGTGCATCGGCTAAAGCCGTTATGAGGTCAGCAAATCGCCTGTCCTTGGGACTCAGTCAGCCCAAAAAACCGCAAACAACAGCTTTACGAAGAACAGCGTTATTGCGTTGTTGTTTGTTGAATTCCTAGTCGAGTTCAGCAGACGTATCTCATTCTATCGCCCGAAAGCAGCGAATTACTTGCTAATTCCACCGGACTTAGCTTATCTTTTCCTTGTTGAAGGACAATCGCTCGAAAGCAGCGTACTTTTACTTGCTAAATCACAGCAAGTACGTTATCACTAATAAAATAACCGCTCAACAGCAGCGAAGTAAGTAAAGGAAATAGTAAGTAGAGGTATCATTATGGCACTCTACTACTACAAAAACCAATTATTGCTAGCGCCACAGCCCTAGCCACTCTGTTACAAAAATATCAGTGCTACGGAGCAAACCTAGAGTATCCGGAGAACGAGGAGGAACTTTACGAGAAAGCTCTGGCAAACGTTACCCTTTTATCGTCAGCAATTAGTCGTATAAGGGCCGCTGTTGAGACTATTCAAGAAAGAGTCGATAAGATAGAGAATCATTATGCTAATGCAAAAAAGACTGATCAAAAAGAACTCATTATAGAAGTTCAAGAAATTGAAAGAGAATCTCAATATCCACAACACTTAGCGAGTGCTGAGGCTTTCATTCACATATTGGAAGCTCAGTTAACTGAGGCTAAAGTAAATTTAGCAAAAGCCCAAAGGAAGCTTGAATTACGTTCCGCTTATAATGACAGTGAAGGTCCACCAACCCACAATAGTAACCAAACAAATTGGTCTCAAGGAAACTTGGAGGAGCCGAATTCTGAGAGCACCTCCAGGATGCGGTCAATCAAACCGCCCAATATCAGCCTGCCGAAATTTTACGGTAGCGAAGAAGAATTCCCAGAGTACTGGGCAGTTTATGATTCCCTCATTCACTCAAGCAATGGCCTTAGCACAATTGAGAAGATTGTTCTACTCAAAGACAGCTTGAGAGGGAAGGCCGAAAGAGCCATCAAAGGAATACAGCCGATAGCAAAGAATTATGAGTGGATCGCACAGACACTCAAAGACAAATTCGGCAACCGACCGGTCAACAGGTCAAAAATAATACAGAATTTCTTCGATTTGAAAGCTGCCGCGCACAATGCAAAAAGCTGTGATGACTGCTTGGACTCCATCAAAGCAGTTGTGAACCAAATGGTCTCCACGGACTATGACATCAGAGCCAATAGCGAATCTATGTGGACTGAAACCATAATAAAAAAGTTCCCTTACACAGTAATAAAGGACGTCCTAGCAAAATATCAGGACGACAAAAATATTACAATAGGGAATCTCATAACCCTGTTGGAAAAAGAAATATCTTCCAAACTCTTCTTCGAGACACATTGGGGCTCCAACAGAGAGTATACCAAGGAAACTAGGTCCACTAATGAACCTAAAACACAAAACCAAAGGTTCACCCAGACCTGCGTCTTCTGCGGACGCACAATCACCATTCTGCACTGTGCAGAACAGTCACCGATATCCAAAAAAGGCGCGATACCGCCAAGGAAAAACGTCTTTGTTGGAAATGTTTCAACAGTAACCACTCAAGCAATCAATGCAGCAAGCCTAGTTGTCCCAGCTGTGGCCAAAAACATCACCAAAGCATATGTCTGGCGAGCAGACCAGTCGGCACGAATGTCAGAGCCCCACCGGCAAATCCCAGGCCAACTAGAAATGAGTCTAATCAACAAAACTGTGGCAGCAGACCACAACAGTCTGATACCAGGCCTTACAACCGTTATAGCAATGATGCAAGGAGAACACAACAGACCAACACACAGGTCACTCAAGTTGAGCAGGATTACGACCGCTCTGCGATCGACACCAGTAAAAATGAACAGCTGATTCTTATGACAGCAGAAGGCAACCTCTGGAATAACAGAAGCGAAAGATTTGAAAAAGTGCTCTTCTTCTTCGATACTGGAGCTCAGAAAACTATAATTGAAGAAAACTTAGCAAATGATTTTGAGCTCCCAAAGCTCTCTACAGAGACCTGCATAATGTCAGGCATCGGAGGACACGTAGAACGATTTAGTAGCACAACTGTGCCTCTGAAAGTTCAAACAGCATACGGAAAAGAGGTGCGCTTTACTGTACAGACCAAACCAGTTATAACTGGTGGATTCTCTTCAGTCAAGTTAAGTCAGCAAGACGCCAATTTCCTCGAGCAGCACCAAATCTGCATCGCAAATTCAAAGTTCCAAGGAGAACAGCAAGTCCCCAAAATTTTAGTCGGACTTGACAGATATTATGACTTAGTTATGGAAGATGAGGTTCCACAGAGCACCCCTTCAGGGTTGCGTATTGCAAAAACCCTTTTTGGGCCAGCAATTTATGGTCGCAGCAAGTTAGATAGTCCTGCAGGAAGCCAACCTATTTCCTTCGGATTGACGGCTATTCATGAAGGCTCGGAGAGCCAAATGTTAGAGAAACTCTATGAACTTGAGGGCCTCGGAATTTCTTCCGATGACTGTGCTTCGGACGATAAAGTTCAGCAGTATTTCGAAAACTACTCAAACTCAATATCGTTTGATAATGGCTATGTCACAGCACCATTTCCCCTAAAATGCAATGTTGCACAATTAGAGGACAACTATTCTGTCGCTATCAAACGACTGGCATCTCTTCAGAATCAGGTAAAAATGCACAGTGACCAGGCGTTCTGGTATTCTAAGATCCTTAACGACTACGAAAACCAAGGAATAATCGAACGAGTTTTCGAAAAAGATCAAGATGCTGTAGGCACGTACTACATGCCTCATTCAGCCGTGTGGCGGCCCCACAAGGCAACACCCCTGAGGATAGTATTCGATGCCTCATCTAAGAAAAGGGGACAGTTCTCGTTGAATGATGTCATTCACAAAGGCGAATCATTCGTGAACAAAATCCATGACATTCTCATTTCAAGTCGCTTCAGCAAATACTTGTTACTCTGCGACATCGAGGCCGCGTTCACACAGATTAGGCTTAAAGACGTACATAAAGACTTATGCCGCTTTCTCTGGGTAAAAGATACCACTAAGCCTATTATGAGGTCGAACATAATGGAATACCGCTTTAATCGCTTACCATTCGGTATCACTGCGTCACCCAGTATACTAAATATGGCGCTCCTAGCATTCTTACGATCGGAAGGGACCGAGTTATCAGCAGAAATAAGCAGAAATCTATATGTAGACAACATTCTACTCCAAGCACAAACTGAAAGGCGGGCTCTTCACAAATACGAAGAATCGAAGACCTTGTTCTCAAAAATCGGTATGAATCTCCGAGAGTACATTTCTAACTCAGACAATGTCAACATGGCCATACCAAAAAACGACCGGGCTCCATCTGGCGGAATGAAACTTCTTGGCGTTCATTATGATACGGAGAACGACCGCTTCACCGTAAAGACAAACTTCGAAATGAAGACGACGCTGACGAAAAGAGATATAGTTAGCCAAATAAATTCTGTGTACGACCCGCAACTAGGGTGTTTGATTGGTCGTTAATAAACATATACCACTGAACCATCGTGTTTTTACTCGTTCGTTCGTTACTAGAGAGACAACAATCTCTCTGTTTCCATAAAAGGCGCCACCCTTCCGCCTAGACACCACAAAGGATCTAGCCCGGTCTAAGAGTCGGTGCGAACCAACCATAATGTACGAAAGACCAGCAGAATCACACACAATAGAAATGAACATATTTCATTCATATCGACCGACACCGCTTGGCGGTCGTATTGCAGCAGTAGCAGTCGTACTGTTCATGATAGTAGGTCTGAGCAGCGTATGCCAACATGGGCTATCCAGACATCATGCTGAGCTGGTTTGCAACCAGGATGATAAGTGCTCTTGTGAAATTGGACGCGAAATTCTTTTCAATAAGTTGCAGAGGAAACAATGCATCGAAATTCATCTTCGAAATAAAACGGTTGGTACCATAAGTATAGAGGTGAAAGCCGTTCATTTCACCTGCGCCAAAACGTCCAAGTTTTTCACAAAGAACACGCAACATAAAATATTTTATTCTCATCGATGTGCAGAGATGGGGTCATGTTCACAAAACAAATGTGACTCGCTGAAACCCAACGAAACAGTTGCAGAACTTCATGGTTCCGGAGTTTACCCAGGATATTCTGCCTGTGACTATTCCAGTGGAGGCTTACTTTCTGGATGCCTTTTACCGACTCCTTCTTGTGTCTTCTATAGAGTAGCTCATATCCCCCTCACTGAAGACATTTATGAAGTATTCGAATGCCAAGACTGGTCTCCGTCCATTCATCTTGAGATCTTGAGCAATATGTTTGGCAAAACAGTACAAGATCGATATAGCATACTGCCATATCAGACAACAGACGTGAAGGTCATGAATATCACAACAGTCACTGTACAGATGCCCTCGCATTCGCCAATGAATAAAACGTATGCCCAGTCGGAAACTGAGACCATCATTCTTCCTGACTCCTTCCAAATACCGGTTGTATGCTCAACACGGTACGAAGCACAAGCAAACTTTAAAAGATGCGATAACAAGATGACATGCAGCTGTAGTACTGGAACATCTCCCCGCATTTGTGAATGCGGAAGAAACTCGATCGGTCATATACGTGCAGAGGAATCCAATCGCTTACCGCTTAAGACCGGTACTATAGAGATGTACACTCAAGGCAACGACGTTGTGGTAAACTCATTTGAGGAAGTAACTCTATATGTAAGATCCAAGATAATGGCAGAGAGCTCTGAACTGGTTACCGACAACCAATGCACTGCACAGTTGAGCGAGCCGAAAGGTTGTTATGGTTGTCTACATGGAGCAAAGACCAATGTAACATGCATTTCACATTACGAATCATTTGCAGAAATCAAATGCAGCAACTTCACAACTGTGGTTAAGTGCAGCCCAGATAATACAACTACAGAGCTTAGTTTGAACTTCAATGAGGCCTTTATCAAGGATATTTGTTACATAGCACGTGGCCAATCAAAAAGTGAGATGCTCCTCGAAGGACACTTGTTTTATCATCCGGTCGCAAATGATTCAATATTTTTCCACAACTCTGTGGAAGGACAAGTAAGTATGCTAGATTTTTCTCAGTTCCATTTGCCTGATTTGAAGCCGTTGCTCACAAAAATCAGGGATCACTGGAAAGCAGCTGTACTCATTGCCGCTGCCCGTACTCTAGTAACCGGTCTGATTTATTTATTCGGACCAATAGCGATTATGTGCTACTCAAAGTTCTGTGTGCTGCAATTAGATGTATCACAGCACCATGTGGCGCGTTATGCACTTCTGCTCGGTCGGTTTCTTCAAACACATAGTCGTACCGTAGATAAAAGCCGAACCGATGCCAGAAATTCTCTTCATATATAGCATTCCTTAAGCTTCTTACGGGTAATTCTGACACACTTATGTTGCACCGTATATTTACATTTTCCCTACGGGGTTCTCCTTTGAGTAAAAAGTGTATATAAGCACAGCACCGACACAAGTCAGCACAGGGATTTATCAGACGTCAGCGCTATGCTCGACCAGGCCGAATCGTCTTCGTCTCCAACTAACGCTGATATCATGGCGGCCCTCGAACACGTCGTTGGGCGGCTGCACACTCTTGAGGCAGCCGTCAACGAGCTGCTGAAGCGGTCGGAACCACGATCTTCTTGCATTTTCTGCCCTGTGGCAGATAACCGCGACGGACACAACACGTCGCGTTGTAACCGCTTTCCTGATGCGGTTGCAAAGAGCATGCAGGTGGCGAGGCTCGGCCTTTGTGGTCGTTGCCTCAAGCCTGCACATGACGACGAGGACTGTGGTGTGCAGTGCGAGACCACACAATGTGCTACTGTGCGCCAACCGAGGACAAGGCGGCGGCGGCGGCGGCTTCAAAAGACGACGACCATAAAGACGATACGATATGGGCAACGCGCTGACATCAAGAAAAAAAAAATTTTTTTGTTGTTATGATTTGTAAATAAATTCTAATTTTTTGTGGCCGGCGGGAGTGTTCTGGCATAGGCCAGAACCCGCGGTCACCCCCGCTCCTTAGGGGCGGGGCTTAAGGAGGCTTCTCTTGCTCGCCACCCGCAACGAGGGTGTTTGATTGGTCGTTAATAAACATATACCACTGAACCATCGTGTTTTTACTCGTTCGTTCGTTACTAGAGAGACAACAATCTCTCTGTTTCCATAAAAGGCGCCACCCTTCCGCCTTGACACCACAGGAATAGGGTGTTTGTCACAAGAAGGAGGAGAGCCTGACTTTAGCCGAGCGATCCGACTGGTTGTTAAGAAGCAAAGAAGGACGAATTAGTGAACCGTACCGCAAGAGAAATTCTCTTAAAGCAATCGAATGACCAATTTGCTGTAGCTGCTGGCGTCTATGTGATTCGGTGAGGATTCAAGAGTCATGATGAGCCTGTCTATAGTTGTGGAATCACGGCATTTCAACTCAACACACCGTACCCACAAACCAAACCAAACCAAAGAGAGGGCGGTGTTGTTAGAATGAAAAAAGCAGCGTCAACCCTCTTTTTTGTTTCCTATCTATCATTACATCTCGATGAGCACCAATCCATGTTTACCACCATAGGTATACATTATTTTACCACTTTAATGCGATCTTTAATGGCATACTTTCAGGTGATGATCCCACTTTAATTCGAGGGCATTAAATGGTGGTAGTTTTTTGGAACTTGGTCACCAATTTCCTTGAGATGTTTTTGGTTTCGATACAAAACTTTGATCGGCACTGAGCACTAACCCACGCCACTACCACATTTCCGACCGCAGTCGGGGTATCAATTCAATCAAATGGCTTCGGACGCCACAAAAGTTGTGAAATTGTTTCGGAATCAATACGTTTTCAGATGGATCGGATGCTTTTCTGTACATTCAAAGCAATTCCCTTCCGTGGGGCTAATTATACGTCGTATATCTCTTTCATCAATTCGACGTATGTAAGTAGTCGTGGCGCCTGTCTGAAGACCTGCCTCGAGGAAATCCCAGAGTGCGTTAACGTTGTCATCGGAAACGAGACAGTAAAGGTGACAAGTTTTTGTATTTGAACAACGAAGAGATTATAAAGCTTTGTTTGTGGGCATGTCGTCATTAAACAGCTAATTAGGAAAACTTCGTACTGCGTTGGCAACTTACCAACTAGTATGTACATATTTTCTATGAACTAAGAACTTTCTATATGTGCATATTTCTCTATGAACTTCGATCATTTATCTTGAAGGGTAGTTAGCTTTTTATAGAAATGGTCCACATTTTTGGTCCAGGTATCCGAGTTCTTTTTAATGCCAACAGGTCGAGCTGATGAATATTTTCCTTTTACGTAAAATAAGCTTATTATACTTTCTCGAACGCAGGTACTCAGCTGTCACGATAGTCTGGAACATTGGGAATGGTCACGTCACAAACTTGCTTTTATTTAAAGAAGAAGGAATACCCCTCCCACCGTTTACCGAGTCTTCTTCGAGTGGTACACCGAAAGCATTTACGTGACTGTATCCGAAGGCGAAACATAGTTAGCCCTGAAATCGCTGTGAAAGCAGCTTCAACGCAGTGGCTGGTAGATGTAAACACGATCACAGTGCAGTTTCGGAATGGTGCCGTTGTACTATTTCCCAACAATAAAGACCTTTCCTCTGTAATTTAGACGGTTTGGTTCCGGCACTGAAACGATCAGCTCAGTTATTAGTGTTATGTTTTCCGCGACGTTGCATTGTAGTAAACTACCCGTATACATTAATTACGAGCTCAGAAGCAACGATGATTTCTAGCCATTATGTTCGATTATTAGAGCATCTCATGTGTCAGCGTTTATTCATAGTTTTCAGTTCCGTTGCGATTTTTACAAGACATCGGAAGAACTACACTCATACATCGATGACACTCGCCTAGAATTCTACGCTTTGGAAAGAGAAACAACTATCGATAGCTGTCCCCTGGCAGAGAGCTTGTTTCCCGCATTTTAGCAGGATGTGTTAAAGAGAGAATGGTATTCGAAAGGATAGCATCTTATTCACTACTGAGGCTTCCTCGGTTTTTTTGCTAACGTGTTGCTAAATAAATTCTTTTGGTATTTTCCACATTTACTCATTCATTGTTGCCTTAAAAGTACTATTTTGCAAATAAAAGGACTGTATGTAACCTAATGTCGAGGTAGAAAAGTATTAAAGTAGTCTTGAGCATTCATTGATACATATCCCCTCGAGCATCAACACTCCGCATGAAATGCTTTGAAAGAATTTTAAAGTCACGTTAGGGATGATTTCTCACCAGAAGTACTGCAACAAACAATGCTTAATCATAAAAGGAAATGAAGGCAGAACAACTTACATATTTGTAGTCATAGTTCTTATACGGGAGCTCTTTCAGAACCTCCGGAGCAACATAAGTGCGTCTTACAAACATACGACTGGTGTCCAAAAATCGCGTTATCTTCCCTGGCAAATGTGACGAAACATTTAAAACACATAATTCGAAGCGTAAGTCACCAGGGTCCCACCGCTCAAGTGGATGGAATCCCCTGTTGCCACAGACGACCACAGACGACTGTCAGTAGCGAATGAGACTTCTTGCTGTCCCCCTTATACTTGTGATAAGGAAGATGCCGTTATAATACTACTGAGTCACGAGTCGCAAAGCGGTATAAACGGCAAAAGATCGTTGGCTATGGACGAGCACTCATCTCTAACGTTCTTTCCAGAATTTCTCTGAAAAACCGGGGGCGCTTCTAATGCCTTTCTGCTAAAATCTACGTCTCCTGCGCTAATATCGTGCATTTTACTCCGAAGTTATTGCCGTTGTGCTTCCCAATTCCATGCGTGCCAAGCACCGTCAAGTCAATGTCTCAGATGATTTCGAAAGTAGTGGCTGCGATTGGCTGCATTCATACTAGGTGCCGATTTCGGCAGTCGAGTGCGGAAAACGGCACTCGACTGCCGTTTTCCGCAGTCGAGTGCGGAATACGGCAGTCTCTAATGTTGAATTCCGCACTCGACTGCCGAAAACGGCAGTCGGTGCCGTTTTCGGCAGTCGAGTGCGGAAAACGGCACCGACTGCCGTTTTCGGCAGTCGAGTGCGGAATTCAACATTAGAGACTGCCGTATTCCGCACTCGACTGCGGAAAACGGCACCTAGTATGAATGCGGCCATTGAAATGATTGCGAGAAGCACGCATCTGTTATCCTTCTCACTGTTCAGCGCAAAAGTACGTCACCGTTTACAAAAAGTGCAATTACGTACAACTGACAATTTCACGTCTTCAGTTAATCGATATCGCAAGATCGCTTGTGTCTGGCCCAAGCTTTTACAGCTTTGAATATCTGGTGCTGTATCTGTTCCTCAGAAGCTGTTTTACTCGCTTCCTTCCCTTTTCGGATACTGAGTGGCCAATTAGCAAGCTATTCGCTCTCGTCATGGTCCTGTTTCCTCACCTCAAGTTTTTTCCTTTTGCCTGTGACTCAGCGTGCTAACCATTCTTTTTACAGCTTGGGATGCCTGCTGCTTATTGATTCTCATCGAGCAACTACTTAATATGGGCAGAGGAGAAGAGAGTGATATACGCACTTTTCTCAATTCGCTCGATATTACAAAAGAATCCTGGAAAGAGCACGTCGAAAAGTATGTCTCCAAAAAAACTTGGGCGCCAGTAAATTTCTATGTGCTTTTTTTCTGAGTTGCCTTTGCATTTAAGGAATCCTTTTGACATCAGAGTAGGCATGAGTATCAACATGTGTGTGGTATCCATTTTTGTTTGAATTGTTTTATTTAGTTGGATTATTGAAAAGATTCAATCACTGAAGAGGCAAAGGCGTGTTCCCCGTTTTTCGATCGGTGACGAGGATTATGAGGATTTCGGTTCGTTTTGTTTCAATTTTTTGTGGCATGCCATCAGTCGCTAAATATGCGGCAACAATTTTTCCACAAGATTCTATTCGAGAATCATTAGGCCCCGTGCTGATTATGTTGTTATCAGATATGTTTATGCCTGTTTCAGAAGACGAACCAATCTATAGTAATACGTTGTAGGAATTTTTTTAAGCTTCAGTTTCGTCTTAATAGAGGGTATGGTTGGAAAATGTTTTGATAGGGGATGATAATGCATCGCTGCTTTGTAGAAAGTCAGATTTTAAATGATTTGCATAAAATCCAGGCCTTGATTTTTCCCTTCTTTCCAACTGGTCTCAGTTTTAGTAGATTTCCACGTTTTAGTTAACACTGAGGCCAGTCCAAAATCTAAGATGCGATGTTACACAATATTAATGCAAAGGGTTTTAATTGATACATCCAAATAGATGAACCCCGGATCGATTTTATTGAAGGTTGTGTGGGATGATCTCTAGTGCCTATCAGATGTCATGAATCATTATGAATCGTGGAGGGAAAGAAACAATATATGATGGACAAAGTGATAACATGCGAAGCCCACGCCTGGCTTATAATCAGATTTTTTAATTCTGCATTGCACTTTGTTTAGCGTCTAGCAGATAATTTTGAAGTGATCGTTTTGTACTCCAGTGTTGTAACAACATGGTTGTTATACCACTCATAGTGAGAATTCCTGATAATGTAGTTACCAAACTTCATAGTTACATATGAAGATATGACAAAACTTCAGTTTCAGTCCATTGAAGCTGTGCCTTCTGAGTGGAATTTGAACATTAGGATAAAAGCATCACATTTAGACAACGAAGCTCCAGTAACTACTGATGCTTGCACACAAACATCAAATGATGAAAATCCGCAGCAAATCAGTGAGACATCACCGAAATCTCTTGATGAGCTTTCTCGTGATTGGAACGAAGGTGAATTTTCTTTTGTTCTAGTGAAGTTTGAATCTCCATTCTCCCATTTCGGCCCTGATAGTTATTCCTTTGTCTGTTCAGGTAAGACTCTTTCTGCATTTGATGCTCTCCGTCTCGTTAAACGTGGCATCGTCAAATGTCGTGAATTGGAGTCGCGCCTGGATGCTGAAACGGCTATATTTGTCAGACGTACTTACGTTGCTCCGGAGGTTCTGAAGGAGCTACCGTATAAGAACTATGACTACAAATATGTAAGTTGTTCCGCCTTCTTTTCCTTTTATGATTAAGAGTCTTCATTTTTAAGGTAACCAATTCATGTTGTGAGAATGTTATCGGGTATGTTCCGATACCTTTGGGTGTTGCTGGTCCCATTCCTATAAACGGTAGAGAATTTTACGTACCTATGGCTACTACGGAAGGAGCGTTGGTAGCCAGCACAAATAGAGGCTGCAGCGCAATAAAGGTACGTTTCCACGCAATTCACTCTTCAGAGCTGCGGAATGTGGGATATTCCTGGTTGCTTTACAGATCAGAGAAATTTTAAACCAGCAAATTTGAGGGATCTTATTACTTGAAGATCATAACGTTTCGCTGAAAAAAGCGCTTAACGCATACCAAGAATCAGTCTTTTTTAGTCTATTATTAGTGTGCTTTGTATTAAAGCACAGACGAAGTTTTCAGAAAAGTGGTGGTGTTTCCACCTGCATCTTCGACGAGGGTATGACGCGTGCTCCCGTTGTCCAATTCCCTTCCGCTTCGGAGGCCGTGTGAGTAGCTAGTGGTTCTGTGTGAATGGCTAACTTTCAATTGTTACTATGACTTACCGTAATTTTTCTTAGGAAGCTGAAACAGTGGCTCGCGGTCCCCGAAAACTTCATTCTCGTCAGAAATGAGTTTGAGTCTACTAGTCGGTATGTTCTAGGTAAAGATTAGGTTGGCTAGACTTTCTGCATGTTCTTGTTAAGGTTCGCTAAACTGCGTACCGTAGAAGTAGCTATAGACGGAAATCTAGCCTTTGTACGCTTCGTCGCTTTGACTGGAGATGCGATGGGTATGAACATGGTATCAAAGTGAGTGTTCATACGGATTTTATGGTGTATAGGTTCAGTGTAGCGACTTTCAGAGGATGCAACCTGGCAATGCGGCTTCTAAAGGAAAAGTTTCCATCAATGCAATTGTTGGCTCTGAGTGGAAATTACTGTGTCGATAAAAAAGCTGCTGCGATCAATTGGTTAGTTGCCGAAGTAAACATGTTACAAGTTATGGTGTAGAACTAGGATGTTGCAACGTATTTTGCTCCGATATCAAATCGAGTGAAGATTCTTCATTTTCTCCAGGATCCAAGGTCGCGGACGCTCTGTTGTAGCGGAATGCACTTTGCCAGCTAGTGTTGTACTGTCTATTTTCAAAACAACTCCAAAACAAATGGCTACAGCTGCACAGGTTATCACTTTCGACAGCCACTCTTTTATTGAAGTAGTATTAATTAAAATAATCTAATTCAATTTAGTCTAAACTACAGTCTGGATCTGATAGGGCTGTGTGCATTGGCGGAAACAATGCTCACGCAGCTAATGTTGTCGCCGCAATATTCTTGGCAACCGGGCAGGTAATGATTTTCCTTGATTCTACGGATTTCGCTAGCCTTGAATTTTCTGTTCTTTTTATTCTCTTCTCCGTTTCTCAATTTCCCTATCTAGCGGATCTTCTAGCTGTGATTCTTACTATCAGATTTCATACTTACCTACGCTTATGCAGGACTCTGCCCAAGTTGTCTCGTCATCTATGTGCTCCACTCGTATGAATGTAACTGAGGATGGGGACTTGTATGTCAGTTGCACCATGCCTTGTGTTGAAGTCGGCACGGTAGGAGGTGGAACGATTCTGCGGCCACAAAACGAATGCCTTCAGGTGCAGTGGTGCTTTTCATACTTCAAGAGGTGAAAAATATTCGTGAAAATTGTGCATTCTTAGATGTTATCATGCGCTGGACCATCACCAAAAGAAGCAGGAGAGCATGCCCGTCGCTTGGCGGAAGTGATATGTTCTACGGTGCTTGCTGGCGAGCTATCTTTGATGGCCGCTCTAGTCACAGACCAACTGGTGTCTAGCCATATGAAGCTTAACAGGTAGAAAGGTACACTTTCCTTAGCACACGTTCTTTTTCTAAAAATTTCCTCCTCAGATCACGTTTGCAACTGTATCCTTCCGCGCCTGCTATGGTGATGCCCACAGTCGAGAGACCAGCTCCCATTCTACCAAAGCCGCGAGAAAGGGAATCAGGGCGCGTCAAAAGAACTATCAAAGTTGAATGTTCTAACATTTTATAGCTCTTTTTTGTCTGTGTTCTGTCGCTGCCTTTTTAGAACTTTCGCATTTGACTTTTCGCTGTTGAGATTTACATCTTATTGCTTAGTCTTATAGCATTCTAATTCTACCTTTTTGACCAAGTGAACGTTCGTTTAGAACTGTCTGCAGTTGGTTCTTAACTGTATGTTTATTGTTTATTGTTTCGATGAGAGTTAATATTACAATTTTAAGCTTGGATATGAAATTATAGGACTCTTCGATTAACTAGTTATAGGTTCCCGAAGGAACTTTACATTTTTAGTAGTTGGTAGAGCACATTGATGCTAATAGACTACGTTGAATTTGGTGATAACGAGACAGTTCACCTCAATAGTATGGTTGTTAAGTGTTTTGTTGCTCATCAAATGAAATATCATCGAAAACGAGTTTCAAACAATGACAGAACTAGAACTTCTAAAAATTTTACAACATTTCTTAGTGATAAAATAGATAGAAGTACTTGAATATGTATCCTAATCCTTTTACGTATGACGCATCGAGAACAGAATATGATATGTGGGTGGTCCAGTTATCCAATCTCGTTTCTGGCGATGATGAGTCGAATCAATTGTACCATCTTCGCTTGGCAATGTTGTTGTGGATGTTGTGATTTTTAGATGGGCAAAGTAAGAAACTGTGGGGCGCCACGCAAGCATGGCAGATGAACCTACAATCATTTTGATGTGCAGCCTTCAAGCATCGGGTACATCGAACCATTTTGATGCTTACACCGCCCTCGATACCGAGTATGGGTATCGCGGGCAGCGCCCAGACTGATCAAATCTTTATTTCTGGCTGAAGGACAGAATATGCATAGTGATCTAGGGGTGGATCGGTCGACTAGACTGGAGGGCTGCTTCGATTACTGCGTACGTCTGATTCGAGTACTCGGTGGCATGTTCAGGATTTAGTGTTTAGGCACAAGTATTTACACCCAGCTGATACGGTGGAGCTATCAAAGGTCAAAGCGAATCAGGGCGTGAGTCAACCTCCTTACTTAGAACGGCCCAGCTTAAACCTTTTACAGACCACATCCTAGTATTTTGTGGATTGTTCTGCGCTATTACAATGAAGATGAGAAGGACAATGTTCTCCCAAACCACCCGTTACTACCACTATCAGTAGAACATCGTTAGGGGGACGCACGATTCGTGCGATTCTGGGTGCGCGCGGCAAATTGGGCGGCGAAATTCATAGCTATTCTGACGACTACAGCGCCTATTATTGGGGCCCAATTTTGAAGTAGAGTAGATTAGTAGGACTAGCTCACCTTAATAATCTACTCCGCTTCAGATTTGGGCCCCAGTTATAGGCGCCGGAATCGTCCAAATCGCACAGAATTTCGCAGCGCAATTTGCCGCGCGCACCCAGAATCGCACGAATCGACACACACCCACACCGTTACTATTCTGGGCCGTCAGTTATAACGTCTCATTTGCACTACACTCAAGGCACTAGATTTGACGGCTCCTATATTTTTAGATGCGATCGCCTTTGAAGCTTTTGTATTTCAATGTTTGGATGGTTCTATCACTTAATATTACGTTTAATTTTCTCTTCTCCCTCAGGTGAAACGTGAAACAAAGATGTCGTGCTTTCATTGTTATCATTGTTAGGGAGTTTCTCTTTCCACTGTGATTACACACGACCCAAAAACTCAACCGTAGAAAAGCTGAGGCACCAAATACTCTCTGCTCGTTTATAATCAAAGTCCGGAAGCTTCGAGAGGATTTTGTAAATTCTCTAGTTTCAGATGAGAACAAGTCTCAGTGAATTGCGAAAATCTCTTCTTGGCAAACCGTATCTCATTTCTTCTTTTCGATATAAAAACCTGGTTATATTCTGTGATGGGTCGATGACGTTTGTTTATGGGTTGAACAACAATAATGGAGTAGCCGAATACACAAGATCAGTGGTGAGGAAGCATTTTTCGTTGCGTTTCAGCTATTTGATTAGACTACGTTTTTGCCTGAGAGCTCCCACAATACGGTACTAGACAGTGCTAGACAGATGGGATGTTATGGTTTTTCGAGTGAAAAACTATCGTAGATCAAGCAATGGCAGATAATATTTTCAAAATTTCCAAAAATCTTCGCTAAACCAAAGCTAGGGCTACTTCCTGGACAGTTTTCAAAGCGGAAGCTCGATTTGGTTTACAAAAATCACTTTCAGAAAGTCCTTCTTTCACCGAGTCTGCCTGATGATGTCGAGATTACTTCTATGTCGGTCATGCATGATGGCTCTTTGGCCGTACTTTCGTCTGCAAATTGCCTTTTTATAACACGGGTTTCCACAGATTTATGGATCTCAAAAGCAGATGGCAACGTCCCCTATAATCAATATATTTGCGAGTTAGTATTGCGTTTCACATAGGTTCATTTATAGAGTCCTCGTCTTTCATTGACTGATTTTATCCAACGTTACAGAGTTCAAGAAGTCCATCCGACCCTTTTTGATTCACCAAGGCCACCCAAAGTACTCCGCCTCAGATGGATTGTGATGGATTCCCTGAACTCGTCCGTGCACTTGCTGGCAGTTCTCTTCAGTGATAATCGCATAAGGTGCCGCTCCCATGTTTTCTAATGTTTTAGCAATTGCAAGTTTTGCTTTGCTACTGTTTCGATCGGTTCACTCTCTTTCAGGATATATCAAGCTGATAACATATGCGATATACCATTTGCAACGATAGATTATGCTTCGTTCATGTGCGCTAGTGATCGTACATGTGATGGCTATGGTTCTAATAGCTATGGTTTCTTCAAGTCAATAGGTTATTCCATTTTATCTATTGAATATTTCGGTGTGATCACAATCGACTCGCGGCATAATCCACAGACTCAAATACAGACCTGGTGACAGGCTTTCTATTTAATTCTTCCGAATATTTTCAGTTTCCTTTGACTGCATTGTCGAGCCTGATGAAGCTCCAGTTGTGATTGCAATTGATTCCGAGGGTGAAATGTATTCTACAGTGATAAATATCAACAGTATGTTTTGATCGTTGTTTTCAGCGGTGACAATGAACTTCCTCAGTAATTTGAGGTCTACGGATGTCTCTGATTCCTTTTCGTCCTTTTTTCCTGTATTATTTATTATTTATTCCTCTTTCAATCTTTTGTAAAATATTCTCGTTGAGTGTGTGTACTTGAAGTGTTGGTGGTGAGAAAGCAAAGTAAACTAGTGCATGTGGGAGTAGAATAGTAGACTTTACTGAAAAAATAGAGCCGCAAACATATTCATTTCAGATAGTTCGCCTGCTTTGACTCGTCCTCTTATTCCTCCGTCAAATTTGCCATGCGATCCAGTCGATCTCAGACTTGTTGATCATCCTATGAGTGATGTAGGTTTCGATAGCAACGATTCAATTCCTGTCTAAATTCTAGATTATGTATTCTTTCAGCTCTTCTCTGTTTTCGCAGTCCTCTCTGCCAGTAATGCGATCTGTTTTGTCGTAGCAGTGCCCGATGAGCATGCGAGTTTCAGGTGAAGAATTTGATTACAATGAAAAAACCCTTTCGTAATTTCTTTCTTCAGTCTTTTCCTTCATGAACAACTACAGCTACCGCAAAGTAGTTCGTGGAGTTTATGTACTGATAGTTTTGAATCCACTATCCTCGTTGCCAATGAATCCACCGTCTACCATATGGACCTTTCCTCTTGGCTTCAGGACTATGCGGATGCACTTGGCGAATCAGGGTGAATTTTTCATGGCTTATTTATGGTTCTACTACTTGCTGTTTTGAATGACTTTTCAGAACCGGTACTCGCCCTGCATCAACGTTGAAGGGAACTGTTACTCGCGAACTGATATCTACATTGTATCATCATGAGAAAACGGAGTTGCCGCACTCTCTCTGTCCTGCCCAGGAACGTGCTGTAGGACTCCTCTGTAAGTCGACGAACCCTCGGGCGAGTACAGTTATGTTCATTGCTTGCACTCAGGATCCACCACTGGCGACTGCTTTTTTGAAGTAAGCTTTTCTCATTCTGTAATGTTTGCCAATGTAAATGATGATAGGTTAGGTGTTAATTGGAACTTACTTCTCTATGAAATTTCAGGCAAACAGTTACGGATCCCCAGATTCATGATTCTGAGTCGGTGGTTCCCAAGGACATGCGATTAAATGTGAACGAGAAAGTTTTGAACACTATACTTTCTAAAAGGAAGGCCCTTACTCCACTTTTGTGAGTTGCTCTCTTTACCTAATCGGTTTCGTTTCCTCGGTTGAAAACGCTCTTTTCATTCGATAGTCCTCTTTTTCATAAAATTTGCACTCCTTGCTGGCAATTGTCATTGAGGAACCGACTCTATCGCCCTAGTAGCGCCAAATAAGTTTCCTCTTATATTTCACATAGATGTTGTCGCAATATGATGATGTATTACCCTAGCACCACTTGATGATAATGATGTAGTGTAAGGGTCTAGAATTCAATCCAAGTTATGACGAAAATAGAATTAAAATATTCTCCACTTGTAGTTGGAAAAAGGTTGACGATACCTGACTTCAGGTTCGAACGAGGACTTTTGAGAACAATTTATGTTTAACAAAAAGGGTCGGTTAGAAATTTGAGTAGAAGAAGTCAGAAAAACGATTTGTACAACCCGTAGAAAACGACTACCCGTAGAGCCAGAGGCATCTCTCTCTCGGTCTTCCTACATGGAAGGAGAGGTTTAAATCAGGTGATGGTTGACCAGTTTCGGCGGGCTGTGCGCCTCACTTTGGAAGCCTGATCTTCATTCTAAACCGTGACGACTGCGAAATAAACTGAAATCTTTGAATAGCAGTAGATATTCTTTTCGGATTTCATAAACGAAGAATTTGGAGTTTTGGAGTGGATTTTTCGTTCGGAAATGAAACGGCACCACACGTGGTTAAACATTATGGTGGTTAACCCCACTTCATTCACTACAAGCAAATCAAAAACACTACTATCCCCTGCCGTAGTGGTGGCATGAGGAAACTTCTTCGTTAGAATGTTTGGCTGTTTCCTTTCAACTTTTCTGCCATTAAGCGTGAGTGAACAAGCCTTTGGCGCCCTAGTGCACCACTTCTGAATGTTGAATTACGTTTGTTCATCAATAAAGACGATTTTACTGAAAGATTAATCAATAATTGATGTTCCACCTAAACTCCTTGTTCATATATGGGGTTATATACTATTTTCAGTGGCTGACAGATTTATTGGTTTTGGAAGAGTTTACTCATAATATTCGAAATGTGTTTTTCTCTCATGCTAGTTTATTTCAGAAAAGCTCCATCCTACCAGGAGCAGTTGAAAAACCTTGCTGACTTTTTCGATTGTGCTCACAAAAATCAGATTGTTCTGAGAGCCGCACTGGAAATGAGCCAAGACAGGTGTGTTTCCTTCCTCCTTACATTGATTGAATGCTTTATCATGTCTTCAAATGTGTGCATGTAATACTTGAGGCAAAAAAAGCTCCACAGCCCATCCGCATCCATATGTGGAGCGGAAATACTAGTCCCATAAGCAACACTGAATGGATCGAGATATCTTTAGAAATCTTATTTTCAGGCTTAACGTTCTCGTCTCTTTCGCAGCTCAATTGGCGGAAAGGCAAAGTATTTTAAACCAGCGGCTTTTACAGGTGAGAAAATTGGGATAGTCTGCAATGATGGGGTCTAAAAACTGCAACTGCCTACGAGCTTGTTAGTATCGCCACAGATTAGCCTTTTCGGGTCATAAGCTTCAAAACAAGTACATATAATTCCACTAGAACATAGATTGTATGTTTCATCGACTGTTCAGAGATTGTACCTTTCACAAACTCAATGGATTAGGTGACCTTACAAACAAGACCCTATCAGAAGTTTTCGCGGCAAAATTTTGTCAGGTCTCTTAGCGAAGTGCAACAGCTGTGGTCACAAATGCTAGACATTTTCCACCCGATTCATTATTTTTGGCCGCGTGCTTCGAACCGATTGCCTCGAATGCAGTTGTTTATGCTTGCACTTCGCGCGTCACTGGCCGCGCTTATAGTTCCGATGTCTTGACGTGGACGTTAGCGCAGTAGTACGAATGCGCCTTCTTTGGACTCGAGCTCTTCTCCCACATAATCTTGCTTCAAGGCTCTCTTGCGTCTCAGAAAGAGTTCTATGCTGAATTATAAGGTGGCCTAGCCTTTTTCCTATATATTCATCGCCATTTCTGGCAACTGGTCTGTAGATCATGCTTGTTTACGTACTGCATCGCGAATGAAAAGGCTTCCAGAACTGCGAATTACCCCGGATTGCGTGGGACGGCATGGTAAACTTGGGTAGTCTTTCACTGTTATCGTTGAATTCGGCTCCTTTGGTCACAATGTAAAGCTAATGAGCCCTTCTTCCATGGCCTTTCGTGACCTGAAACTTACCAGTCCCGAAGAATGCAAGACTCTCTCTGTGAGGCTTTTTTTCAGGTTCATGTGACTTGCTTCCAGCTTCAGATTCATGGAACTGCTAACTCACTATAAACGAATGCACTTCGGTGTAGTTCGAATGCCTGTTCAATTGCCGGCCCTCCCAAATTACCCTAAAATTCCATAGATAAGAGCGGTTTAAGCTACCGGTGAAAAATGAGTTGGAAAAAATCGAAATTGAATGCAGTCACCCCCCTAACTTGATGGATGGACAAAATAAACTTCGAAGAAGAAGTTAAGAAGAAGCTCCGCCCCTCAACTCCAAACCCCGCCCACTTAATAAACAATTCATATAGAAAAACAGCGATCCATTAAAATCGCTATTTTTCTATATGAATTGTTTATTGAGTAGGCGGGGTTTAGAGTTGAGGGGCGGAGCTTCTTCTTAACTTCTTCCTCGAGGTTTAATTTACCCATCCATCAAGTTAGGGGGGTGACTGCATTCAATTTCGATTTTTTCCAATTCATTTTTCACCGGTAGCTTAAACCGCTCTCATCTATGGAATTTTAGGGTATTTGTCTAATTCTCCTCGAAATTCACCACTTTGTCCCATTATACGTCATCTTTTTCATCCTCTCTTTTACTTCTTTCATGCCTTTTCCTTTCATCCTTCTATTTTTTTACGTTCTTGAATCTGCAAGCTACACTGACCTTATGATTCTCGCTTCAACCTATCCAGGTTTGATGCTACTTTTGCCACATCACTTTCCTACTTTAGAACCTTGAGTTGCATCGTCTTTTTCTCATTCGGATCGCTGACCATAGTCTTTGCACCCTTATACGTAGGTTTTTAATAATTAGTGACACTACTGCAAAAGGGTGTGCAGCGTGGGTTCGAATTGTCAAAAGGCCGTCACGTATTGTGTGGCAAAAATAGTGCTGAAAAAATTTGAGTGCAAAAATCTATTCATTTTTGTTTTGTACACTTTTGCCGATCACTGTAGTCATATCTTAAGGTATTTCGTCAGAATGTTAACCTTAGGGAAAAGAATGAGCAGTTGCGCACCGATGTATCGAAAACGCTGTCGCGAGTCGATAAGGTAATGTTCTATCCTAGATTCAATGTTTTTTTTTTCATTTTTAAGCTATTCCTTTGCAGTTGTCATGTTTCCAAGTTAATTTTGGGTTACCAAGTTTTGGGCGAGTAGTGGAAGTGATACTTCAGAACAAAGTGTACTTCAGAAGTGCAAAAGTAGCAGAGAAAATTCGAAAACCGGTATACTCATTGTCAGAAAAATATATACCTTTGAAAAAAAAGTAAAATTAGGGGTTGGACGAGAATGTAGGTCGACTGAGCCAGTTTAAGTAACCTGTTGACGATGTTAAGCCCAATGTTGACTGTTTTCCAATCTAAAAGCGCCCCGTGGAGTATCCTTGGAGTTCACTGGTTCATCTTAGGGAAAGTCCCA
The DNA here is from genome assembly GCA_000469685.2 of Haemonchus contortus. Lineage (NCBI taxonomy): Eukaryota > Metazoa > Nematoda > Chromadorea > Rhabditida > Trichostrongylidae > Haemonchus > Haemonchus contortus. The sequence continues at coordinate 33,460,979 of LS997563.1, read as the reverse complement.
GAATCCATTTTTTACATGAACTGTGCTTTATGTGGCTTACTTATGAAGATGGTCGGGAGGGCTGTATTACGGCGTAATAGCTTCTGAAAAAATCGAAGTGATGGGAAAATTCATGGAATTGATAACCTTCAGATGTAATAATAGAGACTTCGACCATTAAAATATTTATATAGCGGACTTTTTTGTTTGTTTTACAAATAAGGAGGAAATGACATTAAATTCCTCAGCTGACCCGGCTAAGAATAATTATGCTTTCTTTTTATTTGATATCTTGCGGTATTAATTACTAGGTTGATGCATAATTATTGCGGATTTTTTCGCTACTTCTTTTCTCTCGATAAAATTAAACTTTTGAATTCGGGACTTTTGTAGAAATAATCTTCTCGCTATCCTTAACAGAAATATGTCTAGAAAGTCATCTTCATATACGCCACATTATGCTCTATTACTTCGAAAAAGGATGGAAGCTGGCACAGTCATAACGTGTTCTCAACGAACTTCTCGGAAAAAGTGGAATTTGCTCCTACAGTCGCGCTATTCACCAACAGAAACTCTTACGCATTATCACGTTGATTGTCCGTCGAAAAATTGGGTTGACGAACACAACGTTCGACGAAGTGGACGGCTTGATGGCCAACGTCAAGGCGTGATCGCCTCCGAGACTCGAAAATTCTTCGCCTGTGGAATCCGATCGCCTAACAAGTGGGAAGCAGCGCTTGACACAGATTCCAGATATGTTTCGGAGCAGTTATTTGAACATGTCTTCGCTAGATTTTTCTATCGTTTCTTTAAGTAAAATTTGCTGGAAAAAATCCGCACTAATTATGCATCAACCTAATATTATCATTAAGCCAAGATATCGAAAAGCATCAATTATTACTTTATTTTGATCTTTTGAATTCCAGCTTTCTGTGCGCTTAACGGAGAATCAGAAGCTGAGTGCAGAGGAACTCAAATTGCTGGCGAGATTAAAGGAATGTCGGGCGAAGATGCTGTCTAATTCAGTGAAAGTCTCAAAGGTGTGTTATTATGAACGAAAGAGCTTTTCGAATTCCGTATTTCCGAAAACTAGGTTAGCTGGATTAAGAGTAAGATCCGTTTTTTACCTTTGGGACTTCAAGACTGGAAGTTTTCTTGAAGCATGACGGTCAGAAATAATTTTTCAGAAGTGGGCTGACTGAAGAGTTGTTGTTCTCTTGAGCAAACCCATTTGAATTTAGAACTTTATGAGATGGGTCGACTTGGTGAATGTACTTGATATTTAGTTTATTTTTTTCTTTGGAGCAGGGAACAGTTTCAGTGTCTGGCCTAGGTTGGCAGGCCGGCTGATGGAGAAACCCAGTCACAACAAATATGCATAAAGTCTCCAAGTATACAGCGGTAAGCGAGAATGTTACATGAAAGTGGGCCTCCGGACCCAGTTCTATGGGCAGTACGTGGAGCTATCGAGGAGCGATCGAGCTCGGTTATGTCTAGAGTCTTAGGCGTTAATCAAGCCCGTCTGAGGGATGCGCCCGCGCATTCTACTTCGATTCAGGATCGTAGTGGCGTATTGAATGAGTATGTGGCCTATACAATGACTTGCGGTGGCCAGCCGATATTCAAGTCAGTGGTTTTATCCTCCCAGACGAGTTTTATACCATTTCATCGACGGCTCGGTTGGCTTAGGCGGATATCGATCTGGGATGCCAGCCCGTCACCATGCGTGTGTGAAGGCGCCACTTGCCCCTACACCACCTCTGCCCGATCGAGCTTGGATAAAGTAGGAGTTTCGAATCTGGGCTCTAAGCGTCAAAATGCTCCCTGAGAAGTCCGCAGAACTTGGTGTTCTGATGAACATCTAGAAGCTGCGCCTTCCGAAAATACGATGAATAGGAGCAAAAATCAGCCAAATGAGGGCACAAGTCAAGCTCTATGCAGCGGAGTATATTCCAAACAAAACTGAGTGGCTACAGCAGTGGCAGAGTCCTTCGGGAGTCTCCTTCCGCTGTCTACAGGACCGGTTGTTGTGGCAGTGAGAAGAAACACGATGTAGTGTGTTCCGTGTACGAGAAGGATGGGGTCAATCTGAGCGTCGATGATACCATCAGATCTGTTAGCAGTCAGAAATGTAGAAAGAAAGCTGGTTCTCGATCAGTCACAGCCCGAAACCTGGTAGTCTGCAGCAAACGGTTTGCGAAGACAAACGGAATTCGACCATGTGCTCTAAGGAAGGTCGTTCTTCAAAACCGGAACGGATTCTGGCTCTGCAGTCCTAGCAGATGTACTCATGGAGCTTTCTATGAAATCAAAGATCCGAAAGGCGTGGTTTCGGTGGTGGAAACTGCACCGAATAGAAAAATGAGATTTCAAGCGGTATGCGCTGAGAGCAGGTCTTCCAAATCACGATTAAATGATTCATTAGACCAGGAACAACGCTCTGAGGGTACTCCTGCGGTGTGCAAGAACAACGCTGGGGAGAATTTGGGTGGATTTCGAGAATGCAGTGAAAGTGGTCCTGGATCGATGAAGTCCTGCGAGTTGTGCGGCAGAGTAGCCGCCTGGAAGGACTGGCAAGAGACGAAAAACCGAATCCCCCGACAGCGCCTTATAGGGAGAAGAAGCGGAAAATCTCTACACTCTTCTTCCTGATTATTCTAACTTCGAAAACCTTTCCCTTAAATTTGTAGGGTTTTCCTTGTGAGGGAATCCCTCGAGGGTTTATTATTAGGTGTGTGCATTAATTTCCGCCGCCGAATTCCAAGGGCCGTTGCGCGGACCATGTTATAGGTTTACCGGTGAAACCTGTCATACTCTGTAAGGTAGGGTATTGGCAGCCTATGTAAGGGCAGACAGATCTGTGTTTCCCCAAAATCCTGTTGCTCTCAGACTGACTGGTCATGGAACGTGATGAACCGTTTTCCCGGGGGACCCTTACCCTGTTGCTTGATTTCAAGAAAACTGGCATTGCAGCCCCCCGGATGCTTCTAAGGAGGACAAGCTTCATCTGAACGAACCTGCTGAGATGGTTTCACTCGAGAGCTTGCAACGAGAGCCGTTAATCGCAAGGAAATATCATGAGGGGCTGTTCCACCACGAACATGCCAGACCCCATGTTGCGAAGAATATCCTTAAAAAATTGCAGTTGTTGGATGGGATCAGCTTGTTCAGCCCGCATACTTTCCAGATCTTGCTCTTTCCGATTACCACCTATTCCGGTCCATGCAAGTCAGTTTGGCAGATATGCGCTTCGACGACGACGAAGTGCGAAAATGGGTGGATAACGGGATTGCCTCGAAAGATGAAGACTTTTTTAGACCCGGAGTCAACAAGATGCCAGAAAGATGGCAAGAAGTTGTAGCTAGCGATGGGCAATACATTGGTTAATGTACATTTGGTTTTAATTTTGTAATAAATATGTTTTTGCATGCAAAAAACGGCGGAAATTACTGCACACACCCAATAGATACTGGCCTATTCCAGTGCTAGCATACTCATACTTCCCTACAGAGATTTAGCGTTCACTATCGCACAATCGCGGTTGATGCAAACTTGTTGAATAATTGATTTTTCCAGCTCTCAATAGAAGCTGCTCAACTAGAGAGGGAAACTCGTGGTACAGCACGACCTTTCACTGCTTCAATGGGTGCTAATTTGTTTATCCTTGAGCATGGGTAAATTGTTACATTAATTTGATTTTCGACACGTGTTTACATAATCAAAACAGCATAACTTCTCGCGACATTTCAGCAAAGAAGAACTCACTGCGCTGAAGAGTCGACTGGAAAATCTATGCGTGAAATTTGCCGAGTTACTTTCCCATGACTTGACGGAAAATAAGGAAAACATGGGTGTTTGATGTTGAAATTATGTTTATAGTTTGAACCTGGTGATCTCGTATGCTTAACGTTACCACAATAAAGTTTAAGAATGACTTGTACTACATATTTTTACATGCATTGCTCCCATTTTGAAGAGATGGATTGAATTTCTTTGAGTATTACTTTTGCATCTCATAATATTAGCTAGGCCAACACAATAGATATTTGACATTATCGCGATTTCATGGCGAAGCTAGACGATTATCTTTTTTATCTTCCTGTTCAAAGGCACAGTTTACGCTAGAAACGATTCCCCAGATTACCTTTTGGATGAATCTGTGACCCACACGCATACCATAAGTAGCGCTGTCAGATTGGGAAACGGACTGAATAGCGCGTTACATGGTTCAAGGGTCGTGTTCAATGTATGCCACACCCACTGGTGGCCGAGTTCCAAAAACGTCGTCAATGAATCTGTGACCCACACGCATACCATAAGTAGCGCTGTCAGATTGGGAAACGGACTGAATAGCGCGTTACATGGTTCAAGGGTCGTATTCAATGTATGCCACACCCACTGGTGGCCGAGTTCCAAAAACGTCGTCGTGGTTGCGCCATTCGCATCAGAAAGCACTTGTTGAAAATTTGAAACGTCAGTGGTGACCCATGGTAGCAAAGAAAAGCATTTTGATATACTTGGCTCGCTGTAGACGACTATACGCAATAGCACATAACTGACGAGAGTTAAAATACCCTCCCCTCCCATATTTGTTGTCATCTTCACCCATATTTTCCTTACTGACGGTTTCAAGACACGCCGATTTTCTCATTTCTTCACCACCCTCGCATTAATCCACCCATCTATCACTTCCATTATTTGCCTTGAAGTAGATACATAAAAATTATCTTGAAAAGTGCCTTCAAAAGATGCGTAAATACACTTTTTCATTTTGACATAATTCGCTGTTAAAACTTCACGAAAATAAAGTTCCGGTGATAATCGAAATAGCGAATGGGGGTTCCCGTCTTCTATAGGTAAATCCTCTTTTTTCAGTTCCTTTCTAACCATCTTCGGTATCTTGGCTTGAATCATTCAAAACCTGGTGAAGCACAAGAATAATTACGGTCGCGTGCGTCGCATGCGCGGTGTTGGCGGTAGGTCGCGCCTCGAATTCATCGCTTTGAAAGCAGCATACTGGTAACGTTTCTAACTACCCGTTATCATACAATGCATCGGAAGGGACCTTCTTCGAGGATACGACGTATGTCACGCGACAGTATGGGTAGGCAATTGTACTCTTAGGGGCGAGTGTGTGATATGCAAAGGAGGACTGCAGGGGCATCAAAATGGTAGGTTATCTTGGCAAAGTTTCTGTTTTTTTAGTTTTTGTTTTTTCTACTGTTGATTTTTATTCTGTTTCTAACAGTGACATTGTTAGGCATAATTGGAGCATATAAGAAGGTGATGGAGAGTTGAAAATTTTAAATATGAAATTTTTGAGCTTCTTCATGAAATTTTCTTACCCCTCATCATATGACTCTCGATGACCATCATAACATAGCTCAAGTAATACATTCTATGTTTGACTGATAGTGGTAAGGCCATGCAACGTCCGTTTAAGTACTGTACAAGAAACGAAAACATTTATAATTCATCTTCATTTTGCCATCATGGCAAAAACGTCTGGTGTAATACAAAAATATGGTCAAAATGTATATTACGGGGAAATATTTACATCAGGCAGTTGTTTGTACTTAAGCAACATAACCGACTCAAACATGCTTTGTAAAACATCTAAACAGCTTTGGTTTTAATCTAACTACACTAGATCCTAATGTTTTTGAATCCCTGAGCGGTCCGACAAACAGAAGTAGTTGCATATGTGAAAGAATTCACAATATAGAAGGCATATTAGAGTGAGGACTCTATCAAGTAACACTAATGGAGAGGCATGAGGCATGTTCGAGATTCTACCTGTACTCATCATTTGACGACTAAAGGTTTTCTAGTTAAGAAGGGCTGACGAGGTTGATTTCCTCGTCAGCACTGAACCCGTGGGATGCTTAGATGTGCAGTGGTACGTCGCACCAAAAGACTGTTACACGAGGATACAGGGCTTTTCAAAAAGACCAGGTCATTACCGAGACGCATCATATCCAATGCACGACCAACTTCTTCCTGAAAAATCGGTAGTTTGTGGAGAAGTGGCCAATCTTCGATCATTTGCAGGCAATTTCGATACTGACCTGAATGCTGTGTAGGCGAGGCGCTTTAACACCATCTCTCAAAAACCGTACACTACGTGGCACGACAACCGGTTCTTCGAGCACCTGAAAGGCCATATTTCATTTTATTATTATTTTGGTGTTTGTAATAATAATAATAAGGCACAACCGGAATTGCATGCACAAACACTGAATGCTACTCGACGGGGCACTAAACGAGCCCCCTCTAAGTGATCTCTCATGCAGGATAGCAGTAATGTTGAGAGGAGATGTAGTTCACGAATCACGAACTCTCGACTATCTGCGCCTACCAGTTTTCCAGCCCTCCGCAGACGGCTAGCCATTCAATCTTATGTCGATAGAAACACCGAAAATCGTAGACTCGTAGACTATCCAAAAAAATTTCTCTCTGAACATTCCCATAAGCACGGAGTAGAAACCTTAACGCAGCAGCGCAGGACGGGCGTTCACTCCCGATAGCCATAATCCTGAACCTTATCCACTAACTTATACAGCCTTCTTATTTAGAATTAGACAGCTCACCCTTTTCTACTGTAGTTAAACTAAGAAAATTGAATAAGTACATATAAGGGGATAAGATTTACCTGATCTTCATCTTCTTCAGTCCCACCGGGGATTGGAATTCCTTCGGGTATTTGTTCACCGGTAACAAGTGGTGTGTTCATTAGTGTATGGATAGTCATTCGTTCTGAGGGATTTGTTCGGAGCAGTGAACGAATGTCATCTTTCGCTGAAATAATGACAATATTTTTTTGAAGATTTCAGTGATTGCGAGGCAACTACCCTGGAAGATGAGTAGATTAGATGAGAAAGAGAATGGACAAAACAGGTGACGAACAGATAGCAAGGAGAGTTCAGAATTGACCCTTGAAGAGTCGCTTCGTGTCGTACGTGCAATGTTCATGATTAGGATCTGAGCGTTTCACTCCGAACACCACCATACACAACAATAAGGCTGCAGCCATGTTTGACATCCTGCGATGTAGCGAAGTACTGTTACGTAGTATAAAGGGGATAGAAAGCGAATGACGCTCGTTTCCCATCATCCGTCCCAACTACGTGAACATTATTCCACTCATTCGCCAGTTGCCAAGCGTGGCTACAGCCCAGAGCTCGAGATCATAACCATGAACGAACGCAGCGTATGGCGCGGGGCGGCGCCGGCGGGCGCATTAGGAAAAGGGTGACTAGAGCGGATTGTATGTGCGCTTACTGGATTGAGACACGTGGTCCCATTCCTCCGGCGGAAAAGCGTAGTATCCCTTCGATATTCGATTTCGCATGCCCGGCGATAGGGCTAAACCTTTCATGCTGTAGAACGGCGGATAACCGCATAGTCTGTAAACCACCTTACTGGTAGATAACATCTCGTCTCATCAAAATATCGTATCCGAAACAAGTAACGGATGGAAGAAAAATATGGTTTTAGAGTTTTCGTCGTTCATTATGCACTACACCATGCGTTGTCCATCATATCTACTTAATCATCGATGTAGAGGATGTGGAGGGGTTGCAGACGGCTATCAGCTCTAGTCCCCCCTCCCCCCCCCCACTAAGGCAAGACGTTATAAGGATCGGATCCTCAAGCAATAGCTCACGATTCCTGTCAAAAGGAATGAAGAGGGGAGGGGGGGCATCACAAATGGAACTGAATAGTCTGCCTTCCGCTCCCTTTTAGATATTGGGGGGGGGGAGGATTGAGAAAACAAGTGGGTGAGCGATTTGCTGCTGGTCCCTTCCTCTTCTAGAAACAAAAAGGCGTTGTCTCAGGTTTAGGCAATTTGATGGGTCACGTTTTTCTGCGATTAAGTCTGTGTGTGCCAGCTTATCAGGTCTATGAGAAGCTCGTTATCAAAAGATTTTTGGTCGATAGGTACACATGAGAGCGTTCCGCATGGTGTAACGCATAGGTTCTTTTTTGATGTTTTCCTAACAGATACGATATTGATAGCCACAAGATGTCCACAAGGTACGACGCTATGTTGCACGAGTGTTCATTTTTAATATGGGGCCAATAAAATAAAACCAATAAATAACTTACAGTATGTACATGGCAACACCGAGGGACCACATATCACATGATTTGTCGTAGCGTTCACGACTGAGCACCTCAGGAGGTCTAAAACGTAGTAGCGATAATGAAAGGCGATTGGAACGAATCAGAGTTTATACTATGCGACAAAACTGACGCGTAATACGGAGTGCAGCAGGGCGATTCCATTAGCACATTCCGTTCAGGTCGTTTAGCAAACCCGTAGTCTCCAATTTTATACACGCAATCGTCACCCGTAGAACTGAAATTTTCAGGTACTATGAACAAATTCAAAGTGGGTCTGGGAGTTAGAACATTCGGGAAACTCAAAGGCATTATAGACACACCTGCACAAAATGTTTTCCAGCTTAATATCCCGATGTGCAATGTTCATGTCGTGGAGGTACTGTACAGCCGACCCGATCTGGCGTATAATCTCCCCGACTTCTGGAATTTCCTTTTTTTTGCAACATAGAACGCTTCATACTGCTAATGCGTCAACAACTTTGAGATTACAAGAAAACAATGGGACCTCGACCCATCATCTTGATGCTGGTGCGTCACCTAGACAGCCTGATTAATGTCTGGGACTCAAGAGTCTAACAAATAGCGCCAGCATCGCATGAGCTAAGTGATAGATTTTTTCTTGTAGCTGCAGATGCTCTTTACCTCAGAGGTTCTCACAGGGTGTGGTTCGCCTGGGTGGAGGGCACAACATCCCCCTGGGCTAAGGGCTAACAAAAGCCAGGTAGCTTGTGTGCTTAGGAATAGCTTGTCGGGCTCCCCACGACCGTCTATTGAGGAAATAATCCTGAAGCAGTTCCAAACAAACTCACTTTTCTCTGGATATGGCTTGCTGCCCTGATTTTCGAACTGACTTAGCAGATCACCACCTTCCAAGAATTCGACAACCATCAGAAGACATTTCACTCCATCGAATGTGTTCTCGTAGATGTCGATTATTGTCACCACATTGTCGTGAGCACTTAATTGTAAGGTTTATTAGTTACCATCGAGCAGTTTTTCTTTGTTATCAACAACATGAAGCTGTCACTGATCTAAGGTCTACTATGGAAACTGTCAACAACATTCGCTCATAAATCAAGCAACGTCTTGAAGATTGTTTTTCCTATTGATGCCCAGATTTTAGATCAGTGATCGATAAGAAACGCTCCCATGATGGTCCAATGTTCGGATTGAGATTAGGTCCAGAAAAAACACGAGCCAAGAGGCGAAAAGCGCTGAGTCAAATTTGCAACCAGTTGCTGTATATCCGGTCGTTCAGCTGACTGAATTGTTTGAAATAAGGGTATCCAAACAGATGGAAATAATTTACTAACAATTTGAATCCTCTTGCTAGTAATAGCCTGGGCTACCTTCCCAATTTTGAGAGTTCTCGAAAGCTCGGCGTAACTCATTCATTAATGTCGTTTTATATCTAGCTTCGAGACTTTTGTAAAAACATGAGTATTCTTCACTAAAAATAGGTATTCCCCACTAACCAACCTTATTTCTTAAATTCGCTCTGATACGAACATAAAAGAGCTCTCATTATGTTGTATTTATGCCAGCCACTAGCTGAATCAATTCAAGTTTATGCCGCTTATTATGAACACAGAATATACATGAGCCATGACACCTGTTTTCAATTCAAATTTGATTGAGGAGCAATCAATCTGAATCATTATTGCAGAAAACTTGAAAACCTACTTTGTAAGGTAATGCAGGCTGACTTCACGGCGAGCTTTTGGTCCGTCACGAAGTACCTTCAACGCGTACTTCTCATTAGTGTCCTTATTGTAACAGGCCATAACCTTGCCAGATTCACCAATTCCGATTATCTGAAAAGAGATTGCTCAGGTTGCATTCGATAAGTGAAGTCGATCACTCACGTTACCTCATGAGATACGATGTAATCTTCAGTAACTGGATGAGTATGGTAAGGAAAGGTTGCGCTCTGGCTTGATTTCCGTGAGCGTTGCCCTCTTTCCTGCGTCTAAATTTTTAAAAATAAACGATAGACATATCTCTTAATCATAGAGAGTAAATGTACGACTAGGCTGACCTCCATCGCGTTGATGCTGGCACACAAACAAAGTTTCTTCTGATTCGAGGTGGGGCTGAGATCGTCTTCTGAGTCAACAATGTCAACAGCTAGTGTGCTCGTTGCATTCAAACATAAAGATCGCTGAAAAACGGGAATTCAGTAAAGGAATCAAAACTGCAACCCCGAGTGTAAGGGGTTCAGAGGGTCCAAACCCTTCAGACTTTCAGCTCATCACTGCTACCCAAACTTAAGCAATATCGCAGTTGGGTACCTATGAACTAGCTGTGATCGGCATTTTCATTACTGTACAGCTTTGGTCAGAGCAGAGCAGCCTATTCCCCGATTTTCGATTGGAAAACAGCCCGAAAGACCCAGGCCACCCACCCCAACGCCATTTCTCATAGTCACGTCGCAAGCACAGTTCAAAAAATGCTGACGCACCAAAGATGATTGAAGGTTGTCATGGTGAAGTTTGATCCGAAATCAGCTTTACACATGTGATAATGTTTAATGAAGTCAGCTTCGTTGCCCTATAGGTGACCACTAGATGCCTGTGTGGAATTTTACTGGATGAGAATAGGATCCCTTCAGGTTCGATATGTATTTTGTCACTTACTGGTTAGAGGTCATTTTTGACGAATTCGATGATCGGTAGGTAAAGTACAGGTGTAGCTCTCGTCCTCCATGAAGAAAGAGGTTCTTGTTAGAAACTAGAACTCTTTCATCACCCTCCAACTGCACACGTATCGTATGCTTTCAATTGTCTTCATGATGCCGAGTGAGAAAGGCATAATTTCGAAGAGATTGATTAACACTGAATAATTTTTGCTCATTTATGTATGTTTTTCATTCAACACGTGCTCCCCTGAATTTCCCACTTCTTTCCCCGTCCATGTTTCAAATTTCTTAATTCAGCGAGGTTCTGTTCTGTGGGCGTTCTCTGGCACGTGAACACCCTTGAGAATCCCTGTGAACATGTTTTAATGTTGTTCGTCGCACTTTTCTGCTTGTCATTTGTCACATGACGTTCCGGAACTTCGTGGGATTTCCACGCTCGAAGGTCAATCTCGAAAAATGAACGCATCGTACGATTGCGGTGTTGTACTTGTACTTAATGCTGCGCCACGCATGTTCCCGTCATACTGGGTACTTCTGTACTCTGAGGCTGCCTCCCTATTCGCACTACATGTTTTCTCCAAAGTGAGTGTACTTCCGGCGTAATAGGCTGACATCATCCTCAACATACACATATGAAAGGACCACTGGAGAATCATTTGGAGGATAGCCAGGAATTTGACACGTAATCCTCTATTCAATTAGATACCGTAACCGTGAGAACCCTTTCAACTTTAAGATACTCCTAGTCATTTCAACAACTCACACATCTAAGAAACTACAAAATCTTACACGAATAAGATGCTGAAGGCCTACCGCTTAATAGTAATTGAAGGGTACCCATGACAACAGCGCTGGTGAGAGGATTTTGTTTAGTATTTGTTTACAGCAACGCGTTTGGTAAATAAGCGCTGATAAAATCTTCCCACAGTCCCAAACTTAGACAATTTTCAATGCTGTTGATCTATAATGAAAAGACAGTTGCGTTTATGTTACGACCCATTTCTCTGCTGGAAGAAATTTCTGTGACGGTTGGAGCCCAGCCAGCTGATGCTTGGATCCGATGTTTTTATGCAAAAAAAGAGACTTTACACCAAAGAGTGCTCTTCCTTGTACTATAAACATCATCATTGTTTACGTGACTCGCAACTTACATATTTGCAGGGTAATAAAATATGATTACAAAGGCAATTTGCTGAGTACCCCCAAGGCCCACAAAGAAAACAGGTGTTACGGTAGTAGTGAGCTTTTTTTGAGCTCGAAGGCTCTCAAATCGCTCTCAAAGATTCGCTGTGAAAATTCGCTGAACAGATGGATTCTTGTGTGTTCGTAGTAGCCAACTAGTAACCGTTGAGTGAGAGTTCGTAACCTAATATTCTTTGAATCGTACTGCTGTCTCGTCGCTTGGGCATGTCCAGTCTCAGCGCTGATCGTAAAATTCTAACAACCAAAGATTATACGACGCTGTAACAGCTTGAGGAAAGTAACAGCACAGCTGATCGGGAGCTCGTTGCAGACAGCTTTAGGTTTTTGTACGAACAGAAACTTCAAATCAACAAAGACGGATGCCAGTTTATGAGGTGACTGGAAAGATGCTCGTTCTGCCTACTAAAACTCCTCATTAGCCTACCGTAACTGCGTCAGGGTAATAGCCAAGTGTTCTGGCGAAGGGTTGCGACAGCAAGAACGGAATAACAGTTGTATCACTTGATAACCCATGAGTAGCAGCTCGTAGTACTAATGTTCTCTACACATACCTGTACGGCAGTGGGTGAAGGTGGGCGCATGGGTTCATCATCAGTGTCGATCGTAAGCGAATCAGTTGAAGACGACCGACTCAGCGAAAATCGGAAAGCATTCTCAATGACTGGTTTTGGGGAATCTTCCGTCGGTTCCAAGGGTTCCTCTTCGATCTCGAACATCATTTTGCCTCTCTGAAATGCGATTTTTAAAGAAAACATTGATGTAGGGTCGCGACTAGGTAGGTAGGAAGCAACAGTGTTTAAGTTCTGTTTGTATACCGATAAGGACGAACGACACGACGATAATCGACACACAGAAATAATGAGAGAGTAGAAGAGGGACTGGGAACATCTTGACATACGAGAATTTCAAAGCAAATAGCGCCGAAGAGTCTGGGCAGTCTGCGCCGTTACACTGCACGGTTGTCATCTTTGATAGGCCTTTGCTGCAAAGGGCCACCTAGACAAGCATTGAAAGTGACTTCCCTCGTTGGGCTACTCTTGCAATCAGTGCTGGCAGTAATAGTCCCTGTGTTGTACCCAGTTAATTTGCCGCCCCTGGCGATACCCATCTCTTTATACTCCATCAGCGGATGTAAACAGACCACTCGAGAGTTTAAAACATACCCAATAACCGTGTAGTATGGTCTTAGCCCCTAATAACAATTTTCTTACTCAATACTGAAAGTTTTACTACAGAGCCCAAAAAGTCAGAAAATTGAATCTATTGAACAAATCTGGAGAAAAGTCGCCTGAAAGAGGGTCTATGATGTTTCAAAAGAAGTTGAACCGAATGAAACGTAGAGTGAAGGAATGATATAGTGGTGGTACAAAGTCCATAGCAGCAGTGGTGAACATGTGGCGGTAGCACGCTGCGATATAGAGGCGATAACGGTCGTAGAGGCCTTAGAGATGAGCACGATGCCGATCGGAAACCTCTACGCAGACAGCACTGGTCCGTAGCAGAGATTGGCGTACGGCAGACGCGCAGATATCACCCCAGGCGACGGCGTGGCTCAGCACGACCCACTCGCTTTGACAAAAGTTCTTGCTGAGAAAGCAGATTAGTGCTATTGAACTGTTGGGAACTAGGTTCAGTTTCAATACTCTCCGAATGGTTTCCGGCTCATCATAGTCACGGATCACAAGAGATTTACCAGTACCTCCCATGTTTCATAGAGAAATCAATGGAGGAACACATTTGGAGGAAGATCTGTAGGAAAGAAAGGTCGATATAAGCACCAAGAGAGAGGTAAAGGAATGTCTTTGGGAAGAACTTTGTGGAAATCGAGGGATCATCAGCACGCGTCTTTTAAACCGCGTTGACAGCAATAGAATCTTCAATTAATAGTAACGCTTGGAAGTAAAAGGGCAGCTTGGGATGCACGCAAGAACTACAAGTGGTTTTTGGAGCTTCTTCACGGTTGCTCACACGTAAGTAAATCTCGTGCTCTTATGATGGATGTGACTGGAGAACGATGTTGGCGTTGACTGGAGGCAGCTGTTGGTTGCGAACAGGCGCGAATGAGCGGGGAACCCCTCACATGGTGCAGACCCACGTGGGAGCCCGTCAGCGCGTCTTTTATACTGCGCTGACTTGTTTGTATGGTTCGTGTTAAGTCACGCCTACATCGCAGTCGTTGAAATGATGGTCGTTTCGGTCAGGTAAGCGATCACCCCATGTCGGGCCCCCATCGCAAGACTATTCAGCGCTCTTGATCAAACAAAACTGCTAATCCATCCTCGAGTTTAAGATTCAGGAACGCCTTCTAGAGGTGGGAAGGGGCTTTTCATTGCGATTATCTCAGATCAGATACTGGATGTTCAGAAATTTTGCTCATACACCATGTAACTGCCATTTTTGAGGACCAAGGAATTGTTAGGAAGCAAAGCCATATACACGATACCCTTGAGATTATTCACAAATGAGGGTCATAGCTACATATTTAATCCATTTTACTACAAATCACTCAATGAAAGAAAAAAAACGGTTCCAATATAAAAACCTTGCCAAACAGTCGAGCTGCCTAGACTATGCCTTCAGCTGATACGCCTTTCCTCAGAGCCTCCTTCATTCTCTCCCAAAATGATACAGTTACTTTCAGAAACCAGAGGACAGAAATAGATTAAAAGTACTGCATGCTGTAATAATCAGTCATTGTCTACAGTTTATGTTTGTTACGGTTCCACTGCCTACAAAGGGCTCGTTCAACTCTACTTTACCACTCAAAAAAGTGACGTATGTAGTGGTAGCCTTCATTTATGGAATGACGACATACTTCAGACTCATTCACTTCGATTATGGAGATGGGAAGAGCAGAACGAGGAAAGAGAGCTGTTACATCTTTCATATTTACCAAGTGGATTCAGGATCTTCGAGAGGATTAACTAAAAATTAGCGATTAATATTCAATCAGGATCTTCGAGGGGAGCTAGAAAAAAGTAATAACAATCAATAAACAAGCAAAGAACATCAAGTCGTTCAGTCACGTTTGAGTAGGCTGGGCGTTTTACTTCCATTCATAATCACGAGGGTGTTTGAATGTGCGTTTAATATGCACATCCAGCAGCTTACGACGGGAGTCTCATTTAAAGTCAGCATTCTAAATAATTCTTCTATCGGCGATAAACAGCGAAGACCAATCGATGGGCCGTTGGTCTGGGCAGTTTTTGAACTATAAATATTTAGGGGTAGCCGTTCGCCCAGTTATATACTCTGCCAAGTTCATTGAGCACACGCCTTTTCTGCACTTTCCCGAATCCCATGACTGCTTCAATTACGTTGTAGTACTCGGGAACGCATAAACTTGAAGAAACAATCAATAGTAGGACCACGATTTCAAGAGGGCAGCCTTGGGGTATGAAATGTTCTAGAAATCCATCTTCTTTTGAGCTTAAGTTGAATCAGGAACCTTTACCCGGGTGAGAAGAGACAGGCAGGCGAAAACAAAGAGACACCGAATAATTCTTAATCTATCCACAGCAAAACCTCTTAGCAGGAGCGATAGATTAAAATGGCGCACGCCTAGCTACAGCAATCTCATGGCCGATAAACATTTCCGAACGATAAGGAAAGTAAGCAAAGAACTGAAATGACTTGGGTGTGTTGGGTACGTTAAAGCACGAGTGGTGAAGACCGCGATGATCCGGTTCACAATCACCCCGCCGCTCGTAATTCTTCCACTTAATGGATACCGTATTCAGCGGCGCGGAGCATGACCATAGGAACAGAGGCCTGATGTCGTCACAACCTTCGGTCTCAGTGAACAGGATGAATTATGTTAATTACTATGTTTATGGCAAGATTTGGCAGAAAAATCGACAAACAAAACCTTTACGAAAAACCATATGTAGTTTTACTCCCATTTCCTTCCCATGCGTCTACGTGCAGGAATTTTTGCTCCCAACGGAAAAACTCTCTTCTCTCGAACACTTCCATCCATCATCACATGTCACTGTTCGCATACGACTAAGCAGAGGCCTAGAGATTCCTGTCGCCATCCACTGTCAAAGGCGGTATCTGAAGGACGCAATCGATTTGATCGAAACCATCGATAACCGACAGCAAATTGATCGATTAAGTCTTCGTTTGTTTGTTTTCCTATGCACACAAACATCGCTCTTGTCTCCGCAAAAACAGCAGCCTGATGAGGAGGAACACAAGAAAAAGTTTTTCCCAGTGGGTCGGTGCACTTTGCATTATGGGGAAGAGTTCTTGCCCTCTGAAACAACTATTCAGCTTGTCCGGGTGGTTTAATGATAGCAATTTGTTTATCTTTGAGAAGGCGGGGGTCACACAATGCCCAATTGGAAAAAACACATTTCTTCGATTTTCAATTCTTTCCGGGTTGGCTGCGCGTTTCGACCATATGGAGGAATCAGAGATGAATCAGGTAGATAGTGACCGGATGTACAGTTTTGCGTAATCTCATGGCGTATGATGCCTTTCCCATCGTCCATCTTCCACTTTCTGGATTCCATCCTGTAGTGACCTTCTTCTTTTGGGCACGATCTCCTATCCTAGAGTGGGTCCCTCTTTGCACACAGTCTGCCTGGTGAACAAATAGTATGCAATTTTGCTCATTACTTCGTTGTTCATGGTAATAATGTAAAGATAAACGCATCCAAATGACTCAGCGATTTCGAATGCCTGCTAAATCCTTGGAGAATGTCAGAATAAATGGTCGACGCCAAAAATCAGCTTTTTATCTTTACCGTACACCAATTCAGATAACAGTTCTGCCTCTTGAATCAAAATCTAAAATCACTGAGCATGCCTCAAACAGTACGTGAGAGAATTGAAGAAACGGCCATTTTAACTAGTGGTATAGACTACTGGTATATCAACTGTCAAGGAATTCGACGAATTTTCCGTCGATTCTTGATGTTACTTAATTAGCTATCTGATTCATCACGTTCGACACCTTTCATTTCTTCCCTTATCGAAATTGTTGCCATATTGGGTGCTCTGCAAGTAAGAAGAAAAAGAATGGAAAGGAAATTACAGTTGATCATTCACCTATTCAGAAATAGGAGCAATTTGTTTCCAACAAATAACTTCCCACGTGAAAAAACGAGAACAAGAGTGGTATACGACAGAAGGTGAAGAAGCTATTCCCTTTGTGAGCTAAGGATCAAATCTCCTACAGAACCAGACTCTACCAATCCACTCATCGACGGAGCCCTATAACCTGTTCGAGAGAGTAATAGAGGCTAAGAAAGGGACATGGATATCGTCTCCTTTAGCGGCGACTCTGGCCTCTGAAAAAGACGATTCGTCGAAACTTTAGGTCGTGGTTGTTAAAAAATTCATGTAGTTCCACCTCAAAATCTTACGGGCACAAAAATATATCCACACCGAACCGTGTACAGAGCGGGGCAGTACGCGTTTGTGCAGATCTATTTACATATTATTTAATAATTAAATATTTAGCCGTCATAAATTCAACTGTGTTGTGTGGCATCCAGTACTCATTGGAAAAGCCCAAGCATGACATTCAGTTTAAAAGTATGAAGAGCTTGGTCTGCCGAGCGAAATTCGATCCGCGCTGCGCATGTCAGTTTAGCACAGCCTCACATGCCACTGTAAAATAGTTTTTTGATACGAAAACGTGACATTTGAAGTCGTCAGTTGCGTTCTTCTTTTTCTAATCCTCTCACAGCTTCCTTTCCGCTCCCTCCTGACACAAACAAACACGTAGGAGACTTTACAGTGTAGAATGTCTTGAAGGACGAAGGTGAGGTAAAATGGATGTGAAGGGTAATCTTGCCATGCCACCGCAAGATGGACCCAGTTGTCTGTCAAGTGAGAAGGCGCGTTAGAACCAAGTTGACTCCTTCAAATTCCGAATCTAGTAGAACCAAGTTGACTCCTTCAAATTCCGAATCTAGTCACCTCTTTCTAAGCACGTGGACGATATTAAGGAAATGGCTGATGTTGGTTATGGTGGCGATTGCCTACCCTTGCGGGTACCATTCTAGAATTCATTGCATTGCATATATTCCACTTAAGATGATTATGATTCCCGTAGGAAATACAGCTTTGCCATCCGTCACCAGACAGTGTGAGAACTTTTTTCCAGTTGTGAGCGAAAGGCAGGTAGAACACATTAGCTACGGAGATTGTCGGACAACTGATGAGAGTTCCAACTAGAGCGACTTTTTCTGACGCTGCACTTTGGTAAGTAACGTACGACTGTAAATAAGTGTTCAGGGAGCCTCGGCAGGTCTCTGGTGATAATCTTCGAGTTCCTTAATAACTTGAGGGGTCTTCGAGTTCCTTAATAACTTGAGGGGTGATATATATGAGAGGCTGCCGCTTCGAGTGTGTGGTGGTTGTCGCCAGATCGTTCTGCAGCTACATGGCGGGCAGGGAACAAAATTCTGGATCATCACCCACGTAAGCCAGGCACCTCTCAATTATCGGGTAGACTTGTTTTTGCCAAACATGTCTTATGGTGGAACAATGGCACTAATTTGTACATTGACTAGAGCTTTTGAACCACTTTTTGGAAACGAGAGCAACAGAACAAGACTTTTCGAGGTTATGCATTTTACTTTCACATCGCTGGGAAGGAAAACTCTCGAATATTCGTGATCTGACAACCTGATCGGAAGCAGATGCAATCTTTTGAAGAGTTTTCTCCTATCCTTTTTGTTTTATGCTCCACTTCGACAGTTGTGCTGCGAGTTCTGTAGCAAGGATAATCCATTATGGGGTAAGCGTACATCAGGCAAAGTTCAAATGTGCATTCGTTGCCCTGTACACTAAGTTGTGCGACTTGTAATGCTTAGGGAAGAAAGGCTGTAGGCGTAGACTAGAAGGCCCATCAAGTACGTTTGGATGCTGAAGAGCTGTGGTAAATAGCCAATGAGCTGAGATGAGAATTAGAATGAGATGTGGAAAGGCACATGTAGTCTCGAGTGTGGATGTGCACATAGCATTGATGGAAGTCATTTTGATATGAGGCGAAATTTTCCAGCATACAGAACCTTCATGGTCACAACAGCCTGGGTTGTGAGGGTTCGTGGTCAGTGTTAGATCCAAGTTACCGCGCAACATTTTCATTATCGGATCATTCGCAACAGAGAAAGCTGTGTAGGCAAATGCAAAAAAAAATTGTCAAAATTCTTTGATGACGAT
The DNA here is from genome assembly GCA_000469685.2 of Haemonchus contortus. Taxonomy (NCBI): domain Eukaryota; kingdom Metazoa; phylum Nematoda; class Chromadorea; order Rhabditida; family Trichostrongylidae; genus Haemonchus; species Haemonchus contortus. The sequence continues at coordinate 33,441,853 of LS997563.1, read as the reverse complement.
TTCCTGTCCTATATTCTTCCGACACTACTTTCGACATCATTCAGAAATTTCCATTTTATTTTTTTCATATCTAAAATGAATACAGTCGACGACAAACCAATACATCTCACTGGCTATCTGGCGAAGATAATAGGCTCACCTACCGGTACAGAGTTCTCTCCCCTTTGCAAAGACATTTCCTATCTTCTTTCACTATTTGAAACCTCCATGGAAGAGCACTTGTCCACTCGGAAGAAGGTTACAGAGTGGGGAGCAGTTGATAGTGGGTGAGTCAGTGATAAGTTTCTGGGTCAGATTCTGCAGAGAATTACGTAGACATAAGCTATTCTGTGGAGTCCGATGGACTGGACCAGTTACTCAAAACAAATCGGACTGCAATAAACACTTCAATGACAAGGAGTAGGAAAATGCAATGAAGGACATTCAGGAATTCTGTTAAGTCAATTTCAGAGAAAGCGCTGAAGGCTCGGGTTCCCAACTCAATCCCTTTCACCTCGAAGCCAATTTCGTGACGTAGAGATCATTCACAAATTTTAGTGAAGTGTGGTTTATGTGGTCAATTGGTGTATGATGCATAGCTCCCAATTTCTATCATTTTGCAAGTCAAAGAAACAAAAGGTCCACGAGTTGTCACCCTTTCAATTCATCTTTCATAGTGAGACTGCCTTGTTGAACGATCGTCGTTCTAAGGGGAGGTTAAAACGGAACTCGTCCTGCAAGTTGCTTAAGGCTGATTGTCAAATTGAACTTGGCCTCTCAGTATGATAAGGTGGACTGGAAATCAACATTTCGCATTATAGGTTTTGAATGCGAAGTTTGAGTTCTTTGAATAAGTCCAGATGTAAGGTCTTCACAACCTTCATATCAAGCGAACATTCGAAGTCTATCTCCAAATTGGAAGCAGTAGACGTTATATATTATAGATCGACATGTTTACATGGGATACACATACAGAGGGAATAGATGCATGACTGGAACAAAATCATCTGAAGAGAGGCATAGATGGGGTTGCGTGAGCCTAGAGTCGAACGTTATGATTTAGGCCACGAACTATGGATCCCAAGGACTCTCAAGCCCTCTTATTTGAAGTATCTTACGTTTTTGAGAATTTAGAAAAGTTTGCCTCGTGATAGATAGCGCAGTTTTAAAATTACAGTCGGATCTCCTATTTTCTTCCACCCTGCCGGGGGCCCATCCACCAGTTTCGTGGGATGGCTGAGATTTTAGTTTTCATGAGTTTGGCTCATCCTTTTACTACAGATCGTATAATTAGCAGGTCGGAGACGAAGAGGAAGAAGCACAGTGAAGCGTCGATCGAGAGTTCATTCAGTACCAAAATTCTTCTAGAACAGTACCTCAGCAAAACCCGCTGTCGTTCACGATAACGCGGGAACGATATCCGGAAAAATTTGGAAATGTGGAGTTGTCATCCAGCATAAGCTCGGCTTCCACTGCTCCAAGCCCGAATAAATATTCATGTTTCTCTTGACTTGTCATCATCCTCATCATCTAACCATCCGGATTAGTTTCTTGAGAATTAGATAGTGTGTGCTGGTCAGTTCTATAATGACGCTATCTACGCTGAAGGTTACTATCAGCAGCTCGATTGCGTATTCAACACACTTGAAGGTAAACAAGACCTGGTATACTCTGTGTATTCATGATAACGCCCGACCCGACGAGAGATCGGGAGAATTTAGAGGTTTTTGGTGGAGCGGTTCCTCCATACTTGCTCTGTAGCTCCAAGCTCACACCAACAGATCGCTGACACTCTCTCGTGGAAGGATATCGTGCTAGTGAAGAAAAAGAACTCAAAATCATAGAGAAACTTTTCGATGAAGGCTGTGGACTTTCATAAGGATGGAATCGAAATACTACCTGTCTTTGCAATTCGTATTAAGTAACTGTTGTGTAACAGGTTGATCGGAAAAATTTTAAAAAAGCAAAATTAGAATAAACAACAGCAAAGGAGCTTTATTATCACTGGACCACCCAAATAGGAGGTTGTACAGTTTACACGTAGAAGCTTGCGTACAACACGGCAGAACATGATAAGACAGAATTCGCACCTGTAAAGGGAAGCCAACACGGGAAAACGGGTGCTACAGTTGTATAAGCATTGGCACGGACGGGTAAGCACTTGTTCAAACACCCAGTCTTCCTTGATCTATCATACGTCCCTCAACGAAAGTACTAACCAATAGTCCTGCTCCATGGTTTCTCAGTAATTGCCTTGGCTTATAGCACAGTTCACGATCATTCGAGGGGCGAAAAAGCCCCGTTCTAGGACCCACACACAATCAGCTGATCGCCGAGTGATGAGGCGGTGGTTTTCTCCCATTCTTTTTTCCTCTGATATTCTTTTTGCTGCCGCGATCCCTTATTTAATTTCCCACTCCTAAAGGCAAAAAAAGGTGAGCTACTTTAGCTGTTACTAGGGTTTTTTTATACTTATGCTTACGAGTGAATGAATCTTCGCTTACCGTAGTCTGTTATTCGCACCAGGACCCACACGTAAGCAGTGAGACACATTGTATAGCTCCTCCAAACGCCACACTTCTTAATTCTTCTGGTCTCATTCTCGGTCAGCCCCCTTTTTAACGGTATTTCGAAGCCTTTTTCATTTTGGAAACACCGTTTTACGCAGTTTCTTCACATTCATCGCACTGTTTTCGATCTTATCTTCCATTTTTCATAATAATCTGGATTACCCAAAATTATCGTGAACTGTGCCTATAACCGCTATCCCTTACCAGTGTACCACTGGGTACGTCCTGATTCGTTTATAGCAGGATTTACGTGTCCGCTAAGGTAATCAAAAGGTTAACACTACGGTGTGCTGTGAGTAAAGTGAGTACTCTCACAAGCTTGGCGAGTTTTGGACAAAACTTGTTCCGGGCACGGGGTGCCCTGCGGCAAAATAACAGTAGCTAATAACATATTGAGTCAAAAAAGTAAATAGTATTGCCAGAGTAAGTTGCCATGAAAAGGTGGTATTAAGCGTATTTGAATTGTAATGTACGGTAATGCGGAGGACGATAATGATACGACATGGCACAAGTATGAGGTTGAACTGGTTCCGAAAGGTTAGCCGAGCCGAGTTGGGCGCCTGTAATACGATAATACCAAAGTACGTCGTATTCAGTGATTATAGGATTTTAACAAGTTGAATAAAAGATTCAGGTAGGTTGTAACAAATCAATATTACGAGTTTCTCTTATGATTATTCTCTCCTTACCAATGACTTTCTGCTCGGAGACAAACTAGTTGATCAAGTAACTAGTTGAGTAAGTATGTGACCATGAAAGTAGCAGACATCAGTGAGGTATGATGATACCATTCACTCCCTTTGATAGAAGTTTTCACAATGTTTCAGTCGGAAGTCGGATATACTGAGAAGGTCCATCGACCTACTGTCTTACAGTACTCTGAGTCGAAGCAGATCTTCAGCAATCACAACACTTTCCTTTTTGGTCACAATGAGGACATTATCTCAAATCCAGACGCTATAATGAACAGGCATATGTAACTTCGCAGGTAGGGAACCTTTACCTATGGCCTTCGCAGAGAAACGGACTTACCAGTACATGAGCCAAGCCGACTTTCGCACACTACGGACATTGTTACGTCCATCATTAGGTAACAAATCCGACGTGAAACTACTAGGGGTTCTGAAGCTTCAGAAGGAGAGAAACAGATAAGATGTCCCCTAGGCGTTTTTTTGGAAACAGAAACGTAGTGTTTACACTAAAAACGGTGGCATGTGAAATAACCTGTTCATCAGCATGTTGCTTACATGATTATTCCGATCAAAGGATAGGTGTATCGTAAACAACGTCACTATATAAACATTTACCAGGCTTTTGCCTGTGTTTATGCTTACCAGCTAAACGACTGGCAATAATTCTCTCCGATAATAACGAAAGAATGCCCATTTCTGACAATTTCAATATTGAATAGAGATGCAACATAAACACAGCAGGTTTCATCACTGCAATCAAAATTTTTTCCTTGAACTCGCTTGTAATTAATCACAAAGCTAGACTTCACAGATCTAATTACAATGAAATCGACCTTTGTACTAAATCGGAGCTTCGGCAATGACAAGACAAAAATGGCTTTCGATCGTCGTCCTCACGGAACAGTTTCTACATTTGAAGGGCATAGAGAAGGTAGACAAAAACGTCCATTCCGAACTCTTCAATAGCCACGTTTACCTGCTTGCATACCATCCTGCAATTGAGCCAGATGTACAAGGCTTTCCTTCAGTTTTGAACTACTTTCAGCTTTCTTTCGAAAAAGTCGGTATGCACTCACTTCGATAGCGAACTGTAAGGTAGCGATAGTATTTGATAGGAACATCTGAGAAGCCTTCCATCGTAATCGTTGAACCCGTAGCTAGGCTCTTCACGCGATGCCTCTCCTGTCGGTATGAAGGTGTTCACGTAGTGGAAGACAAGCAAGACGGTTACTGTATAGGAAGGGACACCCAGACGGTCTAGGCAACTATTACACAATCTTCCTGCTAATCCTTAAACTTATCATACAAATCACATTCTAGACAGGATTGACAGAATACTGACTGAACGAGAGGCATGGGAGCAAGCATGGCTTTGGAGAGGGTTCAGTACAAGCGATCGCATCCATACCACCACAAGACTCATTGAAGTAACACGATACTAGAGGATGTTATAATATGTCTAACGTTCACCGATTTGAAATAGGCGGTTGTTACTGTCGATACAGAAGGTGTTAGGCCTCAAAGTTCTGGGCAACCAGGACTCCAATTCAGAAAATCCCGTAGAATAATCGGCTTTCCTCTTATGGGCTAAACGCTCAATGGCTAACTGTTTTGACTTTACTCTGATCTGATGTTTTGTAAAATTCTAGTATCTCGCAGGAGCGTGCGATTCGAATCCTAATTTGGCGAGTCATACGCAAAGTTCTGACCTTGGATGGAGTTTGTACTTTTCGTTGTGATTTCCGGGCACCGTGTTACCTTACTCTACCGAGTTTCCACTTACTTTGCTAGGTATGTAAAATCTAGAATGAACGGAGTACCGCACAAGTCGTATTCACAGTTTGTCGCAGAAACGCATTGATGATACATAGGGTTGAGAAGTAAAGGCCAGATATGAATGAATGGTTCCAATGAGTGAGTACGGTCGTTGCAGTTTGACAAGGCAAGGCTACTGTCGTAGATTTGCCACGTAGGTGCGCGCACCGTGGGAATTTTGGCCCCAATTCTGCCACTCTCCGTGTGGCGTGGCACATATGTTGCAAATGTAGATTTTTCAACAATAGTGGTGGATAAAGTTGCCTAATACTGCTCCACTTGAGTATAAGCTGTTATAAAAGTAAAATCATTTGTTAAAAACCGCCATGTCTTCCATTCCTATGAACGGGAATGACGTAAGGCGCTGGTAATTCACAGAGAGCGGTCAAAGCAGCTGGAAAGGAATGCCAGATTCAGAAGTAGGGTTTGGCTCTTTGTGCCACGGCATCCATAAGAGAGCTTTTAGTGAAGGCGTTTCTTACAGTACTTCATGTCAGAGGGCCATGCAATACATAATTGCATGAAATGGGACAGTGTGGCACACTTACCGATTCCAAAGGCAGGTCCGAACATCAACAGCAATTCTTCTTTGACTACTTTACTGTTATATTGGAAACCTGGAAGCTGAAGTACGGGAAATATGGTGCAAGAATCATAATGTAGACCGTGCAACCGATTTGGCTGCCGTTGGCGATAGTCAAAAGTCACTGAGGCTACTATCGTCCTGCGTATTTTATCTGAATTTTTGTGTTTGGAGAAAATGGCAGTTAATGGAAAGATCCCTCTTCCCCTTCCCTTACACAGCACAGATACAAATAGTATGTTAACGAGCTTATGTGGTCTGTGCTAGGTCCTAGGCCAATTGTCGGATGTACCCCGCATCCCACTTCCTTTCAGCATCGTGGCAGGGGTATGAATGCGTATGGGGCCCATACAATGACTTGCGCTGGATAGCAGATGTTCCTGCCACTGGTTTTATCCTCTTGAACGAGTATGGTACCAATTGCCCAACCCAGAGGATTCCAAGGCTTGGTTGGCCTAGGCGGGTAACGACCCAGAAATCCTCGGACATGCATGTGATAGTGCGTGCAGCCACAACCCCACCTCTTCCATAGAGTAGCGGCAGGCGGCGCACTATCACACACATGTCCCGGGGCCGAATCCTGGATCGTTATCCGTCTCGGTAATCTGTATATGCAAATATATATGTATCGATTTAAGATTGAGTCATCAACCAGAGTACTGGATTCTTTGCGAGCTTTGATAGGAACGGTTTGTTAATCTCTTTAAAAAAGGATTCTACAGACGCATGTGAGTTCTAGTTGAAGCGACAACTACAAAAACTCGGCCTGTCATTTTGGGACATTTTTGAAAGCCTTTAATTCTAAGTTGTCGCACACTTTCATGAGGATGCTGAACGACCAGTGCGATGTTTTTCGTGACGTTGCAGTCAAGGGCGCTGTCGCTGTGAACAAATCGCGAACACGCCATTCTATCGTGCTGCAGCAGAACATTTATCACTCTTCCACGAGCAAAATTATGTTGAGGCTGATTTTTCAACGTCTATCGGGAACTTGACGCTTCACTTTTCATAGAGAGGTGAGGTGAAGCACCTAGAAACGGGCTAAAGATAAACCGTTCTCAGCTTTCTTTTCATTCCGAAGTGTGTTGCAGGGGTCGGGCTTATAGTACATGACCTTTGTTTAATTTCTCACTTCATTTTATTGTAAATCGGTATCACTTTGGAATAGTTCATACTATATCCATCATATAGATATCAGTTTTTAGCAACAGAGTTCGATCGAGCTTCGGATAGCTTTTACGTCGTAATCTCATTCCCCTAATGATTTTAATGACTGTGTTTTTAAAAGACCAATTTACAAAATGATTAGACAGTTAATATTATATCAGGATTCTTGTTTGTTTTTTTAAATATTTACAGCATGTATTTACGTGAATAAGTAAATAAATATCCATAGTATCACTTTGTCAAGACGGATAATGCGCTTTTCACGTCATTTTGACGTAACACTTCGATTCAATTCTGACTTGTTTCAATTTTAGCTTTAGGAATGCTTCTCCAGTATATCCGTAATGAGCTGAGTGACCAACATTCATTTGCATTTCGTATATGAGTGTAAAATAGCAGATCGGTAGATGAACTAGCATGTTGAAATTCGTGTGGTCTACGCTGGTCAGCTTTTGTTCATTTCTACAGAGGAAGGAACTGATCAACTTGAAGTAATTTTGGGAGGGTTAGCTCCCCATGTCTTGCTTATCATTTTATTGATACTATTATTTTATTTTATTTCCTTGTAAAATTCAGCTCAAAGGTCCCATTAAAACCGTTCATGCAAAATGTGCTTGTCAGCTTGCAAACACCCTGCAAAATTTTCCCAATTTCTCGGTTCGTGCTTGAGACAAGGAACGTTCTATCAATCACTCTTCTTCTTCGAAGTCTCACTTCTTGTCAATGATGCAATGTTTCACGGAACTTTGTTGAACTAGCCCTATGCTCATTGTTCTGACTGGTCCGCTCTACCATGAGGCAACCCTTCGAGATGGAAGTTTCCCATAAAGGTTGCAGAGAACTCAGGTTTCAGGGATCACCAAGCTTCTCCCTTTGCTCTTCCGTGCACATACCGTGTGAAGAAGGCATCCTTACCCCATACTGATTCAACGGAAGTATTGCTTGCCTACTTGTGTAACGAGATGCTACAGCCTAACGTGCTTTGCTTTAGCTTCGGATGATCTGACTTGGTAAAGGTTTCCTAAAAGCACTGCTGAGCGTGTACGGAGCAGCTCTATGTATGTATGTAGAAGTGTTAAAAATTGAGAGAGTTCATTTGCCGTCAAACTAATAAACCTTCAGAAAGTCAAAGGATTCACGCACATCTGCTTCTCCAATCTTTTGGAGAAAGTGGTCTCGCGGAATGTGAAAGAGATCTCTCTCTGCTTGATACTTTTTGATATATAACTTCACTTTTGATCCTGTATTATAGATGTGGCTGTAAGCAAGCTTCTTGAAAAGTCGTGAGCATGAAGGTTAGAATTCTCAGTTAGGACAAAGATGGACCCAACAACGAAGGATATATACCAGCATAGCGAGAAAAATTCAAGAAACACCAATCAGAGGCTGGCGTCATTCAGTAGCCGCGTGCTGGGAATTCCCCACAAAAACGGCTGACGTCGACAGAAGTGGTTCATTATTCAAAACAGCGGCTCCGGGTTGACAATAATCTAACATGAGGAAGAGCTAGTAGTCTTCGAAATTCCTTACGCATTGTTCACAATTACATAAGGTCCCGTTATCAGTTCATTAGAAGCATTGGGAACCAGGGTAGTCATGTCCGATGGCTACTTGATTCGTCTACTGATGACTACTATAGGACGGACAGGGACCAAAAATTGTTTATATCACCTTAGGCGAGTTTCACATTCGGTTGAAGAAGCTAGTGGAATCAGCTATGAACTACCTCTCTCTTTTCTTGCTTTGCCAGGCAGCACCTTCTAACAAAAAACGAAGCACACAGGAAACATGTTTCCTCTCATTGTACTATGCACCTGGCTTAAGCGGATGTGCTATAGATCTAAGGTTCGGAAATGTTAAGAGAAGCGCATTCCATAACTTCCAATATTATGAACAGTCTAACGTTCCCATTCCTCAAACTCTCATGGGCATAATTTGATATGATTTGACGACTCTGCCCTTTGTGTTTAGGCGAACATTCGTAGTTCTACGCCTACTTTCCTTCAGCGTTACTATCTGGAAGCTGTTAGGTACGGGGGTCTTCGGTCGGATCTGGCAGTTCAGAAAGGATTGTTGTACAAGGAAGGCTATTTTCATCGATGCCATGCTCGATTCTATTGGAATCTCCGGTGTGGTTTTTAGACTAATCCAAAATACTAAGAATGCCACTTCACAAAGCTGCTCTTGAAATGAAAGCAACGATATTCAAAAAACAACCTTGACTAGGGAGCCTCATACACTGGCGCGATTACTGCTTCCATGATTATCAAGTCCGGAGTTATTTGATGTAGTTTTCTGTGATTTGAGCTAAAACAGTGAGGGTCCATTTCACGAACCAAAAATACATTCGTGCATGGAAGCACAAAGATGCAGAAGTCGTTCCCAAAACTGCGAATCGATCTCGCGTGACATGTCTTCGCGAAGAAATGGGCCGAATTTCCTAATCAGGCGGATTTCAGCTGCGGTGATGTAGCTCATTCGAAGTTGAAACTAGTACAATCTGGCAGAGAGCCCTCCGTAATTGGCATCGCTAGCTTGGAAGTGCCATTGTGAGTTCTCGAATCGATCTCGATTGAAGCGCTAACGAGTTTGCGTGCATCTGAGTAGTTGTTAACTTACTAATCACATCAACAGGGTACACTGCTTTATTTGAAGGTCTCAAACAATGATATGGTACTCACCCTTGTAGGTCCTTTTGATAATGAACGACATAAACTTTTTCTAGCTTCGAACTGAAGCATTGAGATTGTGTGCAGGGATCCACATAGGCTTACTGGAGGACTTACTGATCTCTTTGAGACACTTTGATAATTCAGTGGGAGTAATCTTTAGGTTAGCCATGCCCAAACCCGAATTTCCCAAGAAATCTGCCAGACCTACTTGCACGGTCCCCTGGGATCACCGCGCCTACATCGGGCAGCACGCTTTTTTGTGAAAAGCCCAGAACTGCTCATTGAAATGGTCCAGCAGACCTAGAGGATTCACCTTCTCACAAATTGTAATCATTCCTGCAAACAAAAATCCCGAAGAAGGGGAGAAGGGGTGGGATTGGGAAGAAATGAAGGAACTCAGGAATTAGGCGGGCACTATGACACAAGCACTGCAATGCAAATAGCTGTTTATACTTCGTGACGTTTGTTGACATTTACACTTATAGATATGTTTATTTACTCCAGTTGCAAATAAAACTCGCTCTGTAAGGATTCCGTCAATTAAACGTGATCCTGTCTCTTATGCTTTCTGTCAGGTTACCCCGGTCCTTCGAAATAGCAAGCAAGAGGGCCGGTATCATCCACCTTTGCCATTTGTAACTATTTCTTTGTTCGATGTCTCTCCTTCATCATCATGTACATATGTCACTGTTTAAGGATGCCGTAGTGTGTATCCTTAGTCTCCAGGGGCATTGAGCCCTCACTCGCTAGTAAAGCTATCGATCCAGCTCTCTCGTAGTGGTAGCGGGGACTGATATGGGTGTTTTGTTCAGTATCTTTTGATATCTTCGTATTTCCATCGCGATTTTTGTACTAAAAAAGTATTTCTTGAGTCCTATATTCTGTGTTAACATGCGTAATATTCACTGCTGTGGGGCGACAAGGTCGCCGAATCGCCTGGGTCGCTTCTACACGTGGTGTTCGGGGTACTTAACAACTTGAAAAACATGAGAAACCTCGCTTTCACAATAGATAATTACAAGTATAGAGCTTTTTGCGAGCCTTACAATTGTGCAATTACTCCTATTTGTTAATTTATTCGTGCTTGAAAACTACAGAACGCCCCACTGGTCGAGGGACCTCTCGAGGACGCAGTTTTTATTTTCGATTATCACTCAGAATTCAGAATTATTATTACCTTTCCGAATCGTAACAAATTGTTGTGACTTACTTTGTATGTGATTTTTGAGAATAATAATTCATATTTCAGGGAATTTTCCTATGTAGGTTGGTGACAGCAGATAGGAAATGCATATACTGTGGCGATCTGATTGGCCACGTCCACTGTTATTCTTTATTTTATTTCGGTTGTCATTCTGCCAACTTCGTCATATCTCACCCTTTGAACTTACGATAAATTCTGGAGCAATACGGGGCGAACGTGTGGTCAGTGAGCATTTCTAGAATTCACTACTGGATCGGTGTTCATGATTTGCTTTTCAGATTGTTAAAGGTGAAGATTACACAGTATTCAAAGGTATTCCGTATGCCATGCCTCCTGTTGGCTATCTTCGATTTCAAGTTTGTTCTTTTTCATACATTCTCTTTTGCATGTTCATGTAATTTACAAGCTTGTAATTTATGTATGTAGAAGACAGGATGCCAAATTTCTAATGACAGTCAGCTTATAATTATTATTTCGTTTTCGAGTCGGACACACCCCAAATCATCCAACAAAATTTCGAAATTCTCCCGTTGACAGGAAGGGTTTATAGATCATAACACTTGGTTGGAACTTAACTTAATGGGAAATTTTATAATATGAACTTGTTTATTTACTATTTATAAAGCGCACAAATATATCCGGATTTTATGACCATAAGTATACTCTATAAATTCATAATATATATAAATACATGTCACATTTATAAACTAAACTAAACTTGCACGTAACAGTGCGTGAATAATCGTAATAATACAAATGTGTTTTCATATAAGAGTGAGTTGAAACCCTCTACTTGTGAACACCAGATGGAATTTCACGAATCCTTTTCCGATTCTGCGCTAAAATAATTTTCTGAGTTGCGCTGAGAATCTAACATTATATTGCGAATAGCTTTGTTCGTCCATCCATCCAAATGGAATAGCGTCATTGTAACTACAGTCATCAAGTCAAGCACTTCATCTATTGCTTGGAAGAGGAGTGATCGGAGCTACCGTTCAGCTTCTGTTCCGCTCGTGCTCTAGACAGAAGCTGAAATAAACGATACTCTCCCTCTGAGCTAGGGGAGAGGTGGGTGTTAGGGAAAAAAACTTCCCTAATATTGCAATAGAACTTTATAAAAAGCTTATGTAATAGTGAATAACTGTTACAAAACATTACAAATTGATAAGGACTAGTCTAAAATAGAAAATGAAATTAAAAACAAGTGAAATGGAAACTAACTGTCATACATAGTTGGGTTCTAGACAGGTATATCTGCCTTAGACAAGATTTGTAATTGATGGGTTCACTCCAAGCTAGTCACTCGATAAGTAATGTAGCAAATAAATCTGAACCGTAGCCAAATTTTTAGTCTGTAAGTATATTTAATTTGGACTTTCCAGAATTCATCATTACACGTACATGCTCTGGATATTCTCAGATTTCGGGATATGTAGTACTAAGTTCCATACGTAAAGAGGTATCAGTATAGAAGTGTGGGAAGCGCTTAACTTAGAAGCCAAAATTTTCTGTTCTATTAAACTAGATTAGATATTATTATTAGATATTATTAGATATTATATTATCAGATATTTTCTTTCTTGTGTAAGTATTTGTGAATCCTAGTTGCAAAAATAAGAACATCATTATCGCCGAGGTTAAAGCCCGAGAGAAGCGAAGCTAATTATTAATATCTTTTGATTCTGTTCTTCGCCTTTTATGTCATCTTTTTCTAAATATAATACTTACATTTCTACTACTACATACTAATGCTACTTTGCCCTTCGCTTTCGCTGCTTGTTATGACCATTTTGTAGTTTTTACGGATGGTTTTGATAAAAATGATAGTAGTTGATAAGGACTAATAATGGAGGTTCCAGTACTTTCTCTGTGTTGACAGAGGAACCTCACGCCTTACTGGTAGGTGATGTGGCTTATAAACTGGTCGTGATTGTTTGTGACAGAATGGGCAACAACTGTAGGGGCTGATGAGTCCGTTGAAGGAAAGTCACGTTCTCCCTTCCAATATAGGAATTTTGACATCTTGGTGGATTATTGCGAAGTTTCGGAATTGTAGATGATTGGTGACGGTGCGATAGCAGTTGATGGTCATTGACAGGGAGGTATACAAGGCCTAAGTTAAGTCAGCTACGCTTTTTGGGTTAATGGTTCATGAGTGGTCGGTAACAAAAACTAATGATAAAGACTGATACGTGCAGTGACAAGGACCGATCACAGACAGTACCGTAAGAACAAAACGAAATTTTATTTATTATTCGTCATTAGATAAAGACGACTATGCCGCAAGTTTCGCCTCATTCGTGGACTTTGTATTCTCACTATTAAGATAAGAGTTGTCACGAAACCTTTAACTCTCCAATAATCTGAGAACTTCGCGGTGTTTTCTTTTTCGCTGGGCAGTATGATATCCTCAGGTTCGCAGAATGCGAATAACCACTGATGTTAGATTCGAGCTGCTAGAGTCCAAGAATGAGCTATTTGGGAGCCTTTTAATTTTATTTAGGTTCCGTCTGCTGAATATGTTGCCGATATGAGGGATATTATATTGCCTTCCACTTTGGGTAGTCCACAAGTGATTATGGTAGATAGTCAAGTCGGAGGGTCTCTACGATGAGCCGATATATTATATGATCTTGAGTGAGCGACATAGGAGTGTAGGCCTGGTCAACATAGTTCTTAAGGCAGTTCTCTCTGCTGGATTTAGGAGAATTTCCAAAGGTTTTCTTCACTTACCCTGGTAATTGGCGTACCTACCACTCCGAATCAGAACAATTTATAACATATTTCGTATATAATTCCACAAGCCCTCACTTCGGCGCAGAGTTTTGTGATGGGCAATAGTTGAAGATTTGAATTTGGTTTTGAGTCCTCTCCTCCCGAACATTAGAAGAGGACGAAGAATTTTTTTCACTTCACAGCAAATCCTAGGTCTAGCTTATATACATATTTATGTACACATGGGTTCACAGTCCGCTTTAGTAGTATTTAATTGGCTATTCATTTCATGGCTTGTTTCAAAACCTCTGCCAACTAACCGCTTGCTATCTGGTAGCTGTGGGTGCCATGAAGAGCGTGCATAATAGCCATCTTTTCCTCCTTGAATCTTCCTTCAAACGCTCCCACAAACTGCTGCAGCTGTTAGATTCGTTAATCTTGGAAATTCACGAGCTCTTGCGTCTTCGAATTAACAAAAATTTTTACTTTTGCTTTAGATCTGGCTTCATTTTTCGGTAAGAAATTGTGGGCTTTTCAGCGATGTAATGTGTAGCTGCTGTGAGCGGTCTCTCAGAACTTCACTATCTTTTCATTTCAAATCGATTAAAAAATGCGCCTAAGTATCGATGAAAATTAACTCAGTAGTTGGCTTTGCAAAAGACGTTGTCATTGGTATTACCCTCGATTTCTACTGTTTAATGGGAACTCAAAAAGGATTTCTCGATTCCTAAAACGGCTTATCTAGCTTCAGTTGTTTTCCTTAATTTTTGATCGAACTTTTCCAGTGTAATCACCTCCCTGGATAAGCTCTTTTTCCTTTTCGATACTTCATTCATAACTGGTGGATAGATAAAATATCGGCCCTACGGTGAGTAGTGAGAAGAAAATTAAAAAGGATCAAATGGAGCTTCTAGGGGACTTTCTCCGTTGTCCTCCTCTATCCACTGACTGATCCGTAAAGATGTAGAACGCTAGTTGAATCGTTCTAGTCTTGTAAGTCGCGAAAAGAAATACTTTACTAACTTGCTTCACTTATTCTACTCCAACCGAGAGAGCCTGTTTTCATTAGTGGCTTCGAACAGAACTACAGTTCTGTTCAATGAACTCGTGCTCCTTTAAAATATTTCCGATAAGTGAGTGGCACTTCGGATAAACTGGAAAGGGAACGGACATGACTTCCTAATAGACGACCGCCTGGAAGCTTCGTTTATCGAATTTGCTCTCTAGCCACAATAAGACGTGGAGACGAAGGAGCCAATGATTTGATATTGTGAAGAACTCCGAACTAACAGCTCTATCAGCACTTTCTACAGGACGTCCCATCTTCGTAACCATCCTCTGGTTGACTCCCAAGTATATTGCAAGTGAGAGAGCTGGTACGTTCCATGATCTCCGATGGAAAATCTTCATATTTTTCTGAGGCTTATTATGTCGCCGGCGACATCCTCTGGAAAAAATGCTTAGGGAGCACTACAGCTCTATGTGAGCCGTTTCCATCTCCTCCTTGTCAGGAATTGATGCTGATGCGTAGTCGTAAAAAAATCTTTGGGAGTGGGTAGATTACACCTTCTAGTCTTCAGACGCCAGGTACGGGTAGCCAATCTTTTGCACTGTTTTATGTTAGAAGATATAGATTAAGGTTGACAAAGGCCACCCCAGGTCCCGAGAATATCCAAATCCACTTTCACGAGCGGCATGCAGCGGGCGGTACTGACTTGACCCCTAGCCTTCGCTTGGACTTTGTATCATAGCCTCATTTCTAGACACTTCGAGATCCTATGAGTAGAATTGATGTTTCCCATCAGAAAGCATCAATCTATAGCATGTGACGCTGTAGCATCTTTACTAGTCCAGCGATCTCATAGTGTTGGCGTTTTGAATCAATTTTATACCATTTACATCCAAAGTAGATTTAATAGATTGCTTTCGTGATTCAGCGTTTGCGAGACCGCGCACGTCGACGGTGATTATTATTTCAGATGGTTTTTACGTCATATTGGCTGTCGCATTTCGCCCCTGACGGACTTTTTTCTGAGCTGTTTGCTTGTAGATTACAGTCCTAGTTTGCACGTTATTTTGCTCGCTTCCTCTTCAAGAATCCGCAGATTTTCGTGCTACTTTTTATCACTTTCCCTTCTTTTCCTCCAGTTTTTTTCAAGTTTTTCGCTATTTGCTCATCTCTTTCCGTTGCTCTCATCTGTTTCCTCCTTGTTTACATCATAAAAGAACAAGAACTAATTTGGAAAACACGCTACCGCTGCCGACGTCCTGTGCTCCGAACGGCTCAGATGTGGACGCGACCTGCCAGCGCCGAGCCTCTTCAGGCACGAGGTTGAGCGTCGACGCTTGACGCTTACACGGTTGCGATGCAACTCTAATTAGGAGCGGAAACTTGGGATTCAGCGCGCTATCTAGTCGAATAAAATATGAATAATTGAAGAAGATAAAGAGAATAGGGAAGCAAAAACTTTATGGAAGCTTTTTATCGATACAAGTTATTATATCGCTATTTGAAAGTTCAGTATCGTGCACAGATCAAATCTGAAATGAGAAGCCTAACCGAATATCAGTTCATTTGTTTGATCAGCGCTCAGAAATCGTTGAACTAGTGCGCTTTCGGTGCGAGCATATACCTTCGCATGGAAAAGTTAACTATGACGCTATATGATAATCACAAAAGAATAGTAATGTAACTGGAAAGGTGGATGCTCCTGCTTTTTTAGGTACCGAAAGAACCAGCAAAATGGAGAGGCGTGATGAATGCAACTCAATTCAGTGCATTATGTGTTCAACGTATGGACTCTTTGGCTACTGATCCAGAGAGACATGCAGCTCACTTTTCTGAAGATTGCTTATATTTGAACGTTTTCTCGCCAACACCAGTAAGTTGATACCCTGAGCAGTATTGCCTTCTGACTTGTTTCAAGAACATGAGTGTACTTGTGGGTGCTCGCAGGCAACCTGTCCTGAAATATTTCGCAAGTGGGAAACCAAATCCCGACGCATACAGGGGCGCAAGGGAAGTCCTGACCAGCCTACCGAGTTCTGGCTTAGTAAAGAAAGATTTAGGACGCCACTACAGTTGTCAATAGCTCGGACATCATCTGACACAGTCATATATCATCCAATTTCCCGATAACCGTTAGACAGAAACGGTTGTAGACTAGATCCTATGGGGTAAAAACGAAAATTGGAGGGGTGACAAGTCCGATGATCCCGTTTTCTTAAGAATTTTTTCATTGAAAAAAAAATGATACGCTTTGACCCCTTTGACCGTACCTCCCGTTAATGAGCTTTCACTTAGCTTTGGAACTCATGTTGCGATCAAAGCCCAGAGTTGTAGGATCGAAATGTACTTTGTCTCGACAAGACAATCGTAAGAAACCTCAGAGCATTTACCCTACTCTTTAACAATTTATGAGCACTGGCATGTAATAGAACTCAAGTAGACACCAAATTACTTCAAATCAATGCGGCTCAAGAATTCATTCCCTCATCGAATTTTCTGGTCGAGTGAGTATCTTTTGTTTTACAGTACCAATACACCAACGACACTTACCCAGTCGTGGTGTTCATACATGGAGGCGACTTCCAGTCCGGAGGTGGTAGCGACTACTCACAGCAAGCGATTCTTGATAATTTTGTTTCGCGGAAAATTATTTTCGTTACTTTCAACTACAGACTCGGACCACTCGGTAAGCAGCAAACAAGCGAGCAAAGTTATATGTTTGTATATGTTTGAAATGGTGTCCAACGAAAATTAACCTAGTTACCTTTCTTTGCATTATTTTTTTTGTATATGTCTTTCTTAGCGCCTGAAAATCACGAGATTCAACCTTTTCATTCTATTGAATACGGACTCTGGGTGAAAATGTAGTTGGGGGGGGGCCACCCATCCAAAGGTCGGTATATCAAGAAATGAACTCAGTCTAACGTGTTAGCCCTTGTTATATCAGCACTGTATCCGGATGCGTAGAGGATGATGGGAATCGACTAGCTTAGCTCTTTCATGCGATTTCCGCTGAGGAAATTTAGTTTACCAAATAAGCCTAGGTAGGGTAGGAGCACCTGGGTGGCCGGGATGACTACCTCCTGCGAAAAAAAGAAAAGAAGAAAGAAAACTTGCCCACCGCGGTGCTCCTTCTCTGCGAGAGCCCTTATTCAAAAACTGGCATGTCCGTGATATAACACGACATAACGCGTTTCATTGACGTCATTTCTTGATATGCCGACATTGTGATACATAGGTGCCCCCCCCCCCCAACTACATTTTCACCCGGACTCTGTGAAGTCTCTGTTTTGTGATGAGCGTTAATCTGAAGGATTCAGCTTAACACACAAAGTGGACCCTTTAATTCATTAATGGGCTAGGGGGTGTAGCTGTGACCGAATGCAGTTGTCGTCAAGGGATGAAATCACCCATTTTGTCGCATTCTCACAAAGTGATGAGTCTTTTTTCGACAAAAAGGAGCCATGCGCAAAAGCGAATGTTGTATGTAGGTATATATAGAGTGAAAGCATTATTCACTGCTTCTTCACTTATCCTTACTTACAGCGTAGTATAATTGAAATTTCAGGATTCCTGTCTACTGGTGACAAAATTCTGCCGGGAAATGTGGGACTCTGGGATCAGATATGGGCCCTGAAATGGGTCAAGGTAATGTATCTACTGCTTCTTTTCAAGCCTGACTGCTAAAATCACTATTCGTATTTAGCTTAATGCGGAAGTGTTTGGAGGAGATCCTTCAAACATACTTCTTATGGGTTCAGGAAGTGGTGCAGCGTGCGCCTCAATTTTAGCGCTATCACCGAGAGCTGAAGGTATTTCAGACCATTCATCATTATGACCCAACTACAGAAAGTGTTTTTTTTAACGAAATCCACGTTTTGTTTAGTTCTCTTTCGCTCCTTTTTAATGTTTTACTAGGGTAAAATGCAATTTGTATAGATGATGAAGATCGCCACGACGCATTTTCACTCGATTCTTGAATACTCTGCAAAAAAGTAGAAATTTAATGCTCCATAGCGCGACATCATAGTGTAATTTAATTCCGGAACTTATTTGAAATATCGAGCGCTGAGTATTAAGGACTCTTTCACAAAGTCTTGCTGATGTCTGGAACAGCACTGCAGCCTGGAGTTGTTCGCGATACAGCTATCAATGCAACATGGGCTCTCAATGAGAAAATGCAATGCAGGTAAGCAGTGATTTTTTCCGTAGTTGCTGTTCTTCAATTCCATGTTGCGATCAGAAAATGTCAGTAAGGGTGTGACCAAAAATTCATACTTCCCTTGAACCTTGAGAATGAATCTTCTTCCCTTAAACCTCTGAGTGCTCAAATTCGGAAGGGGTGAGGTGGTAGTGTGGGAACATTGATAAGGAGCAGCAGATTTGGACTTTGCCTTCGAAAAATTGAAGGTGCGGGGAGAGGGTCGTCTGAATTCGGTAAGCCGCGATCTGGGCCATCCGAGTTGTATTACATAACTGCGTACTACATGTCAACGTGCATAATATGTGTCAACGAGCGCTCTTCTTAGAAAGCTCTAATTTGATGGTCTGCTTGCGGTCACACAGAAAAAACGTATGCTACTCGTATATATCTCCATTCTGCGAACAGATATATCAAATGGTTCTGAAACACCCGTGGCTCCGAAATGTCCCTGATTGCATCCAGGAATTGGCTTATGAAAAGAAGGAAATTCTCAGTCGTGGAGTTTATGATACAGTGCGCTTTTGCGCTTTTATGAAACCTGTTGAGAACATCCAAAACTGACTCTTTTTCGAAGACTGATGATACGGTATACTGGGTATTCATATGTAGAGTATTTGCGCAGTGGAATATGTAGGTGCTCAGGTGCAAGGGAGCAACGGGAGAGAAATAGCGACGCTTACAGATCCCAAGAAGATTTTCGTTCATTTTCGGTCAATAATATACAAACTAACGTTCAAGAGTCATACTATTAGTCTGTCCATATTCTCTCCTTTTTATCAAGCTGACCATAGGTCTAACGGCACTTTTGAAATCCCAGATCATCTTGTCGCTTGCGAAATAGGATGAAAGAAATAAATAATTGCGAGCACTGTCCATTTGCGTTGGGTAGAGTGCATCCAAATGACTCGCTAGAGATGGCAATAAGGTGTTTTTGCTTGAGTGCAGTAATATGGTTCAGTTTGAAATTACCGTTTCTCAACCATTTGGTTACTACCGGTACTTTCCGAAGCGGCGCCTGATGAAACCATGGGTCGTGTCTTCGAAAATCACAAATCTTCAATGAATATTTTTTATGCTTTGATTCTGTTGTCACTACCCACTCCGATTTTAAAATGTCTATTCGCGAGTGGATGACTAATGGCTATTCAAAATCCTTATATTAATCCGGTGTCATTGTAGGTCCTTCAACTCTTCCGAGCTCTTGGACTGCTTCAGGAAAAGAATGAGAGAAGAGATTCTCGATTATAAGGTATATAGATCTTTATGTATTGTTAGAACGAAGTAGACATTCGGTTCGACGGAAGCCGTTGTGGATTATATTTTGAAGCGAGAAAATTGCATAGATTAACCTTTACTTTACAGAGATTGCACTGGGACGATTACCAGGAGTTCGTTCCTGTTGTCGATGGACCTGGTGGGGTAATACCAGACGTGCCTGAAGATTTGGCTCAGCATAGAAGAAAAATGCCAATGATGATCGGAACAACGCGCGATGAAAGCTCCCTACGAATATGTTGGTATTTCTTTGAACTATACTTGCCTTTGCCCACTTGAAAGCAACAATGCGAAGTGCTGTTACATTTCAGTGATACTGAACGAGAAGAACGTCAACTTCAGCGCCTTGAATAGCCCAATGGCCGAGAAGCTGGCGGACAATCTCACCCTAGGCTACAAACAATTTCAAAATCATCGTCTTATTGCGGAAGGCTGTAAAGCTCAGTATGTATGGACGAAAGTCGATCCATCCATGTCCGGCAACATTTTGTTTGACTCAGTTCTAAAAGTGAGTAACATTTCTTGGAGGTACTATATTGAACTCCGATCAAATAAGAATTAATACTGCAATTATTCACGGCTAAACGAAAAGTGGCGAAAAAACCGCCTAAAGGAAGGGTGTATCTGAAGTGTCTTATAGAATTTCGAAAGTTTGTAGATGCCTGCTATGAGACAAAACCGAAGCTTCTGCAATAATACCATCTCTATTCTATTAGGTTGATGCATAATTATTGCGGATTTTTTCAGCAAATTTTACTTGAAGAAACGATATAAATGTCTAGCAGACTATGTTCAAATAATTGCTCCGGAACATATCCACCATTTACGTCAAGCAGTGCTTCTCATTTGCTAGGCGGTCGGATTCCACAGGCGAAGAAGTTTCGTTACTTGGAGGCGATCACGCCTGGACGTTGCCATCACGCCATCCTCCTCGTCGAAATTTCTGCTCATTAACCAATTTTTCAATGGGCGATCAAAGTAATAATCCATATGAGTTTCTATTGATGTATAGGGCGACCATAGATGCAAATTCCATTCGTTATTCGGCTTTGGCTGACTGCCCCATCGCGGAAAACTTCGTTGAGATCACGTTATGAGTGTTCCGCCTTCCAACATTTTTCGAAGTATAGAGCATTATGTGGCGTATATGAAGATGACTTTCTAGACATATTTCTGTTAAGGAAAGCAAGACGATTAGTCCTGCGAAAGTCTCGAATTAAAAAGTTTAATTTTATCGAGAGAAAAGAAGCCGCGAAAAAATCCGCAATAATTAGGCATCAACCTAATATAAAGAACACCCTATGTCGCTTTTCTTGGCATAAAAAACCCACAGAAAGCTTTTAATTTTTGTTATTTTTTGCCTTTCAATCTCTTCATTAACCCTAGAACGCTCTTGCAAACGTCAGTGTGTTGAATGTTGGACTCAGTGAGAACCGAGTAGTTTGGATCCCTGTTTGAGAATTCTGCAACGAATGCCGTATTCATAACATAATCCCATAAAATGTGCCGATAAAAGCTGAACCATGCTATATAGCTTTCAGGGCTCTAGACGGAGTTTTTGACTGTTTAAATCAGCTTTCATCAGCCCTAAACCCCTTGTCAAGGGCATGTGCCAGAGGTACAAAGCAGGAGATGAGGAGAGATCTCTCATAGCAACTCGAACAAAAGCAGAATGCCTTAAGGATGGAGTACATATTGGTTAAGCTCTGTGTTCCTTCTAATCCTTCCTCTCCTTTCCTGTCGGCATCTGATGCCGAAGCTTTTACGAATACATGAACGTTCAGAAAATAGGCTATCGGGTTTTTTTTTTCTGGAGTCAACGTGCATGCGCTTCTTATGGCTGTCAATAAAAATCTGCACTCATCTGAGAACCATTTTCGATAGAATTTTCTCATATTTATCACAATGTTTTTTCTTGCTTTTTGCTTTACTGGGGATAAGTTAGGGTCTGCTGATTCTCTGCAAGTCATGTTTTGGTGTCATACAGTATTAGAACAAGATGTACAAACAAAATGTCGGAGTTTATTAGCAATGCGCATCGTGGTTATATTGCTAGGCAAATGTCGCTGTCCTATATGTGTTACCTATTCGCCTTATTTACAATTAATTTGTTTACTGTAACAGGAATCGGGGCTCTTCTATAAGTGTTAGTGTAGCGGAAGTTGTTACCTGCCCCAAAGTATCATTTCATAGGAGTATGTGAATTCCAGATGTACTCGCATTTCTGGTATGATGCACCTGCTTCTCGATTAGCTACCTATTACGTCAAACAAAATGCACCAGTCTTCCTCTACTCTTTTGATCACGTTAGCGAAAACTTCTATGATCTTGACCGTGAGTTCTATTGAACATTTCTTACGAACAATGTCGATCCTCTTTCCACTTCAATAGAAGGTACTTCAGGAGCATTTCACGGTGCTGACAAGCTGCACTTATTCAATATCACTCCTCGTTTTCTTATTAGGCGTCGAGATAGGAACTGGCAGCTCGACCAAAGAGTTGTCGAAATTTTTGCCGACTTGATCGTAAACTTTGCACGACACGGGTTAGTACTTTGTAAACTTACTACGTACGCTAATTTTTTTGTTTTGATCATTTTTTTTCTAGTCATCCAACACCTGAAAATTCCGGATTCCCCTTCAACTGGACGTCGACAAACGCGCAGGAACTGAACTATTTGTCTATTACGGATAGCCCTACAATGGAAGTGAGTTATATTGTAGCAAGAGTGTAATCACTTATGATTCGCTTCGACATGTTCAGAACTGATTTCTTGAGCCATTACTGTGAACAATTTTCATGAGATCATCGCTCTGATACAGATATAAAATTAATGTTCGAAGTCCTCAAAATACTTATTTGACGAACAGCCTTGCTATGAGCAACAAATGGAGAATAAATTCTGCTCTGAATGCGTGTTTGGTGTGATCATTGGAGTTGTAATCAGTTTTTTGATACGGACTGTGCTCATTATAGGTTGGTTTCCGTTGGCAAGGCCACGTATTCTGGAACTGGTACGCTCGTTCATTAGACGCCGTTGACGTGGGCAATTTACAGCGAATTGCTCAACTCGACAGAGATGTTGGAAATTGGCAGGTTCGTTACTACTCGCAGCTTAATCGAGCCAGTACTAGGGTAGAGTCACTAGGGCACCACCAGACGCAATGTCTGAGAATCGAATCTCGGTTCGTTATTCGCCTTAGGCCCAACAATTCTCTCATACTATGACGTTAAGTATATTTTTGGGAGCACTTGAGATACTGAATTTTGAATCACCTCTCGCCCGCAGAGAATTGTGAAGAAAACATTGAACATGAATGATTTCGACCAAGTGGAACTTGCATAATTTGAACTCGTTGATCAATACGAAGAAACTCCATCGTATATCTTCCCAGTTGTGAAACGATTCCTTAAAAACAATTCAGGAGGCCTAAAACGCAAATCTGTTATCACAGAATAGGATAGAATTTCTAGTCAAGCTTTTCCTTACTCGAAATCAATCTCGTCGTTCCTTACGTCAAGATTATTGCAAAGGCTGAAGAGCTCTCTGCAGGATTGATTAGAGGTAGCGCATTAAATGACTAGTGGAGCTCTCCGTCTAAGTGCTCAGTGCTCAACATAATTGTTAATTGTAAGACCTCTACAATGCTGCGGTCTGGGCTGGGTCCTGCTGCCGATCTTCGAACCTGTTTTTTTCTTACATCAAGTGGTTTGACAATTTCCTGTTGGAAATTTCTTCAATCTTATACATTCGCGACGAGCATAAATTCCGCAAATGCGTTCCCATGTGGGATGCCACCGTCCCAGAAAACGTGTCAGCTATGAACGACGATGAACCTGGTCAGAGATTCAACGCTTTGTTGCTCGATCTCGACGAGGAGTTTGAACAGTCTGCAATCAACTACGATAGTGTCCTCGTCGTCAATGACGATGGAGAAGAATCGACTGTTGACGCACCAGATGGACGTATTTTTCATAAGGACAGCTGGTAATCTATGTGAAGAAGAATCTTCATCTATTCTTGCTTGAAAAGTTCGGGTATTGTACGAATCGATGACTTTACCTTTTGCGACTTTGACTTTCTGCAGCGAAATTTTTGATTTCTTTCGCGAGTTGCTTGCTATTATTGAGCACGAAACCGACTCATCAAGTCAGCAAAGTTCAAGGAAACCGGTGATCAAGAGGTTATGTAATTTTTATAGCTGTGCTTTTATATGGGACTGGAGAAGATGCCAACAATGAACTACTACTACTATAAAAAAGCAAGATACAACTCGCTGTCAATGGAGGGATTGATAAACAAACCCGTTGCAGAGCGCGGGCGGAAAACTGTCATGGCTGCTACCAAGGCATACGTTCTAACTCATGAACTTGAAATGACGAGCAATTTTTAACCCTCAGCCCATATGGGCTGCCATCGTTCCAGGTGCACACGCTACTGGCAGCCAATAAGGGCAGCCGTCAGCGGGAATCTGTTAAGTATAAAAGAAATTGTTACGACCAGAAACACCTAACAATGCAAGAGTCGAGAGAACAGTTAGTAAACTCTTCAGTAATATTTCACTTTTTCCGACAATTGTGGCCATTCAAGGTAGGATCAATTCTTGCGGATATTAATTTGAATCGGTGGTATATTAATGACATCTTTGAGAGTGTCATTATACTTGTGAGCAATCCTGTTACAATGATAGTAACGAATGCCAATCTCAAAAAGCGTAAAGCTGTGACTGCTTGCTGCTCAGCAGCAATGCCGAGGCTGCTGAGGGAGTGGTTGACACTGAAGAATGTCCCTCAAAAATTTCTGATGACCTCAAAGAAGGAACTGAGAATGCTTGGGTGGACGGTGCTCGAGAGTATGACCAATGAACGTTAACCGAGCCGCTCGGAATGAGTCCTGACATCTATGAGACGCTGCTTCAATATGTATTATGGGTTCGTCTGAAGAATCCTTTGCCATTGTAGCTGACCAGAGGAACGACAGGAACATAATAGGATTCACAAAGGCAGGATTTGTTCTCTGTTAGATAAATTTGTCTTCTGCTTGCAGATGTCTCGCTTTTCATTCAATATTCAGCGGAATCTTTGAGACCTCAGGACCTGGTCAAAAGTGGTCAATCCAGATTACCGGAGTTTTTATGAGCACAACTTGATCCGAAGAGATTCAAAGGAGTCGACAACGACGGTCAAACTTTATAGACCGCCACCTGTTCTTGCTCAAGGCATGACTAATATTGAGGTCTTATGGTCCTATAAGAAAGCTCTACAATGAAAGTCGATGGAGCCATTCAAATTCGATTCGTTTTTCGATTCAAGTTCAATTCGTTCTCGTAGTGCACTGGAACAAAGCGTTAACGTTTGGAATCAAATTATCCGAGCTATGCTCTCGGGTTGGCTATTCTCGAAATTCAAGCATAACCCCTGAATAGGTCCAAAATGTGAAACCAGTGTGGCTGAAACAATAATGGTGGAGTTGATGATAGTTTACTCATGTTAGGACGTTGCCTTGTACCGACATCTGGTATAGCACATTGCCCCTTCTCACTATTCACTCAAGAAGAACAGAAGGCATAAACCATCCGAAGAAATCCATGGACTTCCCTCAGACCATCAGGAAGAAAAAACTGCCAAAAGAAGAGTTTATCTACAAGTATAATTTGAAAAGTGCATCTCAAAAACAACTGATTTTTGTCTATTGCTGCACTAGTTGAAAATTTTTCACTCGCGTTCAATTCTGGAGGCAGAGGTAGGACACTTCAATGAGTCCTCGCGGTTCGGTAACAGAGCATCGGATCATTTTCCGATTTTTCCTACTTTTCTCAATTCTGATTGCATATCTCGTACATTTCATTTCTTTCAAGAACCCTCTTCCGTCCAAAAAAATCCGCATGAAATCTTAGAAAAACATGCGAATCAGCTTATGGGATGAACTCATCTGAGCAACAGTGTATAGGTCTTTCGGCTACCAATACACCTCATTTTCAGTTTGCCACTGCGATGCTGTCGTTCTGTTCACTGTTTTTCTTCGCAATCCTTGTTGGTCTAGCTTGTTACTGTACACGAAAGGAATCTGATGACGACGAGCTGTAAGGACGAGTTATGTTCCGAACAAGGTATTCTGATTTCGCATTTCAGCATTCCGCTTCACTTGTTATCATGTTTTGCTCTTCGATATGTTGTCGCGATGAAGCCACGTTCACTTTCAATAGACAATTGAGTTCGATTCCTGCAAAAATTGTCTCACTACTGTCTGATAGGATACTGGTGGTTGCGCTGATAGAGCCTCTAATTCTTCTGATTTTTGAAAGATATTCAGTCTGCCATACAAGCCGGAATTTTCGGGGTAAATTTGCATGATGACTGAAAAGCGGCCATCGCTTGTTTCTTGGTATGCAAAGTTGTTGTTTTCTCGCCTGTTCTTCAACCTGGATTCCTTATTTCCTGCACTGATGGCGTCAATGGGTATGACAAGATGATTCCGTTTTTTGCATAAATCCATAGGTCATGGAACTTGTATACTGCTAAGGTCGGTTGCCAGGTATGTAAGCGAGTGTGTTTTGAGCATAACCTCAATTTCAATAAGTAATGTGGTCAGTGTACCTATTAATAAGCATAGCATACCCTATTATTTACAGAAGGGACGTAACATAGTCTTGAATGAAGACCTCCTCCTCATGAAGAAAAGTGTCATGCATTTCCATTCAGTTTCATATTGCCTAATCAGCAGGCACTCTAGAATCGTTCTGGGTTTGTTGCATGCGTCCACGTTCTGCCCAAAAAATGCAGGGGCATTGTTGCTAACATTGATCGCGGGGCCCTCGTACCTGCAAAGAATCGTTGTGGCATATTGAAGAATGATACGGTAATAACGACTATTACTGTTTCAAGGTCTAGGATGCGAGTAACCATACAAGTTACAATTATCCGTACCTTTTGTCTTGCCCATCAGATTTTTCTGACTTTTGGCTACAAGAAGTGGTAGGAAGTAGAATGGTGTGCAAAACTTAGGCACAAGAGGTGTGCAAAACTTGGGCACGAGATCAACTTTCGATTGCTGTACCTTTGCCAGATAGCATAATAGCTCAATGAAATTCATATCATATTAAGAGAGAACATGACTGCACTGCACAGAAAGCAACTGACAGAAATTCGAGATAAGATGAACAGATACAACATCGTTGGTCAAGGGTGCCGATTACACATGAGTTTTCGCAATTTATCGTGGTATTTCCAAAAAAGCGACGCGGTTCTAAACAAGGTGCGCGATCACTACGGACAGCAATACATACTCCGTACCTCGATCCCATACTTCCCTTAAGGTTGATAATGAGTTCATGTGGAAAGGCATTCCACTCCTCCACCAGTGCAATTGACAATTGCTAGTTTGTTACTGGTTGCCTTGCTGCAATGCCTCTACTCAGTGTATTCCACAGGTGTTCGATGGGATTAAGGACGAGGAAGGGGTAGGCCACCTCATTCACCAGATATCTTCTCGTGCTACCCACCTGTGCTGTTCGATGCGATCGCACATTGTCATCCATAAAAATAAGGAAGAAGTACCTCGTCACAGTAATGCTACTTGGTAAGGGTAACACGCTCAAAAATCTGACGGTCAGTAGGGCTATGCAACATGATGTCTCCCCATACCATCATACCTCGACCACCTGAACGATAAGGTTTGAGAATGTTTTTAGAGGAGTTGCGTGTTGTTACCCTTGTCTCATGAGGATGCGTCCAGAATCACTGCTCAGACTGAATCTACGCTTATACGAGAAGATGGCTTCATCCTGCATCCGTTTGTTCGCTAGGCTCCGGACATCACCCGAAACGATCTCGCCGATGCGAGAGGCTCAATAAACACAAGGTAGTGGTCGTCGAGCGTCGAACAGACCACCACCGTGTTGTCGGCGGGTCACTGTAGTGCGCCAGATGGCTTGCCTTGAAGTTTTGTTGGAAGTCATTGCAAATGCAAACGCAGTCATTGCACAAATGCTGACCGACAAGGGTCTCGTCTTGACTGCCGCGCAGTGTAGCGGCCTTCCCTTGTTGTAGTTGATCTTGATTGTCAACCTCCTCCCCTTTGAGCAACTGTATCAGGGGTTCGAAGCGCTCTGCACGTGAAATAACGCTGTGAGCGATACCGAGCTCCTAGCATACACTCGTCATGGTGCAACTCTCTTCGAATTTCCCGATGGTCTTTCCTGGTGTGAAGTCATATAGCTGATAAAACATATAGGTGATGTCCGGTGAGCATGATGTATTGAAGGATACCACCCCAGTACTTTGTAGCTACTCGCTGATCGACACTTTTTAAAATATTTTTCAAGTGCCTCGACATGCGTGGGCAGCCATATTTGCGCCCAATTTGAACTGTTCCTCCACGGGTAAAGTCCAGCATCTCGTGCATACCGTATGGCTAGCAATAAACTCCCACACTTCCATTAATCTCCACCCAATCTCCATGATTCTTAATGTACGGCTATATGGCTGAATCTATAGCCTAGCTTAAAGAGCTAATACCGTCTCATCGATTGAAGATTTTCAGATAGGCCTGTGAACATGCGTGACCCGTGATCAGTAAGGCAGACCACATGTATAACCATGCAGACAGCTTCTATTTGATCAAGAACCGGGAGCAGCTACTGAAGTGTGCAGATATTTTTCGGTAAAGTACCAACTAAAAAGGGTGCTGAACTTTCCGGTCATTTTCTCGATACTTTAATTAATTTCATCCAGAATGAGACAACCGTCCTCCTAAGGTGTGTACATCATGTTCAAAAGCGAAATAAAAAGTCTGTACCTCATTATTTTTTGTTCCACTGTTCAGTTTTGAACATTTATGCAACACTTTCTTAGATCTCTGTATTAGCACTGCCCATTCATCATCCGTGATAGGTATTGAGAAATTTTCTAGAAAATGATTATCATATTTCATCAATCGCTTCAAGACGAAGTGTTATACTTGAGTGACATGAGCACGTGGTTGTTTTTACAAGTTTTTATGCTTATCACTCTTTCTGAGGGCAAATATCTGTGTTATAGTTCCATGTTATGAATCTCTAATTGTTCTCTCGATTCATCGTCGTGAGGCCCACTTATTATTCAAATCGTTGGTGCTATGAATCACGTGTTTATATGTTCTGCCATGTAAGTCATTCAGAAGAAATTGGATTCATAAGAGTATGCTTGAATGTGTCGACTATATATATCTTCTCTTTTGTTGTTTTTGTTCATTTTGATCATCAGGTTACAGCAAAATATCTGATGGACACGGTTCCAATTGTCAGATTGTTGATTGTAAGCATGTCATTCCATCTAGTTTGTATTATTTTCTAAGTGCTGTCTACAAGAATTATGAAATAGTTAACCAAAATCGCTTCTCACTTGAGACAGTGTGGTGTAAGTTGAATCGCCTTCCACTCAAAGGCACAGTTAGCAATATTTTTGAGGTACCGGTTTTTAGTCTAAAAGTGGAAGTTTAGTTTGGGAATAATTCATCGGTAGTGAAGAAAGCGAGAGAATTCGTCGATTTCGAGAAAAATATGGCTTGTTAAAAGAAGGGAAAATAGGGTTTGGACGAGATCACCATGACAGAATAAACTGGAAGGGGTATTCGGACGAGATGCCAGTTATTGCAGTTGCGCAAAGAGCTGACTACATGAAGCCAGAACTGTACCAAACTACCTTTCACTGTCGCTAAGTGTCATGACAAGTTGTTTGAATTCCCGATATGGGTTCCCTTGTGATGGATGCCGCCTTCACAGTGCCGGGAAACTCGTCCGAGGATTCACACGGGCCAATCTTTGAACCTTCATAATTCCCTAACTATGCCGTTCTCCGACCTAACAGCACCAGATATGGTATACGAAAGGATCTCAAATTCATCCTATGAGGAAACCTTAGAAACCATTTTTCTTGTGAACTGTGGTGCCTTTAGGGGAGTGTGGTGACATTCGGCGGACTTGAGATTGTCATTGCGACCTCTTCTCTATATCTCTAAAATCTTTGAATTGGACGCTATTTGAGTCAAAGACATGTTGATACATAATGTAGTGGTTTAGCCTTGAGAAACTCTGACATTATTGTTTAGAACGCTACCCGACCAATCACCTTTTCTGAAGCAAGTCCTACCGGCTGTTCATAGAAGCTTGTTTTACACCGTATTTCTTCAGCCTTCATCCTAATACTATACACACAAGCAGCTACGCACGCTATCCCGCGCTAGGGGCTCTGGCCATGAGAGAAAGAGCCGCATGAGCGTCTGATTTTCATTATAGACCTTTATCATAATCCGAGCCTCTTCCCTGACACATCTGTAGCTGCCATCACTTTTTGGGATGTGATATGGGGCTGCATGTGGCCATAAAAAGTCCTCGATATATCCAAATAAAATTTCTCTGCATTCCATGTGGTCAAAGAAACCTTGGGTAGTTTGAGCTGTGCGTGGTCATGAACACTGACTTTGAAAGGAGAGCTCCTATGAGTAGCTGTAGGGGTTTACACGTCTCTACAGGGTACGTACCTGCGTAGCTTTTAATTTATGAAGTCTGAAGTTAATGTAGTGCGTCTGCTCTTGTGCAGAAAGGACTACTGTGTGTGTGGAACCATGGATGCTAACTTTTAGAAAATTTTTAGCCTAATTTTCGGAAGAGTTTAGTGGTATCCATCCTCTCGTGTTGTACACCTATGTGGTCAGGGTTAGTGTGAAGAGCAAATGTATGAATCCTTGATCTCAGGCTCGCCCCCCTCTTTGCAAACTCCACCCACTTCAGACTTCAAACCACGTTACTTCTACTACCTCCGGGCACCTTTTTTCCGCGTTCTGAAACGCATCTGAAGGGACTTCATAATTTTGATGTAGGCTCACTTCAGTGCCAATCCCATCCCCTCGTGAAATCTGACCACATTTGTTCTACTACATCTTACCACTTTTTTCCGGCATCCCACAACCTTTTTGCCCGAGCCCCGCCCACTTCAGTGCCAACCCCACCCAGTTCGAAAATTTGGCCATATTTATTCCATTATCTCCAATCACCTTTTTCCCGCATTCTAGAACTTTCCAAGTAATGTTGCGTTCATTTTTGAAAAGTGGAAAGTCTTTTCATTTCTTTTCATGGCCTCTGCGCCTTAATTGAATCGAGTTATGAATACACTTGAAAAGTACTGCCCATTCTGAGAACGCTCCGCCCACAGTACGTGGGTCTCGCCTGGTTTGTTGACCGAATCCTCATCTTTAAACATTTTACCCCGCTGACTGGACTTTTTCTAAGCAAAAATAAGATGCTTGACTGTTGGCGCCGCCCATCCCTGCACTTGCCCCGCTCCCCGTGGGCGAAGCTCTGCAGAGCTCGTATGTGCTCTGTTGACCTTGTCTTGGGCTCAACCGATCCCGAAATGGTCCCGACCTCTAACGGTGTTTTTTCAGGTAAAACCGGATTCTGTGACAGACAAACATACATACGAACAGACACACCAAACTTGTGGATTATATAATATATAGTAAGGATGGAAAATTACGCGTCTAGTCTGGAAAATATTAGGTTGTGTACAAAGTCTTCCGCCACGAACTTTTTTGAAATTTTTCAAAAACGAACTAACCAGAAGATCAGAGGTAGGCACCGTCTCCATCCACTACTCGACGCCAACGCTCGGGCAGCTTGTCGATTCCCTCCTCCCAGAACGACGGGGGCTGGGACTTGAAAAATTCGTTGATCGCTTTTTCGACTTCATCCTTCGTTTCGAATTTTTTTCCGTTGAGGGAACGCTGTAGATGGCTGAATAGCCAATAGTCAGAAGGAGCCAGGTCAGGGCTGTAAGGGGCCTGGGGGATCACCACCCAGTCGTACTTCTCCAGCTCGGCCTGGGTCGCCTTTGCAGTGTGGGGTCTGGCGTTGTCATGGTGGAAGTAGACTTCCGCATTTTTTCCACGTGTACGATCGATGTGAGCCTTCAGTTTTTGAAGCTGCTCAACATACATGGTGGCGTTAATTGTTTGTCCCTTTTCCAGGAGCTCCCAGTGCTCCATGCCTTTCCTGGACCACCAGCAAGACAGGAGAACCTTCTTGGGGTGAAGATCGGCCTTTGGGACGGGTTCTGGCTGCTCTCCTTTATTGACCCATTGCCGCTTCCTCACAGGGTTATCGTAGAGAACCCATTTCTCATCTCCAGTAATCAGCGAGTTCAGGAAGTGACGCTTCTTTTGGAGAGTGAGGAGAGAAGTGCAGGTGACAACCCTCCTCGAGAGGTCATAATCGGACAATTCATGTGGGACCCATCGACCGAGCTTTGATGTCTTGCCGAGCTTTTCCAGTCCATTTGCAATAGTTTTAAAAGCGAAGCCAAGCCTGGCCCCTAATTCCCTAGTGGTAAGGTACGGGTCCTCCTCCACCGTGGAACGCAAAACATCCAAATCTAACTCCCTCGGCCGACCCGCCCTTGGAGCATCTTCGAGAGTGAAATCTCCCTTTTTGAATTTGGCGAACCAAACTTTGCATGTGTCGTAAGAGATGACATCCTCGCCGTAGGTCTTCACTAGCTTAGCATGCGTCTCCTTTGCACTGAAGCCGAAATCGTGAAACATTAAGTAAGCAATGCCGAAGGTACATTTTGTCGCGGTGATGGTTGTGCGTCATTGTGGCCGGCAAACGCAGGGTAGTAAAGCACTAAGTAGTGGCGTGATAGAGTAATATGTATACGTTACGTACACGAGATGACGTAATATTAACACTTTTTTAAACGAAATACAGAACGATAAAATTCGTGGCGGAAGACTTTGTACACAACCTAATATGTTAAATGACGATGGTAAAAATCCATCGTTGCCCACAAAGCCGGACCTATCTCCTCTCTCAGTTGGCTGCGAATAGACAGCTGAATCGTCCATAGTACAGGGATGTAGCACAACGGTAAATAGCCAGGAGAACGTTCGGTGCATAAAAACTAAATGATATTCCCTAATTTGAACGATCTGATGCCATTCTAACCTCCTACAGTTCCTAAGGGTTTGATTGTTCTGCGTCGTGGGAGGCAAGTTGTGATTTTCAGTCTGTGACGTCACGACGCTTTTACTACCGAACAAAACGTTTTCTCTGAAACGCTTTTAGCTAGACAAGATCTTATTTTCCCAGATCAGACAAATGTAGAAGCAGCGATGCAAAATTTAATGTTCTTGGAACTGGAACAGACAAAAAACTGGAAAGGTGGCTAGAGGTACTATGAAATCATCTCCATCTGGGAATATGGCAGCCCGGTGCGCAACCTAGAAAAAAAAAACAAAAAGCAATCTTGGGAGGTCTCTTTGAAGCCACGACCAAGATGATACAATGATTTCATTCGGCTAACGTTTCGGCCAATCGCCTTCGTCTGAGCCTGGAAGCCAAAAAATATTTGAGTTCATCCTGGCCAAACGACGTTCAGACCTCAGCTTAGTTCAGGTGTGGCCTATAGATACCTAGGAAAGTATTGTAAATCACAATCGGTAACCCACCTTAGATGTCACAAGAAAACCGTTGACCCTCCTTTTTTTGCGTATTTATACTAATCACAGTGGGTGGGCCCGAGTGTCCTGACCCCTACCTCGGACGCCGGTGGCAGTTGAAAGCCACACAGGTCGAGGAACGGGGCAAGCTCGTTAGTTACAACCAGACTTCATCCTTCCGATTCATTTTTGGATTTTTAGCGTTGATCCAAAAGGCTTCAAGAGTCTTTCGCGCTGAGATCGTGGGTTCCCGCATCAAGACCCTGATAGATACCCCAAACTCTACATCCTCGTGGTGGTGCCTCCTATGTTCCCCCAGGGGCGTTTTAGGCCTCGATTTCTTCAAGCCATCCAGGTGTTCCTTGACCCTGCATATTAGAGGTCTTCCGGTCTCGCCTATGTACTCATCTCCACAGAGGTTACTGTGATCACGTAGATCACACCTGACGCCATGCAGTCACCCCCTCTCCCGTTGGAACAGATGATGCAGTGGGGGGTCGTGCAGAAACGATCATAGAGACGGTTTTGTACCAGTCTCTGCTTCAGATTTCTGGGGGGAACATCAACCATCGAGCCCACACTTTCGCAACAAAAAGCAATCTTCCATAAGGAAGTGGTCTACAAATTAAACAGCAGTGCCTCCCTGAAAAACAGATGATTTTGAGATTTATGCCCCTCCTTCAGATTTAGCAGTGTATTATGAAAGAAGGGCCTGTGGGAACCAAAATGCGCAGCTCATCCCGGACTGATTAACGCCGAAAACCTTACCATGAAACGGGTAGGCCTATCCTAATTATCCACCAGCCGACCCGCCCATCACACCTGAACGCATTCGATTGGTCGTCAACTATAAAACCAGCCTTTGATCTATTTTGAGATGACGATACAAAACTACCACTTCCAGTGGAGAGTAAACGGTTTCATTTTCCAAAAATAATAAACGGCAGGACAGTTCCTAAAAACAAACTTCTAGCTACTCTCACAGCGCGATGTCTCACAAGAAAATCAATACCATAGTCTGGTTTTCCAGCTCCACCTAGAATATAACAAAATTTTTACAATCATCATCTACCGGATGACTATTCGATATTTCTGGTCTGTAATCTGTAATGTTTCGGGAAATTCAATGCTGTTGTTTTCACATCCTTTGCTTGGAAGCTAGCTCGTGCCAAATGTTAGAGAAAAAACAAGCTGCGTCGAAACCAAGACTTTTTACGAAATGCACCAATCCTCTCGAACTAATAACTTTCTTCTGAATTAACGTCTCATGGAATCGCTCAAATAAATAGAAATACGGTAACATCCAGGTACTACCAAACATGAATTAAAAAATCTTGTTTACAGATTAAAAAAAACCACGACCGCTTAGCACCATATCGGGTGCATAAAACAGCGGGTCTGATAAGGAGAGAAAGCATGACAACACTCTACCGCTTTTAAGAAAGACTGCAATAAAACAAGAATACGACATGAGTAACATTTATAAATTAATTATCATCTGACACTACATTCATAAACCAGATATTCGCTGCAAAGCCCAAAAATGAACGCCCTCTCCCCAGAATAAGGGCAAGTTCAGTTGAAGTAACATGAAGAACTATAACTCTTAGCACAATTAGACAGATAATTCGGCACAACCTGCTGCTAGAAATTTCCTTTGCCCTGAATTGTTAATGTGGGAATTTCCTAATTAGCCGCTATTCCTTTTCGCACAAATCAGTTCCATCACAAAACCAGCCTGATCAGGAAAAAGAAGTGCTAAAGCTTTACCTAACCGAGGAAAAATGAGGAGAAATATTGTAAAACGATACGCTAAGAAAATCATGTTCACTTGAAAAGTGGGATTGTATCAGCGGCTGCTAAAACTCTCTCCTGAAAAAGCTGGGCTGCGAACTCAAATATAGTGCAGTTCGCCCTACTTCGACTGAACCAACCCCAATAAATCACAAAAGAGAGTTACCAATCACACTGTTGAGAACAATGGGCGTACAAATGAGGGTATCAACAAAAAACAACGTCCAAAAAACCCATATCGTGAAGATAGACGCACCCAAAGCGGGCGTCTACTACTGTACTACTACGGTAGCAACAGTGGACACTCGATTATGGGACGGTCAAAGGAAACAAGCAAACGACATGAACAGGCGAATTTTTTCGAAAACAATTGGTCTACATTGCTAGCCAACGACAACCTTCCCGGTGTCTTCCTTTCCAGCCATTCGAGGCTTTCCAACAGTGAACGGGATGTACTTGTACTTGATCATATGCTAAAAGAAAAGTATATGAAGTATATTCCAGGTAACATAATAAATCAGAAATCTTCAATTCAGCCTGTTCTCAGATTAATGAGCCCCTGAAAAGAAGCTTAAGGTGGCAATTTGAATAATCATAACATCAGAAAAAGGTAGATTACTATTATAAAAAAAAACTGAAAGTCATCCTTGTAAAAGTGATTTTTGGAAAATTCCGATAAGTTTTGGCCGATTTGTCATCGTATAAAAAGAAAAGCCATAAGTTTAATGCCACGTTTAACGACTACTTCAAACGCTCTTTGAATTTGGAGAGACTGATGGAAACACGAAAAGTCTACAAGTTTGAGGCGTGATCAGAATTATTTTCAACTATTCAAGCAAAAACCTCTGAAGCTCAAAAATGTTCATCTCTATGTTACTTCGAGGAAACAAGAAAAAAGAAAACGTGGTTTTTTCGAAAAATGATGGCATTGCATTCTCTCTGAGTACTGAATCGTATGATAAGATAGTGATGAACTACTACTGAGGAGTTTATGTGAAAAATGACTCACCATTATCTGTCTCTTCATTGTTAGGAAGAAAAGAATGATGAAGTACATGACAAGAATCGGCCAGAATACCGGCACATTGAAGAATTCGAAAAATGTACAAAAAATCGCGATTAAAGTGGCTTTCATAGCAGAGTGCCTGAATAAGATTTGAATGATACCGATTGTAGAGTTTACAATGTGTGCCTTAACATCAAAAAGCATTATCAAAGAAAAAGAAATAGACATCTATCGATGCCAGACTTGATCAATTGATGGACGTGGGCCACATACGTGCGATAGTTTCTACCCAACTAAATAAAGCACGAAAGCATACCAGCATTTGAATTCAGGTAATCGTCGCATAAACGGACGAAATTCATCATTCGTTCTTGATGGCAGAACAGGCCCATCATCGTCGTCCTCGAGGGCAGGATCAATAGAGGGTGTTAGGAACAAAAGGAGCAAATTCAAATAGTAGATTCCAACAGCATATGCCACTATGTAGAAGCCCTGCAGACAATGCTCTTCAACGACTAACGGAACTAGCAATCGACGACCAAATAGACAATCGAAAAAAAGAAATAGAAAAACCATTTTTATCCTCGACTTTCAGAAAATTACCTAGCTCATGAACAAAGGAGTAACGATTGAGAACCTCTTGATTTTGATTCGAAAATGATGAATAAGTAGGAGGGTTCACCAGCTTATCAAAAATGCAACATCCTACCGTTCAGCACGGCAAAGGAAAGGAACAGAAACAAGAAAAAAATATGGAAAACCCTAAAACTGCGCCCTATCAAGTTGCTAACAAACTGTAGCCAAGAGTTAGCACAAGGGGTTTTGTACGTGGTATTTTTCAAGGTATAGATGAAATAAATTTCTTTTAAATCGCGTTTTTGACTTTTTGACGAGGTACACAATTTCTTTCAATACATAGCTCCTGCCAGTACAGTTTAATCATAGGTCTAACTCTGCTTCAATCTAGTTTCTAATACTAGTTATCGCTCAAAGATTTTGTCCACAAAAGTGCAATCGAATTGCTTTCGAAGATAGGAATCTTGCTTAGCATTGCATGTTGCCCGTCGAATGCTGAGATTTCACTCTTTTGCTTACGCTAGCAGCTGGTTCGAACTAATATACATCAGTTTCAAGACCTTATAAACAAAATATAACTGGAAGATGACTCACTTGGAGGTAGAGAATCCTAGCACAAAAAGTGATTATCGCTACTGCTGCCATCAACCACCGAACAGTAGTTTGCGGTGTGAGTTTATCCAAATAATATTGGTATTTCTAAGAAAGGTTCAAAAATGTAGAAAGGGTTAAAAGGTGAAGCTAAAAAGGTGAACTCACCACTTCTAAGGAATGGAAGAACCGGGAAACAACGCCAGGTCTTTCTCTCAGGTCGTCATCCATGTTTGAAATATCTCCTGGAAGCAAAAAAAATCCTTTTTCGAGCGTATTTTAAGTGACCAATGGATTTGAAGAAATCCGACGACGATCAGATGCTTGTTGAGATGAAACATACAGTGCAAAATCATCATTCTGTCGTGGAAAGCAAAGGAGATGCGATCTTGAGAACATAATGATCATCTCGAAGATTCTGTCACTACATTTGAATTCGCAGCAAATTACAACTATAATTACACATTTGCTACACTGCTTTCCCACCATAACAGTTTGAAACCTTCGCGATGTGAACATTCCTTTTTAACCACAGTAGTAGTGACTCGCGCACCTGACTGCGTTCATACTCTACCGGATTTTTATGTTAGGGCTAACATTCGTCTATAGGTTCCCCTAGATAAACAACGCAAAACTAGTTCATTAAAGTCAAGAAAAGGTAAAAAAAAAATCGGGAAAAATAACGACATTATAAACTGCTGCATGGAAATTATCGGCAGCAGCGGTCGAGTAACCCCCCCCCCCCCTTAACTTGGAAGGAAGGACTACCTATCATTTCTGTCTCCAATTCTTAGCCTTGTATACGCTCGCCTGTTTATTGTTAATGACAACAACGAGATGGCTAGAGGATCCTTAAATGGAGCATTCTACTACCTCATTCGCTCCCTTAGAAAGAGCTAAGCTAGGCAATCAATAGGTATTCTTCTAACAAGACCTACAGATCAGCAGCGATGAAGAAAAGAAATGTTAGCAGTGGCCCAAAACTGCTATTCCGACAAAAGCAAATCGAGCGTGCGATCGACATCTCTATTCTTCTTTCTTTGTTATCTCATCTGCTAATGAAACTGTCGAAGCTGGCACCCGAACTCGATAATTTTTCATTTTATTTCCAAAAAAAAAGAGGATATTTACAAGAATGTTATTCCAACGTAGGTGTCGATCTCGGGGTATTTGTTTGAATGCCTCCCTGGAAACAAATGATTCCTTACTCTAGAAAGCCCTGGTCAAACTTCTGCAGTTTATTAGGGCCTGTTCTTAGTCTGTATCGTTACCTTATCGTATAGCGGTGATTGGAGAGGAATTGATTGAATGAGTCATCGAATGAATTCGATCAATGCGTATCTAACATGCGACAGCACATTTGGATGTTAAACAATTCACGACTTTGCAAATCCTCAAATCGATACGGATCGAGTGTTTGCCAATGAATTTTGCGATACATGGACTTAGTACTATGCAGCCTAACGATATGGATGGTCACTTTGGGTTAACACTGTTGGCAGAAGAGCTAGAGCACAGCTATTCCAAGGTGTCGAAGGTTTGCAAAAGAGAAAGGAATTAAGAAGTTGATCAAGCTGAGCTGGCTCAGGACAGAACAGGCGAAAGTGAAAAGACGAGTGAAGAAAGAAGAGGTATAACAAAACAATGAAGGCGAATAGGAGCGGAGATCGTTCATCGCCGTGAACGGAAAACCATGAAATGGCCGAAATCACTATGAGAATGGAAATGATATCGATCGACGTGGAGCGACACGTCAGAGAATGACTTGGAAGCGTCGACGTTCTGCAGGATTCGACGGGCTTCAGATGCAGTCGTCGTCGCTGTCGATATCGGAAGGCCTCGCAATTTCCTTCATCGTGGTCAACCCTGTAGGTGGACAAGCAGACCTCAACTTGCACGTCACCAAGGCAAAATGCCAAGTGGCGTTTGCTGTACGTAACGCCCACTAATGCAGACTTGCGCTACAAAGCCAGGCCCCTTTGTTGGGAATTGTGGCGGTTTTGTGGCCTTTCCTTGTTTAACTGGTTTGAAAAGAAGTTCTGTCTGTGAGAACCTACTTTCATTTTTACTAAAATATGTACATTACTAAGTAATACTTCGTAGAGCGCCTGAATATTACTGTTTGTTTGTTCCTGAAGTTTTTTTAAGCTTAAGATGTCTTCATCCTCCGTTAATAAATTATTGGGAATCGACAACAAACATCAGGTTTTCATTAGGTCGTATCTTTGCCATAAATGTTCCATGATACTAGAATTTCCAAATGGAGACTCTTTGTCGCTTACTGCTTAAAAAGTAAAACCTAAACTACAGTTTACGGTATCAGTTCTCATTCTCTTTCTATGATAACTGGATTTTTTGTAGTTGTCTAGTTGGGAACGTAGCTTGATCATGCCGACCCATGAGCCAATCCCCTACTTGAAAAACTTTTTGATCCTTTGCATTGATCGGGGATTACAACAGGGAAGGCCCCTCAACAAAGCTTTTGGTCTCTTCGATTTTGTTGTACTTCTTCCTATTTTCCTTCATGTAGGCGATTTTCCGCACAACTTCCTTAACAGATAATGTGATGAAATCAATCACTCCCACAACGTGCACATATCTGATCCTTTGAAATCTTTTCTGATGAAAGTGTAGCTGGGAACGAGCGGGCTACCTTCGTTTACCAGCACCAGGCGTTAGTGTAGGAGCGATAGCCGGCTTTACGGGTCTATAATAGTCTGCGAAGCGTTTCTTAGCGAAAGTCATAAATTTTTAGTATCGGAGATGGTATAGTGGTAGGTGGCGCACTTCACCCACACTCGTGGTCACGGGTTCGAATCCCGGATCAATATCTGCCTCGGCCAACGAAGCCTTCTATCCCTACGCTGTCGGGAAATTGGTACCACACTTGTCTGGGAGGATAAAAGCACTGACTTGTACATCGGCTGGCCACGGAAGTCATTGTAGAAACCTATACGCATTCACTATGCTAATACGGTTCTGAATGGAAGTCGAATGTGGGCGCATCCCTCTAACGGGGTTGATTAGTGCCTCGAGACTTTATCCTCTTTGTGCTTTAACGAAGCATTAGGAAGGCCTCGTGCAAAAACCTGGGATAGGAGAACAGTCGAACATTAAACTGGCCACTGATTCATTCCTTTTCAAAAGTGTGAGTGGTGGCGTGTTGGCTTACAATTAGAATGCTTCATCATGGGCTTAAAAAGACGGCTACCTCTTCTCCTGCTTGAATTTTTACATTTTTTTCTGAACTGAAAATCAAGTAAGGGAAGTTCCTTAACCTTGACCTTTTTTCGGCACTATCACGCACATGCATATCTTGACGATCCTTTTCCGTATTTGTTTGTAATCGCTGTTTGTCATCTCACCTTTTCCTATCCCATGCCACATACTGTCGCCACATGAATGTTGCAGTTTCGTGAGCCGTCGATAATAACTTTTTCACTTACATTCGATTTATACTTCTGAAATGGAGATGTATCAGATTACTTTCACTATGATGGACTTTGAAAATATGGACGTAGCCACGATGTTTTCGGCTTTCATTGGGATTTTGGTGATTATGGTCTCATCAATATACTACTTTACCAAAAAACAGAGGGAGGAAAGCATTCGAGAGCGTGAGGAAGAGTGTGTTTTGGACTTTTCTTGAAACATTGGTTATATTGTGTTCTACTGTTCAACTTCCAGGGACATTGCTCAGGAGGTAGAGGAAGTGGACGAGGATGCAAAATTAGATGCAACTAGAAAAGCCAACAAGCACCGAAAAAACGACCACTGGAAGCCGAAGGTAACTTTATGATGGCTTGCTGAAAGGAAAGAAATAATCAAATCAAATATAACGTATATGCTTTTCTGTTCCAGATACTGTTAGTGTGTTACAGTTACTCTGTCTTAGGCCAAGGAAGCTTCGTATGACCATCTATGGTCAGTGACGACTTTGAAGGGTCATACAGCTGATGTTACCGGCGTGGACTTCGCTCAAGATGGAAAAAAATTCGTCACTGTATCTTCAGATAGAACTGTATTTTTATGGGATGTGAGGGTAGGTAAACGTTACTGTGCTCATCTACTTAAGAGCTGAGAGAATTCCGAGTAGTGTTACATCTGGTACTCATCGATAATTGTTAACCCATTGCCACATGGTGCAGTACGCCTCTTTGCCTCTGCGTGAATCTCACTAAAGTTTGAACAGCACATACTTTGCGATTCGCTCAAAACCCGCTCTGTGTGGCCACGTGCTACTCGCCGTTAGTCTCGTCGTCGCTTCGATTATGAGGAAAACGCCGCGCTTATGCACCATCCGGTGCAAAAACGCCACGGTACGCAATGGGTTAATTTCATTCATACCTATTCAGTTTATTAATTCTGTGGGTTTTTCTTCGTAATGAGAAAAACTGAACGGTAATAGCAAAAGAGAATGCTATGGCCTCATTTATGGACACTCTACTGCCCTTCTCAACACAAATGCCCCTGGCAATATGAATGATTGCTTCGTGGTGTCACGAGCACTCGTCTGAGCACACTTGAATGTCCGCCCTTGATTGCGTACAAGTGAAACACCTTGTTCTACTGTCGTAAAGTAGCAGAAGG
Organism: Haemonchus contortus; assembly: GCA_000469685.2. NCBI lineage: Eukaryota > Metazoa > Nematoda > Chromadorea > Rhabditida > Trichostrongylidae > Haemonchus > Haemonchus contortus. The sequence continues at coordinate 33,399,937 of LS997563.1, read as the reverse complement.
CCTCTCTCAGTCCCTTTTCTTTTGTGATTGAATCTTTTGTGAACATTCAGGCTAAAAGCAATCGTTAGTTCAGGAGACTTCCTGCAAGCACTAAGCCACTGCTATAAAAATGTAGTAAAGTCTGCATAGACTCTGTCAAAATTTGAACATCGAAGTATCACTTGTCGAAGACTTGTGGATTGTAGGAAAAACATTTTCAATGCACCATGTTTGCAAAAAATCATATCAGATACTGTAGGAGTTTGCAAGGAAGAGCGTGTGTTTACGAATCCTGTTTTTGTGAATATCAATTTAGGATTTTGAAGAAAGAGAACACAGAAGTGTGCGGCAGGTTTTGGATTTCGATACCGCTACTCAAGTGTCATTCTCCCCAGATTGTAAAAGTGTGGTGTTTGCCATGAAACGGTCGAATAGAGTGAGTCAGTTTTCGTTGTTATCGAACTCAATGTTTAATCTCTAACATCTGAGTTTTGTGGAAAAATTATTTTTTTTTTGCATTTACAAGTTAGCTTATTCGGCTGAAAAGGTTTCTTCATCATTGCGCCTCTGTTTTGAAGGGTTTGGGAGAGATATGTCGTTCAGCTAGCGGTATTCAAGTTGGTGAAAAAGGAACCCGGAGCATCGTACAAATTTGTTCACGTTGAGAACTTATCTTTCCCATCAGTGCACACACTTGACATTTCTCGCTCTGGTATTTCATCGAATGGTGAGGCGAAATTCTTGTTCTGCGTTACCTTGAAGCTACTAGGATTGCATGTATTTGTTGGAACTTCTTGAGATTCTGAGCATTCATTTATTTCTGATCGCAATCTCTTCTCAAGGGAAGTTTTTGATGTCGGCGTCACCTGACAACAAGATTGCTTTATACGATATTCATGGCGAACTCTTAAAAACTTTGGAACCCAAGGTAGATTCGCTTTCAACATTTTTCTTTTGTCTTCATCACTTTCTCTGAGCATTACAGATGAGTTCTCTGTTCGATGTAGTAATATCGCCTGATGGTCGATTCGTCGCTGCTTGTGGATTTACAACGGAAGTTTTTGTTTATGAGGTATTTTTATAGCCGATAGTTTTAACTTTATTCTTCTGCGAGGCTTTGGTTCAGGTCATCTTCAATCGGGAAAAGGTGTTTCAAGATGCCAAGAGAGTTTTCGATCTGAAGGTATGCAGTATTGGAGACTTCATCTCAATTCATGCATTCGAATGAAATAGCGATTCGCAGGGTCACAATTCTGGAGTTTTCGCGGTGGCTTTCAATGCAAATGCTTCACGTGCGGTTACGGTCTCGCGTGATGGGTTTTGGAGAGTGTTCGACACAGACATACGATATGTTCAAGGCCAGGAAGCGACAACTATTAACAATTGAGTTCTTCATGCTTTTTATCATTCGTCATCATAACGGCGGGACACTTTCCTAACATTATAAAAGTCTCTTACATAAATTCTTTTTAGGGGAGAATGGTCCTTGCTGAAGGGAGCTAGTGCAGACCGTGTTCGCTTAGCTATGAGCCCTTCTGGTGACAGTTTCGCAGTCTCTTGTGGTTCCACGTTGAAGATATTCAGCAGTGAGGATGAACACAAAGACTTCCCAGAATGTACGTCGTTAGGGCGTCTTTTTATTACATCTTTTTCAGTTCATAATAATTACATGTTCTAGTGAGCGATGTGCATGGTGATCAGCGGATACTGGTCATCAAATATTCACCATGTGGGCGATTAATAGCTACTTGTGGAGACCGGTATGTTCGTGTATTCCGGAGCATACCTGAGTATCACAGCCAGGTGATGCGACTTACCAAGGTAAGCTAGACTGTGTTAAGTAATGTACGACTTTATTAACATTCGAAAATATCCAGAATCTGAAGGATGTCACTGGTGACGCTCCGAGAAGGCGTATGCTTGAGCAAATCGAGGAGGCTAAACAGATTTTGGAAAAGTATGGTGTGTAAACAAAAGCACCTAGTCGTTGCTCGTGGAGAGTTGGCCGTTGAATTGTATTTATAAATATCCCCTTAAGTTACGGTGTAAGCGATAGAGAACATTGAATGAGTGTGAACTTTTTGATTGGCGATTTCTTTGAAGAGCTCGCTATAATCAAATCGTAAAACAAAAATTTAGATAAGACCTATAAAATAATGCAACATAGCTCACTTACCTATTGGTCGGGCTGGAAGGTGAATGGCGCACGGGAACCTTACAAGATCTAAGTTCTAGAGTAATTCGGGCGATTTTCCGTTTCTGTTGAAAAGGAAAATGAGTCGTTCGAATACTTTGTTCTCGTTGTAGAATGAAAGTAGAGCACTCTCTCATACGCACGGAGGAAAGGCGTCATTCACTGAATTACGGAAAAATTTTACGCATATCGACGTCGTAGGGGAGCGGTTGTATTAATCAAGTGATGAACTTATTGATTAAGCTTTTTGCGAACACTGTCTTTGCATTGTATGAGCTACAAACAAGTGCCGATGCATCGTAGAGAATCCTGAAATAGCGTAGTGAACTCCTGGGTATTTTATTTATTACTGATATCTACTTCTTTCGACATTGTTCATACCGGTTTTGAGAATTTATTCGTTTGTTTTCTGTTTGTTGAATTTGTTGTAATGAAGACTTGCTGCCCAATGGTTTATAAAACTTGTTTTAATTTTTGCTTTATTTGTGATTTCTTAGCCCCCCAGAGAGTTGGTGGTCGCTGTAGTGAATGTACGAGCTCCTTGAAACGAGATTCATGAGGAAGGGCTCACTGATGTTAGGCAATACATCTATTCTAGTTATTGGTCGTTTTGAATTTTTACCGAATGGACCTCCGGTGAATAATTGGTCATGGCCTACCGGGGATGATGAGTCTAATTTTTCCGATCTAGTCCTTGCAAAACGAACAGGAAATGATAAGATGAATTCTTGTAGTCCTATCTAATCTGCATTCGGGCGTGCTTCCAACGGCTTTCCGATCATGATCGTATAGGCGGGCTGGAGGCTTATGTGACCTGTAATATGACAAGGGGTGTACATCCGTTGTACTAATCAGTGCTTCCATCCTACCAGATCTGATACTAATTAGCCGATCATGGAAGAATGGAAGAACTAGTTGGTCTAGATGAGCATCGATCCCGTATGCGATCCCCGGTTCATGCTAGTGATGGTGGCGCCATTTGCGAACACTACTTCCAACCAGAAAAGAAAGAATCCAAGTATGGTATGAAGCCAGCTCCCACACTAAACTGTTTTGCTGCCGTTCTGTAAGCATTGTGACCTAGCTGCGATGAGAGATCATTGCGGACTGATTGATTCCATAAGATATGGTTATTCAAGTTCATAAGATATTCAACGTAAAAGGTGGATATTGGTGTGATTGAACTGTGGTCGGTGAGACGTGAAATCTTCGTTAGCTGAAAGGTTGAGATGCAGCGGGACAGCGACAAATAAGTTTTATAAGGAGAATGGAAAATCTCGAGGCGACAGCAAGCATTTTCAATCATTTGGTCAAGATTGTGCACATTTAGTGATCAGGGCTAATTTCAGTTCCATTGGAGACCATCTTTTACGTTGATAACATTGGGGAGCAGAGAAGAACTCCAGGAAAGGTAAGAGAAGTGGCGTAGGGCAGAGAATGAGCTCTAGCTGATTAACACCAAGTTCCTCAGCTCAAAGGAACGCAAGGAGCCAATTTCTGACAATCTTGGTGAAACCGTCGGAGGGGTTGGTGCTTTCGTGGGCAGTGACCTAAGCGCTCATAGTAGCGTGAACCAGGCACTGGAAGGTCGGGTAAAAGCGGCATGGATGACCAGGAGAGCGCTCGGTAGTGTGTTCCGTGATCGGTGGTCCTTCAAGACGCCTAAAGGAGCAGCACACTGGGCAGTGTAAGGCCACGATGCACGATCCAGCAAGGGTTGCTTCGTAGGCGAGCGTCCTGACAGACAACCCTGTTCAGTAAATTGAATGATTTTGAGATAGGTATGCGGCAAAAATGTAAATGGAAGGAATTTGAGACACAAGGGAAGAGGGCTATGAGGACTGTATTGGACTAGTGCGATTGTACTTCGGAATGCATAGCATATTCCGTTCGAACGTCAGAGATCTCAAACTCTTTTCTCGGGCTGATCAATCATTTGAGTGGGGAACATTCTTCATGTTTTGTAGTCAGGTGATATATAGCCGATAAGTATATTTAATACAAAAGCCATTCACTTTTATTTATGTAGTAATGCAAAGAGGATGTTTTTTAGTGTAGAACTCTAAACGCTGAGAGTATTTTATGCAGAATGTATGGGCTCCTGTACACTGGTTTTCAGGACACATAAAATATCCCTTATTCAACTCGACTACTGCTGAAATGTGGTGACAAAGGTTCCTAATAGTTTGCAATGCCGAAAATAATGCTCGAAGGCGTAGAGAAGCAAACGCGACTTTATTCAGCGACACAGCATTTGAAGCGAAGCGTTTTTCTAATACTGACAAAAAGCCATGAAATCACTTTTCTCCTTTTCACCGCTCAGTGATATTCAAGTTGCTGGGAACACTCTCTCAGCCAGAGGACAACTGTCGTTGGTCGTGCTTCTGTCCAGTCTGTATATGTGTTCACCAGGTTGCCATGTGTAATAGGTTGCCTGGGATGCTGCCCAGAACAAACAATGAAACTGAAAACAGAACATTTGACTCAGCATGAATCCAAGTCGAAAGTGCTTATCTAACAAGTGATGAGCTCTAATCATAAACTCATGGACAGTAGTTACAATATAGACACATACTGGTAGCTGAAGACATAAATACAGTCGGAGCAAAATAGGCTTAATTAAAAGGAAATGGCTGTCCGCGATAGCAGCTTTTACAAAGGCATCATATTAAAAATTATGTCAATATCGAGTTTACACCCATTCGCCACCTCATTGAACCTCTGGCCCACCAGCGGAGCTGCTTTGTTCTTGAGAAAATCCATGTGAAGATGTTTAGTCTGTAATACGGGGGAGAACCTGGGGTGGGGAAAACACATATGTATGTGGTTATGCTAACACCAACTCACATGTTCTCTGAACAGCAACAACCATCTTCATCGCGAACTATCCCTTTTTCACCATCACCTTCGACACTTGAGCCTGGTGCAAGGGGTTCAGAAGCGAAAATGGCTTTGTGACGAAAAGAGGGTCTAGGATTGGTGACATTAGGCGTCAATTGTTTTATACTATTTTCTAGAACTGGTGTCGACTGAGACAATGAACACACCCCATAAACGAGCTCTCCATGTTCAGGTCTGGTGTAACACAACTTTTCTTACTCACTAATACAGAACTCACCTGCCCTGAGTCATTATGAACAGAGATGCAAGAACAGTCTGGGACTTCTTCTACGCACATCTTCATACAGCTGCCAATACTGTTAGGAGTCTTTTGCCAATAAAGTCTTTCGCTATAAATGCTATAATAGCCTTCCGTAGCAGCATGGAAGGGCGTGAATGTGCAGAAGAGCATTTGGTCCACCTGAAATATAACCCATTTGAGAAGAGCCTCACAGCTTTTGTTAAAATGGTTATCAGCTGTAATATAATGTGCTTACGCTCTCGATATAAGTGGGGTGGGGAGAATAATGCCAGGGAATTGTGCCCTAACCTAAACAAAATCGAAATCGGAAATAAAAATGGACGGACACCGAGATTAGACCGATCGAAGTTGAAATAATAATTGAGTTTTTACAGCCGCGTACGGTCGGTTAGGCAGTATTGTTTTTGTTTGAGACCGGGATAGGTTTGACGAATCTCAGGAATCAGTGTTTACAGGAAAGAAATGTTAAGGGGAGCGGCGAGAAAAATTAGATTGGATTGTATGAGATTCGTTTCGGTAGCACGGCCTTCGCTACTCCTTTTGTCGTGCAGTAACGGAAAAGGTCATACCTGCGAGCAAAAGCTCTATATAATGCGGTGTTTATGTGTGAGAATTGATCGGGCTATTTATACAACTCAATCGCAGTTACAGTCTCCAAAAAAGTAATTACGCCCACCTGGAAAAAAATCTTTGTTTTCTGATTCACTCATTGGTACTTCTGCCCTTAGTACAGGAATCAACTTTGACCTTCCTCTGTTCCCAAGTAAGGCCTCTCATCCCGAGAAAACTTGATCGAGCCCCAGTCAAATTTGCAAATGATTTTTAGCAGATCGTTGAGTTTTCTTGAGCTCGCTTCTATGGATCAGGCAAGCAAAATCAGTCCTAGAAACCACCGCAGGCGCACAGCCTATTAGCCAAGCGCTTGCCGTGCGTCGTTAGCAAAAGCGAAAAAAATACAAAAAAGAACTCGTAACTGATATTGTCTGTTCGAGAATGTATCAAGTCTCTAGGTTGATTGACAGCAAGCAAACACTGTTCATAGGTAAATTAGAGCTGGAAGTCTTCAGAGAACACTGTGTTAGTTTTTTTTGAATTGGGATTGATTTCGAATTCAGCTGTTCGAAATCATATCCCAATTTAGCGGCATAGTTTTCTATGCCGCTAAATTGGGATATGATTTCGAACAGCTGAATTACTCTTCAAGCACGACAGTGTTTCGAACTGAGAAGTGTGATTCCCGATAAATTGCAGAATGGTATACCTTTCTCGCCGAAAAAGCAACAGTCACTCTGGATGACTTGCTCTATCAGAGCCCGATATCCTTTAGCAAATAGAGTTGATAGTACTGGGCTCTTGTGATCCTGGTATTTTGCCTTCGATGGTCACATCAGATCTCCTTCCGTTATTCAGTGGTGACAATTTCACGTCAATTTTAAAGCACTCTCTTTGCACTGCGTCTGACATTCAAAATGGTCATACCTGGGAAAGGATCAGAAGCGACACAAATGATGCCCTGAAGTCTTGAGGGAGAAATTTCATACCTGAATTTACTACACTTCATACTAAAATTCAAATTACAATCCATAAACTTATCAGCACATCTCGTCATATCAAATTTCCATGAAAGCGTCACCAATACTAAGGTTCATGACGTGTTTTCGGTCTCTTATAGAAAGGCGATGAGAAGTAGTAGCGGCTAGCTCTAAGAATGGAGGAGAAATTAATCATTTGTGACTGAGCCGTCGGATTCCTAAAAAGCCGTTCACTTCAAGGAGACGATCACTGAAGATAAGTAGAGAGGCTATTCGTCTCAAAGATTGCGTCTGGAAGGCTCACCTTGAAGCCGGCGAAGGGCAATCATTATGAAGATCAAACCTACATAACTGTCTTCTGAGGAGAACGCTCATTTATCATACCAAAAAGAAACGCTGAAGGTAAGAGTGAGGGATCACGCGAAGTTTAACTAACCTATTTCACCTATGAAGCGGCCTTATATAGTGTTGTGAGGAGGGAGGGACCGTGTTTGTTGGAAATTCTCTTCGAGTGAAGGCGGTCCTGCGACTACAGTACACTTCGAGATCATGTCGCCTAACCCGCAGAACTTGCCAAGTCGAACAAGTTTTATAAGGTAGCGATGATACATTTCCGTCATTTAGTGGAGACTGAAATTATACGAGGATTCTGTATTTATGTTCATAGCAAGCTAGAAGCGTTACCCATGGGGTACTCGGTTTACAAACGTGGAATATGGTCATAATTTATGGCTGCTTAATTTCTCAACTCTTGTTGGAAAATATACCAGGTGCTGATAGCATTCAGCGGAAAAACAACATTTATATTTTTAAGAAATCTCTGTCGTTGTTTCCTTGACACATCGATATTTCTTCAATTGTTATTGAATTTTTTCCGCATAATTGAACCACCAAGAAGTGTGAAATCTTCAGACATTGAAGTAATGCAATGGTTACTGTCGCGTTAATGGTTACAACCCCCCGAACATCAGTTGATTCAACTTACTACATGAAACAGTTGCCTTGGCCGTATTATTATAAATCACAATGACAAAACACAGCCCTGATAGCGCATTATAAGGCACCGAATTGAATCCGGAAATCAATTTTGGGAGTCATAAACATAGAGAACAGCGTAAGGGGTTAGCAACAGGGAAACAAACATCTCACATGTTAAATTGCAAGTACTTTTGATTGAGCAATTTTGCTGCTTTTCCTTACTTGCTATAATTCGCGGTTGACCTGCGTCTCTGGCCGAGTACTGGTCAGTTTCGGGCCGTGACTACTGTTATTAATGATGCACGCGTGTGTGGTTGTTTGGGCTTTTCAGTGTGGACCACATCATTCCTTGTAGCTCATGCATCGGAGACTCTTCCATTAGAAATGGACTTGAATGTCAGCGACAGTCAGTTCCATAATGGCATAGATTACATTTTCTCCAGTCGAGCGTTTACTGTGAGTTCTAAGTCAAAGTTTCTCGTTGAATTCTAAATCTCCTGTCTAGATGTCGAACAGTGAAGTTCAAGAAACAAAGCTCCAAGATGTAAACGGGATCCTTCGCAAGTGTATTTGTTTGGATTAGGAACCTATGGGGATAAGCTCACCGAATGGTAGCCGTGTCACCGCTTTTCGCAAACAAATTCGATGTTGTAATACGAACGTTGATCCTTCGGAACTAATGCTTGCCGAATCTCACCACCGCTTGTGCTGCCATATTCGGTACTCGGTATTCTGATCTCGACCGGACCTGGTAAGATCGGCCTGTGACCGAGGCTAACGAAGGCAATGTTTGCAAGAAGAATAGTACGCGATTGTCCCTTCACGCCATTGGGAACGAATACCTCCGAGTGCTCTAGCTACGTGTACATCTAGCCAACATATTGGTCTGCTTTCCCACGCCGCATTCCTTCCTGCCAGGTATACGCCTTAAAGACTTGTAGCCTTACCATGAGCAAGCTAGAACAGCAAACAGTCAAAGTCGTTCAACGCGATATGTAGAGGCCGATGTTCGGGGTTTCCCATAGATGCAATTGTAGAAACGAGAGTTCCACTTACAGTCACCAACCTGGATTGTAGATGCTGTCGCTTGCGCCACGGAATCGTAGATCAAATAAGACGGACACGTGCGATTCTGTGATGACCGTTTGACAAGGAGGCTTACTGAATGTTCCTCTCAGGATGTTGAACGAACAGCAGGACACCCTCTAACACGAAGCTCTCAGACTTTTTCTATAGTTCTTGACGAGGAAAATTGTTCCTTAAGCGAGGAGAGTGCTAAACCACACTGGTTCGCAATGAAAGGACAATATTACTTCCTCTCGCTGTTGTTTATTCTTTTATTGTACGCAGAGAAACATGTAACATGTCAACATTTTTGAAACAGTCTATACCACTGATGTTTCTGTTCCTCCCTCTAGTCAACATTTTGAAACAGCCCCTCCTCTTATGGAGGACTCGATTTGGTTCAATCGTACGTAGATTATCGAACTTATCTCCAAGTCGAGAAGTGGTTCTTCGTTGACCCCTAACGGAATTCCATTTATATTCGTGAAAATGTCGCCTCCAACTTCTCATCTCCACTCGAATACCTTTTCTATTTGATGTTCTTTCAGTCAGTTGTCCCGCATACCTGGCGGCATGCTTGTGTAATCCTAATTAGGAAACGGCCTTCCTATTCCGATCCTAATACTTATAGGCCTATCTCCATAACTTCTGTATTCTGTAGACTCTTTGAAAAGCTTGTTAAAAAAGCTTTGGTGAGTCACTTTAAAAGCAATTATATTTTTTCGCCCCATCAACATGGATTTAGAGAAAGAAGGTCCACAGTCATTGCAATGTTGGAGTCTCTCAATGACTGGTCCTTAGAATTGGATAGTAAGAACAGCCTGGATGTTATATACTTTGACTTTGAAAAAGCTTTCGACAGAGTGATCCATACCGCGCTGTTACACAAGCTCGCTCAAGTGGGTGTCCACGCTAGGATTATTAAATGGATAGAAGCTTTTCCTCCTTCCAAATCCAGAAGCGCACCCAGCGGAGTACCCCAAGGAAGCGTCCTGTCTCCTATTTTGTTCAATATTTCCGCCTTCGGTCTGCCTTACTTGATAGAGCGTTTTGACGACAAAGTGAAAATGTTCGCTGACGATTTGAAGATATATAGAGGCGTTGGTGATAGCGCTAATCAGCTTCTGCTAGCGATAGATGCCATTTCTCAATGGTCTGAAGTCAATGTTCTCCCCTCTGCGCATAAAACTAAAGTTCTCCATTTTGGTCGGAATAACCCCAAAGTACAATACCATATTAACGACTCTGTTCTCGACACAGTTGATATGGATCGTGATCTTGGCTTTGTTATCGATTCTAATTTGCGTTTCGAGCACCACCTGAAAAATGTTATAGCAAAAGCCGAACAGAGAGTATTTTTGCTGTTCAAGACGTTTAAATCTAGGGACCCGACACTACCTCACAAAGCATATAAAATTTATGTGCGTTCAGTTCTCGAGTACGGCACCTGTATTTATTACCCACACACAAAAAAGTTCTTGGGCAAACTGAGAAAGGTGCAGAATGGCTTTTCTAGGATACTATTCATCAGAACCTTAGGTTTTAATTATTCCAGCATACCCCGCGGCCTCATTAGGAACAATCACTTAATTTGGATGCATTATCCTTAAGCCTGAGGAGGAACGACATTCTTATGATATACTATAATATTCTTCATAAATGTGCTGACCTCGGTAGTAACGCCCTCTATTAACTAATGCCATCTACTACGAGAGGGGAAAAGCTTAAGCTTTCTTTCCGAAAACACGTTCAACAGAAGTTTCTTTACGGTTCGCGCGGGCACAGAGTTCTTGAAAATGAGTAAGGCTGTGCAAATTTCTCCGAAATTTGCTAGCTTTAGGAATTAGGAAAGCGATATTTCATTATCTCCATCGCGCCAACTAATAAGGCATAGATTTCGTTATGTAGTTCGCCATGTTCTATCTAACGTTCGTTATAATTTGTGTTTTGGTTTGTTGTTAATTGCTGTTTTATTTCTACATGCTGACATGTGTTTGGCATGTAATAAATGGTAAATGGTATCCACGTGTGCGATAGCCTGCAAAATCAAGGAGCGAAACCTAAACCGAAATTCATTATTATAGCAAAACTAATTAATAATGGTGGCATGCAAGTACGAAATCATGAATTTTATTTGTGAGACTTCTAATCATGGACATGTTTAAGAAAGCAACCGGAATCTTGTGTGGCTATATCTGATAGGGTCATCAGAAGGTCTCCTGGGTTTCTTGTTATCAACAGGCTAGAGGGGAAAGACGTGGTGACGTTCAGCACCATCAGAAATGAATTCATGTGTCAACCCAGAGCAACGCATAGCAAGTTTCAGCGTAAATCATGAATCTACTCTATACTTTTTCCGTTGAGTATAAATCCTTTTTTGAAAGGTCTGGAAGCTGTGATGCACATTCCAAAATTGGTCTGACAATAAGATGAATTTTATATACTTTTATAAGATTCGGCGAATCCCTAAAGTGGGAAGCTCCGGAAAGTTTGTGCCGAACATAGCGTTAGATACAATGTCCAAATAGAACTTATCAAGCCCAGCCTTGTTGTTCAAATTGAAGATAAGATCGCGGATTTCAGAAACGTTCTTGAGCGTTTAGTACAGTCGATTATTATTATATGCGTAGAAGCATTGCCGATACAGAAAATTGAATTTTTTATATGAGATAGGCGAACCGCAAACCCCATCTAATAGACCAGAACCCAACACGGTCTAACACAGCCAGTACTCCACTACAATCTTCCGAGTTCCCAACAACTTTATAAATCACGATGTCATCAGCTATATCACTCCAATCAAGTTTTTCCTTGTTATGTAGCAAATTAATGCTGTGCTTTTGTGCCTTCCAGAATTGAGCGAGTTGGACGAACGTACCCATACCCGACAATGTGACATTATTATTATAGATCACGTTAAAGTAACAGTGGTGAAAAAACCTCCTCGAGGCACACCACTGATGGCCGAGTAAGGGCTGGATAAAACATCAGCAGTATGTAGTTAATAACTTCGATTGAGTGAGAAGTTGCTGATTCCCATAGTAGCTCTGCAATGAAAACTGACATACTGTTGTTCATAGAAAAGGAGGACATGGGCACGGAGTAAAAGACCTTTGCAAGGTCAGAATATACTAAATGAACGTTATTTTTATGCAATACTTCGCTACAATCGTCTAGGGATACAAGCAAAGCAGTCCACTTATGACCTCGCACAGGAGCCATGTTGTCGAGATAGACAACTATTGCGCTTTAAGTGAGTCATGAGTCGATGTTCTATTATTTTTTAAAATGCTCCCACGATTATTGGGCAATTTTTTCATCCTTCGTGTAAAGTGCTCTTTTTGGCCCCGGTACAACAAGGTAACACCTTTACCATGAAGCAACTGCAACATCACCTCTCATAGAGGGCAGTTTGAAGATATGCTCTTGGGACAAAAAGTGTGCACAAGGACCATCCTGCCGAAGATAACGGTTTCAAAGGAAATATTATTTGGTATAGGAGAAAAAGACTAAGATCGAATTTTTTTCTGTTACTCCAGATAATACGTATACCCCCTCTAGAAAAGACCAAATATCTTGTATCTATGGGAACAAATGGAAGACTCCATAAAGGGGCAAATAGGCAGTAATTATTGAGAAAGATATTGAAAAGAAGACTTGTAGACCATAGGAAATCTACTTGCCACGAGCCCGCTTTATCTTTACCTTTTTCGCAAAATGAGACCCATCGACGAAAAGAGAAGGTCTTGTGTCATTACCTTTTACCGTAGTAGTGTAGCTTGAAAGTGGAGACAACAGTTGTTGGTCGTGCTCCTATCCAAATCATATAGTTATGTACCAGCATCCAATGAAAACCGGCTGACTGTTCTGTTGTCACGTATAAATAACAACCAAGCTAAAAACAAAGACTTTAAGAAGCGAAAGTCCATGCTAGTAATCACTGCTGTTGTATCTACACACTAACCAGTAGACGGCACTGGGTTCATGAATACTGCTTATAAAGACCCATGATGGTAACTGAGCCTATCAAATCAAAGTCGGAAAGAGATCGTCTGGATCACAGGGGTATGGTTATTCCTATAAGTAGCCATGACAATGGCATATTTTTGGAATTATGTCAATTTCGAGTTATCATCTTCTTACCACCGCTTTGAACTTCTGAACCACTCGCGGAAGCTGTTCTTGAGCACCTTCATGTGCAAGATTTCTGGTCTATGTTACCAAGGACTTTGGTTAAGCGAGAAATCATATCTGTCATGCTAACAGCCACCCACTTTTTTTGAAAGCAATGATTGCCATCCTTCATCTTGAACTATCACTTTCTTCATAGCATTCCAACGTTGAGACAATCTTAACGTCTATCAATTTTATGGTGGAAGGAATTCAGGAATTAGGCGAGATTGGACTTCTGATCAAACGGGAGTTCTGGGATTGACACCAATAAATGTCAATGGTTGTGCAATATTTTCTAGTTTTGCTGCTGAATAACGGCATTTAACAAACAAACCCCATAAACAAAGTCCCAATCCCGAACTAGCGCAGCACTGTCTTCCCTTCCAAAATATGGAACTCACATTCTTTCCTGTGGCTTTCCGAGAAATTACGGTACCGCTGACTTCTTCTGTGCACATCGTTGTACAGTCGCCAAGACTGTTGGCAATTTTTGCTTGCCAAGATGTTCCATATTTTCTGGAAAATATTTCTGAGGGATAAAAGGTGTAAATGTACAAAAATACAAAGTTTGGTCTGCCTGAAAAGGGACCAGTTTGAAGAGAATTCAACAGCATCTTGAAGAAGGTGTCCAGCTGTGTATAACATCGACATATTTCTCCAGACTGTGAGCGGGGTCAAATTCGTACCAAGGAGTTGTTCCCAACCCTAGTCAGAATTTGAAATCGAAGATGAACGCACTTTGAGATAGAACTGACTAATGTCAAAAGGTGTTCCTATTTTTCACGGTCGATTCGGCACCGTTGTTTATGTTTCAATTCATTGAACTGAATCGAGCTATGTTTGGTGAATTCCAAGAAATAGTACTAGGTGAAAAGAACGATTAGATGAAGCGAGAAAGGAAGTTGAATTTGACCTTTCTTCCTTTGACGGCATAGCTTTTCCTACCAAACCTAGGAGCAAAGCTGTATATACTGAAGTATACTCCTGGCTTCAACTGTGGTAAATGACTTCGTCTCTATGAACTCCGATCTGATGAAGCTATTATTCATAACACATCCAAGTCAGTCATAGTCATAAAACCAAAGCGATTTCGCTCGCCTACAGAAGACCTCCTTTACTCAGTAGTGCACTCATTCGTACTTTTGCACTTTCCATAGGGAATCTACTTGGCTTTATCTGTCTGTGAGCAAGCCTTTTCACCACGAAACAAACTTGCTTGGCTTGAAGTCATAGTGACACAACGTTCTAGCAGACATTTTAAATTTAGCTCCAAATAGAGCCGTATTTTCATGGGATGTGAGCGTAAATGACAGCTACTGTGTTCATCAACTCATGAGCTGAGAAAAACTCGAGTAATGGGCAATAATCAATGATTGTTCATTTGATTCATATGTATTCGGTTTACTGAGCTCTATGAATATTCCTTCATTCAGTTGTTGGCAGTCTATTGCTCTGTTTGGAGTTTGGACAGGTTTTGGATTTTGGTATCTACTCGAGTGTCATCCTCTCCAGATTGTGATTTCATTATTATCCAACTCAATGATCCATCTCTAACATCTGATATTTGTGGAAAAATCAAATATTTTTACAAATTAGCTTATTCGGTTGAAAAAAGAATAATCGCATTACTACTTTGAAAGATTCTCCTCAAGAGATATGTCGAACAGCTAACAGTATTCAGGGTTGTGAAAAAGGAACCCGGGGCCTCGTATAAATTTGTTCACGTTGAGTGCATTTCCTATCAGTGCTCACACCTGGTATTTCTCGCTCTGGTATTTGATTGAATGGTGAGGCATACTTGTTCTGCGTTAACTTGAAGCCAATAGGATTGGCTGTATTTGTTGAAACTTCTTGAGATTCTGAGCCTTCATTTATTTCTGATCGCGATCTCTTTTCAAGGGAAGTTTTTGATGTCGACGTCACCGGACAACAAGATTGCTTTATACGATATTCATGGCGAACTCTTAAAAACTTTGGAACCCCTGGTAGATTCGCTTTCAACATTTTTCTTTTGTCTTCATCACTTTCTCTGATCATCACAGATGAGTTCTCCTTTCGATGTAGAAATATCGCCTGATAGTCGATTTGTCGCTGCTTGTGGATTTACAACGGAAGTTTTTGTTTATGAGGTATTTTTATAGCCGATAGTTTTAACTTTATCTGCGAGGCTTTGGTTCAGGTCAACTTCAATCGGGAAAAGGTGTTCCAAGATGCCAAAAGAGTTTTCGATCTGAAGGTATGCAGTATGAAAGACTCAACTGAATTCATGTACTCGAGTGAAATAGCGATTCGCAGGGTCACAATTCTGGGGTTTTTGCGGTGGCTTTCAATGCAAATGCTTCACGTGCGGTTACGGTCTCGCGTGATCGGTTTTGGAGAGCGTTCGACACAGACATACGATATGCTCAAGGCCAAGAAGCGACGATCATCAACAATTGAGTTCTTTAAGCTTTTTATCACCGTTGAACCACTATAAGGCAGGAATTTTCCTAACATAATGGAAACCTATCGTATCAGATTTTCTGTTCAGGGGAGAATGGTCTCTGCTGAAGGGAGCTAGTGCAGACCGTGTTCGCTTAGCTATGAGCCCTTCCGGTGACAGTTCCGCAGTCTCTTGTAGTTCTACATTGAAGATATTCAGCAGTGAGGATGAATACAAAGACTTCCTCGAATGTACGTCGTTAAGGCGTCTTTTATTGCATCTTTCCTTAGTTCATCATAATTACACCGGTCGGCTCTCCCGACTGACGCCGCTCCACTCCTTCCCCTGTTAAAATAGCCTCCGCGCCTGCACCACCCATCAAATTTGAGCGCTCTAGGACCACGGGAACAAGCGCTAAAAATTCCCAATCAAACCCCGCCCACTGGTCCACTGTGGGCGGAGTCTGGCCTTGCCACCCACCTCAAGTGTTCCCATTCTGCCGCCTTTACTCCTATCAAGTTTGGACCATCTAGGTCTACGCGGGCAGGAGTTATAATTTTCCAAGGTGTTTTCATAAAGCATAGCATTTTTGGAGTACGCTCAGCCCATCGGGGGTGGGTCTATCTAGTTCGATCTAACTTACCAATGCACACCTCTAGCCACCTTGAAACCCCAGTTCTGAAGCCGTATGTGACTGAATTTGAAATTACGGTCCTCAGTACAGCTCATTTCGATGCACTCCACACCCACTGTATAAAGCACACAAGCTGATGTGTGCTTTATACTTCTCGGGGCATGGCTCACCTATCCCACGCTTAACCTGGTCTTTCCAAGCAGGTTTAAAGGAATTAAGGAATGTCGTGACAGACATTCATGACGACAGACGACAGACAGAACGACAGGTGAAGTCTTTATAGTAAGTAGGATGTTCTAGTGAGCGATGTGCATGGTGATCACCGGATCCTGGTAATCAGATATTCACCATGTGGGCGATTAATAGCTACTTGTGGAGACCGGTATGTTCGTGTATTCCGAAACATACCTGAGTATCACAGCCAGGTGATGCGACTCACCAAGGTAAGCTAGAATGTGTTAAATAATGTACGACTTTATTAACATTCGAAAATATCCAGAATCTGAAGGATGTCACTGGTGACGGTAAGAGAAGGCGTATGCTTGAGCAAATCGAGGAGGCTAAACAGATTCCGGAAAAGTATTGTGTGTAAACAAAAGCACCTGGTCGTTGCTCGTGGAGAGTTAGCGGTTGAATTGTCTTTATAAATATTCCCTTACGCTGTGGTGTGGGCCATAGAGAAAACTGAATAAGTGTAAACTTTTTGATTGGCGGTTTCTTTGAAGAGCTTACTATAATCAAGTCGTAAAACAAAATTTTACAAGGGAGCGATAAAATAATGCAATACAGCACACTCACCTATTGGTCGGGCTGAAAGGTGAATGGCGCATAGGAACCTTACAAGATCTATGTTCTAAAATGGTTCGGGCGATTTTCCGTTTCTGTTGGAAGAGAAAATGAGTCGTTCGATTACTTTGCTCTCGTTGTGCAATGAAAGTAAAGCACTTTATCGTGCACTTTGAAGGAACGTTGTCATCCACGAGATCACGGGAAAATTTCTATACATATCGACGTTGTAGGAGAGCGGCTGTATTTTTCAAATGATGAGCTGATTAATAAGCTTTTTGCTGGAACCTTCTTTGTATTCCATGAACTACAAACAACTGCCGATGCATTATAGAGAATCCTGCCATAGCGTAGTGAACGCTTGGGTATTTTATTTATTACTAATATCTACTTCTTTGAGTATTGTTCATACCGGTGTTGAGAATTTATTCGTTACGTTTTTTGTTTGTTGAATTTGTTGTAATGATGACTTGCTGCACAATGGTTTATGAAACTTGTTTTTTTTCTTTGCAATTTCTTAGTCTCCTAGACAGTTGTTGGTCGCTTTAGTGATTGTACTAGCTCTTTGGAATGACGATTATAAGGAAAGGCTCATTGACTGCTTCCATAGTCCACGATTTGGCCCGCGACCAGTTGCGCCATCGGTCGCCGGCCAAATCGTGGATTATGGAAGCAGATAATGATGTTAGGCAACACGTCTTTTATAATTAGTTGGTCGTTTTGGATTTTGACCGAATGGACCTTCGGTTCTCTCCAATCCTGCTTTCGGGCGTGCTTCCAACAGCTTTCCGATCATGATCGTTTAGGCGGACTGGGGGCTTATGTGGCTTATAAAATGACATGCGGAGGCCATCCGTTCTACTAGTCAATGTTTCCATCCTCTCGGTTTTGATACTAATTAGCCGATCACGAAATAATGGAAGGATCAATTGACCCAGGCTAACATCAATCCGGAATCCTGATCATGCTGGTTACGGTGTGTTCCATTTGTGACTGCACTACGTCCACCCGAACAAGAAAAGATCCAATCATGTTCTGAAGATCCAGTTCCCATCCAAAACTATGTCTTGCCGTCGTCCTGAAAGCATCGCGGTCTTGCTGCGATTCCGTATGAAGTGCTCGGACATTGTATTGGGAAGCCTGAATCGCGTTTTCTGGGCAATCCGAATAGCAGAAGGTTCTAAACTTCTGGAGAGAATAGCTGGTTGAGAGGTCATTGCAGACTGATTGGTTCCTTAAGATATGGTTAGGTAAGATATTCAATGTAAAAGGTGGATAATGGTGTGATTGAACTGTGGTCAGTGAGACGTGGAACATGGTTAGTTGGAAGGTTGAGATGCAGCGAGACAGCGATAAATACATTTTGAAGGAGATTGGAAGATACCAAGCTTGACAGCTAGCATTTTCAATAACCTGGTCAAGATTGTGCACTTATATGAGTCAGAGATAGTTTTAGTCCGATCGGAGAACATCTTTTACGTTGATAACATCGGGGAGCAGAGAAGAACTCCAGGAAAGGTAAGAGAAGTGGCCCACTGACAGAGAACAAGCTCTGGCTGATTAATACCAAGTCTCTCAGCTCAAAGGAACGCAAGGAGCCACTTCCTGACAATCTTGGTGAAGCCGTCGGTGGTTAGTACCTACGTGGGCAGTGACCTAGGCGCTCGTAGTAGCGTGAACCAGGCACTGGAAGACCGAGTAAAAGCCTCATGGATGGTGAGGAGAACGATCGGTGATGTATTCCTTAATCGACGGTCCTGGAGGACGCCTAAAGGAGCAGCACACTGGACAGTGTAAGGCCACGATGCACGATGCAGCGAAGGTTGCTCCGTAGGCAGGCGTCATGAGGGACAACCCTCTCCAGTAAATTGAGTGATGTTGAGGAGATCTGCGGCAAAAACTCGAATGAAAGGTATTTGGGACAGTACGAAGGTGGGCATGCTATGAGGACTGGGTTGGACTGATGCAATTGTACTTACATTGCAGATTGCATTGAATATTCCGTTCGGACGTCAGAGATCTCTAATTCTTTCCTTTTGACTGATCAATCATTTTAGTGGGAAACATTCTACACGTTCTGTACTGAGGTGATATGTAGCCGATAAGTATCACCTGTAGCACCTGTCGTTCCGCTGATCGTCGATGTCCTCGAGCGGGCGCCAGTAAAGTCTCCATTCGTCCCTGTTACGAGCCGGAGTGGTCCAATAAACCGCTCCAGGGACACGAGGATCAACATTCCTTTTGTTCAGAGCTTTCGTGAAAGAGTCTGACCATCTCGTTAACGGCCTTCCTGGAGTTCGTTTGATGTCCCGAAGGATCCAGTCAGTAACCGCCCTGGTCCAACGGTCATCACTATATCGCATAACGTGTCCGGGCCACTTGATCTTCGATTTCTTGGCGTAGTCAACGTCATCCCTAATCTTCGTACGTTGACGGAGCTCGGAACTCCGGATTCCCCTCTGCACTTGCGTGTGTGGGGAAATTCCGAGCATAGTCCTTTCCGAGGCGCATTGAGTAACGCTGACAGCATACTCATCCCGCTGTCGTAGAGTCCAAGTTTCCGAGGCATACGTCAAAGCAGGAAGGACAACAGTGTCGTAAATTTGAGCGCGGGGCCGGATGTAATTTGTCTTCTTCACTACTCCCTCTACATGCTCCTCACGCGGCGCATTTCCTTCTGCATAGCCTTTGAGCTAGGTCGTTCATCATGTTGACTTCCCGACCTAGATACACATAGCTAGAGCATTCGGAGATATTCGTTCCGTTTAACGTGAAAGGACCATCCATACCAGTCCGTTTTTTCATGAACTTCGTCTTCGTTAGGTTCAGCCTCAAGCCGATCTCTCCACAAGCACTATCAAACTCGGCCAGCAATCGTTCCGCCTGCTCGATGTTCGGTGTTATAAGCACGATGTCGTCTGCAAAGCGGAGGTGATGTAGGAAGCGGTCGTCGATCTTCACTTCCAAGTCTTCACATTCCAAATGACGCATGTTATTCTCGAGAGCGGCACTGAAAAGTTTGGGCGAAATAGTATCGCCTTGAAGGACACCTCTCTTCACGTTGACAATGACTTCCTTGTAGAATGGTGAAATCTTGGTCGTGAAGTTGAGCTCACGAAGCATCCTTATATATTGAGTTGGAACACCCTGGTTGCCTAGGGCTTCAATTACCGCTTCTGTCTCAACGGTGTCAAAGGCTTTCTTCAAGGCGATATACGTAAGGCATAGCGGCATTTTGTATTCTCGCGATACTTTAATGAGCCTTGTTAGAGTGAGGATATTATCGATTGTACTGAACCCTCTCCGAAACCCTGCTTACTCGCATGGCTGTCCTTCACCTAATATTCTGCCAATCCTGTTTAGGATGTTTAGGATGACACGAGTGAAAAGCTTGTAGATTACAGACAGCAGGCAGATTGGGCGATAATTGCCAATATCGTCTGGATCTCCCTTTTTGTACAGCAACACAGTCTTGCTAGTTTTCCACGACGTGGGCACTTTGCGTTCCGACAGGTACCGTGTGAAGAGCCTAACCAGAGTCTTGATAATGACTAGTGGTATACTCTTCAGATGTTCTGGTTTAATCCTATCGGAACCGGGCGCTGTACAGTTCTTCATCGACGTGTTGGCATGTCGTATTTCGAAAGGAAGAACCGGAGGAGCGATATATTCGTCTTGCCCAAGACGGTGAGTAGGCAGGTAGAGTGGCTGTCGAAGAGATCCGAGTAGAAGTCGTAGATGACCTTCTCCATCGCCCTACGAAATGCAGTAACTGTTCCGTCAGGACGACGAAGAGAAGTCATCTTAGGCTTGTAACTGGCGAAGCTCCGCCTGGCTTTGCGAATGCTCTTTCCGGCCTCAGCGGCTTCGTTCATGACTGCTGCTCTTCTCTCTTTCAGATCTTCCTTTGTCGCTTCTCTGCATAGCTTCGCAAGTTCGGGCGTTTGTTGATAATTGCCTGTAGCTCGCGCGATTCCACGCTGGCGTATCAGCTCGAGAGTCTTCGAAAAGAGTCGTCTCTTGGCTACTTGTAGACTCTCTGCTTTTGTAGCACTATCGTGAAGATGCTCGACGAGCGATTGTATTCTTCGTCGATGTTGTCATTAACGGAATCTTCTCATTTACTCGCGAGGGAAGCAAAGAGGTCCCAGTTGATGGAGGTCTTGCGGCTTCGTTTCCTAAACTTCATAGCTCTCTCTCCACGCACTGAGAAGCAGAATCTAGCGGGGAGGAGACGATGATCCGATCCCGTGTAGAACTTTGGAACAACAGCGACGTCGGTCAGGCAAAATCTCCGATTGAAGATGATGTGGTCTATTTCATTATGGAACTGTCCACCAGGTGACTCCTAGAAGAGCGGGCTTCTGGAACTGCGAGTTACCATGGATGGTGTGGGTCGTCATGATAAACTCGGAAAGCCTTTCAACCTGCTCATTCCATTCCACTCCGTGAGTCCCGATGTGAAGCTCTTCAGCCGTTCTTCTGGGGCCAATCTTGGCGTTAAAATCACCGACGATGACTTCGAAGAAAGTGTGGTCTTTTCCGTAGAGCCTCTCCAGATCCATATAAAACGCTTCCAACTGCTCTTCTTCGTAGCTCGATGTTGGTGCGTAAGCAACGAAGATGGTTAGCCGATAAGTATATTCAATACAAAAGCTATTTACTTTTACTTATGTAATAATGCAAAGAGGATGTTTTTTTGATAGAACTCTGAACACTCGGAGAGTATTTTATGCAGTATGTATGGGCTATTTTGCACAGATTTTCAGGACCCATAAGGAATCCCTTTTTCATCTTGACTGCTGCTGAAATGCGGTCACACAAGGTTCCTAATATTTTGCAATGCCGACGATACTGCTCAAAGGCGTAGAGAAGCAAACGCGACTTTATTCAGCGGAACAGCATTTATAGCGAAGTATTTTTCTAAAATTGAACAAGAAGCCATAAAATCGCTTTTCCTCTTCTCATCGCTCAATGATATTCAAGATGCTGGGAACAAACTCTCTGCCAAAGGACAACTGTCGTTGGTCGTGCTTCTGTTCAGTCTGTATATGTGTTCATCAGAATACCAAGTGTAATAGGTTGGCTGCTGGGCTGCTCCCCAGAAGTAACAATGAAACTAAAAACAAAACATTTGACTCAGCATGAATCCAAAAGTCGAAAAATTACGCTTTTATAATGACTGCTATTGTTGCTTATCTACACATTAACCAGTGATGAGCTCTAATCGTAAACTCATAGACAGTAGTTACAATATAGACACATACTGGTAGCTGAACACATAAATATTGTCGGAACAAAATAGGTTGAATTACAGGGAAATGGCTGTCCGCGATCGCAGCTGTTACAATGACATCGTATTGAAAATTATGTCAATATCGAGTTCACACCCACTCGCCACCTCATTGAACCTCCGGCCCATCAGCGGAGCTGGTTTGTTCTTGAGAAAACCCATGTGAAGATGTCTAGCCTATGGTGCGGGGGAGAACCGGGAGTGGGGAAATTACATGTGCTTATACTAACACCAACACCTATTCTCAAAACAGCGACAACCATCGTTCATCGTGAACTATCCCTTTTTCACCATCACCTTCAACACTTGAGCCTGGTGCAAGAAGTTCAGAAGCGAATTGGCCTTGTGACGAAAAGAGGGTCAAGGATTGGTGACATTACGCGTCAATTGTTTTATACTATTTTCTAGATCTGATGTCGACTGAGACAATGAACACACCCCATAAACCAGCTTGCAATGTTCTGGTCTGATGTAACACAACTTTTCTTACTCACTAATACAGAACTCACCTGCCCTGATCTATTATGAACAGAGATGCAAGCACACTCTGGGACTTCTTCTACGCACATCTTCATACAGATGCCAATACTGTTAGGAGTCTTTTGCGGATAAAGTTTTTTGCTATAAATGCTATAATAGCCTTCCTGAGCAGGATGAAAGGACGTGAATGTGCAGAAGAACATTTGGTCCACCTGAAATACAATCATTCCAAAACGAGATTCACAGCTTTTTGTTAGAAATGGTCATTAGCTGAAGTTCTATGTGCTTACGCTTGCGATCACAAGTGGCTGGGTGGAGAGTCATGACAAGGAATTGCGCCCTGTCCTAATCAAAATCAAAATCGGAAATCAAAACGAACGGATTTCGAGATAGGACTGATTGAGGTCGAAATAATAATTGAGTTTTTACGGCCCCGTGGAGTCGATCCGGCAGCATTGTTTTTGTTTGAATTTTTAATTTATTAGACGAGACCGGGATAGGTTCGACGAATCTCAGGAATCAGCGTTTACAGGGAAGATTTGTTAAGGGGAGCGGCAAGAAGAATGAGATTAGCCTTTTCGTTCCGGTAGCACGCCTTCGCTACTCCTTTAAAGTCATGAGAAGAGGTCGTACCTGAGAGCAAAAATTCTCTATATTGCGGTGCACTAACGGCTTTATCTGTGATAATCGATGTCTCGTAAGGCTCCGTTGTGATGAAGCTCATCGCGACGTGCTATTTATAATACGCACATCTTACTCGCAGTCACAGTCTCCAGAAAAGTAATTACGCCCATCTGGAGAAAAAAGTCCTTGTTCTCTGATTTACTAATTGTACTTTTGCCCTTGGCACAGGAATCCACTTTGATCTCCCTCTGTTTCCAAGCAGGGTCTCTCATTCCAATAAAAAATTTGATTGAAACCCAGTCAGATTTGCAAATTAATTTCATCAAGTCGTTGACTTTTCGTGGGACCGCTTCTATGAATCAGGCAAGCAAAATCAGTCCTAAAACCACCACGGCGCACAGACTGCTAGTCAACTGCTTGTCGTACGTCTATAGCAGATGCGAGAAAAAAAAAACTCGGCTTGTAACTGATATTATCTCTTCAGGAATAAATAAATTCCATAGGTTCATCGACAGCGATCAAACACTGTTCGTAGGTGAATTAAAGTTGGAAGATTTGAGAGTATGCCGTGTCAATTTCTGTGATGCTAAATCAGAACTTGACTTGGATATGCATTATTTACTTTTCAAGCATGACAGCGCTCTGAGCTGAAAAGTATGGTTCTCGATAAATTACAAAATGATGCGCCATTCTCTCCAAAAGGCAACATTAACTTTGGATGATTTGTTCTACCACGGCCAGATAGCCTTTCGCAAACCGAGTTTACAGTACTGGGCTATTGTGATCCTGGCCTTTTGCCTTTGATGGTCACATCAGATCTCCTTCCGTTATTCAGTGGGGACAATTTCACGGTAATTTTGTTGCATTCTCCTTGCACTGCGTCTGACATTCAAAATGTTCGTACCTGGGAAAGGATTAGAAGCGGCACAAGTGATACCCTGAAGTCTTGAGGAAGAAATTTCATACCTGAATATGCTACACTTTATATTAAAATTCATAGTGTAATTTATAAACATATCAGTACAACTCGAAATTCCATGGGACATCATGTATACAGAGATTCATGGTGTGCTTTCGGTTTCTTATACATAGTACGACGATGAGAAGTAATAGTGGCTAGCTCTAAGACTGAAGGAGAAATGGATCAACTTTGACTGAGCCGTCGAAACCCTCAATAACCGTCTACTTCAAGTGGATGATCACTAAAGATGAATGAAGAGACTATTCTTTCCAGAGATTGCGTCTGAGAGGCTCACCGTGAAACCTGCGAAGGGGAATCATTATGAAGACCACACTTACATAACTTTCTTCTGCGGGAAACGCTCATTCACAGCCTATCAAAGAGGAACGCAAAGGGTAGGAGTGAGGGAACATGCGAAGTTCAACTGGCCTATTTTACCTTTGAAGCCGCTTTATATAGTGGTGAGGAGCGCGAGGGAGGGACCAGTGTTTAATGGCAAATCTCCCCAGGTGAAGGCGGTTCTGCGACTACAGTAAACCTCGAAGTTACGCCGCCTTATCCGCAGGACTTGTCAAATTTAACGAGCTTCATGGGTTGCGATGATACATTTTCTTCCACTTTAATGGTGGTTAGACCAATTTATGCGAGAATTCCGTATGGTTATGGTTGTGCAATCGACATGCATGACCAATGGGGTTTTCAGCTTACAATATGGTCAAATTATAAGACTGCTCAATGTCTCAACTCTCATTGGAAATCATACTAGGCTCTGATAGCGCCCAAGAAAAAACATTTATACCTGGATGAAATCTATATCATGGTTGTCCTGACATAGTAGTTCCGCGGTTGTTGTTGAATTCTTTCCCGTGTTAACAAAAACAATCAAAAGTGTAAAAATTTCAGGTGGGTCGTGGTAATGCAATGGCTACTGTCGCGTTGATTTGAACAGCTTGGGTATCAGTTGATTTAATTTACTACATGAATCGGTTGTGTTGTGGTTGTATTAATCCACAATGACAAGTTACAGCTCTGAGAGCTCATTACAAGCCAAGCAAATTATTTATTGAGACCTGGTTGAATCTTCAAGAGCGCGGGTAACGAAATGAAATCTGAAGAATAATTCTGCGAGTCAAAGAAAGCAAAACGTAAGCGGCTGGCAGCAGGGAAGCAAACCTATCTCACATGTTGAATTGCAAGACCCTTTGACTAAGCAGTTTTTTCGTTTTCCCTTACTTGCTTTAATCCGCGGTTTCTCCGCGATCCCTGGCGAGTACTGGTCAGTTTCGACCCGTTAGTACTGTTCCTAATGTGTTCTTCCTTTCGACCCAGCTACCCATGCATGCATGTGTGGCTGTTTGGGCTTTTCAGTACAGAACCACACATTCCTTGTGAGTCGTGCCTCAGAAACTCTTTCGTTAGGAATGAACTTGTATGTCATCTGTAATCAGTTCCATAATAATATAGATTGAATATTCTCTATCGAGAGTTTCCTTTGACTGACGTCGCTCTTGTTACAAACAGCGACGTCATTCAAGTCAAGTTTTACGCGGTGTTATGCTAAAGTTGAATCCTGTATCCCATTTTCTTGACGGAGAGCCACGAAGTCTAAGAAACAAAGCGTCAAGACTTGAATGGGATCGCTCTTCTTCCTTCGCGAGCTTATTTCCCATCTGGAAGGAAGATGTGGGGAAAACCTTGCCGAGTGGTAACCGCATCACCATCTATTCGCAGACAAAATAGAGATTGTAATACGAATGTCGATCCTTCGGAACTAGTGCTGGCCGAATCTCGCAGCGCTTGTGCTGCCATGCTCGATACTCGGTATTATAATCTCGATCGGACCTGGTATGATCGGTCTGTGACCAAGACTAACGGAGGCAATCTTCGTGAGAAGATGAGTACGCGAATGTCCCTTCACGTCAATCGGAACGAATACCTCCGAGTGCTCTAACTACGTGTACATCTGTCGAAAAGTCAGCATGTTAGTCTGCTTTCCAGCGCTGCGTTCTATCCTGTCCAAGAATACGCCTCAGAAACGTGTAGCTTACCATGAAAGTCAATGTTGGTTTTCCCATAGATGCAATTGTAGAAAGGAGAGTTCCGCTTACAGTCACTAACCTGGATTGTAGATGCTGTCGCTCGCGTCGCGGAATCGAATATCAAATGAGACGGACACATAGTGCGATTCTATGATGACCGTTTGACAAGAGAACTTACTGAATGTGTCTTTCAGGATGTTGAACGAACAGCATGACACCCTCTAACACGAAGCTCTGGGTCTTTTTCAATAGCTCTTGACGAGGGGAACTGTTCCTTGAGCGAAGAGAGTGCTAAACCACACTGGTTCGCCATGCAAGGACAACATTACTTCCTCTCGCTGTTGTTTATCCTTTTATTGTACGCAGAGAAACATATATCCATGTGGGCGATAGCCTGCAAAATCAAGGAGCGAAACCTCAACCGTAATTCATTATTATAGTAAAACTGATTAATAATGGTGGCATGCAAGTACGAAATGAATGCAGTGGGGAAACAAAGGGAACTCCCAACCAAGTAGCCCCCTATAAATAGAGTCTTAATGACCGTTTCTTTGGAGGAGCTCAGAGAAAAGATGCCATGTCAACACCTAACACTTTGCTTGAAAGAGGTGTTACCCTTGTGGAAGATACTCTGAACACAATGATTTCGCGAATAAGGGGTTTGGTTTTAGTAGTGAGGCTCCTAATCATGGACATGTTCAAGGAAGCAACCGGAACCCTGTGTGGCCATGTCTGATAGGGTCATCAGAAGGTCTCCTGGGTTTCTTGTTATCAACAGGCTAGAGGGGAAAGACGTGGTGACGTTCAGCACCATCAGGAATGAATTCATATGTCAACCCAGAGCAACGCATAGCAAGTTTCCGCGTAAATCATGAATCTACTCTATACTTTTTCTGTTAAGTATAAATCCTTCTTTTTTTTGAACGCTTTGGAAGCTGTGGTGCACATTTCAAAATTGGTCTAAGATGAATTTTATGTGCTGACATAAGATTCGGCGAATCTCTAAAGTAAGAAGCTCCGGGAAGTTTGCGCCGAACATGACTTTGGATACAATGTCTAAATAGAACTTATCAAGTCCAGCCTTGTTGTTCAAGTTAGAGATAGGATCAAGGATTTCAGAAACGTTCTTGAGCGTTTAGTACACTCGATTATTTGCGTAGAAGCATTGCCGATACAGAAAATTGAATTTCTCATGTGAGATAGACGAACCGCAAATCCCATCTAACAGAGCAGAAGCCAACACGGTCTAACACAGCCAGCACTCCACTACAACCACTACAATGTTCCGAGTTTCCAAAAACTTTATAAATCACGATGTCATCAGCTATATCACTCCTATCAAGTCTTTTCCTTGTTATGTAGCAAATTAATGCTGTGCTTTTGTGCCATCCAGAATTGAGCGAGTTGGACGAACGTACCCATACCCGACAATATGACATTATGAGATCACGGTAAAGTAACAGTGGTGAAAAACCCCTCCTCGAGGCACACCACTGATGGCCGAGTAAGGGCTGGATAAAACATTTGCAGTGTGTAGTTAATAACTTCGAATGAGTAAAAAGTTACTGATTCACCTAATAGCTTTGCAATGAAAACTGACATACTGTTGTTCATAGAAAGGAAGAGGCATGGGCACTGAGTGAAAGGCCTTTGCAAAGTCAGAATATACTGAATAAACGTTCTTTTTTATGCAATACGCCGTTACAATCGTCTAGGGATACAAGCAAAGCAGTCCACTCATCACCTCGCACAGGAGCTATGTTGTCGAGGTAGACAACTATTGCGCTCTAAGTGAGTCATGAGTCGACGTTCTCTTATTTTTTAAAATACTCCCACGATTATTGGGCAGTTTTTTCATCCTTCGTTTAAAGTGCTCTTTTTGGCACCGGTACAACAAGGAAATACCTCTAGCATGAAGCAACTGCAACATCACCTCTCGTAGAAGGCAGATTGAAGATATGCTCTTGGGACAAAAAGTGTGCACAAGGACCATTTTGACGAAGATAACGGTTTCAAAGGAAATATTATTTGGTATAGGAGGAAAAGATTCTGATCGAATTTTTTTCTGTTACTCCAGATGATACGTATACCCCTTTAGAAAAGACCAAATATCTCGTATCTATGGGAACAAATGGAAGACTCCATAAAGTGGTAAATAGGCAGTAATTATTGAGAAAGGTATGGAGAAGAAGACTTATAGACCAGACTAAATCTACTTGCCACGAGCCCGTTTTATCCTTACCTTTTTCGCAAAATGAGACCCATCGACAAAAAGAGAAGGTCTTGTGTCATCACCTTTAACCGTAGTAGTGTAGCTTGAAAGTGGAGACAACAGTTGTTGGTCGTGCTCCTATCCAAATCATATAGTTGTGTATCAGCATCCAATGAAATCCGGCTGACTGTTGGGTTGTCACGTATGTAGAAATAACAACCAAGCTAAAAACAAAGACTTTAAGAAGCGAAAGTCCATGCTAGTAATCACTGCTGTTGCATATCTGTACACTAACCAGTAGACGGCACTGGGTTCATGAATACTGCTTATAAAGACCCATGATGGTAACTGAGCCTATCAAATCAAAGTCGGAAAGAAATCATCTGAATCACAGGGGTATGTTTATTCCTAAGTAGCCATTAGAATGGCATATTTTTGAAATTATGTCAATTTTGAGTTGTCACCCTCTTACCACCGCTTTGAACTTCTGAACCACTTGCGGAAGCTGTTCTTGAGAACCTTCATGTGCAAGATTTCTGGTCTATCTTACCAAGGACTTTGGTTAAGCGAGAAATCATATAGCCATCCTTCATCTTGAACTATCACTTTCTTTATAGCATTCCAACGTTGAGATAATCTTAATGTCTATCAATTTTATGGTGGAAGGAAATCAGGAATTCAGGATTGGACTTCTAATCAAACGGGAGTTCTGGGATTGACACCAATAAATGTCAATGGTTGTACAATATTTTCTAGTTTTGCTGCTGAATAACGGCATTTAACAAACAAACCCCGTAAACAAACTTTCAATCCCTGAACTAGTGCAGCACTGACTTACCTTCCATAATATGGAACTCAACTTCTTTCCTGGCGCTTTCCGAGAAATTACGGTACCGCTGGCTTCTCCTGTGCACATCTTCATACAGTCGCCAAGACTGTTGGCAATTTTTGCTTGCCAAGATGTTCCATATTTTCTGAAAGATATTTCTGAGGGATAAAAGGTGTAAATGTACAAAAATACAAAGTTTGGTCTGCCTGAAAAGGGATCAATTTGAAAAGAATTCAACAGCTTCTTGAAGAAAGTGTCCAGCGGTGAATAACATCGACATATGGCTCCAGATTGTGAGCGGGGTCAAATTCGTACCAAGGAGTTGTTCCCAACCCTAGTCAGAATTGAAATCGAAGATGAACGCACTTTGAGATAGAACTGACTAATGTCAAAAGGTGTTCCTATTTTTCACGGTCGATTCGGCACCGCTGTTTATGTTTCAATTCATTGAACTAAATCGAGCTAAGTTTGGTGAATCCCAAGAAATAGTACTGGGCGAAAAGAACGATCAGATGAAGCGAGAAAGGAAGTTGAATTTGACCTTTCTTGTTTTGACAGCATAGCTTTTCCTACCATACCTAGGAGCGAAGCTGTATATACTGAGGTATACTCCTGGCTTCAACTGTGGGAAATGACTTCGTCATTTCCCACAGATGCCAGAAAAGTATTCAATCTAGGGGTATGGAGTCTTAAAGACTTTATGTGAACTCGTGCAGTGCGTCGCAAAATGAATCAGCCACCTCTAATTTTCTCGAAAATTCACAGTATATGATGTTTCAGGAAAACTGCCAAAGTGAAAAATGTGTCAAATTTGAATTGCAATTCGCACATTATCACTAAATTCCAGCTCGAAAAGACAAACAATTTTTTGGTCAATTTTCCAATAAAGGGTGCTTTTCCAACGTCGCAAAATGATACAGCCACTTGATGTCTTCGTGTCGTTTTTTAGTTAAACGCAACGAAATTGCTTCGATTATGTAATGTTCTTCATTTTCAGGCAATGGGAGGAGAAATTTGCTTTCGGAGTTCGAATAAGGTCAAATCATCGCGAAAAAGGAGCAGGGACTTTCAAACCGCAGAATCGCGCGAGATTTGGGTCGATTTCACGCAGTTTTGAGTAATTTCGTCAAATTTCTGAAGTTTATGACAAAGCAGTAAAAGTATTGGAAGTCCTTCACTGCTTTCCGATAGAGACAAGCGCCGTACATTGAGGAAAGCGTCGAACTCCACCAAGTCCAGTATGGAAATCCGGTCGTTTCTGTCTCAAAAGGCACTATTTGGAAAGTGATCAGGAAGTCCAAGTTCACTTTCTAGCGGAAAATGCGTAAGGCGTCCTTCATGAGAAAAAGACATCGAGGGAATCGGGTCGCTTTTGCCAGACGGTGCAGCCGAACCGAGTGGAATAAGGTGTCCTTCATGTGCTGACATTTGACCTTCCTTCTCTTGATAATTTTTGTTCTTCAAGTCGGTTTTTCCGATGAAAAGAAGTTCAATTGTTATGGTCCAGACGGGAACCGGTTTCACTGGCACGATCTGAGAAAGAAGAAACTTCAGTTTTTCAGACGCAACTTCAAGGGATGAGAGTAATGGTTTGGGCCGCAGTTTCAACGTCGAAGTGTTATGTGCCGTGCACTACTCCCTTCTTGGCGTCAGAATCTGCACCGAAATCTTGTTTTTATGCAAGATAACGCTCCAATTTACGTCAGCAGGAGCACCCAAGCTTGGTTCTCTCGGCCCTTTTTCCCTGACCGGCGAACAGCTCCGGTTTGAATTCGACGGAAAATGTATGGGGCTTCATGGTGCGGTAGATATACGCCTAAAGCAAGCAACTCCGAGGCGTCGAGGAGTTGAAAAAAGCGATAATCGAAACATGGCACCAAGTTGCCCAGGAGCTGACCGATAATTTTTTATTCGAGCCTAGACCACCGTATTAAAAAACTAATTCGAAAGAATGGTGGGTCAGCTGATTATTGACTTTGCAACTTTCTCTCCTTGTTGTACGTTTGTTATTAAATAAATTAATTTTGTTAGTGGCTGTATCATTTTGCGACGTTGGAGAAGCACCCTTTATTGAAAAATTGACGAAAAAATGTTTGTGTTTTCGAGCTGGAATTTGGTGATAATGTGCGAATCGCAATTCAAATTTGACACATTGTTTACTTTGGCAATATTTTTCAAAAACATCATATACTGTGAGTTTTTGGGAAAATTAGAGGCGGCTGTATCATTTTGCGACGCACTGTATATTCGAATGAAATAGCGATTCGTAGGGTCACAGTTCTGGAGTTTTTGCGATGGCTTCCAATGCAAATGCTTCACGTGCGGTTACGGTCTCGCGTGATGGGTTTTGGAGAGTGTTCGACACAGACATACGATATGTTCAAGGCCAGGAAGCGACAACTATTAACAATTGAGTTCTTCATGCTTTTTATCATTTATCATCATAACGGCGTGACACTTTAATATCATTATAAAAGTCTCTTACATTAATTTTTTTTAGGGGAGAATGGTCCATTGTCCATCGATGAACCATTGTAACGGCGGGACACTTTTCTAAGATTATGAAAACCTCTTATATATTTTTGTAAAAGGAGAATGGTATTTGCTGAAGGGTGCTAGTGCAGATCGTGTTCGTTTAGCTATGAGCCCTTCCGGTGACACTTTCGCAGTCTCTTTTGGTTCCACGTTGAAGATATTCAGCAGTGAGGATGAAAAAAAGGCTTCCTTGAATGTACATCGTTGAGGCGTCTTTTTCTTGCATCTTTTTTAGTTCATAATAGTTACATGTTCTAGTGAATGATGTGCATGGTGTTCAGCGGATACTTGTCATCAAATATTCACAAAGTGGGCGATTAATAGCTACTTGTGGGGACCGGTATGTTCGTGTATTCCGGAACATACCTGAGTATCACAGCCAGGGGATGCGACTCACCAAGGTAAGCTAGAATGTGTTAAATTATGTACGACTTTATTAACATTCGAAAATATACAGGATCTGAAGGATGTCACTGGTGACGCTCCGAGAATACGTATGCTTAAGCAAATCGAGGAGACTAAACAGATTTTGGAAAAGTATGGTGTGTAAACAAAAGCACCTAGTCGTTGCTCGTGGAGAAATGGCTGTTGAATTGTATTTATAAGTATCCCCTTACGCTACGGTGTAAGCGATAGAGAACATTGAATGAGTGTGAACTTTTTGATTGGCGGTTTTTTGAAGAGCTTGCTATAATGAGGTCGTAAAACAAAAGTCTAGAAAAGACCGATAAAGTAATGCAACACAGCTCACTTACCGATTGGTTGGGCTGAAGGGTGAATGGCTATGTAGGAACCCTACAAGATCTAAGTTTGGAAGTGATCCGGGCGATTTTCCGTTTCTGTTAAAGGAGAACTTGAGTTGTTCGGCGACATGTTCTCGTTGTGCAATGAAGGTAAAGCACTTTCTCGTACAAGCGGAGGAACGGCGTCATTCACTAGATCACGGGAAAAATTATACGCATATCGACGTCGTAGGGGAGCGGTTGTATTGTTCGAATGTTGAACTTATTGAATAAGCTTTTTGCGAAAACCGTCTTTGCATTCTATGAGCTACAAACAAGTGCCGATGCATCTTAGAGAATCCTGCCATAGTAGTGAATGCTTGGGTAACTCATTACTAATATCTACTTCTTTCAACATTGTTCATACCGGTGTTAAGAATTTATTCGTTATGTTTTCTGTTTGTTGAATTAATTGTAATGAAGACTTGCTGCACAATGGTTTAAAAAACATGTTTTTATTTTTTTTATTAGTAATTTCTAGCCCCCCAGAGAGTTGGTGGTCGCTGTAGTGAATGTACGAGCTCTTTGAAACGAGATTTATGAGGAAGGGCTCACTGATGTTAGGCAATACATCTATTCTAGTTATTGGTTGTTATGAATTTTTACCGAATGGACCTCCGGTGAATAATTGGTCATGGTCTACCGAGGATGATGAGTCAATTTTTTTTCGATCTAGTACTCGAAAAACGAACAAGAAATGATAAGATGAGTTCTTGTAGTTCCATCAATCTGCATTCGGGGTGCTTCCAACGGCTTTCCGATCATAATCGTATATTCGGACTGGAGGCTTATGTTACCTATAACATGACAAGGGGTGTCCATTCGTTGTACTAATCACTGCTTCCATCCTACCAGATTTGATACTAATTAGCCGACAATGGAAGAATGGAAGAACTAGTTGGTCTAGATGAGCATCGATCTAGGATGCGATCCCCGGTTCATGCTAGTGATGGTGGCGCCATTTGCGAACACAACTTCCAACCAGAAAAGAAAGAATCCAAGCATGGTTTGAAGCCAGCTCCCACACTAAACTGTGTTTTGCTGCCGTCCTGTAAGCATTGTGATCTAACAACGATTCCATATCTAGTGCCCGAGCATTGTATTGGGAAGCCTAAAGCGCGGGAAATCCGAATAGCAGAAGGTTCTCTTCTGGAGAGAATAGCTGTTCGAGTAATCACTGCGGACGATTGATTCCGTAAGGTATGGTGACGGTAATATATTCAACGTAAAAGGTGGATATTGGTGTGATTGAACTGTGGTCAGTGAGACGTGGAACCTTCGTGAGCTGAAAGGTTGAGATGCAGCGGGACAGCGACAAATAAGTTTTATAAGGAGAATGGAAGATCTCAAGCGCGACAGCAAGCATTTTCAATCATTTGGTCAAGATTGTGCACATTCAGTAATCAGGGCTAATTTCAGTTCCATTGGAGACCATCTTTCACGCTGAACATTGGAGAGCAGAGAACTCCTGAAAAGGTAAGAGAAGTGGCGTACTGACAGAGAACGAGCTCTGACTGATTAACACCAAGTTCTTCAGCTCCGGGGAGCGCGATGAGCCGATTTTAGAAAATCTTGGTGAAGCCGTCGAATGGGTTTAGTACTTAGGGGGCAGTGACCTAGGCGCTCATAGCAGCGTGAACCACGCACTGGAAGACCGGCTAAAAGTGGCATGAATGACGTGGAGAGCGCTCAGTGGTGTGTTCCGTGATCGACGGTTTTCCAGGACGCCCAAAAGAGCAGCACACTGGACAGTGTAAGGCCACGACGCAGATGCAGCGAGGGTTGCTCCGTAGGCATGCATCAAGAGGGACAGCCCCATTCAGTAAATTGAATGATGATGAGATAGGTCTGCGGCAAAAATATGAATGGAAGGAATTTAAGACAGTAGGAAAGGGGGCTGTGAGGACTGGATTGGAATAGTGCGATTGTATACTTTGGAATGCATTGCATATTCCGTACGAACGTCAGAGATCTCTAACTCCTTTCTTGGGCTGATCAATCATTTGAGTGGGGAACATTCTTCATGTTCTGTAGTCATGTGATATATAGCCGATAAATATACTTACTACAAAAGCTGTTCACTTTTATTTATGTAGTAATTCAGAAAGAATGTTTTTTCGCATTGAACTCTAAACACTAGGAGTGTATTTTAGGCAGAGTGTATGGGTTCTTGTGCACACATTTTCAGGACCCATAAAATATCCCTTTTTCAACTCGACTACTGCTGAAATGTGGTGATACAAGGTTCCTAATGTTTGCAATGCCGAAGATACTGCTCAAAGAGAAGCAAACACGGGTTTATTCAGCGACACAGCATTTAAAGCGAAGCGTTTTTCTAATATTGAACAATAAGCCATGGAATCATTTTTCTTCTTTCCATCGCTCAATGATATTCAAGATGCTGGGAACAGGCTCTCTGCCAGAGGACAACTGTCGTTGGTCTTGCTTCTGTCCAGTCTGTATATTTGTTCACCAGGAGACCATGTGTAATAGACTGGCTGCTTGGTTGCCCCCCAGAAATAACAACGAAACTAAAAGCAGAACATTTGACTCAGCGTGAATCCAAAAGTGGAAAGTTTACGCTATTATGATAATCATTGTTGTTGCTTACCTACACACTAACTAGTGATGAGCTCTAAGCTCATAGACAGTAGTTACAGGATAGACACCTACTGGTAGCTGATCACATGTACTCAGTACAAAATAGGCTGAATTACAGGAAAATGGCTATTTGCTTGAGCAGCCGTTACAATAACATCATATTGAGAAATATGTCAGTGCCGAGTTTACACCTACCCGCCAACTCAGTGATCTTCTGGCCCACTAGCTGCTACCTTCTTGAGAAAACTCATGTGAAGGTGTGTGGTCTATGATACGGAGGAGAACCGGGAGTGGGGAAATTACATGTGGTTACTCAAAACAACGACAACCATCGTTCACCGTGAAGTATCCCTTTTTCACCATCACCTTCAACACTTGAATCTGGTGCAAGGAGTTCAGGGGCGAAACTGGTCTTTTGTCATGAGGGTTTTCGGATTGATGACGTTACACGCTATTTGTTTTATGTTATTCTCTAGATTTGATGCCAAATGAGGGCATGTCTAAGAACACACCCCATAAACGATTTCTCAGTGCTCTGAACTGGTGCAACACGGCCTTTCTTATTCACTAATACAGAAATTCACCTGCCCCGATTCATTATGAACAGAGATGCTTGCGCACCCTGAGACTTCTTCTGCACACATCTTCATACAGCTGCCAATACTATTAGGAGTCTTTTGCGGATAAAGTTGTTTGCTATTCCTGCTATAAAAGCCTTCCTGAGCAGGAAGGAAGGGTGTAAATGTGCAGAGGAGCATTTGGTCCACCTGAAATATAATTATTTTGAAAAGAGCTTCACAGCTTTTTGTTAGATATGGTTATCAGCTGTAATATGTATAATGTGCATACGCTTTTGATTATAAGGGGGTGGGGGAGAGTCATGCCAAGGAATTGTGCCCTATCCTAATCAAAATCAAAATCGGAGATCAAAAATGAACGGATTCCGAGATAGAACTGATTTAATTCGGAATAATGATTGGGTTTTTACGGTCGCGTACGGTCGGTTCGGCAGTACTGTTTTTGTTTGAAACCGGGATAGGTTTGACGGATTTCAGGAATCAGTGTTTACTGGAAAGAATTGTTAAGAGGAGTGGCAAGAAATATGAGATTGGCCTTTTCGTTCCGGCAGCACGCCTCCGCTATTTCTTTTGTCGTGCAGTCATAAGAAAAGGTCATACCTGAGTGCAAAAGTTGTATATATTGCGGTGGTGTACTATCGGCTTTATCTGTGAGAACTGATGTTTCGTGAGAGCTCATCGCGACATGCTATTTATTTATTTACATACATCTCGCAGTCACTGTCTCCAAAAAAGTAATTACGCCCACCAGGAGAAAAATAACTGTTCTTTAATTCCCACATTAGTACTTTTTTCCCCAGCACAGGAGTTTACTCCGACCTCCCTCTGTTTCCGAGCAAGCCCTCTCATCCCAAGAAAATTTGATAGAACCCCAGTCAAATTTGCACATTACTTTCAACATATCGTGGACTTTTTGTGTGGCCACCTCTATAAATCAGGCGAGCAAAATCAGTCCTAGAAACTACCACAGGCGCATAGGCTAATATAGGATATCAGAGTTTGCCGTGTCAGTTTTCTATGCCTCTAAATCAGGACATGACTTGGATATGCATTATTTACTTTTCAAGCATGACAGCGCTCTGAGCTGAGAAGTATGATCCTCGATAAATTACAAAATGATGTGCCATTCTCGTCAGGAGGCAACAGCCACTTTGGATGACTTATTCCATTCGAGCCCGATAGTCTACAGAAAATCGAGCTGATTGTACTGGGACTATCGTGATCCCGGCCTTTTGCCTCCAACGGCCACAACAGATATCCTTCCGTTACTCAATTTTACGGTATTTGTAATGCATTCTCTCTGTACTGCTTCTGACATTTGAAATGATCATACCTGGGAAAGGATCAGAAGCGACACAAATGATGCCCTGAAGTGTTGAGGGAGAAATCGCATACCTGAATATACTATACTTCATACCCAAATTCGATAAACAAATCAGCACATTTCGTAGTATTAAATTTCCATCTCAGCGTCACCAATACAGAGGTTCATGATGTGTTTTCGGTCTCTTTTCGGAAAATGGCGATGAGAAGTAGCAGTGGCTACCTCTAAGACGGGAGGAATAATTAGTCAACTATCACTTAGTCGTTGACTTGCTGAATGGTCGTTATTTGCACCAGGTGATTACTATGGATAGTCAAGGAGACTGTTCGTTTCAAAGGCTGTGTCTGCGAGACTCACCGTGGATCTGCTATGAAGGTAATCTGCTATTCACTATGAAGGTCATACCTTTATGACTGTCTTCTACGGTAAACGCTCATTCGCATTCTATCAAAGAGCAACTCCCAAGGTAGGCAGTGAAGGACTTCGCGAAGCTTTATCGGCTTTTTTCACTCATGAAATCGCTTTACAAAGTGGTGTGGAACGAGAGGAAGAGAAACGATGATTAATAGCAAATCCTTCAAGTGAAGGCGGCTGTGCGGCTTGAGTACACCTCGAATGTGCACAGTTAACCTAAAGCCTGGGTATCAGAGTGAAGTTGCTAGGATTCCGATTACGAATATCTTTAAATTCAATGGAATATGATTCAATTCGACGTACTTATGACAAGAGCGGCAATCGAGGAAACGTGGTAAAGGGATCCCGGGATACCTCCGAACGAAAATTGCCGAAACTCGGTTTCTCGATTCTCTTTGGAAATCTTGCTGGGCTTTGTTAGCGCACAACAAAAAATAATATTGGTATTCGGATTAAATCTATAGCATTCTTGCCTTGGCGTAAGGTCTCCCTTGATTTTGTTGAATCTTCTCCGGTCTTATATCAACCAGCATGGAGTGCAAAATTATCAGATTGATCAAGGACTTGCAGTGGTTACTGTGCCGATTATGGGCACAGCTTTATCATTGTTGTAGAACTTCGCTTGAGATTGCATCTGGGAAGCTCACCGTGAAACCTGCGAATGGGAATCATCATGGAGATCAAACCTACATAATTGTCTTCTGCGATGAACGCTCATTTATCCTACGAAAACCTAAAGGAAAGAGTGAGGGATCACGCGAAGTTTAACTGACCTATTTCACCTATGAAGTCGCTTTATATAGTATTGTGGGAAGGGAGGGCGGGACCGTGTTTGATGGCAACTCGCCTCGAGTAAAGGCGGTCTTGTGTCTACAGTAAACCTCGGAGTTACACCGCCTAACCCGCAGGACTTGTCAAATTGAACGAGGATTATGAGGTTGCGATGATACTTTTTTTTCCAATTTAATGGTGATTAGACCAATTTATGCGAGGATTCCGTAGTTATAGTTGTGCAATCGACATGCATGGCCAATGGGGTTCGCAGCTTACAATATGGTCAAATTATAAAACTGCTTAATGTCTCAACCCTCATTGGAAATAATACTGGGCTCTGAAAGCGCTCAATAGAAAAACATTTATATCTGGATGAAATATATATCATGGTTGCCTTGACATATCAGTTTTTCACGCATTTGTTATTGAATTTTTTCCCGCGTTAACAAAAGCAACCAAAAAGTGTAAAATTCTCAGGTGGGTCGTGGTAATGTAGTGGTTACTGTTGCGTTGACGGGCACAACCTTGACATCAGTTGATCCAATTTACTGCATGAAGCGGTTGTGCTGGTTGTAATAAACCACAATGACAAAACACAGCTTTGAGAGCGCATTATAAGCCAAGCATATTATTTTTTGAGGCCTGATCGAACCTTCAAGAACGACGGGTAACAGAATGAAATAAGAGAATAATTTTGCGAGCCATAGAAAGCAAAACGTAAGCGATTGGCAACGGGGAAGCAAACCTATTTCACATGCTGGGTTTTTTTTTCATGAAGTTCCTTTGACTGAGCAATTCTTTTCGTTTTCCTTTTTTGCTTTGATCCGCGGTTTCTTCGCGTCCCTTGGCGAGTACCGGTCAATTTCAACCGGTTAGTGTTTGATTTGATTTGATTTGATTTGATTTATTACACGAAGACGTTCGTGTGAAGCCATAGCAATAAAACATGAACCGGAGCACAAAACAACAAGGCTACAATTCATAGTTGTGAATTAACAATGGAAGAGTGGAAATAAAATTAAATTGAATGTAACGTCACGCACGCTTATAAGGCTGAGGAAGTGTTGTTCCCAATGTGCTGTTCGTCTCGTCCCATCAGCCTCTCGTAGGCCTACACATGCATGCATGTGTGGCTATTTGGGCTTTTTAGTATAGACCCACACATTCCTTGTGAATCGTGCTTCGAAAGCTCTTTCGTTAGGAATGGACTTGGATGTCATCTGTAGTCAGTTTCATAATGACATAGGTTACATCTTTTCTATCGGAAGTTTCCTTTGACTGACGTCGCTGTTGTTACAAACAGCGACGTCATTCAAGTCAAGTTTTACGCGGGACTATGCCAAAGCTGAATCCTGCATCTCATTTTCTCGACAGAGAACCGCGAAGTCCAAGAAACTGAGCGTCAAGACGTAAATGGGATCCCTACTTCCTTCGCGTACTCATTCACCTTCAGGAATAGGAAGATATGGGGATAAGCTTACCGAGTGGTCACTGCACCATCACCTATTCGCAGACAAAGTCGAGATTGTAATACGAACGTCGATCCTTTGGAACAAGTGCTGGCCGAATCTCACAGCGCTTGTGCTGCATTGCTCGATGCTCGGTATTCTAACTCGATTGGGTCTGGTAAGACCAGCCTGTGACCAAGACTAACGGAGGCAATCTTCGTGAGAAGATGAGTACGCGACTGTCCCTTCACGTCAATCGGAACGAATACCTCCGAGTGCTCTAACTACGTGTACATCTGTCGAAAAGTCAGCATGTTAGTCCGCTTTCCCACGCTACTATCCTTCCTGTCCAGGATACGCCTCGAAGACTTATAGCTTTACCATGAGCAAGCTGGAAGAGCACACAGTTAGTGTCGTTCAACGCGACATGTAGAGGTGGATGTTCGGGGTTTTCTCATACATGCAGTTGTCGAAATGAGAGTTCCGCTCGCAGTCACCAACCTAGATAGTAGATGCTGTCGCTTGCGCCAAGGAATCGAAGATGAAGTGACATTGTGCGACTCTGTGATGAACCTTTGACAAAGGAGCTTACTGAATGCACACCTCAGGATATTGAACGAACATCAGGACCCTCTAATACGAAGCTCTGAGTCGTTTTCTATTACAATTGAAGAGGGAAACTGGTCGTTAAGCATGGAGGGTGCTAAATCACACTGGTTCGGAAAGGAAGGACAACACTACTCTCTCACTGAGCTTGTTTATTCTTTTATTGTACGCAGATAAACATATATCCACTTGTGCAATAGCCTATAAAAACAAGGTGCCACACTTCGAACAAGCGAAACACATTATTATGGCAAAACTAATTGATAGTGGTGGCATGGAAGTACGAAATCGTGCACGCAGTAAGGAAAAAACCAAACCCCAACCAAGAAGCCCTCTGTAAATAAAGTTTGAATGCCCTTTGTGAAGTTTGAATTTCTTTGAAGGAGCTAAGAGAAAGGGGTGTCATGTCATCACCTAACACTTCATTTGTAAGAAGTAGTACCCTCGTAGAAGAGACTCCGAACAAAAAAAATCCACAGTAAAGGGGTTTTGGTTTTAGTAGTGAGACTTCTGATCATGGATATGACATGTTCAAGAGAGCGACAGGAATCTTGTGTGGTCATGCTTGATAGGGTCAGCAGAAGGTCTCCTGGGCTTTTTGTTATCAACAGGCTAGAGGGGAAAGACGCGGTGCCGTTTAGCACCATCAGGAATAAATTCTATGTCCAACTAGAGCAGTGCATATCAAGTTCAATCTACTCTGGACTTTCTCCTTTGAATACGAACCCTTTTTCTTCGAACGGTTCAGAAGCTGTGTTGCACATTCCGATGGTCTCACAAACATCAGGACATCAGATGCTTACATGAGATTCACAAATCCCTAAAATGGGGAGCTCCCGAAAGGTTGTGCCGAACATGGTTTTGGATTTAATGTCTATATAGAACTTGTCAAGCCCAGGCTTGTTGCTCAAGTTGGAAATAAGGTCACGGATTTCAGAAACGTACTTGAGCATGTAGTCTACTCGATTATTTGCTTAGAAGCTTTGCCGATACAGAAAAATGAAGTTTGCCTTATGAGAGAGGCAAATCGCAAACCCCATCTAACAGGACGGGACCCAACATCCTTTATCACAGCTAATTTTTCACTAAAATCTTTTGAGTTTCCAGCAATTTTTTAAATCATGATATCATCAGGATATATCTCTCCAATCAGGTCTTCCCAGAGTTAGATAGCAAATTAGTGCTGTGCATATGTGTGGGAGACGGGCACTACATGCGTCCGAGAACGCGCGCGGCGAAGTTCGGGCCTATTTGTACGACAATGATCCTTATTTCGGAGCACAAACTCGAAGTAGAGTACTTTAATAGGGTTAGATGATCCTTCTTATCTACTTTACCCCGAATGTGGTCCCCAATGATATGCGCGCGGAGTGCGCGGCGAATTTCATGGCAATTTAAACGACTCCAGTGCCTGTCATCGGGGCGCAAATTTGAAGTAGGGTAGATAAGTTGCATCAGCTGGCCCTACTTATCCAATCTAATCAAAACCCGTGCTCCAATGAGGGGAGCCATAGTCGTTCAAATCACCACGAACTCGCCGCGCAGTTTGCCGCGCCATCCAGAATTGGGCGAGTTGGGCGACTGTACCCAAATCCGACTATATAACATTATGAGAACACGTTAGCAGTAATAGTGGTGACAAAACTCCTTCTCGAGGCACACCACTGACGGTCGAGTTAGGTGGATAAAATGTCAGCAGTGTGTAGTCGATAACTTCGATTAGGTGAGAAGTTACTTATCCACCTAATAGCTTTGCAACGAGAACTGACATACTGGAGTTCATTCAAAAGAAGGGGTATGGGCACTGAGTAAAAGGTCATTGCAAAGTCCGATTATACTACGTGGACGTCCTTTTTTATGTAAGATTCGCTCCAATCGTTTAGGGAAACAAGCAAAGCAGTCTCCACTTGCCACCTCGCACAAGAACCATGTTGTCAAGATAGGACAATCACTGCGCTCTGAGTGAGTCACGAGTCGACGTTTTATTATTTTTTTCAAATGCTCTCACGATTAGTGAGCGATTGCTTTCACACTTGGTGCAACGTGCTCTTTTTGGCACCGATGCAACTAGTGAATACCTCTAACATGAAGCAACTTCACCTCTCATATAAGACAGTTTGAAGATATGCTCTAGGGAAGAAAAGTTTGTCCGTCTACTATTTTAAAAAAGATAACGATTTCAGAGGGGATATTATTTTGTGTAAAAGAGACGGACTTTGGTCACTTTTTTTCTGTTACCCCAGATAATATAGCCCCTCCAGAAAGGGTCAAATACTCGTGCCTATGGAAACAAGTGGAAGACTGCATAAGGATGCAAATAGGCAGTAATTATTGAGAAAGATATTGAAAAGAAGACTCATAGACCAAATGAAATTTACGTGTCACGAACTCGGCTTTATCCTCGCCCTTTTTGGAGAATAGGATTCATCGACAAAAAGAGAAGGTCTTTTGTCATTACCTTTTACCGCAGTAGTGTAGCTTGAAGGTGAGGACAACAATTGTTGGGCGTACTTCCCTCCAAATCATATGGTTGTGTATCAGCATCAAATGAAAACCGACTGACTGTTAGGTTGTCACGTAGAAATAGCAACAAAGCTGAAAACAAAGTTTTTGAAATCTTGTAATCACTGTTGTTGTATATCTATGCATTGAGCAGTAGAAGGCACTGGGTTCGTGAATAGTGCTTATAAACTAGACACATACATACTGGTAACTGAACCTATCAATTCAGCGTCGAAACCAAATCAGCTGAATTGCAGGTGTATGGTTATTCCTATAAATGCCATTACAAAGACGTATTTTTGGAATTATGTCAATTTCGAGTTGAAACCTTCATACCACCGCGTTAAACTTCTGAACCACTCGCGGAAGCTGTTCATCTTTGGAACCTTCATGTGGAAGATTTCCGGTCTATGACACTAAGGACTTTGGTAGTGGGCAAAATCATATGTGGTCGTGTTAACACCCTCGCACTTCTTTTCGAAAGCAGTGATAGCCATCCTTCATCTTGAATTATCACTCTTTTCATAGCATCCCAATGTTGAGACAATCTTAGCGTCTACTGATTTCATGGTGGAAGGAATTCAGGAGCTGGGCGAGATTGGGCTTCTGATGAAACGGGAGTTCTGGGATTGACACCAGTAAATGTCAATGCTTGTGCAATATTTTCTGGATTTGCTGCTGAATGTTAACAAACAGACCCCATAAGCAAACTTTCAATCCCTGAACTAGTGCAGCATACTCTTTCCTTCCATAAATATTGAAACTCACCTTCTTCACCGGTGCTTTTTGAACATTGATGGGACCGCAGACTTCTTCTACATATGCACATCTTCATACAGACGCGAAGACTGTTGGCAATTTGTGCTTACCAGATAGTCCACAAAAAAGAAAAGAGAAAAGAGAAAAAGTTTTTTTTCGAGAAAAAAAAACTTCTAAGGGATGAAAAGGGTGAATGTACAAAAATATTAGGTTGATGCGTAATTATTGCGGATTTTCTCGCGGCTTTTTTTCTCTTAATAGAATTTGAATACTGAGTTCGGGTTTGTCTAGAATTGATCTACTTGATTTCCTATACAAGAATATACTCGAAAAACCATCCGCATATTCGCAAAATTAGGCTTTACTATTTCGAGAAAGATTGGGATGTGGCCCAGTCATTCCGCTATCTCACCAGGGAAGGGTTTCAACTTCCCATGGAACTTTGAATGGAGACCTAGGTATATCGATAGGGCTTGTAAAGTTATTAAGAAATATGGAAATTAAAACTGCAAAATGAGTCTACCAAAAAAGTTGTGAGCGTTCAAAATCTGCATGCTTAAGCATGGAGACATAGTGCCAGTTGATGAGCCCAGCTGCCCGCATTGGCTAGAACGGTGCCTGTAGCGTAGTGGCAGTGCTCTCCCCCTCCAGATGAGCGATGGGGGTTTGCTTTCCGCTGTCGTTTTTGCTTTTGCAAAACATGCTTTCACCCGGATGAATGCTCCTTAACCGTTTTTTCTTACTAATTTGAGTTGACGCTTCGATTCAGCCATTATTGATCACCTATTAATCACCTATCGCCGCACTTATTTGAAATTTGTTGAGGTGGAGGGGAAACCCAAATCACGCAAAACAGATATGCGTGAAAAACTGAATATTGATGAAACAATCTAAGAAATGAGTGAAGCAAATAAGTTGTTCGGAATATGCAAGCTTCATTTGCACATCGATCTCTCTACAACCACCACCATCTACACGTTTTCTCTACCCATTTTTTGGGTCGTTTCATGTTGACCTTTCTGGCGTGTCCACAACTGTTTTACTTTGGGTGTGGATATGTGCGTT
This sequence comes from Haemonchus contortus, assembly GCA_000469685.2. Lineage (NCBI taxonomy): Eukaryota > Metazoa > Nematoda > Chromadorea > Rhabditida > Trichostrongylidae > Haemonchus > Haemonchus contortus. The sequence continues at coordinate 33,355,206 of LS997563.1, read as the reverse complement.
TCGATGTTGAAAATGAAATAGCGTTACAAAAATGACGTGGAGAAGTTTTAAATAAGTGCGGTGATAGGTGATAGATAGGTGATTCAAATGATAGCCGAAACAAAGCGCTAATCTAAATTAGTAAGAAAAACGTTTCAGGAGCTTTTATTCGGATGAAAGCACGTTTTGCAAAAGCAAAAACGTCACCGGGAAGCAAACCCTCACCGCTCACCTGAAGAGGGAGAGCACTGCCACTACGCCACGAGGACCGTTGTAGACATTGAAGGCAGCTGGGCTTATCAACTGGCACTATGTCTCCATGCTTAAGCATGCAAACTTTGAACGCTCACAACTTTGTTGGTAGTCTCATTTTGCAGTTTTAATTTCCATATTTCTTAATAACTTTCAAAGCCCTATCGATATACCTAGGTCTCCATTCAAAGTTCCATGGGAAGTTAAAACCCTTCCCTGGTCAGTAACTTTTCGGCGATCGTTCATTAAGTGATCTAGGGAGAGTACACGTGATTTCCTGGCGGTCAAACACGATTATTTTGATATTTTCTATTTTCCCTGCATTTTATCTGCCTCTACATATTAGGTTGATGCATAATTATTGCGGATTTTTTCAGCAAATTTTACTTAAAGAAACTATAGAAATACTAAGCAAAGACATATTCAAATAATTACTCCGGAACTTATTCCCCATCTGCGTCCAGCACTGCTTCCCATTGATAAGTTAGTCGGATCCCAAAAGCGAAGAAGTTCCGATTCTTACGGGCGATCCACGCCAAGTAGATCATTTCTAGGATAAGCCCGAACTCAATATTCAAATTCTATCGGGAGAAAAAAGCCGCGAAAAAATCCGCAATAATTATGCATCAACCTAATACATTTGGGAACGAATTTGAATAGAACTCTATAGCATCTTGATGATGCTGTCTAGCTGTAATAACATCGGCATATGGCTCCAGATTATGAGGGGGGTCAAATTCGTGCCAAGGAGTTGTGCAGAACCCTAGTCAAAATTTGAAATCGAAGATGAACGCGCCTTGAGATGAGACAATGATGTCAAACAATGAATCTATTTTCCACGGTCGATTCGACACCGTTGTTTATGTTTGAATGAATCTTTGAATGCTAAAAGAATGAATGAAATGAATTGAATTGAAGAATTAATGAATTTTTTTGAATGTTCATGAAATGAATTAGATCGAGGTAAGTTTGGTGAGTCCCAGGAAATAGCACTAATTGTAAGTGAAAAGAACGACAAGATGAAGCAAAAAATGAAGCTAATTCGATCTCTCTTGTTTTGACAGCATAGCACACGCCACCACATTTTTATGTAGCCGTGAGAGAAGATCATACCTCATAGCAAAGCCATATACATTGAGGTACATTCCTGACTTAATCTGTGGGAAATGACTTTGCTCGTAAGAGCTCCGATCTGATGAAGCTCATCGCGACGTGCTATTCATAACAAATCCAAGTCAAAGTAGTAGTAGTCATTAAACCAAAGCAATCACGCCCGTCTACAGAAGACTTCGTTTACTCAACAATTCACTCATTTGTACTTTTGCTCTCTCCATAGGGAATCCACTTAGATCTCTCTTTCTTTCTTTCTAAGCAAACCTTTTCACCACAAAACAAATTTGCTTGGATTGAAGTCATATTGATAAATACATACATTACAGTGTCTAGACTCTTGACATATATCTTTAGAAAGAACTGTATTTTTATGGAATGTGAGGGTAGTTGACCGCTACTGTGTTCATCAACTCAAGAGCTGAGAAAATTTAGAGTAGTGGCCACTCATCAATGATTGTTAATTTGAGTTGCTGAGCTCCACGGGTTTTCTTCATTCACGTGTTGACACTCTATTGCTCACTTGAGCAACAATGCTATTGGCACTGTGAATTATACACCAAAGGAGTATCACATGTCTAAGGCTTGTGGACCGCAAGAAAGAAGCATTTTTCATGCGCCGGATTTGCGGAAAATCATACTAGCTATGGGGGTTTACAAGCAGAGCGCATGCATTTATGGCTTCTTTTCTGTGAACATCAATTCAGGAGTTCGAAGAAAGAAAACATAAAAGCATACGACAGGTTTTGGATTTCGATGCGGCTACTTAAGTGTCATTCTCTACAGATTGTAATTTCATTGTTATCCAACTCAATCATCCATCTCTAACATCTAAGTTTTGCAGAAGAACCAATTATTTTTACAACTTAGCTTACTCGACTGAAAAGATCTTGCATGATCGCGTTCCTACTTTGAAGGATTCTTCCCAAGAGATACGTCGTTCAGCTAGCGGTATTCAAGTTGGTGGAAAAGAGACGCGGAGCCTCGTCGCGGAGATCTTCTTAAGTATCAGTACTGCTTTGCCGTACAGGTTTGTTATGGTTGAACCGCTTTATGAACATCATGTAAAATGCCCAGGTTTCAAGAAGACTGAACATGGAAGTTCTTAAGCATCATTCTCCCCAGATTGTAGAAGTGTGGTGTTTGCCATAAAGCGGTCAAATAGAGTAAGTCTTTTCTCATTGTTATCAAGCTCAATGTTCAACCTCTTACATCTACGTTTTGGGGAAAATTAATTATTTTTGCATTTACAAGTTAGCTTATTCGGCTGAAAAGGTTTTTTCATCATTGTGCCTCTACTTCGAAGGATTTCGCAGAGATATGTCTTTCAGCTAGCGGTATTTTAGTTGGTGAAAAAGGAACCCCGGGCCTCGTACAGATTTGTTCACGGTGAAATCTTATCTTTCTCATCAGTGCACACACTTGACATTTTTCGCTCTGGTATTTCATCGAATGATGAGGCAGAATTCTTGTTTTGCGTTATCTTGAAGTCACTAGGGTTGGATATATTTGTTAAAACCTCTTGAAATTCTGAGCCTTTATTTATTTATGATGGCGATCTCAGATTCGTGATTCATGGCGAACTCTTAAAAACTATAGAACCCAATGTAGATTCGTTTCTCACATTTTTCTTTTGTCTTCATCACTTCCTCTGAGCTTTACAGATGAGTTCTCTGTTCAACGTAGTAACATCGCCTGCTGGTTAGTTTGTTGCTGCTCGTGGATTTGCAACAAAAGTTTTTGTTGATGAAGTACATTTATGGAGGATATTCTTAACTTTCTTCTTCAATGAGGTTTCGGTTTAGGTCATCTTCAATCGAGAAAAGGTGTTTCAAGATGCCAAAAGAGTTTTCTGTCTGAGTATGCAATCTTAAAGACTTTACATGTCTTCATATAGTCGAATGAGGTGAAACAGAATAGTTTCCAACTTCTCTCTTGCTCTCACCTCAGAATAGTTGTTTATGATGAAAATATTTTTGTGCTGTCCGAGGTTGTTAGGTGGAACAATTTAGTCAACTGCCTAACGTTTCGACGTTTTCGTCTTTTTCAGGCGAATGTGACGGCGAATTCAAAACCCATAATTCGAACCATAACTCACCAAGGTTCCACCGCTCATGCTCATATATAAAAATCAAGCGGATATTAGCACAGGAGACGGAGATTTCAACGAGGAAGGCATTTGAGGCGTTCTGAATTTCCGAAGAGGTCCTGAAATGAACGGTAGAGATGAGTGCCCGTCCATAACCAACGATCTTTTGCCATGTATACCGCACACTGCGACTTGTGACTCAGTAGCATTATAACATGATCTTCCTTATCGCAAGTATAAGGGAGACAACCAATAGGCCTCACTCGCTACTGACAGTCGCCCGTGGACGTTTGAGTGAGAAAACCGTGGTGAGTGATGGTTCGAATTACGGGTTTTAAATTCGCCGTCACATTCGACAGGGGATAATGCATTTTTTGGATACTGTGCAAATAGCTCCGAGTTGCTTTAGGCCTTTGAAGAAGACGAAAACGTCTAAACGTTAGGCTTATGACTAATAAATTGTTCCAACTAACATTCTTGGACGGCACAAGAATACTGTACCACGAAATAAAAATGATTCGCAGGGTCACAATTTTGGAGTTTCCGCGATGGCTTTCAATGCAAATGCCTCACGTGCGGTTACGGACTCGCGTGATGGGTTTTGAACAGTGTTCGACACAGACATACGATGTGCTCAAGGCCAGGAAATGATAATAATTAACAGTTGTGTTCTTCATGATTTCCACCACCGCTGAACCACTGAAGCTCGGGTAGGTTTCCTAACATAATGGAAACCTATCGTATCAAATTTTCTGTTTAGGGGAGAATGGTCTCTGCTCAAGGGAGCTAGTGCGGACCGTGTTCGCTTAGCTATGAGCCCTTCCGGTGGCAGTTCGAGGTCTCTTGTGGTACCACGTTAAAGACATTCAGCAGTGAGGACAAACACAAAGACTTCCCTGAATGTACGTCGTTAATTCTTCTCTCTATTACATCTTTTCTTAGTTCATAATAATCATATGTTCTAGTGAATGATGCGATTGGTGATCAGCGAATACTTGTCATCAAATATTCACCATGTGGGTGGCGATTAATAGCTACGGCGATTGTGGGGAACGGTATGTTCGTGTATTCCAATCACAGTCAGGTGATGCTACTCACCGGTAGGGTGTTAAATTATGTGCGATTCTAATAACACTAGAGGATATCCAGAATCTGAACGACGTCACTGGTGACGCTCCGAGAAGACGTATGCTTGACCGAATCGAGAAGTCTAAACAAATTTTGAAAAAGTACTGTGTGTACTACGGATCTCCTTCACTGAGTTCACTCTCACTGGAGGATCTCCAGCTTGTTAGTGACGAGGCTACGTAGGGCGTCTCCGGGTGACGGATAGAGGAATTAATCGCCGACCAAATGTCCGCGGTACTTGCCCAGAGACGCAGGTAGACTTAGGGATAGACTCCTTGCTTCTGCTGCGCTGAGACGATATTCCCTCTGCTTGTCGCAGGCATATCCACACATACGTGCATGGAGAGTCTGTGGGTGCAGTCGATATCCTGCCCATCGACTCGGCGAGAAGCTTCCGTTCGAGTGACTGGGAAGTACTGGGAGGCGATTCGGGGCCGCCTCCAAAAACAAAGCTCCTCGTCCACTTTGGGATAGCCTGGAAAGCCCAGGAGTTAACCTAGCCCCCACCTAAGAGCCTGGCAAGCTGCACGTTGGGTAATCTACACGCCAAAAACAGCGATAGAATTTTGCCTCATTCCCCTGAACCTGAGGGAGCCCCCAGTGCGTTGGGTAGGACCGCTGGGAAAGTCTGCTAAAATCTCAGGACCAAAACAGGCTGCCCAAAAGGAGAAGGATTAAGACGACGATCTGTACTTTCGACGCGAGGACGCTTGCATCGGAAGCGCGTATAGAAGAAGTGATGATGCAAGCTAATAAGATCAAATACGACGTCACCGGAGTCATCGAGACGAGAAGGCATCGCCTGCTGCACGCTGTATTTGAGAATGGAGAAGGACTGTTTCTTGGAGCATGCGACAGTAGAGACGTCCTCTTCAGGTAGGTGTCCTCTTCAATACGCACTTGGCCGTGGCAGCTCATACAAAAGCTTAACAACCCAAATCGGACTTCTGCGATTAAGAAAATGTGGCTCAACCCAGCTCTAACCATCTTCTTTGCGAACGCACCAATCAATTTACGAAGAAGAGTTGGAGGCGTCCATATTGATCTTTAGAGGCTCTACAAAGAACACCACCCTTTTTTCAAGGTCATTGTCGGTAATTTTAACGCCAAGATGGGCTCTAGAAGAACGGCTGAAGAGCTCCGCATCGGGACTCACGGAATGGAGTAGAATGAGCAGGATGGAAGGCTGTCCGAATTTATCATGTCGACCCACACCATCCATGGTAACTCGCAATTCCAGAAACCCTCTCATTTACCATGGACATGGGAGTCTCTTGGTGGGCAGTTCATAATGAAATAAATCACATTATCTTCAATCGGAGATTTTGCCTGACTGACGTCGCAGTTGCTCCGACGTTCTACCCGGGATCGGATCATCGTCTCCTCTGCTCTAGATCCGGCTTCCCAGTGCGTGGAGAGAGCTATGAAGTTTAGGAAACGAAGCCTCAACACCTCCATGAAATAGAACCACTTCGCTTCCTTTGTGAGTAAATGGGAAGATTCCGTTATCGACAATATCTATGAAGAATACAATCGGCTCGTTGAACATCTCCACGATAGCGCTAGGAAAACAGAGAGTCTACAAGAAACCAAGAGACGACTCTCTTCGAAGCCTCTCGAGCTGATACTCGAACGTGGAATCGCGCGAACTTCAGGCAATCATCGACAAGCGTCCGAACTTGCGAAGCTATGCAGAGAAGCGAAAAAGGAAGATCTGAAAGAGAGAAGAGCAGCAGTTATGAACGAAGCCACCGAGGCCGAAAAGAGCATTCGCAAAGCCCGGAGGAGCTTCGCCAATTACAAGCCGTAGATGTCTTCTCTTCGTCGTCCTGAGGGAACACTTACTGCATCTCGAAGCAAAGGACGATGGAGAAGGTCATCTACGAGTTCTGCTCCGATCACTTTGATAGCCACGTCTACCTGCCTACCCACCATCTTCGGCAAGACGAATATATCGTTCCTTCGGTTCTCCCTTCCGAATAACGAAATGCGATCCATCACGTCGATGAAGAACTGTACGGCGCCCGGTCCCGACAGGATCAAATCAGAAGTTCTTCAGAGTCTTCCACCAGTCATCGTCAGAACTCTGGCTATGCTTTTCACGCGGTACCTGTCGGAATGGAAACCGCCCACGTCGTGGAAAACTAGCAAGACTGTGTTGCTGTATAAAAAAGGAGATCCAGAGGAGATTATATTGGAAATTATCGCCCAATCTGTCTGCTGTCTGTAATCTATAAGCTTTTCACTCGCGTTATCCTAAACAAGTTTAGCAGAATATTAGATGAAGGACAGACATGCGAGCAAGCAGGGTTTCGTAGAGGGTTCAGCACAACTGATCATATCCACGCTCACAAGACTCACTGAAGTACAAAACGCCATTATATCTTACGCTCATTGATTTGAAGAAAGCCTTCGACACCGTCGAGACAGAAGCGGAAATCGAAGCTCTGGGAAACCAGGGTGAACCTACTCAATATATTAGGATGCTTCGCGAGCTCTACGACAACTTTACGCCCAGGATTTCACCATTCTACAACAAAGTTATTATCAACGTGAAGAGAGGTGCCCAACAGGGCGATACCATTCCGCCGAAGCTTTTCAGTGCCGCTCTCGAGAATATCATGCGTCATTCGGAATGGGAAGACTTGGAAGTGAAGGTCGACGGCCGCTATCTACATTGCCTCCGCTCTGCAGACGACATCGTGCTAATAACACCTTACATAGAGTAGGCGGAACGAATGCTGGCCGAGTTTGATAATGCTTGTGGAAAGATCGGATTGAGACTGAACTCAACGAAGACGGTGTTCATAAAAAGCGAATTGGTGTATGATGCTCCCTCCACGCTAAACGGAAAGAATATCTCTGAATTCTCTAGCTATGTGTATCAGGGTCGGGAAGTTAACATGATGAACGACCTGGCTCCGGAGCTGTGCAGAAGGAAACGCGCCGCGTGGGGAGCATGTAGAGGGAGTAGTGAAGAGGAAAAAGAACATCGGGCTCCGCGCTCACCTTTTCGACACTGCTGTTCTTCCTGCTCTGACGTTCGGTTCAGAGACCTGGACTATACGAAAGCAGGATGAGCATGCTGTCAGCGTTACTCAATGCGCTTCGAGAAGGACTGTGCTAGCAATTTCCCTGAACACGCGAGTGCAGAGGGGAATCCGGAGTTCCGAGTTCCGTCAATGAACGAAGATAAGGGATGCCGTTGATTACTCCAAGAAATCAAAGTTCAGGTAGTCGAGACACGTTATGCGATATAGTGATGACCGTTAAACCAGGGCGCTTACTGACTGGACCCCTCGGGACATCAAACAAACTCCAGGAAGGCCGCCAACGAGATGGTCAGACTTCTTCACGGAGGCTCTAAACGAATAGAATGTTAATCCTCGTGTCCCTTGAGCGTTTCTTCGGACCACTCTTGCTCGTGACAGGGACGAACGGAGAGACGTTACTGGCGCCCGAGGAGATCGACGATCACCATGATGACAGGTGATACAGGTGATACTGTGTGTAAATAATAGCACCTAGTCGTTGCTCGTGGACGGTTGGCGCTTGAATTGTAGCCATAAATATCCCCTTACACTAGAGAAGGGTGTAGGCGATAGAGAAAATTGAATGAGTGTAAACTTCCTAATTGGCGGTTTTTTGGAGAGCATGCTATAATCAAATCGTAAAATAGAAAGTAGAAAAGACCGATAAAATAATGAAAAACAGCTTACTTACCTATTGATGGGGCTGAAAAATGAGTGGGTCTTTGGGACTTACGAAATCTGAACTCAAAAGTAATTCGAGCGGTTTTCCGTTTCCGTTGAAAGAGAACATGACTTCATGTTTCCGTTGTGCAATGGAAATAAAGCTTTTCCTCCATGCATTTCTATTGATGGAAGGGCGCCATTCACTAGATCACGGAAAAAATGTTCGCCTATCGACGTTTAGGGGTGCAGCTGTATTGTTATAATGATGAACTGATTGGTAAAGCTTTTTGCGGGAACCGTCCTTACATTCTATGATGTACAAACAAATCACGACCCCGATGCCTCACAGTGAATCATGCTATAACGTAGGGACCGCTTGAGCACTTTATTTATTACAAATGTCTACCTCTTTCAACATTGGTCATACATTTGTTGAGAATTTATTTGTTGTTTTCTGTCTATTAAATTTGTTGTAAGGAAGACTTGCTGCACAGTGACTTATGAAACCTGGGCACTATTCACCCTTTACTGCTTCACTTTGTCGAGAAGGGGCTGGATTTTTGTCGATTTTTTTTCGAAAAGATGAAACCGACTAGAAGCTTGTCTAGAGGGGTTACTTCTCCAGTAGAAAACGGACATCGCATTCACTCGTCATAAAGATGGCTAGCGCTCGCGCCACAGGCGCCGGCGGCAAATGGAACTGGGTTACAACTTTGCTGAAAACTTGCCCCTAAAGGCGTAGCGGGGCGCTTACCCCTCAGACAAGTTTCTAGTCGGTTTCATCTTCCTGGAAAAAATCGATGAAATCCAGCTTATTCTGGACAAAGTGGGGCAGTAAAGGGTAAGTAGTGCCAAAATTTGTTTTTATTTCTTCTTCCTCTGTAGTTTCTAAGTCCCCCAAACGGCTGATGGTCGCTGTAGTGAGTGTACGAGCTCGTTCAAACGACGGTTGGTACGGAAACGCTCACTGACGTCGGGCAACCCATCCACTACAGTTACTTAGTAGTTTTGGGTTTTGACCGAATGGGCGAATTCGGTGAATAATGGATCATAGCATACCGGGAATGATGATCTTTCCTTTTTTGAGGACCGAGGCCTTGAGAAACGAACTGGAAATGATAAAATAAATTTTTGTAGTTCTATCCAATCCTGCTTTCGGGCGTGCTTCCAACGGCTTACCGATCATGATCGTATGGGCGGCTTATCTGGCTTATAAAATGACAGGCGGTGGCCATCCGTTCTACTAATCAGTGCTTGAATCCTTTCAATTCTGATACTAATTGACAGATCAAGGAATAAGGGAAGCATTAGTTGACCTAGGCGAACATCGATCCGGAATGCGATCCCCACTTCATGCTAGTGATGGTGCTCCATTTGTGACTGCACTACGTCCATCCGGAAAAGGAAAGAATCCAATCATGTTTCGAAGTTTTAATTCCCACTCTAATTTATGTCCTGTCGTTGTCTTGAAAGCATTGTGATCTAGCAGCGATTCCGTATAAAGAGCTCAGGCAATGTATTGGGAAGCCTAAATCACGTTCTTTTGGGAAATTCGAATAGCATAAGGTCCTGAACGACTAGAGAGAATAGCTGATTGAGAGATCATTGTGGACTGACTGATTCCACAAGACATGGTTACGGTTAGGTGTCGTAAAAGGTGGATATTGAGGTGATTGAACTGTGGTCAGCGAGACGTGGAACTTGCGTAGCTGAAGGGTTGAGATGTAGCGAGACAGCGACAAATACATCTTAGTGTTAGAAGGAGTTCATCTATACATTCAGAAGATCTCAATATCAACAGCTAGCACTTTGAATTATTTGATCGAGATTGTGTGCTCAAAGAAGTTAGAACTACTGTCAATCCGATTGGAAACTATCATTTGCAGGCTAATAACATCTTTTTGAGTAGAGAAGAACTCCAGGGAAGGCAAGAAAAGTGGCGTATTAACAGAGAATCAGCTCTAGCTGATTAACACCAAGTTTCTCAGCTCCTATGAGCGCGAGGAGCCGATTTCAGACAATATTCGTGAAGAGAATCGGAAGGGGTTAGTATTATACATATGCGAGCAGTGACCTAGGCGAACATAGTAGCGAACCACTAAAAGACCGAGTAAAAGCGGCATGGATGACGTGGGGAGCGCTCGGTTATGTATTTTGTGATCGACGGTCCCCCAGGACGTTTAAAGGAGGGGCGCACTGGACAGTGTAAGGCCCCGATGCACGAGGGGCATGCTATGAGAACTGGATTGGACTGATGCGTTTGTACTTCCGAATGCATTGAATATCCTCTTGCGACTGGTCAATCATTTGGGTGGGTTTGATCAACACTCTTCGTGTTCTGTGTTCAGGTGATATACAGCCGATAAGCATATTCGATACAAAAGTTATCTACTATTATTCATGTAGTAATCCAAAGAAAATGCCTTCCCGAGTGGAACTCTAATTACTCGGAGAGTATTTTATGTAGAATGTATCGGCTCTTGTGCACAGACTTCCCGGACATATGTGGTATCCCTTTCTTTCAACACGACTACTGCTGAAATGTGGTCATACAGGTTCCTAGTGTTTTGCAATGTCGAAGATACTGCTCAAAGGCGTAGAGAAGCAAACGCGACTTTATTCAGCGACACAGCATTTAAAGCGAAGCGTATTTCCAAAGTTGAACAAGGAGCCATGAGATCTCTTTCCTTCTTTTCTTCGCTCAGTGATATTCAGGATGCTGGGAACAAGCTCGCTGCCAGAGGACAACTGTCTACGGTCGTGCTCCTGTCCAGATCGAATATGACTTCACCAGGATTCCAGTTGAATTCGTATACCTGCTGGCTTGCCTTCCACAAATAACAAAGAAACTAAAAACAGAACATTTGACTCAGCATGAATCCAAAAGTCGAAAGTTCATGCTATTATGATAATCATGTTTGTTGCTCATGCTGCTTATCTACATACTGATTAGTGATGAGCTCTAAGCTCATAAACAGTATTTACGATATAGACACATACTGGTAGCTTAACGTATAAATTCAGTCGGGACAAAATAGGCTGAATCACAGGGAAATGGCTACCCTCGTTAGCAGCTGCTACAATGACATCATATTGGAATTTATGACAATATTGGGTTTACACCTATTCGACACCAACGCACTTGTTCAGTAAACAACGACAACCATCGTTCATCGGGACCTTTCTCACCATCATCTTCAACACTGGAACCCGGGGCAAAGAGTTCAGAAGCGAAATTGGCTTTTGAATGAAAGAGGGCTTCAGGATTGATGACAGTGGACGTCAATTGTTTTATATTACTTGCTAGATTTGGTGTCGACTGAGGGCATATCAATGAATACACCCCATAAGCGAGCTCTCAATGTTGTAAACTGGGGCAACACAGCCTTCCTTATTCACTGATGCAGAAACTCACGTTCCCGGATGTATTATGAATTGAGACGGCCACACACTCAGGGATTTCTACGCACATCTTCATACATCTGCCAGTAGTGTTAGGAGTCTGCACATTGAGCGTGGTCTGATTGCACAAAAAGGATTCCTGAGCAGGATGAAAGGATGTATATGTGCAGAAGAGCATTTGGTCAACCTAAAATATAATCAATTTGAAAAGAGTTCACATCTTCTTGTTTGTAATTGTTATCAGTTGTAATAAAATTGCTTACGATTTTGATCATAAGGGGATGGGGAGAGTCATGTCAAGGAATTGTGCTCTATCCTGATCCTAATCAAATTCAAAATCGCAGATCGAACATGAACTGATCCCGAGATAGGACAACTGAAGTCGTAGTAATGGTAATGATTTTTCAAGGCCCCGTACGATCGATTCGGCAGCATTGTTTTTGTTTGAATTTTCAGTTTATCAGATGAGACCGGGATAGGCTTGACGAATCTCAGGAATCAGTCTTTACAAGAATTGTTAAGGAGAGCGGCAAGAAAAATGAGAATGGATTGGATGAGATTCTTTCGGCAGCACAGCCTTCGCTACCCTTTTGTCGTGAAGTCATGAGAAGAGCTCATACCTGAAAGCAAAAGTTCTATATATTGCGGTGTACTATCGGTTTTACCTGAGATAATTGATGTCTCGTAAGGCTCCGTTCTGATGGAGCTCATCGCGACGTGCTATTTATAATACACACGTCTTACTCGCAGTCACAGTCTCCAAAAAAGTAATTACGTCTACCTGGAGAAAAATCCTTGTTTCCTGATTCACTCATTAGTACAGTACTTTGCCCTTAGCACAGGAATCAACTTTGACCTCCCTCTGTTTCCAAGTAAGGCCCCTCATCCCGAGAAAACCTGATAGAGCCTTAGTCAAATTTGCAAATAAATTTCAGCAGATCGTAGAGTTTTCGTGAGCCCGCTTCTATGAAACATGCAAGCAAAATCAATCCTAAAAACCACCGCAAGCGCACAGACTATTAGTCGAGTACTTGTCGTGGGTCGTTACCAAAAGCGAAAAAAAACTCAAAAAAACTCGTAATTGACATTGTCTTTTCGAGAATGAATCAAGTCTCTAGGATGATTGACAGCAAGCAAACATTGTTCATAGGTAAATTAGAGCTGGAAGTCTTCAGAGAACACTGTGTTAGTTTTCTATGCCGCTAAATTGGGAAATGACTTCAGGCAGTTGAATTACTCTTCAAGCACGACAGTGTGTTAATTTGAGAAGTGTGATTCTCGATAAATTACAAAATTATGTGCCATTATCTCCAAAAGGCAACTGTCACTCTGGATTTTTTGTTCTACCAGGGCCAGAATGCTTTTCGCAAATCGACTTGATAGTACTGGGCTATGTGATCCTGGCCTTTTGCCTTCGATGGGTACGTCAGATCTCCTTCCGTTATTCAGTGGGGACAATTTCACGGTAATTTTGTTGCATTCTCCTTGCACTGCGTCTGACATTCAAAATGTTCGTACCTGTGATAGGATTAGAAGCGACACGAGTGATACCCTGAAGCCTTGAGGAAGAAATTTCATACCTGAATATACTACACTTTATATTAAAATTCATAGTGTAATTTATAAATATATCAGTACAACTCGAAGTTCCAAGGAAGCAACACGTATACAGAGATTCATGGTGTGCTTTCGGTTTCTTATACATAGTAATACGATGAGAAGTATTAGTGGCTATCTCTAAGATTGAAGAAGAAATGGATCAACTTTGACTGAGCCGTCAAATTCCTAAATAACCGTCTACTTCAAGCGGATAATCACTAAAGATGATTGAAGAGACTATTCGTCCCAGAGATTGCGTCTGGGAGGCTCACCGTGAAACCTACGAAGGGGAATCATTATGAAGATCACACTTACATAACTGTCTTCTGCGAGAAACGCTCATTCACAGCCTATCAAAGAGGAACGCAAAGGGTAGGAGTGAGGGATCACGCGAAGTTCAACTGGCCTATTTCACCTTTGAAGCTGCTTTATATACTGGTGAGGGGCGCGAGGGAGGGACCAGTGTCCGATGGCGAATCTCCTTAGGTGAAGGCGGTTCTGCGACTACAGTAAACCTCGAAGTTATGCCGCCTAACCCGCAGGACTTGTAAAATTTAAAGGGCTTCATGGGGTTGCGATGATACATTTTCTTCCAATTTAATGGTGGTTAGACCAATTTATGCGAGGATTCCGTAGTCATGGCTGTGCAACCAACATGCATGGCCAATGGGGTTCTCAGCTTACAATATGGTCAAATGATAAGACTGCTTAATGTCTCAACTCTCATTGGAGATCACACTAGGCTCTGATAGCGCTCAGCAGAAAAACACCTGTGTCTGGATGAAATCTACTTCATGGTTGACTTGACAAATCAGTTGTATCCGCAGTTGTTATTAAATCCTTTCCCGTGTTGATAAAAACAACCAAGAAGTGTAAAATTTTCAGGTGTGTCGTGGTATTGCAGTGGCTGCTGTCGCGCTGATGTTAACAGCATGGGTACCAGTTGATTTAATTGACTACATGGATCGGATGTGTTGGTTGTATTAAACCACTATCACAAATTACAGCTCTGAGAGCGCATTATAAACGAAGCAAATCATTTATTGAGACCTGGTTGAATCTTCAAGAGCGACGGGTAACGAAATGAAATCTGAAGAATAATTTTGCGAGTCAAAGGAAGCAAAACGTAAGCGGATGGCAGCAGGGAAGCAAACCTATCTTACATGTTGAATTGCAAGATCCTTTGATTGAGCATTTTCCTTTTTCCTTACCTGCTTAAATCCGCGGTTTCTCCGCGTCCCCTGGCGATTACCGGTCAATGTCGAATTATTAGTACTGTTTTAACGTGTTGTTCGATTCGCCCCAGCTGCCTCTTGTAGCCTTACCCATGCATGCATGTGTGGCTGTTTGGGCTTTTTAGTGTGGACCCACACATTCCTTGTGAGTCGTGCCTCAGAAACTCTTTCGTTAGGAATGAACTTGTATGTCATCTGTAATCGGTTCCATAATAATATAGATTGAATATTCTCTATCGAGAGTTTCCTTTGACTGACGTCGCTCTTGTTGCAAACAGCTACGTCATTCAAGTCAAGTATCACGCGGGATTATGCCTAAGTTGAGTTCTGCATCTCATTTTCTTGACGGAGAACCGCGAAGTCTAAGAAACTAAGCGTCAAGACGTAAATGGGATCTATACTTTCTTCGCGAACTTATTCGCCATCTGGAAGGAAGATATGGGGATAAGCTCACTGAGTTGTAACCGCATCACCACCTATTCCCATACAAAATCGAGATTGTAATACGAACGTCGATCCTTCAGAACTAATGCTTTCCGAATTTCACAGCGCTTGCCTTGCCGAACTCGATACTGGGCATTTTAATCTCGATGGCTCCTGGTTAGATCGGCCTTGACCAAGCTAACGAAGGCAATGTTCATGAGAAGATTAATACGTAGCTGTCCCTACACGCCAATCGGAACGAGTACCTCCGAGTGCTCTTGCTACGTGTACATCTATCGACTTATCGACTACCGATTTGGCTTCCCCAGCCTGCGCTCCTTCCTGTCCAGATACACGAATCAAAGACTGTAGCCTTATCATGAACAAGCCAGAAGAGCACACAGTCAATGTCGTTCAACGCGATATGTAGAGGTCGATGTTCGGGGTTTCCCATAGATGCAGTTGTAGGAAGGAGAATTCCGCTTACAGTCACCGACCTGGATTATAGATGCTGTCGCTTGCGCCACGGAATCGAAGATCAAATCTATGAGACGGACACATTGCGCGATTCTGTGATGACCGTTCGACAAGGAAGCTTATTGATTGTGCCTCTTAGGATGTTGAACGAACAGCAGGACAAACTCTAACACGAAGCTTTGAGTCTTTTTCAATAGCTCTTGACGAAGGGAACAGTTCTTAAGCAAGGAGAGTGCGAAACCACACGGGTTCGCCGAGGAAAGACAATAATACTTCCTCTCGCTGTGGTTTATTCTTTTATTGTACCCAGAGAAACATACAGTACTCGCCGTAAGAACTCAAAAATTTACGAGAGTACCGCGAGTTCGCATCTTTTTCGTCTTTTCTTCATGAATCGTTTCAAAAGAAAGTAATCGAGGAGAAAAAATACCATTAAACTCATCTCATCGAGCTCTACAAGATGATACCCTAGAACGACAAAACTGCTTTATTTTGGATTGCGCAATGCACTTGAGCTCCATCCGACATCCAAAAAGTGATTGCATGCATATGGTGTACATGCTTTAGTGTTTGTATTGGATCATTGGCCCCTGAAGATGGCCCCCTATCGGTACCTCCCTCGAGGAGATCGCGCGATCAGTCGAGCGACCAGTTCAGCGACCAGTCGCTAGCGAGATGGGTCCACGACCGGTCGCCAGTCGCTAGCGACTGGTCGTGGACGATGAAAGCAGCCGATGGACGCATCGAAGTGCGCGGCAAACTTCGTGGTGATTTATACGACTCCGGTACCTATCATTGAGGAGCAACTTTGAAGTATGGTAGATAAGTATCATCAACTGACATACTTATCCAATCTACTCAAAACCAGTGCCCCAATGGAAGGAGCCGGAGTAGTTCAAATCACCACGAATTTCGCTGCGCAGTTTGCAGCGCCATCCACGACTGGGCGATTTGGGCGAGTGCACCCTTATCCGGCAATTTAACATTATGAGAACACGTTAAAAGTAATAGTGGTGACAAAGCTCTTTTTCGAAGTACACCACTGGCAGCCGAATAAGGCCTGGATAAAACGTCAGCAGTGTGCAGTCGATAATTTTTATTGAGCAAAAAATTTCTGATCCAGCTAATAGCTATGCAATGAAAACTGATATACTGGAGTTCATTCAAAAGAAGGGGTATGGGTGCTGAGTAAAAGGCTTTTGCAAAGACAGAATATACTGCATACATCAACGACCTTTTTTATATAATACTTCGTTCCAATCAGCTAGGGATAGAAGCAAGGTAGTCGCCACTTATCACTTCGCTTAAGAGCCATGTTGTCAATATAGGGCAACGTATTGCTCTCTAAGTGAGTCATGAGTCGACGTTTATTAGTTTTTGAAATGCTCTCACGTTAGTGGGCGATTGCTTTCACCCTTTGTGTAGAATGCCCTTTCTGGTACCGGTGCAACTAGTGATTACCTCAAACATGGAAACTTCACCCTTCATGGAAGAAAGATCGAAGATATGCTTTAGGAAAAAAGTGTGCACAAGGAAGGACCATTTTGATGAAAATAACGCTTTCAGAAAAGAATATTCGGAAGAAAGGAATTTGGTCGAATTTTTTCTGTTACCCCAGATAATATACCCCCTCTAGAAAGGACTAAATATCTTGTATCTATGGGAACAAATGGAAGACCGCATAAGGAGGCAACTATGCAGTAATTATTGGGAAAGATGTTCAAAAGAAGAATCATAGACCAGATGAAATCTACGTGTCACGAGCCCGCTTCATCTTTACCTTTTTCGCAAAATGAGACCCATCGACAAAAAGAGAAGGTCTTATGTCATCACCTTTAACCGTAGTAGTGTAGCTTGAAAGAGGAGACAACAGTTGTTGGTCGTGCTCCTATCCAAATCATACAGTTGTGTACCAGCATCCAATAAAAACCGATATACTGTTGGGCTGCCACGTAGAAATAAAAACCAAGCTGAAAACAGAGATTTTAAAAACGAGAGCTCATGCTGGTATTCACTGCTAATGCATATCTATACACTAACCTCTAGGAACACTGGGTTCATGAACAGTGCTCGTAAACTAGACACATACTGGTGGCTGTACCTATCAATTCAGCGTCGGAACCAAATCAGCTGAGTTAGAGGGCTACTGTTATTCCTATGAGCAGCCATTACAATGGCATATTCTCGAAATAATGTCGATCTTGAACTTCTGAACCGCTCACGGGAGCTGTTCACTGAAGCTTCATGCGCAAGATTTCCAGTCTATGATACTAAGAACTTCGGTAGTTCGAGAAATCATAAGTGGTCATGCTAACACCCACGCACTTCCTTTCGAAAGCTGTGATGGCCATCCTTTATCTTGAACTATGTACCACTCTTTTCACAGCATTCCAACCTTGAGACAATCTTAAGGTCTTTTAATTTTATGGTGGAAGGAATTGAGGAGATAGGCGAGATTAGACCCCTGATGAGGATTGACACCAGTAGACGCTTATGCAATATTTTATAGATTTTCTACAGCACGTTAACAAACAAACCCTATAAACAAACTCTCAATCCCTGAACTAGTGCAGCTCAGTTTTTCCTTCCATGAATATGGAAACACACCTTCTTTCCCTTTGCTGTCTGAGCAATGTCGGGACCAATTTTTTCTATGCACATCTTCATACAGTCGCCAAGACTGTGAGCAATTTTTGCTCACCAACATATTCCATATTTTTCGAAAAATATAAGAGGGATAAGAGATGTGAATGTGCATAAATACATTTGGGAACGGATTTGAAAGGAACTCTACAGTATCTTGAAGATGGTGTCCAGCTATGATAACAGCGACATATGGCTCCAGATTATGAGAGGTGTTAAATTCGTCCCGAGGAGTTGTGCCCAACCCTAGTAAAAATTTCAAATCGAAGATGAACGCACTTTGAGATGGGATTGATTAATGTCAAAGTATGTATATATTTATGTTTTTTTATGTGTATATTTTTCATGTTCGATTCGAAACCGTTGTTTATAATTCAATTCATTGGATTAGATCGAGATATGTTTGGTGAATCCGAGGAAATAGCACTAGGCGAAAAGAACGATTAGACGGAGCGACAAACGAAGCTGAATTTGACTTTTCTTGTTCTGGCAACATGGCTCTCGCTACCAAATTTGTCATGTAGCCGTGAGAAAAGAACATGCCTAACAGGAAAGCTCTATATATTGAGGTATACTCCTGGCTTCACCTGTGGGAAACGAGTTTGTCTCGTAAGAACTCCGATCTGACAAAGGTCATCGCGGCGTGCTATTCATAACACATCCAAGTCAAAGCAGTAGTAGTCATTAAATCAAACCAATTACGCCAGCCTACAGGAGACTCACTTTCTGTAGTCCACTCATTTGTACTTTTGCACTTTCCATGGAGAATGTACTTGATTCTCTCACTGTTTCCAAACAAGCCTTTTCACCACAAAACGAAATTGCTTGGATTGGAATCATGTTGACATTACATTCCAGCAGAGCTTTTCATTTATTTCCAGATAGAGCTGTATTTTTATGGGAATCATTCATGATTGCTAATTTGATTCATACCTATTCGAGTTAGGTGACCGTTACTGTGTTCATCAACTCAAGAGCTAAGAAGATTTCGATTAGTGGGCACTCATTGATGATTGTTAATTTGATTCATACCTACTCGATTTACTGAGCATTATGGGTTTTTCTTCATTCAGTTGTCGGTACTCTATCGCTTTCTCGAGCTTGAATGCTACTGGCGGCACTGTGAACGATACGCCATAAGAGTATCACATGTCTAAGGTTTGTGGACCGCAGGAAGGAAGCATTTTCGATGTACCAGATTCGCGAAAAATCATATTAAATATTGTGGGAGTTTTTAGTCAAAGCGCGTGTGTTTATGGGCTTCGTTTCTGTGAATATGAGTTCAGGATTTCGAAGAAAAAGATCACAAAAGCGTGCAGCAGGTTTTGGATTTTGATGCGGCTACTCAAGTTTCATTCTCCCCAGATTGTAAAAGTGTGGTCTTTACCATGAAGCGGTCAAATAGAATGTTGCGTCCGGCCGACAGGAAGCAGAGTGATTAATAGACAATAAACTGATCTGTACAAGCAATCGAGGGGTTATATACCTCAATGAAATCATGGCTTGAGCGCGAAAGTGATAAGTATTCATCATTAACAGTATCAATAACTCCTGATTACTACAACACCTCCTCCCTAAGATGGACGTTCTAAGCGTAAGCCATCCTCTTGGGATCGACCATCAACGCTTTTGTGTACGTCGTGATCTTTTTGAGCGTTGTCCTACAATTTCTTGAGTCTCAAAAGGAGTCGTTCTTTTTGAAACTGCTCATTGCTGGTGTGCGTTTTGGCCCGACCGCCAAGGTTGATTGTGTTGTCTCTCTTTCTCCTGTTACAATTGCTGGCGCTGACATTGGCAGCAGCTGTAGCTCAGCGAGTTCTGTTGTTGGTACGGTGGTATGTTTATCAATATTGACGCGCAAGCGTAGCTGATTAGCTCGTCTCTTCCAGATTTCTCCATTTAGTGCTATGTCGCAGAGTCTGTCTCCATATCGTTGTAGTACTTAACCCGGCTCTGCTTTGGCCTTTTGGAACGATAGTCCTCAGCTCACACGAAGTCTCCAATGTTGAAAAGTTTCTGTCTGGCTCCGCGATGGCAGTTATATTATTCTCCATTTTCTGATTCCGTTTGCTGGAGCTTGTAATGGCACACGGTTTGAGAAGGTTGAGTTTTGTCCGGATCTGTCTTTCGAGAAACAGCTCTGCGGGTGACTGTTTTCGTGGCGAGGAGGGGCAAGGAGTTTGACGATAAGTCAGCAGGAAGTTTCGTAGAGTTTCTGTCTACGATGAACTTTCCTTAATTTTTTTGAAGTTTCTTTTGAAAGTGTTGACAAACCGCTTTGTCTGACCGTTAGGCTGTGGGTGAAATCGCGGAGACTTGATGTGTCTGATACCGTTCTTGGTGCAAAAGTCACCGAACTCAGCAGATGTGAATTGAGTTCCAATGTCTGTTACAAGCGTTTGCGGATTGCCGAATTCGGCGAAAAGACGGCATAATTCTCTAATTGGTAAGCTTGCCGTCACTGATGGTATTTCCACGATCTCAGGCCGCTTCGAGTAAGCGGCGACAATGACAAGGTTCATGTTCCCATTCATAGGTCCCGTGAGATTGGCACGTAGACGATTCCATGGTTTGTCCTCTATCGGCCGTGAATGGGCGTACTCGTCACTGGATTCTCAGCAGTTTCCTGGCAGCGACGGCATGTTCTCACAAAGTTTTCAATGTCGTCGTTTATGTTCGTCCAACAAGAGTAGTTTCTGGCGAGCATCTTCATACGAGTCATCCGTGGATGTCCGTCGTGAAGTTTAGAAGGTACTGCTTTTCGTAAAGTATCTGGAATGACAATGCGATCTCCGATTAATAAGCATCCATTCTGCGTGGGAGCGATTCCTTGAGAGACTTGAATCTTCTGGTGCTAGTCGATTTCTTTACTCATTCTCCGCGTCGCACAAAATGTAGCACTTCCTTGAGCTTCGGGTCTTTGAACGTTCCTACCGCTATCTTCCTTGCATCGACTGGCAGCGAAGATACCGCATTGACGAAAATGATTGACGCATTTTTCTCGATTGCTGCAATGTCTACATCTTCTTCCTTTGTCGATTGCTCTGCAATGAGGCGAGATAGGGTGTCCGTTTGTCCAAAGTCGGTTGTGGGTAGGTATTCGATAGTAAAGTCGTAATTTTTCACAATCAGTGCCCAACGCTGAAGTCGGTTGACCGTGTATACCGACAATCCTTTCTTGCTTCAAAAATAGCGAGAAGCGGCTTGGGATCGGTTAACAGCTTGAAATGACGTCCGTATATGTAACGGTGTAACTTCCGGAAGGCGAACGCGTGGTTCCTCTTGCAGCTATCAAAGAGCGGCTAGCGTGGGGAATCGTTTTTTCCGTTCCATCCGAGTGACGATGACTTATCACTGCTCCTAACCCGTACTCCGACGCATCGGCCGCGATGAAGATCTCCTTCGAAGGATCGCAGTGGGTGAGCACTAAGTCCGTGACTAGCACATCCTTGGCGCATTAGAAGGCGTCTTGGCACTAAGCAGACCATTTGAACCTAGCACTTCCCTAGTAGATCATCCAACGGTACACGCAGTTGTCGCATCTCACTGATGAAGTGTCCGCAAAAGGTAAGCACCCCACGAACGATCGCATCTGACCGATGTCCGTGGAATTCGGCATCTTGCGAAACACCTCGATCTTGGCAGGATCAAGTTGGCGTCCAGTGGAGTCGATAATATTTCCAATATCGGCGTTGAGACATAGGAAAATTGCACTTGTCCACTCGAACGCGGAAACCATAGTCGGATGTCCTCTTGAACAAGGCTTCCAGATTGGCGACGTGCTCCCCGATGTTGCGGCCTGTGACCATAAGGTCGTCGAGGTAAGCAGCGCAGCCTTCGAGTTCATAAATCATGGAATCTGAGATTTGTTGGAAGATGCTTGGCGCAGACTTGACGTCAAACGGGAGGCGATTGTAGCGGTGCAGTCCTCTGTGCGTATTAATGGTTAGTAGCCCCTTCGCCTCATCATCGACTTTGATTTGAAAATAAGCATCGGCGAAATCGATTTGTGTAAATGTTGTGCTACCTTTTGGTTCCATGAACACTTCGTCCGGAGTTGGCAGCGGATATTGATGTAGCATCAGCGCGACTTTTAATCCAGTAGAAAAATCAGCATAGAGTCGTAGTGTTCCATTTGATTATTGACGACGACGATCGTGGCGGTCCAAACAGAGTAGTCAACCGGTGAAAGCACTTGTTCTGCAAGCAGACGGTCGAATCAAAGCCAATCTCTTCATCGAGAGCAGCGACGTAAGCAAATGACACGGGCGCTTCTTTTTGAAGACAGGATGAGCATCGGATTCTACCTGGAGTGTCGCCTTAGTCTTTGTGCATCGTCCGATTCCTGTCCTGAATACGTCGGCATAATTGACTTTCAGTTTGGCGGCAATCTCTTCCCGGCACGAAGCCGCAGGATCAGCACCGATGGTCACTCCACGGATGTATTTTCGTCGTGGTTCTACTAGTTCCAATCTTCTGAATCCATTCCCAGTCAGAAATGTCGAGTTTTTCGGTTCCACGGTGCTGCCTTCCATCTGAGCTTCTCAGCACGAAGTTGACAAAGATGTATACTTTGTGGGGATCCTTGATCCGTTTGCAGTATTGACGATGGGGTCGAATTTTTGTAGCTGCGATCTTCCGAGTTGCTTCCAACTCGATTCTGATATCAGTGTAATCATAGCGCCAGTAACGAGTAGAAGATTCAAGGGACGCTCATTTACTTCAACTTCCAGGTGCGGTTGGGTGTCCTCGCCTACAGCGTCCTCAATACTCTCAATCTAACAGCTTCTTGCACTGTTACGCCTGGTCTGTGGGCGTGACGGTGGCAGTGATTCCTGTTTACCAAGTCTTGAATTCCGGAGCGCATTGAATTTTTTCTCATTTATTGGTTTTTGCTTCTAGTTGAAATTTATCTTCTTCTCTTCCTGCCAACGTTAATGATCGCAATGTTAGGGTTTGTTTTACAGCATTCTTGCACCTTCTTTGTACGACTTAATGAGTTGACACTGGCTGTGAGGTCTTTGTTCGTGATGTCATGTCCTTGATCTGGCTTCCTCAGTAGTCGTGTTCTGTAGTCAGCGAACTCGGCTCCCTTGAATCCGACAACGTAAAAGAGACACTGAAGGCCATCAAAGCTTATGGAGTTGAATTTGGCATCAGAGCATAGCGTGCGCACAAGTATCTCATAACTATTAGAATCCCGGTGGTCGTACATGATTTTGAAGCACTCGAACCGTCGACGGAACAAGGTCTTCACAGAACCGAATAGGTGGTCCATAGTGGCAACGCTTCATCCCATAAAGTTCTGACGGGGACCTCGGCGCAAATGAACCGCGAAACAGCTGGGGATAGCCATCGTCTAAGCGGCTAACTAACAAGCGCGTCCTTCCTTGCTCACTTAATCGCGTACAATCGTTGTCGAAGACGTCCTTGAAGCAATCGAACCATATACCAAACGTTCTTCCGTTTTTCGCATTAAAGTTGAATTTGTCGATGCGCCGACAAAAGGAGTCAAAAATGCTAAATTTCGCAGCTGCGGGATTCGTTCCATTCATCCGCACTTCCATCATTTCCAAGGCACGGAGGAAAGGCTTCCTTTTGCTGTTTCTGCATGAGCATCAGCATACTCTCCTGACGCTCCATCTGGTCTTGCATCAAGGAGAGAGTCTCGGTAAGCTTATCCATGAGTCCTTACCTGATCGCTAGTTGTTGCGTACGGAGGTAGTAGACAGGAAGCAGAGTGTTCATTAGACGATAAACTGAACTGTGCTACCAATCGAGGGGTGTATATACCCCAATGAGATCATGGCTTGAGCGAGAGAGTGATGAGGAACATGAACAGTATCAATAACTCCTGACTGCTACAACACCAAGAAAGTCAGTTTTCATCGTTATAAACTCAATGATCAATATCTAACATCTGTGTTTTGTCAAAAATTAATTATTTTTACAAATTAGTTTATTCGGCTGAAAAGGTTTCTGCATAATCGCGTTACTTCTTCAAAGGATTCTCTACAAGAGATATGTCGTTCAGCTAGCGGTACTCAAATTGGTGCAAAGGGAACCCGGAGCCTCGTACAAATTTGTTCACGTCGAGAACGTATCTTTCCCATAAGTGCACACACTTGGCATTTCTCGCTCTGGTATTTCATCGAATAGTGAGGCAAAATTCTAGCTCTGTGTTATATGTATTGTATGTGTGTTAAAAGTGTTCCAAGATGCCGAGAGAGTTCTCAGTCTGAAGCTCGCAATCCTAAAGACTTTATCTGAATTCATGTATCGAATGAAATAGCGATTCGCAGGGTTGCGATTTTGGTGTTTTTGCGGTGACTTTCGATGCAAATACTTCACGTGTGGTTACGATTTCGCGTGATGGGTAGTAGAAAGTGTTCGACACACACATACGATCTGCTCGAGACCAGGAAGCGACAATCATTAACAATTGAGTTTGTCGTGCTTTTCATCACCGCTGAACCACTATTTCGCCGAAAGATTTTCCTGACATTATGGAAATCATAAAATTATATGTTTCAGTGAATGATGTGCATGGTGATCAGCGGCGGGCGATTAGTAGCTACCTTTGGAGACCGAAGTGTTCGTGTATTAAGGAACATTCCTGAGTATCACGGTGATTCGGCTCACCAAAGTTAATTAAAATTTTTAAGCTATGTAGTTTTATTGACATTCGAGGTTATCCTGAATCTGAAAGATGGCAGTGGTGAAGCTCTAAGAAGACATATGCATGAGCAAATAGGGGAGGCCAAAGTGATTTCGAAAAGTATTGTGCGTATACAATAGCTCGTGGAGAATTGGCGGCTGAGTTCTATTTTTGAAACTTCCCCTGGCGCCATGGTGTAGACAATAGACAAGATTGAGCAATGTGAGCTTTTTGATAGGCAATTTCTTTGATTAGTCAGGTCAAGCTGTGCGGTAGCGGTTTTTAAACAAAAAATTAGGAAAATATCTGCTGAATTATGAAACACAGCTCTTTTTCCTTTTGATTGAGTTGAAGGGTGAATGGGTCTCTGTGCAATCCACATGGTCCACATGGGTTTTAAAATGATCGAGGCGATCTTCCTGGAAGAGAACACGAGTTGTTCGGATACTTTGTACTCGTTGTGCAACGGAAGTAAACACTTCTTCGGTGCGCATTGATGGAAGGGGGTAACTCGTTAGACCACGGGGAACAGGTGTATTGTTCAAATGAAAAACACTCACAACACTCACAAGCAAGTTCAGGCATTGTAGTAATCCCATTACTGTTCATACCAGTGTCTAGAAATTACCCGTTATGTTCTCTGTTTGTTGAATTTGGTTCAATGAAGACTTGCCGCACAATGGCCTATGAGCTTTGTTTTCGTTATTTGCCAGAAAACCATTTGAGTTTTCCCCTTCGTAGATTCTTAGCCCCTCCCCCCACCCCATCCTCTAAACAGTTTGTAATCACTGTGGGTGAACGTTCTTTGAAATAAGGGTTCGTACGTACGGAAAGGCTCACAACGTTGAGGAAGCCATCTATTACATTATTTGGTTGGTAACCAACAAAGAGCGCTTAGCTGTGCTAGAAATGCCGCGGAATTGTTTTGTCCTGATATCGAGGCATTCCATCAAGTGTTCCGACTTTTTACTAAATGAACATTTGTTAAACTTGGTTCATCACCGATCGATCGGATATAATGATATAATGTTTTTTCCTTCTTCAGGCCTTGAAAAACGATAATGAATGGATGAGATTATGTGTTATAGTTCTATCCAATCTCGCTTTGGAGCTTGCCTCAACAATCGACTTTACCATCATCATCGCAAAGGCGGATTGAATGTTTATGTGACCTATACAATGACAGCCGCTCTGCTGGCAAATGCTTTCATCCGTCTAAATTCGGCACCTATTTACCGACTGGAGAAGAACAGAATTATTAGTTGGCTAAGGCGAACATCAATACAAGATTGGTGGTTCGTGCTAGTGATGGTGTGCGCTATTTGCGACCATACTCCCTCCGTCGTCAAAGTATCTACAGGGTGTCCCAAAATTATTTGCGCCGATTTATAGCAATATATTTGAAACTTCTCGACTGCTAAAGACGATGGAATTTCTATGCACGCTAGCTAACACTATGTGCTACAACATGCTAAAGTCGCATTTCAAAATATCAACCGTGAGCGCGAATAGAAGTCAAAGTTTGCTTTCGACTTGATCGCATGTGGCACGCAGGTATCCTTCTCCATTTCTTCCCAGCCGTCCTCCAGCTTTTGCATTCTAGGACTCCAAACTGTGACTGCAAACTCGACAGTTCCTCTTCTAATCAGGGACCATTCGTGGGGTCAAGTGAGTCAAGTTCTGGAAAATAGGATGACCATCCCTCTTCACCAATAAAGTCGGGCAGCTGTCGTCGGCACCACTCGCGGGCAAGCTTGGCTCTGTGGGCTGGAGTAGCGTCCTGCTAGAAGGACTACGAGATGTTTCAGGAATAGTAGTTGGATCAACTCTTCATCACACCCATCAGTGCGCTGTTCGAGTACTGGTCTTGGTCAATTTTCACGCCTGCACACAAGAAACCACGAGCGGCTTACCCTTGCCAGTGATTCCCTCGAAAAACATCATTTTACTGTTCTGATAGCAACCTTTTTGTGAGATATTATACGCTGGATGTTTCTTTCCGGAACGCGAACGTTTTGGTTGTTGAGGGATGGTTTTATCGTAAAAAATTTTTTGGCCAGAGAAAACGACGAAGGGTTGCGTGTCATCACTCAAGTGGGTCTGCGACTTTCTGCATTTTTTGGCCCTGCAGAGTCTGTTGTGATCGGGATTGGAGCAAACGATAGGAATGGTAGTGAGGCTTCTGCATGCCATACTTCCACCGCGATAACTCCTGTAAGCCGTGCTCGTTGACTTCCTTTTGATGGCTCACCCAGGATCCCGACCGACTGGCAGACGGACCATTTTAATAGTCCTATCTTCAAAAACGTTCTACCTTTCTATCTTTCCTGGTTTGTCTCTGACTCAATCTTCTTTTCTATATCGCTTACTGGCCTCCTATACGGTTATTACAAAAATCCTAAGGAATTTCATAACGCCCTTCCACTTATCGCGCGTCAATTCTTGCAAGTGGCATTGAATGGACCTCCTCCACCTGAAAGATATTGGGAGTTCCACATCAGTAACCATGCACATTGCAAGGAAACCTTCTTATGCAACTAATTAATAGCAGGTAATGTGAATTTGATAGATTATTTCTACCTTAAAAATTACTGAACTTTGGCGCAAATAATTTTGGGACACCCTGTAGTAATTTCGAAGAGGTCCAATTCTTACTCTAAAGTATGTCTTGCAATCGTTTTTAAGAATTGAGGCTTAGCCGAGGAACCATAGCTGATACTCGGCAATGTATTGGAGAGCCTGGATTCTTGGTAAAAACGAATAGCAGAAGGTTTTGAACCCCTAGAGAAAATAGCTGATCGAATGAGTCACTGCAGTGTGATTGATTCCATACACGAAATATGAGTACAGTAAGAGGTGGATATTCGTGTCATTGAACTGTGCTCGGTGCGAGGTAGAACTTAAGTTAGCTGGAAGGGAAAAGCTTGAGACGCTGCGAGACAGCGACAGATACATTTCAAAAGGCGATTTGAAGATCTCAAGCTTGACAGCTTGCATTTTAAATTACCTGATCGAGATTGTGCGCTTATAGAAATTAGGACTAATGTTGATCCGATCGGAGACCATCCATGACGCTGCTACCATCGCTTTCAATCTAGAGAGGAGAAGAACTCCAGGAAAGGCAAGGAAAGTGTCGTACTGACAGAAAACAAGTTCCGGCTGATTGACACCCATTGACCAAGTTTCGCAGCTCCAAGGAGTGCAAAGATCCAACTTCAGATGATCTCGGTGAAGCCGTCGGAAGGCGTTAGTAATTAGTGACCTAGGCGCTCTTAGTAGCGTGAACCAGGCACTGATAGACAGGAAAAAGCGGCAGTGACGTGGAGAGCGCTCGGTGGTATATTCCATGATCCTCCGGTCCTCCAAGACGCCTGAATGAACGTTATCTGGACATCAGGGAGACCACGATGCTCGATGCAGCGAAGGTTGCTCTATGGGCGAGCGTCATGAGGGGCAACATTATTCAGCAGAATTGAGGAGTTGAGACGGACCTGTGGTCCATTGCGACTTGAAGCGACATGCCATGAGGACTGGATTGAAATGATGCTATTCTACCTCAAAATGCAGTAAATATTCTGCTTGAATATCAGAGATTTCCGATTTTTTTCTTGAAGCTGACGAATCATCTGCTTGAGAAGCTTTTTCATGTTCCGTAGAGAGCCTATATTGTACCCGATCCGCAACCGCGACGGTCCTCCAAGATAATACCACCATTCGGAAGGTATTGCTCATCATTGCCTTCAAGTCATTGTTGTATGCAGCAGAAACTGCCGTTCAGATTCTTTACTTCTCAACATACTAAACATACTGAGCATAGCATATATTAAATGCAAAACCTATTCACCTCCATTTATGCAGTTATGCTGAGGTTGTTTATTCGAAGTAAGACTCTAAACACTCGGAGAGTATTCATGTGGAATGTATGGGCTCTTGTGAATACACTAGATTTTAGGACCTATGTGATATTCCTTTCTTTCACGACTACTGTTGAGATGTGATCACGCGTGATTCCTAATAGTTTACATCAAGCTCTCTGTGTGTAAATGAAGTGAAAATAAACTCGAATGCACAAAGGCGAAGCAAATGCGAAGAAATTTACTAAGCAACATAGTGGCCAAAGCAAAGCGTTTTCCTATATTAAAGAAGAAGCCATGGAGTCGCTTTCTCCTTTTCATCTTCCAGTGATCTTCAAGACGCTGGAAACAAATTCTCCGCTAGAGGACAGCTATCTTGGTCGTACTTCTTTCCAAATTATACATTTGTACACCTGCCACGTTTTTGTAATGGATTGGCTGCTGGCTTGCCGCTAAAAAATAGCAGGCAAACTAGAAACACAACATTTTACTCGGCATAAACCCACGGGGAGACTTCAATCATCAAAAATTTATGCTAGTAATCTATGCTGTTGTTTATATATATACAGTAACTAGCAAAAAGCCCTGAGCTCATATACAGTGCTAACAGAGTTTACGCCTACTTGCCATCTTATTTGTTTATTCGTTTGTTTGTTTATACGCTACATAAGGTAGGCGTGAGGAGTAAACAACAACACGCTATAAAACTTCATAAAACTATGTAAAACTCAGCAATTCCTTCCTTGCAAAAGGCTTAAAGAGAAGTATTACTTGGATATATGGCATATGGATATATGGCACATATTAAAGATATGGATATATGGTTTGCTCTACAGTTGAATGTCGAGCTTCAAGTTGGTTCGAGGCGTTGCATAGGAAATTTTCACGGAGCTGCCTGTGGTCCTTGAAACATTTCTAGTGAAGAACCTTGACTCACCAACTCTGGCAATCCCAGTCAATAACTTAAATACCATACAGACATCATATATGTACCTTCCTTCGTGATTTTGAGCTATGAAGCTTAAACTTTTGATTCCTAGAGGCTGGGTTAGGCACATCTAAAAAAACGGCTTGCCCTGTCCTAATGCATAACTTCCGGGAACGATTATTCTGAACTTATCCCAGTAAGTCCACGTCTTTCTTTTTCCAAGTCCGAAAAACCGATGCAGCGCTTTCCACAATGGGCCGCACATACGTCTTGTACGCCTTAATTAAGACATTTTCATCCTTTACTGTCAAGCCCTTAAAAATTTGATAGGTTTGGAGAGTAGCTTTCCTGACGATAGCCTGAAAGTGGTCAGAAAAACTGAGTTTATTGTTACAATGGAAGCCAAAATCCCTGACAGCGGAGACCTCATTCAGACAATGCTCACGGAGTTTGTAGGCTCTCGGCAATGTAGAGCCGCCAATCCTCATGAACACTAGCTTTTCAGAGGCCAGAAGTAACTAACATAACTCAGACCACTTCGGGATGGAATCTAAAGAACATTGAATACTGCTTATGTCTTCAATATTTTCCTATAGACTCTAACGCCGTTCGCAAACTGCATCCATACCACCCGACATCCCTCTAGGAGCTCCGCCAGCTCAGCAGTGTAAATAGCGAACAGAGGAGGCGATAAAACACTTCCTTGCGAGTCTTCACTTCTGATCTCCTTTATCTTTGAGAATACCTACCTAATTCTAACCTGAAACGTCCGCTGAAGCAAAAGGTTTGTATCCACAAACATACATATTGAACCCTTATGAAACTTCTGGTCCACCCGCAGAGGTTGTTTTTTTTCTCGGGAACACTCATGTAAAAGATGTCGTGTCTTTGATAGAAAGAGGATCTGAGAGTGGGAAATACATGTGCGGTCATGCTAACACCAACAGCGCTTTTTCTCAAAGACAGCTTCGGTCATCTATCATCGTGAACTATCACACTTATCATATCACCTTCATGAGCGAAATTGAGCTTTTGATGGAAAGGGAGCTTAAGGATCAACGACATTACACGTCAATTGTTTTATATTATTTCCAAAACTTCTTACCGAATAAGAGCATGCCAATCAACAAACTCCATCAAAAAACTCTCAGTGCCCTGGATTGGGCAACATAGACTTTCTTATTCTGATTACAGAAACTCACAATCTCTCCTAATTCGCTAATAGGGACGGTCATGCACTTTGGGACCTCCTCTAAGTACATCTTCATACAGCCGCCAATACTGCTAGAATTCTTTTTCATAGTGACTTCTACATTCTGCCAATACATTTCTTGAGCAGAAATAAACTGTGCGAATGTGCAGAATAACATTTGGTCCACCTGAAATGCTCGCCATTTGAGGAGATCTTTACATCTTCCGCAGAGGAATAGTGACCAGCTCCAATGTAATAGGCTGACATTCTCGATTAAGAGGGAGGATGTCAAGGAGTTTTCCCCTATCCCAATCAAAATCGAAGATCAAAACAAAAGCATTCTGAGATAGGTCTCATTAAAGTCGGATGATAATTCATTTTTCACTACACGTGCGCTTGATTCGGCATATCGTTGTACTTCATTTTCAATTCACCCGATGAAACAGGGATAAATTTGTCGAATCTCAGAAATTTGTGCTTACTGAAGCAAGTTGTTAGAGGAAAAGGGTAAGAGAACTGGAATAGGCATTTTTTTTTGCATTGACAACATGGCATTCACAACTACATAGTTTGTCGTGTAGCCGTGATAAAAAGTCTTCATTGAGAGCAAACGTCTCATATATTACAGTGCTCTACCGGCTTTACCTGAGAGAATTGATGTAAGCACCACGTTCTGCGTATATACCCTGTTCTGATGAGACTCATCACGAAATGTTGATCATAATACATCGTATTGGCAGTCACAGTCTCAAAAAGAACTAGTCACGCCAGTTTGGGGAAAAGTTCCTTACTCTCTGATTCACTCATTACTACTTTTGCACGTCGCATAGAAACCTCAATTGACCTCACTCTGATTCCAAGCAAGGCAAATTTGATCGAGCTCGAGTCAAATTGACAGATACACTTTAGCAGATCGTTGACAAATCGTGAGGCCGACTCCACTAATCAGGCAAACCAAATCAGCTCTCAAAACCAAAGCAGCGTACAGCCCGCTAGCTCACCACTTGTTGTAGCATCGATATCAGTAGCGAGAAAAGGAATTCGGTCCTACTGAGCGTTATCCTATTTCGAGGGTATTAGGTGCACAGCTTGGGTGGCAACGATCAGACAATGTCATAGGTGGTTTTGGGTTGGAAGACTTCAGAGTACGCTGTGTCAGTTTTCTATGCCGCTATATCGGGATATGAATTCGAAACCGTTGAAGTACTCTTCAAGCACAAGTGCTTTGAACTGAGAAGTCTGACTCTCGGTAAATTACTGAATGATATACCATTCTCGCCAAAATGGCAACAATCATTTCTGATGACTTGTTATACTGGAACCCGATAGCCCTCACCAAACAGAGTCAGTCGTACTGAGCTACTGCGATCCTAGATTTTTACCACTGATAACCACATCATAAGAAAGTTTTTTCGAGCAACAAAATCTTTTAGGTTACTAAACGGTGTCAATTCCACGCTATTTCTAATGCTTTCTTTTTGCACTGCCTCTAACATTTAAAATGATCATACCTGAAAAAAGATCAAGAGCGACACCAATGATGCCCTGAAGTTTTGAGGAAGAAAATTCATTCCTTAATACGATACAATCTGACTCCTCTTATTAAAATTAATTGAAGCATGAAAAATACAGACATCCATTGTGTATTCTCTGTGACTTATAGAAAGGCGGCAATAAGTGGCCGTGGCTAGCTTCAATGCTCAAGGAGAGAACAATCAATCATTACTGAGCCGTCAACTGCTTAGAAACGGTCTATCTCAATTAAATGATCACTATGGACAATTAAAGGATCTAACCACCTCAGAGACTGCGTCTGGGAGGCTGACCGTGAAACCTGCGGAGGAGATTAACGTTGAAGATCAAACTTACGTAAATGTATTCTGCGGGAAATGCTGATTCATCCCAACAAAAAAAAAACGCTAAAGGGAAGAGTGAGGGATCACGCGAAGTTTAATTGGCCTATTTCACCTATGAAGTCCCTTCATATAGTGTTGGGGGGAGGGAGGGAGGGACCGTGCTTGATGGCAAATCTCTTCAAGCGAAAGCGTTTTTGCGGCTACAGTACACCTCGAATGTGTAGCGTTGCTCCAAGGCTTGCGTATTAGAGTGAAGTTGCTAGGGTATCGATTATAAATTTCTTTGAGTTCAATGAAATATAATTGGATTTGGTTATTAGTGGTTATAAGAATAGAGGTGACCGTGGAAGCATGAATAATGGGGGGCTTCCGTAGTTGTGACAAGAGCTGTGTCGAGAAAACATGGTAAATGGGATCCCAGGTTACCCTCAAATGAAAATTGCCAAGACCTAATTTCTCTATTCTCTTTGGAAATCTTGCTTGGCTCTGATAGCGCTCAACAGAAAGAATCGACAGCACAGAAAAATAACATTTATGTTCGTTCGAAATCGATATAGTTGTCGCCTTACACAGAACGTTTCCTCAATTTTTTCACAACATTTTCCGTCTTTATATCAATAAGCATGGAGGAAAAAATTGTTAGATGAATCAAGGAACTGCAGTGGTTACAGCCCCCATGATGGGCACAGCTTGAGTATAGTTGTAGGACCTCGTTTTATTTGATTTACTCCATGGAAATGATTGAATCGCAAGTGATAAAACACAACAACAACTCAGAGAGCTCATCATAAACGGAGGGAACCTCGTTTTTAAATGGTGCCAGGACAGTGTAAATGAAACCTGATTGGACGATCAAGAGTGACTTTTCCCAAATTCAAACTTGGAGTAATTTCTGCGTGTTACAAATGTAGAACGAAAAAGGCAAGAAATTGATAACAAATGAACAAACGTACCTCTTTGTATCGCAAGTCTTTTGTGGGCATACCCTTGCTTGGTGCGTTGTTGATATCCAAGCAGAACCTCTAAATAGCATCCCTCTATAAATCGTCGAAACTCTGACAGGGTCTTCGGTGTTCCTGTTGCAATGTGGAATAAGTATATTGTTGAGGACTAGTCCGACTGTGTTACTCCATACGACTACGATACTGGCAAGCGTCCTATTTCTCTTCTGTCTAGAGTCTACTAACTCCTCGCAGAAGTCATTCTCAACGGAATTGACAGCACACCGGATTTAGTCCAGCCACGTGAGCAGGCACGGCTTCGGAAAAGGTGACCACTATCGACCATACCCATTCAGTGACAGTAATCATTAAAGTGCCGCAAGAGTACGAGATACCGTTATGTTTTACTCCAACCGAGCTCTCGATTCGGCATAAGAGAATACCTAGTGATCTCTATACCAACTTCACAGCTAGGATTTCAGCCTTCTTCGAAGGAATCATATTCAACTTGAATAGAGGAGTCCGACAAAGCATCGTCGTCATCTGGAATAGGGAGATATTATTATAGAACGAAGGTCAACGACTGATACTTGCACCGATGCCTCTTATTAATAGGCAAAATCAATATTAGAACACCGGACACCAAACAGGTGGTACGAATGCCGGCCGAATCCGGCAACGCTTGTGTGAAGATCGACTTGCGAATGAATTTAACGAGAACGATTTTTTCGAGAACGGATTGGTACCCAGCGCTCCCTTCAGGACAATCGGAACGAATATCTCTGAATGCTGTAGCTACGTGTACATCTCTTTTGTAAAGTCAACATGACATTGTGCTTTGCGCCATCGTTTTCGAAGCTGCATTCCATCCTGTTTGGCAATGTGCCTCAGAAACTTGGAGCCTCACCATGAGCCATCAGGAGGAGTTCGAAGTCAACACCGTCCATTGCGATGTGCAATGGTGGATGTTTGGAGTTTTCCTATAAATGCAGTCGTCAGAAAGAGCCCGTAGTTCGGCTCTCCATTACGGAATCGAAGTTGGGGTGCGTCGCTCGCACCAAGGCATAGAAGATCAGATGAAACAGTTACGTTTTGCGATTTTATGATGAAAGCTTGACAACGGCGCCAATTTGGCAATGGCAATGGCAACCAAATTTCTCTCTTGGTGTCAAACGAACATCAGAACATTCTCTAGCATGGAGATCGATTTTCTTACGATATCTGTGAAAGGAAGGAATTGTTCTCCGAGCAGTGAGGGTGCTAAAGCACGTTGGCTCGCAACGTAAACATGGAGATGTTGCTGGTATTCGCTGTAGAGCAAGGACGACGGCGACAGAGGTGATAGAGGAAAGTAGTTCTGGCACAGTTACGATTTTCGATAGCGACCGGCACCATTCTAGACAACGCCTGGAGCGCTGTGGGTGCGGTCCTTCTCTTCTCCCTCTTCTTACTCTCAAGGCTCCTCTTACTCATTTTCATACCTCATTTTTTAGCTGTTTTGCAAGTTGCTATCTTTTGCTTTTATACCTCCCTTTGTGATTCCTCTACATTTCCAAGCTATTGTGTTCAATTTGACCTATTCTGCTTGAATCCTCTACTTGACCCAGTATATCCAAGCAATTCTTGAAGTAACATCGAATCTCACATTAGGCAAAGCATGCATACACCACGAACCGTTGAGATCGTTCCAGAAGAAATTTTAGCTCTATCAAATGCACGGATAAGATCTTTGGGAGATGATCAGTCCCTCAGAAGGGACTGATCATCTATCAAAGATCTTATCTTTCAACTTTTATATGGACATACACCTCACCACTAGATCACCCCCACAACCAGTTGACTTTCGTTACTTCTCTACTGTTCGCTTTCTCGACTGAGATGGAGTTGAAACCGACTTCAGAAGGTTTACAATTCGGATAGTATTCCCTTTTTAGTATAAATCCACCTTTCCACTCCGAGTTTTCGACAATCTCAACCTCGCTGGCACGGGCATGTGCGTACAATTTCAAGTAGCGAAGGTTGTAGGGCGGCGCACGTAACTGAAGCTGAACGATGTGTTTGACGCCTACGACTCAGATCAATCGCCCATTTCCTTCGCTTCTGCGCATCAAAGCCTACAAGGTTGCTGCTTCCCTGTCTGAAGTTTTTGACGCAGAAGAAAAAACAGTTTTTCCTGCATGCTCTAGCCGTCGGAGTATATCCAACCAAACACTGCTTCAGTTGAGGGCATACTGCCAGACAGGATCTGTTTTGGTAACCTTGCCCGTTCCTCACGTAGTCGAAGACGTCTACCCGCACTGTAATTTGTGTCATGTTTGTTTTTCAAAATCATTATCTTTACGAATTCGTATTCGAACCGTAATATTGGTCAGTTGATTGGAAGTCTTGTTAGAAACTGTCAAGTTTAAGCTGGTTACATTGTAAGAAGCATACGGATCTTTTCAGACAGGTTTCAGACACAATAACAACTTATGAACAACGAATTAATTCTTCAATCATCAATGCTCCTTATGATATGAACAAATCGGAACTTGATAGGAGCAAAAAAAACGTAATAAGAAACCATAAAAACGTTATCACAACGTTAGAGTGTCACCAGCTAGACCACCGGGTGGGAGCAGTTGTATTGTTCAAATGAAGAACTGATTGATTATGCTTTTCGCGAATACCGTCTCTTGTTCCCATATTTCTTTCTTGCTGCTTCACTTTGCCACATTCGAGTGTGGCAAAGTGAAGCAGAGAGAAAGAAATACGAGAACAAAATAGGTAACTGTAGAATCATGCCTGATAATCGCATATCGATCGATTTGCACGAAGGACGCTAAAGTTGCACTAACGATGCAACTGGACCGCGACTGCCGCGTGCGGTGAGTCGATTCAACTGCCCATCACCCCTTTCACCTTATCAAATTTGGTACTAATTAGCTGACCATGGTAAAATGGAAGGGTTAGTTGGTAAAGGCCACCAGATTTGATCGCCGGTTCATACTAGCATGTTGCGCCCCACTTGTGACCGCACCACCTTCCGAAAAACAAGACATCCAATCATTTTTTTTGGGTCGGGTTCTCCACACTGAACTATGGTTTGCCGTCTGTCTGTAAGCATTGTGGCCTAGGGCGGAATTTGCGGATTGATCAATGCCATACATAAAATATAGGTATCATATCCAACGTAAAAGGTGGATATTGGTGGGATTGAACTGTGCTCACTGCTGCATGGAACTTGCGTTAGTGAAGAAGAACCAGCTAAGACGCAGCGAGACAGCGACAAATGCTTTTAGAAGGAGCTTTGAAGATCTCAAACCTGAGAGCTAGCATTTTCAATCGTCTAGTCAAGATAGTGGCCTTATAGAAATCACGGCTAATTTTAGTCCGATCGGAGACCAACTGTTACGCTGATAACATTGTTTTTGTTGAGGAGAGAAGAGGACAGCTCCAGGAAAGGCAGGGAAAGTGGCGTAATGAGAGAGAACAAGCTATGGTGATTAACACCAAGTTTCTCAGCTCCAAAGAGCGCAGGGAGCCAATTTCAGACAATCTTGGTGAAGCCGTCGGAAGGGGTTAGTAATTACGTGGGCAGTAACCTAGGCTTTCATAGTAGCGTGATTTAGGCACTGGAAGACCGGATTAACGCGGAAGTATATTCCGTTATCGGCGGTCCTCCAAGACGCTTAAATAAATGGTATCTGAACAGAGGGGAGTCTACGATGCTAGGTGCAGCGAAGGTTGGTTCGTAGGCGAGCGTCAACCTCATCCAGTAGAATTGGGGATGTTGAGATGGGTGTGCGATTGAGTGTGACCGGAAGAAGTTTGAGCCAATACAAAGGTGGGCATGAGGACTGGATTGGACTAGTGCGGCTGTACTTTAGAATGCATTGAAAACTCTTTTCAAATGTCAGAGATCTCTGATTTTTTATTGGAGCTACTAATTCTACTAATTTATTTGAGTAGGATATATTATTCATGCACTGTCGTCAGGTCATATTTACCCGATCCGCAATGGCTCTTTTATGTAATGTTATCATTTATAATGTATTGCTCATCTTTCCTTAGAGTAGCTGCTCAGTGTTGTCTGTAGCAGAAACCGCCGTTAAGGTTCACTACTTCTTTACATGCGAAACTTAATTTATATTTATATAGTAATACTAAGATAATGTTTGCTCGAGTGAAACTGAAAATTTGGAGAGCATCTTATGTAAAAAGTATGAGCTCTTGTGAATGACTAAATTCTCAAGGCTCATGTGATATCCCTTCTTTTAAGCTCGACTGCTCTTGAAATCTGCTTAAACAACATCGCACTGCAATGTGCGGTGTGCAGTACAGTCCCTGGTGTAAGAATAGAAATGGAAATGAACTTGAATGCACAAATGTGTGTGGAAACAAATGTGACTTTACTCAGTAGCACAGGGGGTGAGATGAAGCTTTTTTCTAGTGTTAAAAAGGGAGCCATGATATCAATATCTCCACTTCATCGTTTGATGGTCTTCAAAATGCAGGAAACACGCTCTCTGCTAGAGGACAGCTATCATTGGTCGTACTCCTTTCCAAACCATATAGTTTCGTTTCGGGAAAAATTTCGTAGTAGATAGGCTTCTGGCTTTCTTTGTAGAAATAACAATAAAACTAAAAATGAAAACATTTGAGTAAGCACAGACCCACGAATACAACTCAAAGATGAGAAGTTATGCTAGTTAACACTGCTGTTGTTCATCTATACACCAACCAGTATGGTGGCGGCATTCCAATGAACGAGCCCCATAAAAAACTCTGTTTGCCCTAAACCAGTGCATCACAGCTTTTTTCCATGAAGGCAGAAACTCACCGTCTTTCCTGCTTTAGAAACGGCGAGGCTAGTACACTCTGGGACTTCTTCTAAGCACATCTTCATACAGCCGCCAGTACTGTTAGAAGTCTTTTGTATCTTAAGTTCGACCGCGCTCCTCCAGTATAAATTGTGGGCAGGAATAATGGGTGTGAATGTGCAAAAAAACATTTGGTCCACCTGAAATGAATCCAATTTGCAGAGAGCTTTGCATCTTTCTTGAGAAATGGTGGTCAACTGACGCATTCCGAAATAGGACTGATTAGTTTAGAAATAAGAATTTATTTTTACGGTTAATTCGGCACTATTGTTAGTGGTTGGATTTTCAATTTATCAGATGAGACCGGAATTAATTTGGCGAATCTCAAAAGTTAGAACTTACTGGAAATAATTGTTATTGGGGGAGAGGGCAAGAGGAATGGGATTAGCATTTTTCGTTTTGAGAGCACAACGTTCACTTTTTCATTTGTCGTATAGCCATATGAAAACATCATATCTGAGAGGAAGAGCTTTATATATTGGATTCCTTACCTTATATAAATTACCTATATAAGATTACCTTAGAATTAAGAATACATTACCGACCTATGATGACCGCCTGCACCGTTTCAATCTTAAAACATTATCGTACAGAAGAGTGTTCGATGATATAGTATTCTGTTTTAAAGTGCTGAGAGGTGAACTCAGGCTGAAGCCGAGTAAGTACTGGGTAATCAGACCATGCAGAGGTCGTACCACTTCGTTATCACTACAATACCCTGAACTGAACAATAATCATAGGGCCTGTGTATTTCATTCGCTTTTTCCCGTGGAACAAGATGGCTTCAACTATTACCACTAGACCTGCAAAAAGCGCGAAATACCTATGCGTTCAAAAGCAGTTGAGGAAGCTAGACCTTCTTGCTTTGTCAGGCATACATGATTTCTAACATGTATAGCCTAAAGAATATCCACTTATGGGTATAGTTTTCCTTTCTGTGCGTTTTTTATGACTTTTTCTGCTGTTTAAATTTGTAACCGGTTTCGTTTTGTCGCTTGCTACTGAAGCGCACCTTTGTGTGTATTTTGAATAAATAAATAAGGAAATAAATATATTGCAGTGTAATACCGGCTTTACCCATGGATACCTCGTAAGAATCCCATTTGATGAACTAATAGCGACGTGATATACATAATACATTGCGCTGGCAGTCTCGGATAAAAATAATTACGCCTGCCTGGAGTAGAAGTTCCTCACTCACTGATTCACTCATTAGTACTTTTGCAAGTCGCATGGGAACCTTGCCCGACCTCCCTCCGTTTCCAACCAAGGCCTTTCATCTAAAGCCTCATCAGATTGAACTGTACTCAAACTGACAGATACACTTGGAATATCGTGAGGATGACTTTACTATTCAGGCAAGCAAAATCAGTTCTCAAAACCACCGCAGCACACAGCCGACTAGTTCCGTGCTTGTTGTTTCACCGATATCAGAAACGAAAAATATAACTCTGCTCGTGCTGAACATCAATGTTAAGAATGCGTTAGGTTTATGGCTTGATTGGTAACAATCAGAAAATGTTCATAAGTGAATTTGAGTTGAAGGATTTCAGAGTATGTTGCGTCAGTTTTCCATGCCGCTTAATCGGGATATGACTTCAAAACAGTCGAACTACTCTTCAGGTACGACAATGTCTTAGGCCGAGAAGTGTGATTCTCGATTAATCGATTAGTACCATCCCGTCGAAATGGCAACAGTCATCCTGGGTGATTTGTTCTAGTGGAGCCCGATAGTCTTCAACAAATAGAGTTATCATACTGGGCCGTTGTGATCCAGGCATGTTGCCTTCGCCGGCCACATCAGACCAAGAAATGTTTTTCGGGTGACAAAAGCCTCGCCTCCTCCCGTAACTCAATGGTGCTAATTTAACAGTATTTTTCAAAGCACTCTCTTTGCACTGCGTCTGACATTCAAAATGGTCATACCTGAGATAGGATTAGAAGCGACACAAGTGATGCCCTGAAGTCTTGAGGGAGAAATTTCATACCTGAATATACTGCACTTTATATTAAACTTCATAGTATAATCTATCGGATTGATGCATAATTATTGCGGATTATTTCAACAAATTTACATAAAAAACGATAAAAGTATCCGACAAAGACATGTTCAAATAATTGCTCCGGAACATATCCACCATCTACGTCGAGCACCGATGCCCATCTCAATCAGTGCTTTCGGATTCCACAAGCGAGGATGTTTCGATTCTTGGAGGCGATTACGCCTTAACGTTGGCCATCAAGCAATCCACTTCGCCGAAAGTTCTGCTCGCTAACCAATTTTTCAACGGGTGATCAACGTGAAAATATATAGGAGTTCCTGTTGATGACTAGGGCGGGCGTAGAAGCGAGTTCCACTCTCTATCAGGCTTTGGCTGACTGTTCCATCGCCGAGAAGTTCATTGAGATCAAGTTATGAGTGGGCCGCCTTCCAACTTTTCTCGAACTAATAGAGCATAATTTGGCGTATACGAAGATGACTTTCCGGACATAATTCTGTTAAGGAAAGCGAGAAGATTAATTCTACAAAAATCCTGAATTTAAAAGTTCAATTTTATCGCGAGAAAAGGAGTCGCGAAAAAATCCGCAGTAGTTATGCATCAACCTAGTAGAAATATATCAGTACATCTCGTCATATCAAAATTCCGCGTGAGCATCACCAATACCGAGATCAATGGCGTGTTCTCGGTCTCTCATAGAAAGGCGATTAGAATTAGTGAAGGAGCGAAGTGGCTAGTTATAAGCCTGGAGGAGGATTTGATGAACTATAAGTGAGCCGTCGAACTCCTACATAACCGTCTTCTTCAGGTGGATGTTTATCATATAATAGATAATTAAAGAGTGTCATCGTCTCAAAGAACTGCTTCTGCGAGGCTTATTGAAAAATCACAAGGGGATCACGTTGACAGCACACGACTATCTTTTGCAGAAAACGCTCATTTATCCTACCCAAAAGAAGCGCTAAAGGAAAGCAGATAAGGATTGCGTGAAGTTTAATCGGCTTCTTTCACCTATGAAGTCGCTTTACAAAGTGGTGTTAGGCGAGAGGGAGGGACCAGTGTTCGATGGCGAATCATTTCAAGCGAAGGCGGTTCTGCGTACTACAGTACACCTCGAAAATATGCTGCCTAACCCGGAGGACTTGCCGAATTGAATGAGGTTTATAGAATTTTGATGATACATTCTCTTCCAACCCAGTTGAGATTGGACCATTGTATGCAAGGATTCCGTAGTTATTGTTATGGCAATCGGTATGCATGAACCTTTCAGCTTACAACTGGACAATATGGCCGAATTATATAACTGCCTTACCTCTCAGCTCAGATTGGGAATCATAGAGGGGCCTATAATGCTCAATAGAAAAACACTTACTTTCGGATGAAATCTATATCGTTGAAGCCTTGACATATAAATGTTTCCTAATTTGTTATTGAATTTTTTCCGCGTTTTGAAAACTGCCAAGAAATGTAAAATTTACAGATGGATCTAGATAATGCAGTGGCTACTGTCA
The DNA here is from genome assembly GCA_000469685.2 of Haemonchus contortus. NCBI lineage: Eukaryota > Metazoa > Nematoda > Chromadorea > Rhabditida > Trichostrongylidae > Haemonchus > Haemonchus contortus. Next base: position 33,313,372 of record LS997563.1, on the reverse strand, counting down.
CGCTTATGGGCTGGATCTAGATAATGCAGTGGCTACTGTCACGCTGATGAGCACAACCTCGACATCACTTGATTCAATTCATTATATGAAGCGGTGAAGCAGTTGTGTTGGTTGTATCGAATCGCAATGACAAAACCAGCTATGGATGGGCATTATAGGCCAAATAAGTTATTTATTAAAACCTGATAGAATCTTCAAGAGCAACAGGTGACGAAATGAAACCTTAGATAAATTCTGTGAGTCATAAAAATAGGAAGCAAAACGTAAGAGATTGGTAACAGGGAAGCAAACATACTTCACATGTTGAATTGCAAGTTGTTCATACTGAGCAGTTTTTTTGTTTCTCTTACTTGCTTGAATCCGCGGTTTCCCCGCGTCTGGGCGAGTGCCGGTCAATTTCGGCCCGTGAGTATTGTTCGCCCCGCCCGACGGTCTACCACCTCAACGTGGTGGGAGGGTGGCGTTTAGGCTTGTAGGCGTGTCCGACTTTAAAGTTCTGTTTATGTAACAATAATACTCCTGTTTCTTTCTGGTTTTTAGTATTTTATCACAAGCTCTAATTCAAAGCTCCGGTGCTCTTCAGTCATGCGGGGGTTTATCTTGACCGACTTGCCGCTTCGCGTTCGAAGCTGTGGTCAGGTAGACGTGCGAAGAACCGGAGGGATGGCGGCCCCCTTGCTTGAGTCCTCCTTATCCGTCCGCCCGAGGTCGCGGTTGAATTCGTTCCTCACGCGTTAAGTTGCACACAGCAAGCCCCGGTACGTTACGTCTAATGTAAGTCATCGCGTTCTGGATGAAGGACCAGGACTCGCTCGGGGAAATATCGGCCTACTAAAGGGGAGGCGTCCTGTCGCCCTGCCACATGCTCTCGTCACTACCATCAGATGTCGGCTTGTATGGTCCGAAAACTCTCGCCTAAATTTCCTACTGGTCGACGGAGTTTTGCGTTGGAGCCTTCATCATTTTTTTTCAATTACCATCTATATAAACATCTCTATATAACTAATAGTTCAACGGCACGTCTGCATGTCTGAACGGCTAAGAGTAGGCCTCAGCTCCCTCTGATCCAGAATGGCTATAGCCACGATGGTGAAGACTCAGCACTGGCCCTGGCAAGGCAGTGTTTGAGACTCCAGGGGGCAAGCTCGCTAAAACAGCAATAAAACAGCCTCAGTACCCCGCACACTGGGCCCAGCCGTCTCCGGCGCCGGACGGTATGGCGACCGGTAAGAGGCGAAGAAATCTCGGGTTGCGCAGGGCGCCTTGGATTTTGGACTATGACAGCACTCCCCCCACACGACACAGAGACTGTTTCCTACTCTATACCTATAACGCGAGAACAGTCTCTTCCAATGCCGCTCTCCATGAGCTCCTCGATGCGGCCTCTCACATTAAATATCATGTGATTGCGCTGCAAGAAACCAAGAGCAGGAGAACCGACGTGCGACGAATGAACGATGGAACCCTCATCATTCGTGGTGAAAAGCTTCCATCGCGAAACGTCGGCGGCGTTGGTTTCGTCGTGCACCCATCTGTCGTCCATCTCGTCGATTCTCACGAGATCCTGTCTCCTCGCTTTGCCATCCTACGCCTACGACATACGCACATGAAGACCATCTCTATCGTCAACTGCTACTCTCCACACTCAACAGCTGACGAAGAAGAGCTCGATGCGTTTTACGACCAACTCGAGGAAATTATCCACAAAGAAAAGTCCTTTTACAAATTCGTTGTTGGAGATTTCAACGCTAGGCTTGGCGAAGCACGAGAGGAGGAGTTCAGGATTGGAAAGTTCGGAATGGGGGACAGGAACGAGAACGGAAACCGTCTAGCGGGACTCCTGTCCGCGGCTCGACTCTTCCATGGAAATTCTTTCTTCCAAAAGAAGGAACATCGCCGCTGGACATGGGAGTCTCCAAACGGTACAACTCATGCTGAACTGGACCACGTATTAACGAACAGAAAGTGGTGCTTACTAGATGTTGGTGTGGTACCATCTTTTTGCAGTGGTTCCGGTCATCGACTCCTTCGCGCTAAGATCAGATTCAGTCACAAGCTGGAAAAGATCTCTCAACATCGCGCGAAAAGCTCGAAGCATGCTGTATACGACGGAGATGTTCTGAATGACGTCTTGTCCCGATATGACTGGCAGGTCCTGGATGACCCGACCGAAGACTACGACGCGCTGGTTCGGGGTCTCCTCTCCTGTGCTGAACAGGCTAGGATTTCGCGAGTGGATACCTCCGCTCGCATTTCAGATGCGACGAAGGATCTTCTCAGAACAAGAAGAAGCCTGAGGCTTGACCAGAACGCCACACATCTCGAAAGGCTGCAAGCGAATATCAGCTGCAGACAAGCAGTGCGGCGAGATCTTCAGCTATACAGGGAGAGGAGACTACTGGAGGCAGCCTTGAACAGAACTAGTCTGAGAAAATGTCATCGGGATCTTCAGGACCACAGTATTCCACTTTCGTGCTTGAAGAAGGAGGACGGAACACTCACAACATCGAGACTTGAGATGGAGGAAGTTACACGGAGGTTTTACACCAAACTCTACCGGTCCACGACACACGTGCGAAAACCGAAAATACCCATTGGCGGAACAGCACCTCGGATTCTTCCTTCGGAGGTGAGAGTTGCGATTGCGAGCATGAAAAGGGGCACAACTCCAGGCCCCGACAAGATCTCAGCCGACCTACTCCGTGCAGGAGGCTACGAACTTCATGCGCTTCTCGCAGCACACATGACATCCTACCTCCAGAAGGAGAAGATTTCCGACCAGTGGAGGAACTCGCGGATGGTCATTCTTCACAAGAAGGGAGACCGGGATGATCTTCGCAATTACCGCCCAATAAGCTTGTTAAGTGTGTTTACAAGCTGTTCACGAAGATCATTCTGGCCCGCATATCGCGAACGCTGGATGAGGCTCAACCTGTAGAGCAGGCCGGATTCCGGAAGGGATTCAGCTGCCTAGACCACATCCAAGCGGTCGCAATGGTCATCGAAGTGTGCCGAGAATTCCGAATGCCTCTTGTCCTTACCTTTGTCGACTATGAAAAAGCTTTTGACAGCGTCGAAACGAACGCGGTTCTGTCAGCGCTGGTCGATCAAGGAGTGGACCCTCCCTACATAAGAATTCTAGCTGACTGCAGCAGTCGCTGCAGCGCGACGGTGCAGCTATTCCAACGACCTCTCCCCATTCCCATAGGGAAGGGTGTGAGACAAGGCGACACTATTTCGCCGAAGCTGTTCACAGCCGCGCTGCAGGGGGTTATGAAGTCGCTCGACTGGGACGAAAAGGGCATTCGTGTGGACGGACGGTTCCTCTCAAATCTCCGCTTTGCGGACGACATCGTTCTCTTTTCAAGCAGCATTGCGGAAGCTGAGACTATGCTTGTTGCGCTTAATAAAGCAGGAAAGAAGGTAGGGCTGCGGATCAACCAAACAAAGACACAGTTCATGAAGAATGCTTGGGTTGACGAAGGTCAAATCAAGATCGATGGTACACCCATCAAGGAGACCTCGTCATATGTTTATCTCGGGCGTTCCATGAATATGGACAACGACATGAGAGAAGAACTGGTAAGGCGGCAGAAAGCAGCGTGGGCAGCATTCGGACTTCTGAAAGAGGTCACCAACCACCTGGCTGACCCGGTACGTCGTGCTAATCTGTTCGATTCCACAGTTCTTCCTGCGCTCTGTTACGGGTCGGAGACTTGGGTGACCAGTGCATCCACGTCGAGGGCTTTGAATATAAGTCACAGAGCGCTCGAGCGATGTCTTTTGAGGTTCAACCGACTCACGCAATATCGAGCCGGACTCCGCAGCTCCGATATGCGCAGAATGTCTCGACTCCGCGATCCGGTGGAATACATGAAGAACGCAAAATTCCGGTGGGCCGGTCATATAATGAGAAGAGATGACGACAGATGGACAAGAAGAACAGTCGAGTGGGCTCCCACAGGATCTTCACGACCTAGGGGCAGGCCTGCTGCGAGATGGGGGGATGTGCTTGTCGATCACGTGAGACAGCTGCGACGGCAGCTGAACGACTCCTCACATCGCCATCTTCGTCGAATCCTGAGTCTACCGTGGATGGCGATCGCGAAAGACAGAAGCGAATGGTTTGTTGCTGGTGCTCGCACATGAGTGAAGACGAGCCGTATAAGTATAAGTAAGAGTATTGTTCGCTATTCGATTCATTCATTCCCTCTCGTTCCCATGCATGCGTGTGTGACTGTTTGGGCTCTTCAATGGGGACCTACCCTATCCCGTGTAACTAACCAAGACGTATATGGGATCCTTCACGAGCCTATCCGCCATCTGGAGTAGGGACTTATGGGGATAAGCTCACCGGTGATAATCGCATCGATGCCGTTTCGCAGACAAGGCCGAGATTGTAAAATCAAACGCCGATCACTCGGAACTGATGTTGGTCGAGTATCACAGCACTTGTTTTGCTGCGCTCAATATTCAGTATTTTAATCTCGATCGGATCTATTAAGATCGAGTTGTGACTGAGGCCAACAGAGGCAATGTTAATGAGAAGATTAGTACCTCACTGTCCTTCCACGCCAATCGGGACGGATATCCTGATTGCTCTAGCCATGTGTACAACTGTCGAAAAAACAACATGTTAGCCCGCTTAGTTCCAATTTTCTTGACGCTGCGTTCCTTCCTGTCTAGATATGCGCCTCAGAGACTTGTAGCCTTACCATGAGCACAGAACTAAGCACAGAACATGAGCATGAGCATGAGCCATAGAAGAAAACGCAGTCAATGTCGTTCAACGCGTTGTGGGGAGGTCGATGTTCGGGGAGACACATGCAGTTACCCAGAGAAAACCATAGTTCCGCGCACAGTCGCCAACCTAGATTGGAGATGCTGCCGCTTGCGCCAAGGATTCGAAGACCGTATGGGACAGACACGTTATGCGATTCTGGGATGACCGTTCGACAAGGACGCTTACTGACTGTATCTCCTGAGAGCTATGGAAAAGAAGTTTGAGCTCCGTGCTAGAGGAATGTCAAAAGAACATCCGAACACCCGGCACGAGACTCAGACTTCTTTTCTGTAGCTCTTGATGAGAGAAACTGTCCTTAAGCAAGGAGAGTGCTAAACTGCACTCTCGCGATGGACGGACGAAATTAATTTCTATTGTACGCAGACATGCGTCAAAGGGTGTGACAGCCTGCAGTTTAAAAGAATTGAACAACTCTCTTGCCACTCTCACTTCCCTTCAACCGAAGTTTGTTATTGGAGCAAAACTAGTTAATAAACGTGGCATCGAAAATGATCAAGGATGAGAACAAAGAACTCAAGAGTGAACTGAGGGAATAACAACAAACTTCCAACCAAGGAGCACCCTCCAAGCAGAGCCTCGATGACCGAACTATTGAGGGAGTTCAAAGAATGGGGTATCATGTCGCTACGCAACAGCAAAACATCTGATCGGAACTGAGTTTGTGCAAAAAAACATTGGTATTAGTCGTGAAACTTCTAACTATGGCTATAACACGCTCGGGAAATAGACCGAATTTTGTGTTGTCACGCCTGATGAGATTCTGAACATCATTGAAAGATCTCTTAGCTTTTTGTCCCCAACAGGCTAGAAAAAGAAAAGGGTGGCGGCATTCAGCACCATCAGGAATAGATTTATATGTCACCCCGGAGCAAAGCAAAGCAAGTTTCCGCGTGAACCTAATCTGAACACTTTCCGTTGAGCATGAATCCTTCTCTTTGAACGAACTGAAAACTGCGGTCAAATTTCAGAGTCGGTCTAACATGAATTTTACATGATGCAATGGAATTCGGCCGAACTTTGAAGTGGGGAACTCTAGAAAGGTTGCGCATCTGGACATGGTTTCCGAATACAATGTCCCTAAAGCTCTCATCGATCCTAACTATAAGCTTGCTGTCGGAGTTAAAGCTGAAATTCCTGAAACGCATTCGAGCCCTTCAGTTCCTACTGTATTACTTGTGCAGAGGCTTAACCGATACAGAAAATTGAATTTTTCATATGAGATAGGCGATCCGCAAACCCCATCTAACAGACCAGGACCCAACACCGTCTGATACAGCCAGTACTCCACCACGATTTTCCAACAACTTTATAAATCATGAAGTCGTCAGCATATATCACTCCAAACCGGTCTTTTTTTCAGAGTTGGATTTCGAATTAGTGTTGTGGGTATGTCTGCATGTGTGCATGTGTGTATGTGTGCGTGATACACGCAACACTTAGATACACAGGTGACGGCGAGACATGACGAGGCCGCGTTGAAAGTGATTACTTACTTGCTTACTTGGATTACTTGGCGACCCGTTGTCGGCTGCGATTGCTCGTGCGCGGGTCCCAACTTCTTTTCCACGATTTTCTATCTTGAGCCAATGTTGTCCAGTGGACTGATACCTTAATTGAATTAGAATCGCAGATATTGTTTCTGTGAGCAAGAGAATCTTGCCATCGTAGAGGAGGTCGACCACGGGGCCGTTTCTTCTCGCGTGGTTCCCAGCACACACTTGTTGTACTCCAACGACCGTCATCGCGCCTCATCAGATGTCCAGCAAAGGTGTGTTTTGCTTTGTCGATGTGCTGAATAATATCGCGAACTTTAGACAACGAACGTATGTCTTCGTTGTGCAGCCTGTTGAGCCGTTGTTGATGCAAGGTTATCCCGACCATTCGACGCTCGAGGGATATTTGTATCCTTCGTAGTTGGTTTTCCAAATTTTTCGTCAGAAACCAAGTTTCGCTTGCGTAGCTCAGGGCTGGTAGCACCGTGGAGTTAAACAGGTTTGCTCGCAATTCGTCGTCCCTAGTATGTTCGATTACATTCCTGATCGAGTTATACGCAGCCCAGCCGGCTTTTTTCCTTCTCATCAATTCGCTCTTTAGGTCATTTTTCATGTTGAGTAGTCGGCCAAGGTACACGTATTCATCGACATCCTCTAAGGGTTCTCCCTGAAGGTAAACAGGATTGCGATCTGAGTATTCGTTCCTCATACATTTCGTTTTCTTCATGTTGATGTTCAAACCGGCCTTGATACCAGCTGCATGTAAGTCATTTAACATTTCAGAAGTTTCATCCGATGTTCTTGAAATGAGAACTAAGTCATCCGCAAATCTCAGGTGACTTAAATACCTTCCGTCGATTTTGATTCCTTTGGAATCCCATGCGCAGTGACGTATAGTGTATTCGAGGCATGCAGCGAAAAGGTTTGGGGAGATAGGGTCTCCTTGGCGAACTCCTTTTTCCACAGTCACCTCTAGGTCGCGGAAGAACGGTCGGAACACCGTTACACAGCCTGAGTAACATTCCTTCGAGATTTCCGTGTAACGGGGATCGATACCTTGTTCGTTAAGAGCCGACCACATTTTTTCTCGTTCTATTGAATCGAATGCTTTCCGATAGTCGATGAATGTTAGTATCAGCGGTTCATGGTATTCACGAGCTGCTTCAATAATTCGACAGCAAGTAATGATGTGGTCCAAAGTGCTGAATTTCCGCCGGAATCCGGCCTGTTCGACCGGTTGGGCTTCATCAAGTTGCCTCCTTATTCGAGCGAGGAGGCAGCGTGTGAATACTTTGTATGAAAGTGATAGTGAAACAAATTCCTCCTCGAGGCGCCATTGATGGCCGAGGTCGAGGGCTAGATAAACATTACAAAAGTGGAGTTGATAAATAAATTAGTGATCCATCCAATAGGTTTGCAATGAGAACTGACATACCGGGGTTCATCGAAAAGAAAGGGTATGGGAACTGAGTAAAAGTCCTCTGCAAAGTCAGAATATACTACATAAACGTCCTTTTTGTGTAATGCTTCGGTCCACTTCTTTGAGGATACGAGCAGCGCAGTTTTCACTCATCACCTTGCACAAGAGTCACTTTGTCAAGATAGCACAGTTATTATGATCCAAAAGGGTCATTAGTCGACGTTTGGTTATTTTTTCAAATGCTCTTACGATTACCGAGCGGTTGCTCCCACACTTGGTGTGAACTGCTCTTTTTGGAATCGGTAAAACCAGTGAATACCACTGACATGAAGCAACTTAATCTTTCATGGAAGACAGATTGAAGATATGCTCTAGGGACAGAGAGTGTGTACAAGTACCATTTTGACGGAGATAGCGATTTCAGAAAAGATGTTACTTTGTGTAATAGAAAAGGAGTTTTGTCGAATTTTTTTGTTGCCCCATAATATACCTTCTCCAGAAAGGACCAAATATCTCGTATCTATGGAAACAAATGGAATACTCCATAAGAGGACAAATAGGCAGTAATCATTAGAAGGGGTATTAAAAAAGAGAATTATAGACCTGATGAAACCTGCGCGTCATGAGCTCGGCTTTATCTTTACCTTTTTCGCGAAATGGGACTCATTGGCTAAAAGAGAAGGTCTTTCATCATTATTATTTACCGTAGTAGTACTGTACTTGTATAGCATTGAAGTGTCCCCAGATCGTGAAAACTTATCCGTGAATTAGTACAGTACAATATTGAGCCAAACGCTTTTACAAGTTTGTGAATGACTGACCTGTACGTGCCCAAGCTGATACAAATTCCAACTTATGGCAGTGCTCCTGAGCTTGGAAAAGAGTGAAGTAAGTGAAGTTATATAGACTAGATAGCTAGCATTGTAAGGCAATTTTCGCATTTTCGCAATTTCCGATTTTGTACTTCTTTCTTAGACTTTTTTTTGTTTATAGGTCTCCTTATTTCTTGGGTGGTCAGTTTATCGTTATGTACCTTGTGCCTTTACTCTTTCCCGTTGAGGTATCAAGAAGGCAGCGTCGCAATCCCTGGCGTACCTTTTGGCGCACTACTGAATCATGAAATAGCATTCTCGACAGCAGCGCAAACCAAGGTCTGTATAGTTGACTCTACCCGGAACTTGTAGTGATTTCCTATTGTTCGCATGTTATGTTGTGTTTATTTTTAACCGGAATTCTAATGTAAATGTGTTGCGTAGGGTCCATATAGCCAGATTTGGGAGATATTCAATCGAAGTAAGGACAAGCGGAAATGACTAGAAAAAGCTGTTGAGGGTTTCTAGAAATCTAAGATGGCGCTAAGCACGGGATCCATGAATCACCTGGAGCGCCATACCCCGCACGTGTGAATGCATTGAATATTTTTTTAACGTCAGAGATCATCAATCTTCTACTTGGAGCTGATGAAGCATCTGTGGGGAAGCACCTCCAACTTCTGTAGACATGCGAAATGTATCCGATTCGCAACGACTCTTTCAGATGATTCCACCATTCGGAATGTATTGCTCATCATTTTTTTCAATCAACTTTTCAGTGTCGTCTGCAGCAGGAACTGCCATTCAGATCTTTTACTTATTAACATAGGAAACATTCCTTTGATTTTACTTATGTTAGTAATGCTAAGAGAATGTTCGTTCAAGTAAAACTCTGAACACTCGGAAAGAATTTCATGTGGAATGCATGTGCTCTCGTAGTTACACTGAATTTTCAACTCTTCGACCACGTGATATCCTTTTCCTTCAACTCGACTACTGCTTGAGGTTCACTTCTTGAGCTGTATAACCGAGATTGTAACAATGCTTTATTAGGCTGACGTTTTGGTGCTTTCACCTTCCCCTGCAGACCGCAGAGGTCGACTATACGAGAGGTTACTTATCAACTTCTGACTCCGTGGTCCACGCCCTTAAAGCTTTCTCTGAAGATTGAAATAGTGCTTGACCGAACGGTTTCTCAAACGGTTTTGTTCCTCCGGCTCCAAGAAAGCTGAAAGCACCGAAACGTCGTCGTAATGAAGTGTTGTTACAATCTCGGTTGCACAGCTTAAAAAGTAAACCTCACAACTCGCAGGAAACATGCCGAGATTCATAGACGTCGCACTTGGACACAATTCTTGGTATTGAAATAAAAATTGAAATGAAAATAATGGTCAAAGGCGTAGAGAAGCGAACGCGAATTTATTCAGCAACACACACAGCATTTAAAGCAAAGCGTTTCTCCAGTATAGAACACGAAGCCGTGAAATCACTTTTCCCCTCTTCATCGCCAGTGGTTATTCAATATGCTGGGAACAAGCTGTCTGCCAGTGGACACCTATCGTTAGTCGTGCTCCTTTCCAGCTCGTATATGTGTACTTCAGGATCCTTTGAGTAAGAGAATATCGATTGAGTCGCCTCGTAAAAGTGACAGTGAAGCTAAAAGCAGAATTTTGGCTTGGCAAAAACGGTTTTGAAAATCGATAGTTTATGCTGGCAATCACTTTTGTTGCTTATCCATACACTAAGCTTCACAGTGGAGCGCTCGAAGCTCATAGACAAAGGTCACAAACTAGACACATACTGGATGTTGAGAGTACGAATTCAATGCCGGGACAAAATCAGTTGAGTACTAGGGAAACGGTTATCCCTGTTAGCAGCTGGTACAATTACATCATTTTTGAAAAAAATATGTCACTATCAAATTTACACCTGCTTGCCCACCTCAGTGAACTTCTGGACCAGCAGCGGAGCTGGTTTTGTTATTGGGAACACCCATGTGAAAGATGTCTGGCCTATGATACGAAGGTGAATTGGGGGTGGGGGAAATCATATGTATTAGTGCTAACACCAACAGCAGCTCTTATCAAGAGCAGCGATAACCATCTCATCGTAAAATATCACTCATTTCATATCACTTTCAACGGGTGCATGGTCAACATGAACATGGTGGAAGGGATTAAAGAGCAGAATTGATCTTTCGATGAAAAGGTAGTTTCAAGATCGATGACGTGTCAATTTTTTTTATTTTTTTCTGGATTTGATACCGAAAGAGGGCTGTTAATCAACACACCCTACGAACAGGTGCAACATAGCCTTTTTATTCGCTATTACAGAAACCCACCTGCCCTGATGTATTATGAATAGAGACGGCCACGCACTCTGGGAGTTCTTCTACGCACATCTTCATACAGTTGCCAGTACTGTTAAAATTTTTTTGCACATAAAGCCGGCTCTGATTGTTTGAATAGATTTCCTGAGCAGGAATAAAGTGCGTAAATGTGCAGAAGAACATTTGGTCCACCTGAAATGGAATCAATTCGAAAAGAGCTTCACAGCTTTCTCTGAGAAACGGTGAATAGCTTCAATGGAATAGGCCTACGTCTTGATTATTAGGGGTAAGTCATGCCAAGGAGTTGTGCCCTATCCTAATCAAAACTGGAGATCAAAGATGAACGCACTCCGAGATAGGACTACTGAAATCGTATTAATAATTCATTTTTAAAGCCCGTACGGTCGGCAGCATTGTTTGTATTTGATTTTTCAATTTGTTAAGTGAGATCGGGATATATTTGACAAATCTCGGAGATTAATTCTTAGTGAACAAAGAGAGCTGTAAAAAAACCAAGTAAGTAAAATGAAATAGACCATTTTTGAGTCGACAACATGACATTTGCAACTACATTTGTCGTGTAGCCATGTTAAAACGTCCAAAGTTTGAAAGGTGAGAGCAAAAATGTATATATTGCGGTGTACTCTTAGCTTCGCCTGGGGAGACTGTTCTTTCATGAGTACCCCTTCTGATGGTGCTCATCCTTCTGATGGTGCTCTCACCCACTCTATTATACATGCTACAGTCTCTAAAATACCAAATACGCTTCCTTTGATAAGAATCGCTCCCTCTTTAATTCACTCGTTTGTACTTTTGCACCTTCCACGAGAGTTCTACGATTTTTCTCTCTACTATAATACCAGCTAGCCCTTCCATCGCACAATAAGTTTGATTGGATGGAAATGTTCTCGGCGGATACGTTTCGATGGACCATTGACATATAAAGGAGCCGATTCTATGAATCGGGCATTCAAAGTCTGTTCTAGAAACACTGAATGAGTATAGCCTTCCGAGTTAGTTCACTGTTTGTAGTGGCGTCGCTATCAGAAGCGAAGAATAAACTTCGCTAAGACTCATACATTATCCTACTGAGGGTAAGATAAGTCTACAGCTTCATTGACAGCGATCAGACAGCATTCATAAGCCAGTTTGAGTTGGGTAGCTCCAGATTAGGTTGCGGTGTTTTTTAGCCACTAGATCCGGATATAGTTTGGAAAAAGTTCAATTACTCTTCGAGCCCCACAGCCTTTTGGATTGACAAGTGCTATTTTCATCAAATTGCAAAATGATGTACCAATATCAGGGAGTCAGAAATTAACATTTTGGGCTCTTCACTCTGGATGAATGGTTCCACTGAAGCCGACAAATGAGCTGTCATCAAGTCGATTTGATTCTTCTGGACTATTCTTATCCAGGCCTTCGGCCTTCGATAACCACGTCGAGCCAAGGAATATTTTTCGGGTGACGTGTTCGCATATGTTGTGAAAATCTTCATCTCTCTTACATATTTGCGGGAAATTAACGGAATTTTTTAGTGCTTTCTCTTTGCACTGCGTCAGAATTAAAATAATCATACCTGGAAAAGGATGAGAAGCAGCACAAATGATGCCGTGCAGTCTTGAGGAAGAAATTTCATTCCTAAACACACTACAATCTGACCCTTCTTATCAAAATTTCATTAAGCATAACCAATAAAGAAATTCGTGGTGTAATCTTTGACTTTTATTGAAAGGCGATGAACTGTGGCAGTGTCTTGCTCCAAGACTGAAGGCGAAATTAATCAAGTACGAATGTGCCGTTGACCTGCTATCATACAGATAGTCGTCTATCTCAACTCAGTGACTACACTAGACAATAAAAAAGACTATTGTTTCAGAGATTGTGTCTGTCGCAAAATCCCTTCGCAGGCTTAACGTGAAAACTGCGAAGGAGGTTCACTTTGAAGATCGAACTTACGTAACTGTCTTCTTCGGAAAACGTTTAACCAAATCCTACCAGAGAGAACGCAAAAGGAAAGCAATGAAAGACCTTGTCTGGCTTCTCTCACTTATGAAGCCCTATGAAGTTGCATTATAAAGTGGTGTTGAGCGGGCGGGAAGGAACCGGTGACCAATGGCAAATCTCTTCAAGTGAAGGCGTTTTTGCGGCTACAGTACACCTCGAATGTGCAGCATTACTCCAAGGTTACGTATTAGAGTGAAGTTGCTAGGGTTTCGATTAAAAATTCCTTCGAGTTGAACGAAATATAATTATATTTGGTTATTAGTGGTAATGAGAAAGCGGTAATCGTGGAAGCATGAGTAATTGGGAGGCTTCCGTAGTTATGACAAGAGCGGTATCGAGGAAACATGGTAAATGGGATCTCAGACTACCCTGAAACGAAAATTGCCAGAACTTAATTTTTCGATTCTCTTTGAAATCTTGCTGAGCTTTGATGGCGATCAACAGCAAAACAACATTTGTATTCATTCGAGATCTATATCGTTGTTGCCTTGACATAGAATGTTTCCTCAGTTTTTATTGAACTTTTTCCGCTCTTATACCAACCAGCATCTTCTTCTTCTCCCTAGCGTTAATCCCGCGCTGTCGCACGATCCGCTGTTCTTGTCAGCCGTCTCCATTTCATTCTATCTACGGCATCTTCTGCCGTTACCTTGGTTTCGGCGAGGTCCTTCTTGATCACGTCCCGCCATCTCTTCTTTGGGGCTCCTCGTGGTCGCTTACCTTGAGCCTCGAATTCCATTGCTTCCCTTATCGGATGGCTCTGTGGTCTTCTTAGCACATGCCCGAACCATCGCAGGCGCTGCTCTCTCATGTTCAGTTGAATTGGAGCTGTTAGCATAGCCGTCCTGACGTCTTCATTTCTGACCCGATCCAGCCGCGTCCAGCCGCAGGCCCATCTGGGCATTCTCATTTCAGCGGAGTGGAGTTGTCTTTTGTGGGATTTACTTACGGGTCAACACTCGCTGCCGTAGAGCATCGTGGGCCTTACCACTGCCCGATACACCTTTCCTTTCAGAGTCCCGGAGCACCGACGGTCGCAGAGGATACTGGTGGACTCCCTCCACTTCATCCATGCCGCATTTATTCGGGATTTTACGGCTTGGTCCACGCTACCATCTGCGGCTAGATCACTCCCCAGATAGCGGAAATCCTGGACCTTTTCGATGGCTTCCCCGCGACCGTCGACGATTGACTCCGTGCCCTCCTCGGAGCTGAGAAACTTGGTCTTCTTCACGTTCAGCCGGAGTCCACTCTCCGCAAATACTCTCTGCCAATTCTGGAGTTTATCCTAGAGTTCATCCTTGCTCTCCGCTATCAGAGCGATGTCATCAGCGTGGAGGATGGTCTTCAGTTGTCCATCCATGAGTTCTTCTGTGATGACGTCCATCGTGAGCAGGAAGAGAAACGGGCTTAGAGCTGATCCCTGGTGTACTCCAACCGTGACATCTATTGCTCCGGTTTGGCCGTGTGGGGTTGCGTATTGTTGTGGTGGAGCCATCGTACATGTCCTTCACCAGAGATCAGGTGTTCTGGAACCTTTCGTTTTCGGAGCGCTCTCCAGAGGACTTGTCGCGGGAGACGGTCGAAAGCCTTCCCCAGATCGAGGAAGGCTATGTAGCAGGGTTTACGCTTTTCTCGATACTTCTCCATAACTTGTCTAGCTATGAAGATGGCGTACGTTGTAGATCTTTCAGGCATGAAGCCGAACTGCTTCTGTGAGATTGGGACCAATTCTCTCAATCTTGAGTCGACCAGCTGCTCGTACAGCTTCATCGTGTGAGCAGTCAGCCTGATTCCCCGGTAGTTGGAACACTCCATCGCGTCCCCCTTCTGCTTGAAGATAGGAACGATGGTACTTCTCCTCCATGCATCTGAGATTCTTCCTTCAGCGGTGACAGTGTTCAGGAATCGGGTGAGCCACTTTACCCCGTACTCTCCGAGCGCTTTCCATGCCTCGATCGGTACTCTAACCGGGTCAGTTGCCTTCCCAACCTCCATCTTTCCCATTGCTCTACGCACCTCATTCTCCGTCCAGAGATTGATTGGGCCAGCGTTGCCTCCAATTGGGAACTGTTCTGGCGGGCGAATTCTTCGTTGAGGAGCCCGTCGAAGTATTCCTTCCACCTACGCTTGACCTCGCCAGGCTTCCTCAGTATGGCACCCTCGCTGTTCCTGACGGACTTCACTACCCCAATGTCCTGAGTGGCGCGGTGGCGCGCTTTCGCCAGGCGGAAGACGAACTTCTATCCTTCTCGACCGTCGAGTTTCTCATACATGGCGTCCATTCCCGTGTTCTTCGCCTTCGCGACAGCAGCCTTGGCGAGCCTCTTGGGAATTCTGTAGGCAGCTAGGTCCTCTGGAGCTCGTGTCTTTTGCCAGTGCTTGTAAGCCGATTTCTTCTGCCTCACAACTCGTTGGACTTCATCATTCCAGAACCATGCTTCCTTGTCCCCTCGGAAACCACCTCGAGTTTCCCCCAGCGTTTCCTTTGCACATCGCAGGATGACCTCCACAGCGTTGCTCCAAGTCTGCTAGATCGGCCCTTCGGGATTTGGGAGTCCAGCTTCCAGTATCATCTCTTTGAGGTGTTTTCTTTCGGAATGGTGCAACTTCCACCACCGGATCCTCCGTTCCGTTCTTGTCCTCGATTTCTTGGGAAGATCGATGGCTATGTCTGCTAGTAGGTCTGCGCTGTGGTGCCAAGTCTTCTCCGGGCAGTACCTTGACGTCTTTTACAGTTTTGAGGGACAATCTTCTTACCAACACATGATCTATTTCCATTTCTTTCCCTCCACTGCTGTGGGTTACCTTCTGGGACTTCCTTTTCGCGAAAAAGGTGCTGCAGACTGCCAAGTCGTGAGCTATAGCCAGGGCAAGGACCCTTTCTCCCTCATCGTTTCTGACTCCTACACCTTTACCTCCATGCACCCTTTCCAGTCCCCTCCTTTCACTGCCGATGTGCCCATTCAGATCACCTGCTATGGTAAGATAGTCCCCCTCCGGAAGTGATCGGATGGTCTCGTCAAGGCCCAGATAGAACTCATCTTTTTCGTAGATGGGACAGCCGGCTTGAGGTGCGTACACTAATATTATTGTCCAGTTCCCCTCCTTCGTGTCTATCCTTACAGCCATGATTCTGCTACTGATCCTGCTGACGGCGGAGGCGGAGTGTTTGAGGGACTCCGCTACTGCTATAGCCACGCCATTTGGTTTGATGTCATCTCCATTGTAGTAGAGTTTAACACCCTCTCCGATTTCTTTGGCCTTTGCTCCCTTCCAGCGGGTCTCCTGAAGGCATAGGACTTGGATGTTTCTGCGCTTCATAAGATCAGCGACTTCCCGGGACTTCTCAGTAAGCGATCCCACATTTAGAGTCTCTATTCGAACTATCTTCTTTGGCCGAGGTCGTTCACTCCTCGGTAGCCCTCGCATACTGTCCACAGAACTCAGGCGAAGGCCCTATGCGCCACTTCCGGGTGACGTCCTAGCTTTATCACGGATACTCTTTGAGACTTTAGACATATTTATTGTGACTGGTTTCTCCATCAGCCAGCCTGTCAACCTGGCCTGACGCTGGTACCGATACCATTTTTGCAAATTTTGCAAGGCATGGAGTTGCCTCGGCAGGGATCGAACTCGCACTCACTCTAAGTGCAGACGTGAGCCTGCACTCTTATCCACTCGGCTATCCCTGCCTTATATCAACCGGCATATAGTGCAATTATAAGATGGATTAACGAATTGCTGAGGTTACAGTCCGGATGATGGGCACAGCTATAGCATGGTTGTAGAGCCTCCTTTGATTTAATCTACTCCATGGAAACGGTTGAAGTACAGGGAGAAAACACAGCCCAGAGAACACATTTTAACGGAACTAACCTCGTTTTCAAATGGTGTCAGAACACGAGAAATAGGACCTGATTGAGCCATCAAGAGTGACGTTTACCAAAATGAAAGCCGGGATAATTTTTGTGTGTCACAAATGTAAAACACAAAAGGTAAGGAATTGGCAACAAAGAGACAAACATAATTCGTTGGATCGTGAGTCCTTTTGAGTCTTTTCCTCCTTGCTTGTTTCAACCGGAGGATCTCCTTTCACGAGGATTTTGTCCACTGAAAGACCCTAGCAGGTAGGTCGCGTGACTTCGAGGAGCAATCTCTTTGTCTCTGTGCGAGTACTGGTGAGACTTGATCCATCAAGACAATTGCTGATGTGTTGGCTCGATCCATACCATCTGCCTCCTCGTGGGCATACCCATGCATGCGTGCGTGGTTGATATCAAATCAGAACCTCTAAATAGCATTCCTCCAATAATCGTCGGAACCATGCCAGGGTCTTCGCTGTACCTGTTGGAATATGTAAGTTAGGCCCATTGTTGAAGACTAGTAAGACTGTGTTGCTCCATAAGAATACGATACTGGCAACAGACGCCCTGCTTCTGTCCTGTCTGTAATCTGCAAACCTTCCGTAGAAGTCATTCTCAATGGAACTGACAGGACACGGATGGAGCATAACCATTTGAGCAGGCAGGATTTTGGAAAGGATCATTACGATCGACCATACCCACAAAGTCACAGAATTCATTGAAACGTCGCGAGAATGCTAGATACCGTTATGTTTTACTTTCGTCGATTTAACAGAACTCCCGATTGCGTGGAGACATAAGCGGTATTCTCCTGTTCGGCGTATGAGGAAACCTAGTGAGCTCTATAATAACTTCACGGCCAAGATATCAGCATTATACGAGGCAGTCATTGTCAAATTGAACAAAGGAGTCCGGTGTAGGCTGAGTTTATCCTTTTCCATGCCGCTCTCGAGAATACTGCTCGTCCTCATTCGGAACAGGGAGATATCAGAACGGAGGTCAACGACTCGTACTTGCACCTTTGTAGGCAAAATGAAGATTATGATACCGGGCATGGAGCAGTTGTACGAAGGCCGGTAAAATTCGGCACGCTTGTGGGAAGATCGACCTGTGAATGAACCTGACGAACCTTGCGCCACGGAACCGAAGATCAGATGAGACGGACACAGTATGCAATTCTGTGGTGACCCTTTGATAAGGACGCTTACTGATGGTATCTTTCGGACTGTCAAACGAGCATCATGAGTCCCTCTAGCACAAAGCTCAGACGCGTTTTCGATAGCTTTTTATGAGCGGGACTGTCCTCTAGGCAAGGAGAGTGATAAACCACACTGGTTCGCAATGGACGGACAACATTACTCTCTCTTGCTGTATTTGTTTATTCTTTTATTGTACACATAAACATATATCCACTTGTGCAATAGCCTGCAAAATCAAGGAGCGACACTTTCGGACAACCGAAATTTGTTATTATAGCAAAATCAATTTATAATCGTGGCATGGAATTGCAAAATCATGCACGCAGTAAGGAAACAAACAAACTCCGACCAAGATGCCCCCTGTAAATAGAGACTCGATGACCCTTTCTTTGAAGGGGTTCAGTGAAAGGGGTGTCATGTCGTCACCTAACACTTTGTTGGAAGGAGGTGCATACTTTGAACAAAAAAAATTTCGCGGAAATAAGAACATGTTTAAAAAAGCAACCGGGATCTTGTATGGTCATGCCTGATAGGGTCAACAGAAGTCTCTTGGCTTTTTTGTCATCAACAGGCTGGAAAGGGGAAAGACGCTGGTGTTCAACACAATTGGGAATGAATTTTTATAATAACCAAGAGCAACGCATTTCGTAAACCTATTCTCAACTCTTTCCGGTCAGCATGAATCCATTATTCTGAACGGGCTGAAAACTGTAGTGCGGACTCCAGAATTGGTCTGACATAATTTTTATTTGCCTTAATGTAATTCAGCGAATCTCTAAAGTGGGAAGCTCTGGAGAGGCTGGAGGCTGTGTCTTTTGATCATGATCTCAGATACAAAGTCTCTGGCATTCTTGCTAATTCTAAGTCTGTTGTCGGAGGTAAGATCCCGGATGTCAAGGCGGCATGCGAGCCCTTTAGTTCCTTTTCGATTGTTTGCGTAGGGACTTTATCGTCACTACAATCTTCGGAGTTCCCAACAACTTTAAAAATCATTATGTCATCAGCACACATCACCCCAAGCAGGTCATTTCAGAGTTATATAGCGATTAGGCGCTGTGTGTATGAGTTCATGTTATGCACGTGTGCGTGATACCCCCAAAACCCTCGGATAGATAAGTGACGACGTGAGGGACGGAACGTCCGCTCAATTCTTGATGGACGCGGCAAAGTGCGCGGCGATATCAGTGTTTATTTGAATGGCTTCAGCTTCTATCACTGAGGCACACGAGTATTAGCTGGCCCTACTTATCCAATTGACCTAAAACCTGTGCTCCAATAATAGGCGATTGGGCGAATGTATAATGTATGGCGATACCCAACAACGTGACATTTTGAAATCACGTTAGAAGTAAAAGTGGTGACAAAACTTCTCCTCGAAGCACACCACTAAGCGCAGGAAAAACATCACCGATGTGAAGTTGATAACTTCAAATGAGTAAGAAATTACTGATCCACCCCAATAGCATTACAATGGAGACTGACATATTGGAGCTTATTCAAAAGAAGGGGTATGTGCGTTTGTAAAGTCAGAATGACTAAATGAACATCTTTCCTTTCATGTTATCCCTTGTGCCAGTTGTCTAGGGATGCATGCAAAGCAGCCTCCTCTGATCACCTCGTACAAGAGCCATGTTGTCATGATGTATTCATGATGTCAAAAACAGTTAATATTTCTCATTAACAGAATCAACTAAACTTAACGAGCCGATTCAGGTGATTCCAGAAAGGTAATCATCCAAAGCATGAAGTCTATCGAGATTCAGACACCAAGAATGCTTGTTTGCATTAAAGTCAGAATCTGTATATCCTATATGAGACCTTGAGACCTGGCGGACCGAAACGTATAGATGAAAATCTCAGATAGAGAATTATAAAACAGGTTTTTTCCGAAGATTCGCAGGGGGATCAAAATCACCGAAAAAAAGTACTGAACCGTTGTGGAAGCAAGTCACTTTTGGCTCCAAGCAACGTCGACGAACTTTGGGCATTGTAAAAAAGGGGTCCTATAAACCATAATAAACCAAAGCTAACTAGAGTCAAAAAAGTGTCTACAATCGTGATTTCTAAGCGTCAAAGGCATATTCCTTTAATGTAATGTCGAGGGATAGATTGTCTGATTGGCAATAACACTCCACCACCCTTCTCACCTGCAAGATCACATCTGACATGGTTGGATTGCGATCTTTCGACACCTAGAAAAGAAGAGTTTATTACCAAGCTGAGCCAAGGTTGCAAGAGATAAAGAACGTCGTAATTATTTTGAAGAAATATGCTAATAGTAATAGACTCATAGCTCCCTGAAAAAGACCCCATGATTGAAATCATGTAAGTGACCAAGAGCTCCTTAGTCCGACGAAGACTCATAGCTTTAGCCTTTGTGCTGGTAGAGACACCTTATTACAAACAGAATTCCGCAAAGCAACATGCAGAGTGTCATGGGTGACCTGATAATTTTTGAGACCAAAATGCGAACGCCCCTTGCGCCTGCTTTCCTTTTCCTTCTGGTCAAAGAGGGGCTGGAGAAAACAACTCTCTGAGGAAAAGATAGTACCCGCTTGGCAAAGATCATAAGTGACTTTTGCTCCTACAACGGTCTTATGCTTGTTCTCGGTGTTTTCGATTCTTGCTATTCTCTCGTAACAACAAGTGAATGACAAAAAGCTTTCTCTTTTTGTCGATGAATCCTATTTTGCGAAAAAGGTAAAGATAAAGTCGGCGCTCGTGACACGTAGATTTCATCTGGTTTATAAGTCTTCTTTTCAGTACCTTTACCAGTTATTATTGTATATTTGCCCGGTTATGGACCCTTCCATTTGTTTCCATGGATACGAGTCATATAAGATCCTTTCTAGAGTATATTAGTATATTACCTGGAGTAACAAGAAAAGTTAGGCCAAATTCTAGCTGGTCAAGTTCTCTTTCTATGGCACCAAATAATACTTCCTTCGATTTGTCAAAAGGGTCCTTGAACAATTTGTTGCCTCTAGAGCATATATTCAATCTGTCTTTCATGAAAAGCAAACTTGCTTCATGTTAGAGGTATTCACTAGTTTTACCGGCGCCAAAAAGAATACCTGCAATAAGTGTGAAGCAGTCGCCCGTTATTGGTAAGAATACTCGGGAAAGCAATAAAACAACGACTCATGACGCACGTAGAGAGCAGGAGTAATGTCCATATCCATGTTATCGTGACAACATGGCTCTTGTACAAGGTGATAAGTGGAGACTGCTTTGCTTGTATCCCTGAGCAACTGGAACAAGGTACAACAAAAAAGAAAAGATCTTCATGTAATACATTCTGACTTTACAAATGCACATACCCCTTCTTTTGAATAAGCTCCAACATGTCAGCTTCCACTGTAATGCTATTGGGTGGATCAGTGATTTCTTACTCGATCGAAGTTATCAACAACACATTGGTGATGCTTCGCCGTGCACTTAGCGGTGTGCTTCGAGGAGGAGTTTCGTCACGACTATCCCTTTTAACGCGATTTCGGAATGTCACGTCGTCGGGTATGAGAACATTCGTCCAATTCTGGATGGACGCGGCAAACTACGCGGCTACGTTCGTGGTGATTTGAACGACTCTGGCGTCTATCATTGGGGCACAGGTTTTGAGTAGAATGGATAAGTAATGGGACCGCTATTTTTTCTCCATATAAGAAGAGAATTATTCAGACCATCGAGAGGGATCAACACAGTTTCACAAGGAAGTTTTCATAAGAGCATTTGGCTACACTTACAATAGCATCCCTCGTGCTATTGTAAGAAACAAAATGATGAATTCAGACTCACTTAATGGGAGGAGAGTGGTAAATGATTTATTGACGCTCTTTCGGTGCTACCAAGTTGGTTTCCTCCGAACCTTCAAAAACTAGGGGAACTCCAGCAAATTATGCTTTGCTTTGGTCAAGACCTCGCTAGGTAAGCACTTCTTCACGCACAGTGCTGGCTTAGAGTATATTAAATTTGACAAAAAGGCTAGTTGCTCACTTAATCTTTCCAAGGTAAGGCGCGAAATTTCTCAATTCTTCAAAAATCACAGCTAGTTGTCACAAGACGGATTTAATCGTCCCGTGAGTGTGAGATGTCTGCCGTCAACATTCTTGTAAGGGGTCCGCGGATTTGCAAATTCCTCTGTCCTATACCAAATCCTGTCATATGCACATGGGTCCTCCTGCCTCGTCCGCTCACCTCATGGATGCATGAAGGAGGTTTCAAAGGTAAATAAAGTTAAGGACCTAGGGTTCCTATACAATGATAAGCTTGGCTTCTCGTCACATTGTAACCTACTCTGCGGAAGGCATACCATAGAACCTACCATATTTTCAAAGCTCTGACAACCAAGGACACTAGAACGCTTATCTCGGTTTACAGAACTTACATCCGCCCATTAGTGGAGAATGGGAACGTGGTATTCTGCCCGCATAAAAAGAAATATAATACATTGCTTGAATTGAGAAAGTCTAAAATAATTTCACCAGAAAAATCCTGATTTTTCGCGATGGCTTTCTGTATTCTAGAGTACCTAAGGCCGAAATACGGAACAAGTTTTATGATCTTCCTCCTCTTCAGTCCGGACGAACTTTCTTTGACTTATGTATGATAAATAACCTGCTCAGCCAGAGATCCGCGGTGAAAACTTCTCAGTTTTACAGCCTTATTCCATATATCACCAGTGGAGGCCGACTCAGATTATCTTTTCCCAGACCTAAAACCTCCATTAGGCGCACTTTTTTCACTGTCAGGGCAGGTCTTTCATACCTGCATTTCAGTAAATTCAAGTGCTTCTCAGGCCCTCGGACGTCCTTCAAACGCTCAATAGCAACACTCATGCAGAACTCGTAGAGTAGGCATAGCTGGTACCATGTTTACACTTCTAATCTAACTGCTGTTATTAGTTCAGTCTCTAGTGTTGCTTGTATTGTATTTGGTGAGTCGTTTCTAACGTTGTCTCATACAACGTACGGCTAAATAAATAAGTCAAAATTTTCTACGACGATAATACGAAAAACGGTGAAAACATTCAATGAACAGACACTGGTAGATCTCAAAAGCTTGAGATATTTTACAGCTTCATACTTCAGTAGCTAATTTTTGTTTCAGTTGCTTTAGCTCACCCGAAATAACCACACTTTTGCAAACTTCACACATGTGATAGCGGCTTCATATGTGAAACTTCCAGCTCTCTCTCTAGTCTCGGCCCAAGAAGTATTTTAGTCTGGACACCTATTGTCCATGGTTGGTAAGAGACAGAGGAGTCAAAACTATTGCATTGAAACAAAGACTCCCAATAATCATGCAAACACCTCGACTCCAGAGTAGGGAGATCAAAATGCTTGCTCGAGTGCTGCGCAGTCATTGTGATCTGAATCCATTCTATAGGTATTTATATCCTCTGGTAAATCTTGGGAATCACATCCGAGTCAGGAAACGATATAGGTGCCCCATCTGTGAAAATTTTGAACACAATTGGAGACTAAAGTCCCCCTACGGAAGACCACTGGAGACTCCTCTACTACCAGAGTAGAACTCTCTTACTCTGCCCGGGAACCTATTAGCGAGTATTTGGCAACCTTTTTGGCTATCATGGAACAAAATATCAGTATCTTTTAGTTGTGTGAATGTTTCATACGAAATACTCTGCCAAATGCCTTTGCAAAATCAAAATATATGACATAATCGTTACGACTGCTCAACAGACGTCCGGGAATGAACCTATGTTGAGTTCTTGGAATGATCTGTACTCAAAAACGTATCTGGGAGTGTTTCTTGAGGGTTTTTTCGAACAGTTTACAAATAGAGATGTAGCACTCTTACAAGGAAGGTCTTTTAGGGCGTGGGACGCTTTTTGATAACATAATATTATACATATACATAATATTAGCTAAGCAGTGATTTTTGTGATTCTGCGTGAGCAAAGCTGCTCAGCTGATGGTTTTCTATTTTTGCCGTCAATGGATAAAGGATAAAGTTTTTGGCGTCAATCAATCTCGTCTGAGGGATGCGCCCCCGCACTCGACTTCCATTCAGAATCGTAGTGGCGTAATGAGTGCGTGTGTGGCCTATACAATGACTTGCGGTGGCCAGCCGATGTACAAGTCAGTGCTTTTATCCTCCCAGACGAGTCTGGTACCAATTCACCGACCCCGGAGGGATGGAAGGCTTGGTTGGCCTGGGCGGGCATCGATCTGGGATTGGAACCCCTGACCGTGCGTGTGATATAGTGCGCCACTTGCCACTACACCACCTCCCCGTTTCAAAATTTAGCGTAACTTGTTTTCTATTGGAATGTATGTCATCCACAGGTATGTATGTACTAGTGATCTCGATAAGAGCAAGGAATCTGTGAGATGGGAAATCGGCACTAGATTCGACTACAGATTGATCGCTCAGCACTTGATTTACATGGTCTCATCAAATAAAATTTATTTTCTTACTTACATCTATCTTTTCACTCGATAAATCTAGTAGAGAAGGCAAAATCCCAACGTTTCCCTATGCCCTTATGGGAATGCGAATGGTGATTAAGGTCAACTTCAAAAAGAATTTTGTTATGAAGGCAAAAGCGGGCCAGCGGACGAGGATCTCGGCGGATGGGTTGGTGGCGGAATATACCCACGTACTACCACGCATTTGCGAAGTAGCAATCTCACTAGTGATCGGTGGTACAATCCGTCCCGGTCAATATCAGTAGTATTGAGGTCCTGGTCACGACCATGACAAGTTAGACCCTTGCTTTGGCCCTGGTGCAATATCGAGCCAATCTGGAGGTGGCAGCATAAAATGCAAAAAAGGCAAAGCCCCGAAGATTCGAACCATCACCCCAACCTAGCCGTTCCAAATCGAAGTCCACATCGCTATCCACCACACCATCCGTCGCTGCTGGCAGCCAGACGGTGGAGAGCGCATATGAAAGCTCCCCGCACTTTCGACATGTTTCAACATGTGACCCCCTTTTTTGGCCACCGTTCACGTTATTTTCAAAGCGCAGTCCTCTGGCGCCTTCTACTGTGCTGACAGTCGACGCCATGAATGAAACAAACGACATTCAGTGGACTAAAATGGCTATTTTTGACAAAAACATTTTCACCTTTTTTGGCCTCCAGAAGACCATTCAGCGGAAATGGACCATAGCTCTGTACTCAGTGCTCATGCCCCTACATCATGCAAAAAACCGTTTTTAAAAAGCGTCCCACGCCCACCGAAAGACCTTCCTTGATAGGGCGGTAAATGCCTAGACCCGAAGAGGGTCCCTTTCAAATCAGTGTGATAAAAGAGTGTTCCTAAATTCCAGTAATCGTAAATTAAAATTGAAGGCTAGGAATCTGCAAGCGCAATCAGCGAATTTCTGTCTGGAGAAAAGCAAATGACATTTAGGGTTGTTGAGAAGCATTTAAGCCACTTTATAATCTGGTCATAATGTCGATCTGCATGAAAATATTGAACCTCATTCATAGACTGTGACGATGTTGTGGGAAAGTTGACAACATCATATCAGGTAAAATTTGAAAAAGTGATTTGCTGACATATTCGCCTTGTCACTTCTTTGTGAACTACTAGAGCACTAGCTTTCAAGCAATTACCGACATAGTCACTTCTTTGGAGATGGTTACTTATCACGTGTCATCGGAATTCTTGGGATGGATGAGCTCGCCTTTTGGATTATGTCCAGCCACGCGGATTACTTGAGTACTTGATCCTGAACAAAGTCCGACTTGAAGTAACTTGAATTGAACTCTCTAGAAGTAGAGGTACTCACTTGAAATGAATTAACAAGATAACTTGAATCTTTACTTGAATCGAGTGAGTGAGATCGGGGCCAGAGCCCAGCCGTACCGGAGCGATGTCGAAATCGAAATATAGATGGGTAGTACCGAGACTTGCCCTTTTATAGCTGCCTCGAGCCCGCCAGATCATCGCGTAGATCACGTCTGTAATCGAACGGGCCCGATCAAAAAACTAAACTATAGAATTAGGAACAAGGAGTAAAAATAAGCAATAAAATAAGCAAAAAAGAAGTCGCTTTCGCGACAGTCCCACCTACTGAGAAGAGTGCGCTTTCTTTCAAATTCAGATAATTCCTCTTTTTTTTCTTAACTAATCTGAGCTGCAATTTTTCTCTCATATCAGGCGCCGGGCAAACTGCGCGGTGGTGCGCATACGGAGGGATCACGTCCTCGAATAGTGTGCCTCGCAGTGGTTTACAATAAAAACATTTTTTTTCCTTTTCCTTGCTTGGGCACGTTCCGTTGCAAAACTTCATACACTTGTAACATCTTCCACAAGGAATGGCAGCTTGCAGCCGTTGGTTTCCGTTGACGACGTGCGGGCAAGAATCTGAAAAATGGGCACCCACGACTCCACAGAAGGAACAGTCGGTCTTGGGGTCGATGCCTTTAGAATATTCGACTATCAACCTGTGTGGGTATTTGTCCAGCATACTTTCCTTCGTCCTTATCTCTCCACGGATGGTTTCCAATTCTTCTGCCGCTCTCTGATCAAGGGACGACTTGGCTTTCTTAGCGATGGTTTTCGAGCTGCAAGGTTTTTCCGCAAAGGATTCACTTTCACGTAACATTCTTTTCCTTGTTGGCTTCTCCGGGCGCTCCTCTGTCTGATCACCACTCGACTCTCGAAGTAGACGATCGAAGTGTTTGTCGTCGGTCTCCTGCGGTGGTGGGAGCTTGTCGAGTCGAGCCGCCTCCTCGGATTTGCTGGGCAACACTTTAACACCTGTAGTTGGTCCTGCATGGCTTGCACGCTCTTCTTGAGAACCTCTGCGGCTTCCATTTCCCTCCGGTTTGACTTGACTTCCTTTTCAGCCGTCGCCATGTATTCAGAGATTTCCTTGATTGTCGTTCCCAGGCGTCAAACATCTCGCTCTATGAGTGTCATCACTTCTTTTACATCAATTTGGACGTCCTCTGTGCGTGGCCATTCTTCTCTTCTGGCTGCTAGCTCCTGATCGTTCTGGGCATTGCTACCGTAGATGCGGTCCGTTAAAACATAGCGAGTGCCGAGGCGTAAGAGTCGCTCCTTGGTGAGGCTAGCCGTAAGCAAGTACTGATTTAGGAGCTGAAGCCTTTCAGCTATTCCCATGTCGTGAAGCGTGGTACTGCAGAGCAGGCGCTGACAGCGATCAAACAACATTCATGGGTCAATTTGAGTTGGGTGGTTCCAGATTAAGCTGTGGTGTTTTCAGTCACAAGATCCGGATATAGTTTGAGAAAAGTTCAGTTATTCTTCGCACGACCTCGTTTTGAATTGACAAGTGCAATTTTCAACAAATCCCAAAATGATGTACCATTACCAGGTAGTTAGAAATTAACATTTTGAGCTCTTCGCTCTGGATGAATGGTCCCACTGAAGCCGACAAATGAGCTGTCAGCGAATCAACTTGATTCTTATGAACTAGTCTTATCCAGGCCTTCGGCCTTCGATAACCAAAGAATATTTCTCGTGTGACGTGCTCGCATAAGTTGTGGAAAGCTTCATCTCTGTTAAATAATAGCGGGGATTCAACAGAATTTTCTAACACTATCTTTGCACTACGTTGGAATCAGAATAATCATACCTGAAGAAGGACGAGAAGTAACACAAGTGATGCTCTGCAGTCTTGAGGAAGAAATTTCATTCCTAAATACACTACAACCTTTCCCTTCTCATAAAATTTCATTAGGAATGAGCAATGAGGAGATTCCTACTGTAATCTTTGACTTTCATTGAAAGGCGATGAGCTGTGGCAGTGGCTAGCTCCAAGGCTGACTGACTGAGAGAATTAATCAACTACCAATGAGCCGTTGTCCTGTTATTATTAGATGGTCATCTATTTCAACTGAATGACTACAGTAGACAGTGAGAAAGACTATTCGTCTCAGAGACTATCGCAGAATCCCTTCACAGGTTCAACGTGAAACCTGCGAAGGAAATTCCCATTTAAGATCAAGCTTACGTAACTGTCTTCTTCGAAGAACGCTCAACCAAATCCCTCCAGATGGAACGCGAAAATTAAACAATGAAGGATTTTTGCAGTGGCTTCTGTCACCTATGAAGTTCCATGAAGTTGCTTCATAAAGTGGTGTGGAGCGGGAGGGAGGGAACCGGTGATTAATGTCGAATCTCCTCCAGTGGAAGCGTTTTTGCGGCTACAGTGCCCCTCGAATGTGCAGCGTTACCCCAAGGCTTGCGTAGTAGAGTGAAGTTGCTAGTGTTTCGATTATAAATTTCTTTGAATTCAACGAAATATGATTGGATTTGCTTATTAGTGGTTATGAGAATAGAGGTAACCGTGGAAGCATGAATAATGGAGAGGCTTCCGTAGTCATGACAAGAGCTGTATCGAGGGAACATGGTAAATGGGAACACAGGTCACCCTCAAAGGAAAATTGCCAAAACTTAGTATCTCGATTCTCTCAGAAATTGTTGCTGGGGTTCGATAGCGCTCAGCAGAAAAACAACATTTGTATTCTTATGAAATCCATATGCTTGTTGCCTTGACATAGTATGTTTCCTTAACTTTTATCGAACTTCCGCCGTTATTGTAACAACCAGCATGGAGGGAAAAATTATTAAATGGATGAAGGAATTGCAGTGTCCCGATGACGAGCACAGCCTGAGCATGGTTGCAGAACCTCGTTTGATTTGATAATTTAATAATAATATTTTAGTGACTTACTTTATGGAAACGGTTGAATTCTAGCGACAAAACACAGCCCAGAGAACACATTATAAATGCAGCGAACCCCGTTTACAATTGGTGTCAGGACACGACATATAGAATGTGGTTGAACCATTAAGAGTGACGTTTACCAACATAAAACTCGGGATAATTTTAGCTTGTCACAAATGTAGGAGGCAAAGGATTACAGAGGTAAGGATTCGGCAACAAATTGACAAACATATCACGTTGGATTACAAGTCCTTCCAAGCAGATAGTTCTTTCTCTTCTTGCTTGCTTCAATCGGTGGATCTCCTTTCACGAGACTTGTATCCACAGAAAGATCTCTGACCTGTAGGTGGCGAGGCTTCGAGGAGGAAGCGCTTAGTCTATGTGCGAGTACCGCTTAGTCTTGGTCCACTATTACAGTTCCTGATGTGTTGGTTCTATTCATTCCATCCGCCTGCGCAGGCATACACATGCATGCGTGCGTGGTTTACATCAACTAGAAAGTCTAAATAGCATTTCACCAGTAATCATCGCAACTTGAATAAATAAGGTCCACTGTTGAAGACTGGTAAGAATGTTGAATACTATATTTGCAGGAGGCGCCTTATTTCTGTTCTGTTAGTATTCTTTGAGCTCTTCGTAGAGGTCTCTCGACGGAATTAAGCGGAAGAAGAACAGCCATGTGAGCACGCAGGGTTTACTATGAGCTCATGACTATCGGTCCCAGTACTCATTGTGTTTCCATACGAGACACATCATAATGCTGAGCATCAGGGGGTGGAACGGAACCAAACACTACAACGTTTCTGGGGGGGATCGGCTTGTAAGTGAGCCTAACGAAAACGATGTTCGCGAGAAGGACGTTGTTTCCTGGTGCACCCTTGACGAAACGAATATCTGATGGTCTAGCTATGTGTTCATCTATCGTAAAGTCAACACGTCAGCCTGCTTCGCGCATCTTTATCGATGCTGCGTTCCTTCCTACCTAGTGATATGCATCAGAAACATGGACTCTCACCATGAGCCATCCAGAAGAGCACGCAGTACTTTGTGCAATGGTCGATGTTTGGAGTTCTCCTATATATGCAGTCGTTAAGAGGATTCCGTAGTTCCGCGCTCCGTCATGGGACCAAATTTGGGATGCGTCGCTAGCGCCAGAGCATCGAAGATCAGATGAAAAGGATACGTTTTGCAGTTATGTAATGACAGTTTGACAACGGCGCTCACTGACTGAATCTCTCGGAATGTTAAACGAACATCAGAACATCCTCAAGCATGAAGATCAGATTTATCTACGGTATGAGAAGAAGGAAGTGCTCCTCGAGCAAAGAGGGTGCCAAGGCACACTGGCTGCAGCAGGATCAGATTGGGATGTTGCTGGCGCTCGCTATAGAGCAGGGATTGTGCCAAGATTGGTGATAGAGGAAGGATCGTTTTGGCACAGCGTCATGGTTTTCGAAAAAGACCGGCGTCAATCTTATGGAGGTCAGAAGCGCTATGTGTGCGATCCTTTTCTTTTCCCATGGCTCTTGCTTACCTTTGCTTCATTTTTCTCCTTTTGGAAGTATTGCTGCGAACTTTTGCCTTTGAGACCTCCCTTTGTGACCCTATCACCCCATCCCACATGCTCAAACTGTTGTGTTCTGCTTGATCTGGGCTGCTTTCAGATCCTACTTGACCCAGTCTAACTGAACAATTCCTGATGATCGAACCCAGCGAAAGGCAGAAACAGACACACGCCATAGAGCGTTGAGATCGTTCCGAAAGAATTTTTAGCTCCGCTTCCATTCCGCTCTCTATAATGGCAATTCCTGAGGTTGATTTTTTTGAACATGCAGGCTGATTTCTGCTGAGGTTTTTGAAGTAAATGGAGCGAGCAAGGTGTGCTGTGTATAGGTAAGCATATCGAAGTTGCGACCACGATGGGCGGAACCTACAATCGAATGCTAGGTTCCTTATTTGAAAAGTTAATAACTCTCTTCATTAATAACTTTCTTTCAAAATTTTCTAGAAGGCTGTAAAAAAGTGGTTGGAGCCATAGAACAAATTGTGGGCAAATACTCGATGAGGGAGGTGCTTGCACTAGGGTGAGCGCAACTAAATCAAGAACCCACAATTCTTTACAAGCATACATTGAGATACCGAAATCGTTATATATTTGAAGCCGTCATCATCACCTCTTTCTATTCTTACTTTATACAACGCGCTCGCATCTGCCTGTCACGAAATTCGAGATAACCTGAAGGAACACCCAGAGAGGTTAGGGTCATTCTAGCCAAGCTCCGCCTTTAAGGAGGCATGCGCCGGAATTGGGCGGCGTCACGGGCTAATCTTCCCAATTTGTTCTTGTAACAGTCTGGACAAGGGAAAATGTGAGCGAAGGTGAGGGATGGGTCAACAAATGCAGAGAGAGAGGCTCACCGGCGTTCTCGCAGTGGGCAGCACTTTCCGCATATATTCATGACCTGATTTAAGGATGGTGTGGAGGTCAGAAAAAGTGAAAGGAGTGAACAAAGCCTTGTGCCTGCTGGGCACGTGTAAACACGAAGCTCCGCTTACGATGAGCGGGGCTCGCGTTGGAGTGGAGGCTACGTTTTGAGAACAAATATAACTCTCTCGAGAGACATTCTGGGAACCAGGAAGAAGTGGTAGAGGTAATAGAAGAAAAATGTCCAGATCCCATGAGTGGGCGTGTTTTGCACCGAGGTGGGCGGGACCATGAACGGAAGTGTATATTTCTGCTCAGAAACCTTCTAGAATACAGAAGAACGTCGTTTGAGGCTATTAGAGGAAGAATGATAAAAAGAATGATCAGTGCGGAAAAAAGTAGATGGAGATAGTAGAAGAAATGAGGTAAAATTATCGAAGGGACGGAGTTTGTGCTGAATGGGCGGACACTCAGAATTTATAGCTTGTTCGAGAACACTCTAGGATGCTGGAAAGAGCGACTAGAGACCACTAGAGGCTAGATCAAATTCTGCCGGTGGGCGGAGTTTGCTTCGAGTGGGCGAGGATACAATCGAAATTTCATAACTCTGTTCAAAAATGTTCTAGAGTGTGTCAAGAGGTGGTTAGAAGTCATAGAAGAAAAGTGGTGAAATCACCGGAGTGGATTATGGACAAAATGGGTGGGACCAAGATAAGAAAATCATAATTCTATTCAGTGGCGTTCTAGAGGGAGAAAAGGTGCCCAGAGATTATAGAAACGATTCGGTCAAATTCTCAGGGTTGCGGGGACTGCAGTAGGATGGGAGGGCCGAGACCAAGGATTTATAGTTCTGTTCAAAAACGTTCTGGAATGTGGACAAAATTGTTGAGGGCCCCTAAAGAAAGCGTTGAGATTCAGAAGGAAAGGAGCTCGAATCTGGAAGGGAGTGGTTTGCACTAAAGTGCGCGAAACTAAGATCAAAAATTTTTAGCCAAGCCCAGAAACATCCTCAAAATTCCGAAATATTTTAATATATTAGGTCATCATAACTCACTTTAACACGTTGCGTACCGGCACCCTCGGCGACTGCCCCATGCGCGTGGCCAACCGATTTTTGGTTTGGCCCGCGGCGTGCATCACCATGTGATGCACTTGACCTCATGGACGGTTTTTTCTAACATTGTGAATTCTCTATTATTGGGATCCGATTTTTTCCTATAATGTTTTCGCATATGGAGATCAACACATCTGTCTAACACTCTGTGATTTAAGAGATATTTTGTTGATCAAGTGTGCGTGCTAAATCTAAATCTGATAAAAACTACTTAGTGCTGAATCTTGCGATGACAATTCCAACTGGCCGAAGTTTCTTGACTTCGAGGTGTTCCGATCAAGCAAGAGGTGCGCTTCTTTCCACACATCGACTTTATGTCCTCTCGTCTCATTCCAGGAGAGCAACTTTGAGTTCAGTGAAGTTCTGTTATCGATTCTGGTAATATTCCAGGTGAAACCCTTGGAGAACTCATCCTTGCAACTGCTTATTGATAGCGATGAAGAAACAGACAATGAAGGTGTTTTAGGAGCTCCTGATGGTTTGCTCGCTGATGCCGTTGAGTCAAGTGATGATGAAGATAGTGGAGGGGAGTCTGACGCCAGTTAGTACTCGACTATGGTTAAACCAAGTGTAGTACCTTTTACCAGGGATAGTGGAGACCAAAAGGTCGATGTCTATGCATTCAGCAATCCAATGAGTTTCTACAAGCTATTCATGACAGACGAATTGGTGAAACTGGTAACTGGAGAATCGAACCGTTATGGACCAAGTATTCGACTTGGTCTGTGTCCGAAGAGCAGGTGTTTCACAAGTTCTTAGCCATTTGTTTTTATATGAGCATCGAGAAGAGGTCTCGTCTCAAAGAATACTGGTCTACAAGAATTATGTCGTCTGTCGTCAACGCATGGTATATCTATTCCTTGGTCAACGAAAAGATCTCTATCGGGAATTCAAATTGAGGATCATAGAGCCGATATTGGATGGACATTTCCACGCAAGCAACATTGAAACATCAGCTGCGGACAGTCCCTGGACCTAAGCGAGAACACCGTAGCCGATGTGTGGAGTGCCATAGGAAGTTAGAACACGGCACCCCTTACGCAAGATCGAAAGCTTCGCAAATGAACATGAAATTTTCAAAATGTAGAAAATATTACTGCTTGAATTGCTACCGACTGTATCACAAAAAGTGTACGGGATGTTGAGAATAGTTGCATAGATTGCTATCATGCTCATCTGGGATGTTAGCTGTTATTCCTTCTCATCTGTTACCACTTTCCAGCTGAAGGTTATGGAGTTTTGTCTTATCCAAAATTACGAGTCATTCATTTCTTTTGATCCAACTCGAAGACTAGTAGTCGCTAATTCGCCATCACTTTCTTTTACGAGTTTTCATTTTCATTATGAGCCATGTTTTTGAATTTCAGTACTATTGCCTATATATTATTTGTTTCACGAGTTCACAATTTCGTAACTGCCCCTTTACGATCTCTAGTTCAATTACCAAACAAGTTGCATTAGTTCGAATACGAGTTCAACGATTATTATAACTAGTTCACAAGAGTACAGAAGAAATGCTACAATAAAACTTGTTAGTAGCGTTAGATTCGTGATTAATATTACGGTGAATGAACGCTCCATACTTTCTCAGCTGTTGGAGTCCCAAGCAGATATGGTGTTCAGCATGTTCGAAAACATATCTTTGCAAATTTTGACTAGTATTGCTTCATAAAGAAAGTAGAAATTTGAGTGTGAATTTCATGCATCACCATGTGATGCAGGTGGCCACGCGGGCAAGTACAGGGTGCGCCATAAATATGGTAACAAAATTATTGGCCTCTAGAAACCGTAGTTCATGTTGAAACATAGCCAATTTTGGTGTATTATTTACTGTGCATCACATCTACAAAACGAACACACCGCCATCTTATATAACTATTTCCTGTACTAATTATAGCTCAAAGTTTCTCCGGCTACTCATCGACAGTGGCACGCAGAGTTTCTTGGAAAATTCCAGCCCAGGCTTTTTTCAGTGATTTCTTAGGAGCAGCAGCAGTGGTGCGTTTTGAAGCGCAGGCTTTCCTCTCTAGCATGGACTATATCCGGCGACCCATCACATTGTGGTCCGGGAAATTCGTAGGAAGATTGCAAGCTGGGATTGAGTCGCGAACATTTCCTCACCACCAGTCTTGGTCTTTTCCCATTCGTGAGCAAGTGCGATGCAGTTTTCAAGTCGTACCATTAGAAAAATCTTTGACCCTCAGCTGCATCCTTTCAGAAGAACCCTTCTTGAGAGGGTCGGATTAAGCTTTGTACTTTTCTCGAACAAAAATTGCGATATCGCTGTGATGGTAGGGATTCTAGCCCAAACTATCATAAAAGAGAGAAAATGGCTTTGAGAGGCGGTCTGACTCTTCTCATCGGCTTCAGCACTCGTAGTGGGAACTATACGTGTACTTTGAGATCTCAACATTTCTTCCACGCTAATCACTCTTCAGTGAGAAAAAAGTCTGTCTAAGCGCGTGCCGCGCGCAAGTGGCGCGTAACAAATGTTCTTTCTTTTCAACTTCCTCTCGTCAAAATGCTTATAAGGCTTTCGAATCCTGTTTGGATACAATTGTATTTACTCAGGGTAGAGTCTATCCTTTGAGAAGAACATACAAACAAATCAGCTGTCATTTTTCACGTGCTTCTGCATGTTCTGCATCATACTCCTTTCCAAGAAAATGTCTTCGGAAAAAGGGTCGTATAAGAGAGAAGACGACCATTTCGAGATTTGTTTTTAACCTGTCTACGCTTCACGATTCAAGAGGCTGTCATGTGGGAAATGTTGAATTGAGGAACGATCCCGGGGAAGGATTCACCGAATGCGCGCAAAAGCGGAACGGTCGGTGGTTGTCTGCGAGGCTCCACCATTTTTCCGAATTTGACGAGGCGGGGGTAACAAAGTACATATGTTGGCTAAGGTATATCATGAACATAAGGGGAGGTACAGTTTTGGAGAAACTCGCCAAACAAGGAAATTACGCACATCCGAAAAGTTGTTACCATATTTATGGCGCACCCTGTATATGCGTGCATCACCATGTGATGCACTCGGTACGCAATGTGTAAGGAAGTAATCCGAATCTTTCTGTCTGTATGACCTGAAATCCGTAATGAGCTGAAGGGATAGCATAGGTAATTTTGCTCCAAAAGCCCTATGCACCGCGAAAAATGGGCAAAAGTTAGTAAGAGGACTACAAAGCGGACGGACACTGACGCATGCATTAGCATGTAGACTGGTAATAAATGGGTGATATGTGAGTGGCAAGCTCGGTTGGAACACACCATAACCAGCCTAAAGCAAATTAATTACACCAGTGGTGCCCTTTATTCCAACGTTTGGAGTCGATTTTATAAATCCATGCAAAGTTATCAACATCGCGGTTTTACTGTCCTGTGTCCTCCAAGACAATTCACAACGTCAGCGAGCCCTAAAAGAAAGGAATCCCTACAAAACTCAACCTACAAATGAAATTTCGCCCGAAGTTTAATTATGTGCACTTAATACGAATTCCTTTTTCAGGTATCAGGAAGAGAGCTCCGCAGTCCGCGACGTACCAGTCGAACTACATCGGCAGTGAAACAGCATTTTTAACAGCAGCGTAAACAACGATCTGTATGGTTGACTCAACGTGGAAAGGGTAGGGATAAAATCGTTTCGTTTGCTCGTTTGTTTGTTTACTCAAGTGTGACATGTTACATGTTCGACTGCAATTCCGGAGCTAGTTGTTTGGGGTCTAGACAGTCTAGTTTAGGAAGGGTTTGAATGAGATAAGGACGAGCGGTTAGGACTAAAAGAGCTGATAAGGGATTGCTGGAAATTCAAAGTGACAAGAAACACGGATCGCACCACTTGTGGAGTGTTAATACATCAGTTCAATATCAGTGTGACGGCATAGTGGCAAGTGTAACGGATTACAAAGTGTCAACAACAGTTATGAAAGCTTATGCAACCAATATGTACTATACGAAAGTAACAGAATTAAGTTCACCTCTGCTATTATACTGCGAGATGAATACGCATCAACTACTGCATCTGCAGTTTAGGGTCAATTTCCCAACAAGTGAATCATGGGCTACATGTGCTTCATGGACATCCTGGAAGACCTGATTCATTCCCCATGAGTATACACGCCAGTGTTTTGGCATTAAATGGAACAACGCTCCTCCACCAATCTATAGTAGGTAAGAAGGTGAGTATCCCATTAAGACTAGATTACACTAAGTTCACTGTGCTTCTGGATACATCATATATTCTGTTTGGATGTCAGAATCTTTGATCCTTCTTTCAAAGCTCAAAAAATATCAGGGTAAGGGAGCTCCTTCACGCTCCGTGGCTTCTCCTTCACCTTCTGTAACAAAACGGTGTTTTTTCGTGCAGCTTATCCGATTTCACATAAGTAACTGCTCCAGAGTTTTGTTAGCAGAAGAGAGATCACTCTCCTGCCGTGCTACGCTGGACAAGATAGTGGAAACACCAAGAAGATTGGAAAACCCCAGCTGTAATGTGATTCAAAATGATCCGTTCAAACATCGGAACTATTTAAAGCTTGTCATGGAACTGGTGAAACTCCATCGCTTGAAATTTTCTCCACGTTCTGCATCCCGGAATACGCAAAAATTGCTTGTACGGTTATGGTTCTTTCAAGTGCGACCACCACTCAGGATTGAACAAGAATGTATTGGTCATCTTTTCTATAAAAGTTGTTTGCCGTTGCGTGGCGCGAAAGAAGCCATAGTTCAAATTCGCTGGTATCGACATACAGATACATCGATTTGTTTTTATGTAGTAGTGCCGAGTATGTTTGCTCGACTGTTTTCCCGAACTCTCGGAGAGCATTTTTTTGGTATGCGGGAACATGAAATTTCGGGACTCATGAGCCATTATTTTAGTTCACCACGCTTACGCATTACATTCGTGATTTATTTTTTGTGCAATGTACACTCTCTGTGCAAGAAGGAGTGGACAAATACGAAATTACTCTCCAATCAACGACAAAAGCAAAGCAACTCTTAGGTTTTGTATGAGGATGCCATAAGGGTAACTTTCTGATAGGCGGTTTCTCTGAAGAGCTTGCTAAATAAAATCAAGTCGTGAAAATACGAAAAGACCGATACAATAATGCAACACAGCTCACTCACCTATTGATCGGGGTGAAAGATGAATGGCGCATATGAACCTTACAAGATCTAATTTTCAAGATGATTCGGGCAATTTCCGTTTAAGTTGAAAGAGAACATGAGTTGTTCGAATACTTTGTTCTTGTTGTACAATGAAAGTAAAGCACTTTTTTCGTGCGCATTTATGGAACGGCGTCATTCACTAGAGCGCTGGAAAACTTCACACATATTGACGTTGTAGGGGAGCGGTCGTATTGTTCAAATGATGGACTGATTGATTAAGCTTTATCGGCAGCCGTCTTTGCATTCTATGAGCTATAAACAAATGCTCACATATCATAGAGAATCCAGCCATAGCGTAGTGAATGCTTGGGTATTTTGTTTATTACTAATATCTACTTCTTTCAACATTGTTCATACCGGTGTTGAGAATTTATTCGTTATATTTTCTGTTTGTTGAATTTGTTGTAATAAAGACTTCTTGCACAATGATTTATAAAACTTGTTTTTTTCCTTTCTTTGTAATTTCTCAGTCCCTCAGACAGTTGGTGGTCGCTGTAGTGGATGTACGAGCTCCTTGAAATGACGTTTGTAAGGAAAAGCTCACTTATGTTAGACACTACATCTATTATACTTAGTTGGTCGTTTTGGATTTTGATCGAACGGACCTTTGGTAAATAACTGGCATGGACTACGGGGATAATGAATCAAATTTTTTGTCGATCAAGTCCTTGAAAAACGATCAGAAAATGATAAGATAAATTCTTATAGTTCTATCCAATCCTGCTTTTAGGGGTGCCTCCAACAGCCACCCATAACAGGCGGTGGCCGTTCGTTCTACTAGCCAGGGATTTCATTCCAGGCCGATCACGGAAGAATGGAAGGACTAGTTGGTCAGGTGAAGGCCAGGATGCAGTTCCCAGTTCATGCTAGCGATGGTATGCGCCATTTGTGACGGAACTACGTCCAATCGGAAAAGAAAGAACCCAATCATGCTTTGAAGATCCAGTTTCCACTCTAAACTACGTATTGCCATTGTTCTGAAAGCATTGTGATGCAGCTGCGATTCCGTATGCAGTGCTCGGACATTGTATTGGGAGGCCTAAATCGCGTTTTTCTTAAGAAGTCCGAATAGCAAAAGGTTCTGAACTTCTGGAGAGAATAGCTTATCGAGTAATCACTGGGAACTGACTGATTCCGTAAGGTATGATTACGGTAATATATTCAACGTAAAAGGTGGATATTGGTGTGACTGAACTGCGGTCAGTGAGACGTGGAACATGGTTAGCTGAAATGTTGAGATGCAGCGAGACCGCGACAAATTTATTTCCTAAGGAGAATGGAATATCTCAAGCTTGACAGCTAGCATTTTCAATCATCTGGTCCAAATTGTGCACTTATAGGAGTCGGGGCTAATTTCAGCTCGATCAGAGACCATCTTTTACAGCGAACATTGGTTAGTGGAGAAAAACTCCAGAAAAGGCAAGGAAAAAAGTGGCGTACTGACAGAGAACAAGCTCTGGCTGATCAATACCAATTTTCTCTCCTCGAAGGAACGCAAGGAGCCAACTTCTGACGATTTTGGTGAGGCCGTCGGAGGTGGTTAGTACTTACATGGGCAGGGACCTAGGCGCTCATAGTAGCGTGAAAGAGGCAGTAGAAGACCGAGTAAACGCGGCGTGAATGACGTGGAGAGCACTTGGTGGTGTATTCCTTGATCAACGGTCCTGGAAGACGCCTAAAGGAGCAGCACCCTGAACAGTGTAAGGCAACGATGCACGATGCAGCGAGGGTTGCTCCGTAGGCAAGCGTCATAAGGGTCGGCCCTATTCAGTAAATTAAATGGTGTTGAGGTAGGTCTGCGGCAAAATCGTGAATGGAAGGAACTGAGACAGTACGGAGGTAGGCATGCTACGAGGACTGATGCGATTGTATTTCGGAATGCATTGAATATTATGTTGGAACGTCAGAGATCTCTGCCTTTTCTTGAGGCTGATCATCCATTTGAATAGGGAACATTCTTCATGTTCTGTAGTCATGTGATATGTATAGCCGATATACATATATCACATGACGCATGGTGATCACAAAGTATATTTAATACAAAAGCTGTTCACTTTTATTGATGTAGTAATGTAGATGAAATGTTTTTTTCGAATTGGACTTTGAGTTTTCGGAGAGTACTTCATGAAGAATGTATGGGCTCTTGTGCACAGGTTTTCAGGAACCATGTGATATCCCTTTCTTTCAACACGCCTACTGCTGAAATGTGGTCATACAGGTTCCTAGTGTTTTGCAATGTCGAAGATACTGCTCGAAGGCGTAGAGAAGCAAACGCAACTTCATTCAGCGACCCTGCATTTAAAGCGAAGCGTTTTTCTAATATCGAACAATAGACCATGGAATCGCTTTTCTTCTTTTCATCGTTCAGTGATCTTCAAGATGCTGGAAACAAGCTCTCTGCTAGAGGACAGCCATCGATGGTCGTGCTTCTGTCCAGTCTGTATATGTGTTCACCAGGTTTCCATGTGTAGTAGACTGTTTGGGCTGCTCCCCAGAAATAACAAAGAAACTAAAAACAGAACATTTGACTTAGCATGAATTCAAAAGTCGAGAGTTTACGCTATTATGATAATCACTATTGTTGCTTATCGACACATTAACCAGTGATGAGCTCTAATCGTAAACTCATAGACAATATAGACACATACTGGCAGCTGAACACTAATTCAGTCGGGACAATATAGGCTGAATTACAGGAAAATGGCTATCCGCGTTAGCAGCTGCTACAATGACATCATACTGAAAACCATGTCGATATCGAGTT
The DNA here is from genome assembly GCA_000469685.2 of Haemonchus contortus. NCBI lineage: Eukaryota > Metazoa > Nematoda > Chromadorea > Rhabditida > Trichostrongylidae > Haemonchus > Haemonchus contortus. The sequence goes on along the minus strand of LS997563.1, from coordinate 33,273,301 downwards.
TATATCTACTCGTCACCTCAGTGAACCTCTGGCCCACCAGCGGAGCTGGTAATTCTTGAGAAAACCCATGTGAAGATGTCTAGTGTATGATACAGAGGAGAACCGGGAGTGGGGAAATAGATGTTGTTATGTTAACACTAACCCATTTGTTCTCAAAGCAGCGACAACCAACGTTCATCGTGAGCTATCCATTTTCCACCATCACCTTCAACACCGAAGCCTGGTGCAAGGAGTTTATAAGTGAAATTCGCCTTTTTACGAAAAGAGGGTCTAGGATTGTCGAAATTAAACGACAATTACTTTATATTATTTTCAAGATTTGACGTCGACTGAGGGCATATCAAGTCATCACACCCCATAAACGAGCTCTCTATTCTCTGAAATGATGCAACACAGCCTTTCTTATTCACTAATACAGGAACTCACGTTCCCTGATGTATTATGGGTAGAGACGGCCACGCACTCTGGGATTTCTAAGCACATCTTCATACAACTGCCAGTACTGTTAGGAGTGTTTTGCGGATAAAGTTCTTGGCTATTACTGCTATAATAGCCTTCCTGAGCAGGATGAAAAAGTGTGAATGTGCAGAAGAGCATTTGGTCCACCTGAAATATAATCAGTTTGAGAACAGCCTCACAGCTTTTTGTTAGAAATGGTCATCAGCTGAAGTTTGGTGTGCTTACGCTCTCGATCATAAGTGGGGGGGGGGGGGGAGAGTCATGCCAGGGAATTGTGCCCTATCTTAATCAAAATCAAAATCGGAAATCAAAATGAACAGTTTCCGAGACAGGACTGATTGAAGTCGAAATGAAAATTAAGTTTTTACGGCCCCGTACGATCGATTCGGCAGTACTATTTTTGTTTGAATGTTGTCGTGATTCAATTTATTAGATGAGACCGGGATAGTTTTGACGAATCTCAGGAATCAGTGTTTACAGGAAAGAATTCTTAAGGGAGAGCGGCAAGAAAAATGAGGTCGGCCTTCTCATATCGACAGCACGGACTTCGCTACTCTTTGGTCGTGCTGTCATGAGAAGAGCTCGCACTTGAGAGCAAAAGTTCTACATATATATTGCGGTGTACTATCGGATTTATGTGTGAGAATTGATCGTGCTTTTCATAATGCTTCTCACTCGCAGTCACAGTCTCTAAAAAAGTAGATAGGCCTACCTGGAGAAAAATCCTTGTATGCTATTCACACAGTAGTACTTTTGCCCTTAGCACAGGAATCTACTTTGACCTCTCTGTTTTCCAGCAAGGCCTCTCATGAGAGATGCCTCTCAAGAAAATTAGATTGAGCCCCAGTCAGAACTGCAAATGAATTTCACCAGATCGTTGACTTTTCTGAGACCGCTTCTATAAATCGAGCAATCAAAATCAGTCCTAAAAATTACCGCAGGCGCACAAACGACTTGTCAACTGCTTGTCTTGCGTTGATAGTAAAAGCGAGAAAAAAGTTTAAAAAAAAACTCGAAATTGATATTATCTTTTCAAAAATGTATCAAGTCTATATGTTGTTTGACAGCGATCAAGCATTGGTGATGGGTGAATTAGAGCTGGAAGATACCATAGAATGCCGCGTCAGTTTTCTATGCCGCCATATCAGGACATGACTAGAAAAGTGCTTGATTTACTCACTAGGATGGCGAATTATAGACAAATCTTCAGCCTCGGACGGGACTCTAACCCGTACTTGTACTTTCCGGGGATCGTGCTATCATCCTTTAGGCTGCTTTCATAGTCTGCCGATCGGCCGGAGTGCCACGAGGCAGTGCTAGGGGGAGAAGGGTGGCAGACGGTCGACCGAAGGGTTGAAAACAAAGAAGAGAGAGATCAAAAACCAAACAACCAGGGGCTTGTACAAATGGTTTTTTTGATCTTGTCTCTCCTTGTCTGCAGCCCTTCGAGGGGCTGACCGACCGTCTGCCGCCTATATGCCGTAGCCTAGCAGAAGTACGGGTTCGAGTCCCATCCAAGGCCGAAGTTTAGCCCACAAATCGCCATCCTTGTTAGACTTTGCATCGCGTACTGCTGCGATATAACGGTAGTTAATAAAACACTACGTCTAAACCTCGAACGTCTCTTGTCCTGAGTGATCATGATGCTCTACTCTGATCCTCATTAAATAGATTTTTCTTCTTTCCCTACATCTTCAAAGTCACACTTACAAATGTGACGTCTTATTCTTTGCACCCAAATGTAAACGGTCAAATTTTTTCAAGCATAGCAGTATTTTGAAAGAGAAGTGTAATTCTCGATGAATTGAGAAATTAAAAACCATTCTCGTCGAAAAGGCAAAAATCCTTTTGGAGTTTTCGCTCATGCAGATTGTTCTACTGGAACCAAAGAGTCCAATTTCAGGGAATCCAATAAATGTATTGAATTGTTCTTATCCGAGCCTTTGCCTTTGCCTTTGATAGCCATAACGAAGCAAGGAATTCTTTTCAAGTGGAGTGCTTCCATATGCTGCGAGGAGCTCCGTTACCCCATAGCGAAATTTTTACGGCATTTTTCAATTTGCATTTGCAATTAACATTCAGAATGATCATACCTGGAAAAGGATGAGGAGTAACACAAATGATGCCCTGAAGTTTTGAGGAAGAAAGTTCATCCCTAAATGCAATGCAATCTGACTTTTCTTATAAATTTTTCATTTAGCATCAACAGTAGAGAGATTCGGGGTGTCTTCACTGTGTTATATAGAGAGGCGATAAAGAGCGACTGGCTACAAAAAGAAAGGAGAAATGGACAACTATTACTGAGCCGTCAAGTTGCTTAATAACGGTCTATTTCAGTTAGATGATTACTATAGATAACTAAAGAGAATAATTATCTCAAAGAATGCGTCTGGGAGGATCATCGTAAAAGCTGCGAAAGAGGTTCGCTTTGAGTATCGAACTCATGTAACTGTTTTCTCCGCAAAACGCTTAATCGAATTCTATCAAAGAGAATGCAAAAGGTAAGCAGTCAACAACCTCTCCACTGGCACCTCTCTCCTATGAAGCCTTATGAAGTCGCTTTATAAAGTGCTGTGGAGCGGGAGGGAGGTGATTAATGGCAAACCTCTTCAAATGAAGACGGTTTGGCGTCTACCGTACATCTCAAACCTACCTGCCTTACCTCACGACCCGCGTAATAGAGTGAAGTTGCTGGGATTTCGATTATGAACTTTTGATTCGACGAAATATAATTAGATTTGGTTAGTAGTGGTTATGAGTATAGCGGCAATCGTGAGAGAAGGGCGGTAATCGAGGGAACATGGCAAGTGGGTTCATGGTTACCATCAAACGAAAACTGTCAAGACCGAATCCCAATTCCCTTTCGCAATTATGCTAGGTTTTGGTTTTTTTCTTGCTTTTGGAAGCGTCGTGGTTCCACTGATATCTATTGCAGAGAAATTCGTGAAAACTGCATTGTTCATGGGAAATTTCTCACAGGACTCCTGTTTTCTCCTTGCTGTTATTTTACCCACTGTTTTTTGTCGCAGTACGCGTCTCACAGGGTTGGCTGTTTTGGGCAAAATTTCGACCTCGGACTGACTTTACTGTATTTGTGCTTTCCGGCAACCGTGCTCTTTATCCCTTACATTACCAAGACCCTGCTTGCCCTCGTCTTTTTAATGGCTTATATGCCTTGGCTTATGAGCACGCACAGGTACAATGTGTTGAGCCGGTCGGCCAATGTCAACCGTTGAGCTGAAAGCTTATGTAACTTCTTTTGACTTGATGTTTTGTTAACTGCTGTTATATATCCAATATTGGGCGACCGGCTCACTACAATGTCCGTGTGAGTGCTGATAAGCTACCTCTTCCAATTATGAAGCAGAAACTTGGTGTGCCGGTATGTTGTATGTTTGTCGGTCTGTCCGTCCGTAAAACCTATGATCACGATAAAGGTAGTGAATATGGATGGATATGGATAGCCCAGCTCAACCTTACATCCCTCTAATATAATTCGCTAAGTGTATCTGTTGGTTTGTCGGTGTGTGTCTGACTGGAAATTCATGTCTCCTGTCCCCATAAACCTAGAGCTTTCAAACTTGGTAGGAGTACGTGGGCAGGATGAGAATACTTATGGTTACTGGCAATACCGGGCTCCATTCACGAGAGGCGAGGTATGCACGATAAAAATTTTAGGTCGCAAGTTCATAGCTCCTGTCTCCGAGGACCTAGAGCGTTCAAACTTAGTAGGAGCACAGGCAACAGGACGGGAACACTGATGATATGTGATAGAGGTGATAACATTTGGAAGGAGCTGATAAAGCACCTGAGAAGGCGAGAGCTGCAGGATCCGCTACCTCTTTTGTATTAACGATGGAGTATTGGTTTAGTCAGGGATATGAATTAAGAATTGACCGTAGATGGTCAGTGATTTGGATTGATAACAAATTTTAGAGATAACGAGCCATGGAAGACGAGAGTCATTAGGTCTACAAGATTTTCCATATTAACGGTGGAACACTTTACTAGTTGGTGTAGGATACGAAGGGACCGAAGGTGATTGATGACAAGGACTGGTAACAAACTGACTTTTCGAGGCATGACAGCATTCTGAGCTGAGAAGTGATTCTCGATAAATCACGAAATTATGTACCATAATAATTATGTACCGCCAAAAAGGCAGCAGTGACCCTGGGAAAGGATCAGCAGCGACACAAATGATGCTCTAAAGTTTTGAGGAAGGAAGTTCATACCATATCAGCAGATCTCGTCATATTAAATTTCTATGGAAGCGTCACCAATGCAGAGGTTCATGATGGGCTTTCGGTCTCTAATAGAAAGACGAAGTAGCAGTATCTAGCGCTAGGACTGAAAGAGTAATTAATCAACTGTGACTAAGCCGTCATATTCCTAAATAACTGTATACTTCAAGGGACCATCATTAAAGATAAATAAAGAGACTAGTCGTCTCAGAGATTGTGTCGGCTCACCTTGAAACCTGCGAAGGGGAATCATTATAAAGATCAGACTTACATAACTGTGCTCTGCGGGAAACGCTCAATTATCCTATCAAAAGCAAAAGGAAACGCTAAAGGTAAGAATGAGGGGTCACGCAACCTTGAGCTGACTTGTTACACCCATGAAGTCGCTTTATATAGTGTTGTGCGGAGGGAGGGAGGGACCGCCTTTAATGGCAGGTCTCTTCGAGTGGAGGCGGCTCCGCGGCCACAGTACACCTCGAAAGTATGCCGCCTAACACGCAGAACCTGTCAAATTGAACGAGGTTTATAGGTTTGCGATGGTACATTATCCTCCAATGGTGATAAGATCAATTTATGCGAGGATTCCGTAGTTATGTTTGTGCAATCGACATGCATGACCAATGGGGACCAGTGGGAATGGTCGAATTATATGACTGCCTAATGTCTCAATTCTCATTGGGAATCATACTAGGCTCTGACAGCGCTCAGCAAAAAAGCATTTATATCTGGATGTAATCTATATCATGGTTGTCTTGACATATAAGTTGTATCCGCAATTTTTATTGAATTTTTTTCCCGCGTTAATAAGAACAACCAAAAAGTGTAAAATTCTCAGGTGGGTCGTGGTAATGCAGTGGTTATTGTCGCGTTGATGGTCACAACTTGGGCATCAAAGATTTAGAAGAGGTTGTGTTGGTTGTATCGAATCACAATGACAAAACACGGCCCTGAGAGCGCATTATAAGCCAAGCAAGTTATTTATTGAGACCTGATTGACTTCAAGAGCGACGGGTAGCGAAATGAATTCAGAGATAATTTGTGGGTCAAAGAACGCAAAACGTAAGCGATTGGCAATAAGGAAGCAAACCTATCTCAACTCAACCCGTCAGTACTGTTCGTAATGTGTTGTTCGATTTGTCCTACCTGCCTCTCGTAGGCTTACCCATGCATGCATGTGTGGCTGTTTGGGCTTTTTAGTATAAAATCACACATTCCTTGTAAATCATGCTTCAAAACTCTTCCATCAGGAATGGACTTGAATGTCATCTGTAGTCAGTTCCATAATGAGATAAATTACATCTTCTCTTTTTTTATAGTTTTTTTTTTAGAGTTTTTTTCAGAGTTTTCTTTGACTGACGTCGCTGTTGTTACAAAGTTTCATCCGCGTTGAATTCTGTATCTCATTCTCTGGACGGAGAATCACAAATTCCAAGAAACAAAGCGTCAAGACGTAGAAGGAATCGCCCTACTACCTTTCTGAGCTTATTCGCCACGTGGAATAGGAAGATATGGTGTGAGCTCACCGAGTGGTAATTGCATCACCCCCTCTTCGCAGACAAAATCGAGATTGTAATACGAACGTCACTCCTTCGAAACTAGGGCTGGCCGAATCTCACAGCGCTTGTGCTGCCATGCTCGATACTCGGTATTTTAATCTCGACCGGACCTGGCAAGATCGGCCTGTGGCTGATCTTGCCAGGTCCGGTGGCAATGTTCACGGGAAGATTAGTACGTGACTGCCCTTCACGCGAATCGAAACGAATACCTCCGAATGCTCTAGCTACGTGTACATTTGTCAAAAATTCAACATGTTAGTCTGCTTTTCCACGCTGCACTGTATGCTCTATTGCTGTGCTCTTGCTATTTATTTATTTATTGTACGCAGATAAACATATATACACTTAAGCAATAGCCTGCAAAAACAAGGAGTGACAGTTTCGAATTACCAAAATTTGTTATTATAGCAATACTAGTTAACATTCGTGGCATGGAACTACGAAGTCATGCATGCAGTAAGGAAACAAACTAAAATTCCTACCAAGGGGCCCTCTGTAAATAGAGTCTCAATGTCCGTTTCTTTGGAAGAGCTCAGAGGAAGGGGTGTCATGTCGTCACCTAACACTTTGTTAAAAAGAAGTGGTATCCCTGTGGAAGAGACTCCGAAAAAAATTTTTACGGGAACGGGGTTTTGGTTTCAGTAGTGAGACTTCTAATCATGGGCATGACATGCTCAAGAAAGTCTTGTGTGGTATGTCTGATAGGGTCATCAGTAGGTCTCTTGACTTTTTTGTCATCACAGGCTAGAGAGGGGAAATACGCGATGACGTTCAGCACCATCAGGAATAAATTCTATGTCCAACTAGAGCAATGCATAGCAAGCTTCCGCGTAAACCTATTCTGGACTTTTTTCCGTTAAGTATGAATCCTTCCTTTTGAACGGACTGGAAGCTGTGGTGCACATTAAAAAGTTGGTCTGACATGAATTTTATATGCTTACATGAGATTCGGCGAATCCCGAAAGTGGAAAGGCTGTGCTGAATATGAGATGAAGATGCAATGTCTATATAAAACTTATCAAGTCCAGGGTTGTTGCTCAAGTTGAAGATAGAGCCCTTAGTCTACTCGATTATTTGCGTAGGGGCTTTACTGATACAGAAAATGAAGTTTTCCGTATGAGAGAGGCAAACCACAATCCCATCTAATAGAACAGGACCCAAAACCGTCTGTTACAGCTAGTACTCCACCACAATCTTCCGAGTTCCCAACAACTTTGTAAAGCATGATGCCATCAGCATATATCACTCCAACCAGGTCTTTTCGGAGTAATATAGCAAATAAGTGCTGTGCCTATGTTTGTACGTGTACAAGTTTGTATGTGTACATGATACACACAAAGCACTCAAATAGACAGCTGACGACGTGAGCGACGGAAAGTATGGTCAACTCTTGATGGACGTGGCGAAGTGCGCGGCGAAGTTCGTGATGATTTAAGCGACACCTGCGCCTATCATTGGGGTGCAAATTTGAAGTAGGGTGGATACGTAGCATCCGCTGGCCCTCCTTTTCTAAACCTGGGTCCCAATGATAGGCGCCAGAGTCGTTTAAATCACCACGAATTCTGCAGCGCCGTTTGCCGTGCCATCCAGAATTGGGCGAATGTACCCATATCCGGCACTGTAACATTATGAGATCACGTAAAAGTAATAGTGATGAAAAATCCCCCTCGAGGCACACCACCGACGGCCGAGTAAGGGCTGGGTAAAACATCAGCAGTGTGTAGTCAATAAGTTTGATCGAGTAAGAAATTACTAACCCGCCTAACAGCTTTGCAATGAAAACTGACATACTGGAGTTTATTCAAAAGAAGGGGTATGGACACTGAGTAGAAGGCCTTTGCAAAGCCAGAATATACTACATGATCGTCTTTTTTTATGTAATACTTCGGTCCAGTCGTCTAGGGAATAGCACTTGCATGCTATTGCGCGCTAGTTACACTCATTTGGCTGCGTAATTAGCTATTGCATGCATTCTGCATTCAAACTCTACTAACGATTTATTATATTTTCTTTTTAAGTTAAGTACTGAATTCCAATACTTAATCTTATTCTAACTATTAATTTTGATTAACCACTGCTCATATATTTTAATTTGTTTTTCACCTACCCCTAGTCCCCGACGAGCCTCGGGGGTAGGTGAAAAACGAAGTGATTCGTCTGATTCAGAGGCGAAACGAATCACTTACAATTAATTAATAAACCTTCGTTCCCAGATGACTTATCTTTCTTTCTCTTTTTATACAAGCAGAGCAGTCTCCACTTATCACCTCGCACAGGAGCCATGTTGTCAAGATAGGACAACTATTGGCTCTTAGTAAGTCATGAGTCGAGTCTTACTACATATTTTTTAAATGCTCTCCCATTAGTGAGCAATTTGGTTCACCCTTTGTGTGAAGTGCTCTTTTTGGCAGCAGTACTAGTGAATACCTCTAACATGAAGCGACTTCACCCTTTATGAAAGAATGTTTGAAGATATGCTCCAGGGACAAAAAATGTGTTCATGTTCAGAGAAGATATTATCTGTGTAATAGAAAAGGAATTTGGTTCAATTTTTCTGTAATCCCAGATAAAATAGCCTCTCTAGACCTCTCTAGAAAGGACCTAATACCTTGTACCTATGGAAACAAATGGAAGGCTCCATAAGGGGGGCTATAGGCAGTAAATATCGAGAGTGGTATTGAAAAGAAGACTTATAGACCAGATGAAATCTAGGTGTCACGATCTCGGCTTCATCTTTACCATTTTTGCGAAATGGGATTCATAGACAAAAAAGAAGGCTTCTTGTCATTGACATTCACCGTAGTAGTGTTGTACTTGTATAGCTTGGGGGGTCTCTCGATCATGTAAACTTAACCCAAGAATTAGTATAATATTAAGCCTGGCGCTTTCACAACTTTGTGATTAACTGAGCGGTACGATGCCCGCGCTGATACACAATTCTGACTTGCGGCAGTGTTCCTAAACTGGGAACAGAGTATAGTAAGTGAAGTTATATGGACTAGATAGCCAGCATTGTCAGGCAACCCGCCTTGATTTCTTCGTACAAAGCAGATCCACTGATGACATCATTCAATATTCTCAAAAACAGTTTATATTTCTCATCAACGGGATCAACTAAACTTAACGAGCCGATCCAGTTGATCTCAGAAAGGTAGTCATCAATAGCATAAAGTCTATCCAGACTCCAGAATGCATGATCGCATTCTTGAAGTCAGAATCTGTATATCCTGTATCGAGACCTTGAGGCATTACTGACCGAAACGTATTGATGAAAATCTCAGATACGAATTATCAAAACAAATTTCTTCCAAGGGATAGCAGGAAGATTAAAATCGCCGAGAACAGTTACTGGATCATTGTGGGAGCAAGGGAGCAAAAGTCACTTATGACTCTTAGCAACGTCGATAAACTTCGGACATTGCAAAAAGTGGCCCTATATACCATTTTAAACCGAAGCTAACCAGAGTCAAAAAGGTGCTTACAATCGTGGTTTTCTGAGCATCAGTGGCATCTCCTTTGATGTAATGTTGCGGGGTAGATTGTCTGATAAGCAATAACATTCCACCACCCTTCTAACCTGCATGATCACATCTGACATGGTTGGATTGCGATCTTTCAACAACTAGAAGGAAAGAGAGTTTATTACCAAAGCTGAGCCAAGGTTACAGGGGATAAATAATGTCGTAGTTATTTTGAGGAAGCATGGTAATAACATGCTCATAGTTCCCTGCAAAAGATCCCATAGCTGAAATCATGTAAGTGTCAGTGTCATGCTACATATAAGTATCACCTTTTTTACACATTGTTTTGCTTAGCGCTTGAATAATGAATAATGGCCTATGTTGAGGGGATCATAGCAGAGATGCGCGAAGGATAGAGGGTGTCGATCTCCGACCGTTGCAAACGGAAAATCAGTGAGAGGATTGAAAAAATTCAGAACATTTCGCGAGAAGGGTTATGATCAGGCCAATTGAATTCCTCTACGGTGATATTCCCTTGACCGTAGTACAAAACACCGACTTTGATTTTCGTTACTTCCCAGATCGAGATTTAAATGCAGTCTATATTTCCTTACGAACCTTTTGTCCTTTTAGTATCAAAAAGCAGCTTGACGTTTGAATAGATTTGCGACGAGTTCCTTGATCTTCACTACTTGATCCGGTTTCGTACTTCTCCCGTAGACTTTTTTCTTTTGTTCGAGCCCCCTGCTGCTCGGTCTCCTTATTTCTTGGGTCGTCAGTTTATCGTTATTTCTCCTTGGATTTTTCCGACCATTATGGTAAGTAGAGTTTAGCGGAGGTGGTGTTGTGGCAAGTGACGCACTATCTCACACGCACGTTCAGTGGTTCGAATCCCGGATCGATATCCGCCAGGCCAACCAAGCCTACCATCTCTCCGAGGTTGGTTAAGTGGCACCAGAATTGTCTGGGAGGATAAAATCACTGTTAGTACATCGGCTGGCCATCGGAAGTCATTGTATAGGCCACATACGCACTCATTACGCCGCTACGATTCTGAATGGAAGTCGAGTGCGTGGGCGCATCCCTCAGACGGGGTTGATTAAGGCCAAAAACTTCGTTTTATGGTGAGTTGCTTTCATCCTTTCACTTAGAATCGGATTTTAGCACATGAGTCATCTCATGCTATAAATATATGAGATATAAGTATTAAGTTCAGTTGAGGCACACTATAACCAGCTCTAGGTAAATTACCTTCACCAGTCGACAATGGTGCCCTTTTTTGCTATCATTTCGATATCTGACCAAGTACGCGGTCAACTTCCGGAACTGTGCAAATTTCTCATGGTCGCGATTCGAAAACCGCTGATGTCCTGCAAGCCCATTCACGATGTCAGCAGCTCCGACAGGAAGGAGTTCCGACAAAACTGTGCCCTAATGTTCTGCGGAAGGATCCTACTTTGCGCTAATGTCTGTGCGCTTGCGTGTGTGCGTGTGTGTGTATGTGTGTATGTGTGTATGTGCGTGTGTGTATGTGTGTGTGCGTGTGTGTATGTGTGTATGTGCGTGTGTGTATGTGTGTGCGTGTGTGTGCGGTTGTGCGTGTGTATGTGTGTATGTGCCTGTGTGTGTCTGTGTGTGTGTGTGTGCGTGCGTGCGTGTGTGTGTGTGTGTGTGTGTGTGTGTGTGTGTGTGTGTGTGTGTGTGTGTGTGTGTGTGTGTGTGTGTGTGTGTGTGTGTGTGTGTGTGTGTGTGTGTGTGTGTGTGTGTGTGTGTGTGTGTGTGTGTGTGTGTGTGTGTGTGTGTGTGTGTGTGTGTGTGTGTGTGTGTGTGTGTGTCCGACCGGAAATTCATAACTCCTGTCCCCGTGGACCTAAAAGTTTGGTAGGTGTACTGGGAGCAGGAAGCGAACGCTTATTGTTGGTGGCAGGACCATACTCCGCCTATAATGGGCGGGGCTTGAGCGGAAATTTATAACTCCTGTTCCCGTGGACCTAAAAAGTTCAAATTAGCTAGGATTACAGGAAACATGATGGGAACATTTACGGTGGGTGGCGAGACCGGATTCCACGTGCAGGGGACGGGGTTTGCACGAAAATTGCTAATATGCTCTCAGGGCGTTCAAACTCGGTAGATCACTGGAAACATGATGGGAACACTTACGGTTAATGGCAGGACCGGACTCCGCCTACAATGGGCGGGGTGCGAACAGAAATTCATAACGCCTGCTTCCGTTGGCGTAGAAAGTTCAAATTGCAAAAGGATACATGCGTAAGGATGTGGACACTAATGGTGAGTGGCAGGACCGGACCCACCTACAAGGGGGGGGGGGGGGGGGAGATTCGCGAAAATTGTCAATTTGACCTTAGGGCCTTCAAAATTGGTAGGAGTTCAGAGGGTGGGATGGGGACAGTCATGATGGTTGGCAAGACCAGACTTCGCTCTCAAAGGACAGGGTTCATTGGAGTAAGGGGGCAGCATGGGAACACTGACGATGGAAGAGATCTTAGAAAACAAGATCCACTCACCAATTGGATTAACACCTTTGTTATGTATGATATAGCTTTGACTCTTTGATATGTTCCATTTGACAAGAAGAGTAAGCGCAGTGATAGGGACCAACTAAAAGCACTAATTTTTGGGGAGATAAAAATTGGTTTATTCCTGACGATTAGGTTACGGTTAGGTTACCATCACTTTTGGCGAAATTTATCCGACCGCTGATAAACTTGGATTCTCATTCAATGGGTATATCCGTAGAGAAAGGAAGGTTGATTGATAAAGGCATTTGATAGTGGTATGGCTTGACATTTGTAAGTACTATTAAGGCCTTCGGTGCCTACCAGTTGAATTTTCAATGGGTCACTATTTTTGAGATGAACAGGAACAGATTGGACGTTTAATCATACGCATAAGCATCGTTCAATTTTGTATACATTTTGCATGCCCTATTAGTCCTCTGTCGAATTTCGTAATAGGAAAAATACCATTTGTTCCGAATGAAGAGGGCCCATTATCCTACTTTATATAATTCGCTAAGTGTGTCTGTTGGTGTGTCGGTGTGTGTGTGTATGTGTGTGTGTGTCGGTGTGTGTGTTTGACCGGAAATTCATAACTCCTGTTCCCGTAGACCTAGAAAGCTCGAATTTGGTAGGAGTAAGGGGGGCAGGATGGGAACACCTATGGTAAGTGGCAGGACCGGATTCCGTTTACAGGGAGCGCGGCGTGGGCGTTAGAAATTTTGAGCCGCAAATTCATAACTCCTGTTTCAGTGGACCTAGAAAGCTCAAATTCGGCAGGAGTACAGGGGACAGCATGGGAACACTTATGGCAGGTGGTAGGACCAGACTCCACCCAGAGGGGCGGGGCGTGCGCGTTAGAAATTTCGGGCCGCAAATTCATAACTGCTGTCCCCGTGGACCTAGAAAGCTCAAATTTGGTAGGAGTAAGGGGGGCGACATGGAAATACTTATAGCAAGTAGCAAGATCGAACTCCGCCCACAGGGGGCGGAGCGTGCGCGATAGACATTTCAGGTTGCGAATTCATAACTCCTGCTTACGTGGACCTATTGCGTTGAAATTTGGTAGGAGTACAGGAAGCAGCATAGGAACACTGATGGTAGGTGATTAGTGATGATAACTATTGAAAGGAGTTGATCAAAAGCTTTTGAAGGCGAGAGCCTAAGGAACCGTTACTTACTTCATGTTAACGGCAGAGTTTTGGCACTTCGGTAAGGGGTGTGATTAAAAAGGGACCGTAGATATTTATTGATAGAGACTAAGATTATTGATTGAGATTGATGGAATTATAGATAGAGGGGGCCTTAGAGAGCAAAGGGATATTCATGATCAAACACTGACTCTTTAATACACTGGTGTGCAAAACTTAGGGACGGAAGCAACTTTTGATTACTGTACCTCTGTCAGACGACAGAGTTCGATGAAATTTAGACCATAGCAATAGACGATCATTACGGTATTGCACAGGAAGCAATTAGCCGAAAATCGAAATAGGACGAGCAAATAAGACATTTTTATTTAAAGGTACCGATTACCCATAGTTCCTCACAACTTATCCTAGTACTTCAAAAGAAGCGACGCGGTTCCTAATGGGGTGTGTGATCACCACGGACAGCAGTAAATGCTCTGTAACGCGATCCCATAATTTCTACGAGGTTGAAAATGAGTTATTGTGGTAGGGCATTCCACTCCTCTATCAGCACAATTGACAATTGCTGGATGGTCAGTGCTGCATTTGGACGTGCTGCAATGCTTCTACCCAGTGCATCCTACACGTGCTCACTGGGATTCAGGTCGGAGGAACGGGCAGGTCACACCATCCGCTGGATAACCTTTTGTGTCAAAACCTCTTTCACAGGAGCTGTTCGATGCGGTCGCGCACTGTTATCCATAAAAAGGATTTCAGGGCTCACTGCAGCACTTAAAAGATACACATTAGGGAGGAGTTCCTTTTCACAGTAACGCCGACTGTTAAGGATCCCACGTTCAAAAATCTGGAGGTAAGTATGGTTACGAAGCATGATGCCTCCCCATACCATAACACCTCGACCACCAGAACGGTCAAGTTCCACAACGTTTCTAAGAGACGTGCGTGTCCCCACATTTGGCCATGACGGTGCGTCCAGAATCACTACTCGGACTGAATCTGCTCCCATCCGAAATAAGCAAACGGCCCCATTTCTCATCGGTCCGTTCGCTATGCACCCGGCACCGCCCTAAACGGTTTCGCTGATTCGCGAGGGTCGAAGGAACACCACGTAAATGTCGTCGGGCGAAGAGATCGCAACGGTGCAGTCGTCGTGCCACTGCAGTGCGTAGGATGGCTTGCTTTGAAATCCTGTTAAATGACATTGCAATCAAAGAAGCTGACCGATGTGGATCTCTTCTTGCCTGCTGCACAATGTAGCGGTCATATCTTGGCGCAGTTGTTCTTGGCTGACCACCTCCTCTCCTTCGTGCAGCAGTATCAGAGGTTCGGAATGCTCTCCGTGCACGTGAAACAACGCTGTGAGCGATACCAGGTTCCTGGGCTGCACTCGTCATAGCTCGGTCTTTTTCGGGTTTCTTGATGATCCTTCCTCGTGCCAGGTCATCCAGACGATGTCTGCGGGATAAGATGTATAGAAGGATAACACCACAGTACTTGGTAGCTACTGGCTGATTGACAAAAAAATTCCTTTCATACCTCTCACCTGCCTCGATTTGTGCGTGTAGCCATATTCTCGCTTTATTTGAACTATTCCTCCACGAAGGGATGTCTAACTTCCTGTGCATAGCCGTCATAGGTCTGGCAATATAATCCCACACTTTCATTTATTTCCACCCAGTCCTCGTTGTTTTATGTTACATTATCCATTTCGTCCCTAAGTTTTGCACACCAGTGTATGTTTCATTCAATAAGACGGGTAAATGCAGTAATAGCGACCTATCAAAGACATTTCTCCATAACGAAATGAGAATATCGTTCATTTCTTACTATTTAACTACGACCGTTACGTAGTAAGCTTTGTGACACAATGAAGTACCACGATTCCTTTTGTTTGTGACATATCATTTGTGACTGAACTAATCTGACCGCTAATGATTTGGGATTCCCGATTAATGAAAAATCCGTGGGGAAAATGTTTTATTGATAACGACACCTGTAATAGGCGTTATTATCCACTTCTGGGTACCATTCAAGACATTGGTTGTCAAACAATTAATGTGGCACAATTTCGAGATTTAAGAGCAACAAATCGAGACTTCTAATTAGTATATAATTGATTATAATATAGAAAAAATCGCTCCCAGTTCTGAGCTAATACTGAGGGTGTAGAGCATTCAAAGAAAAAGGAGAATCCGAAGTGTTATTTACGCATGGCAAATTTCTTACAGGAAGAAAGAGCGCCCGGCGAAGCCGGGCGACCATAAGAAGGGGGGAAGCCCGGCGTTGGCCGGGCGGCCCGACTGGTTACAACCATAACATAAGAAGGGGGGAAGACCAGCGTTACCGGTCTACGTATACCGTACCTCTATTCTTTACCCGTAAGGTATCGGGAAGGCAGCTTTGCAATCCCTGACGTACGTTTTGGCGCACTACTGAATCAGTGAAACAGCATTCTCGACAGCAGCGTGAACAAACGTCTGTGTAGCAAATGCTACTGTAATCGATGACAGAGAAATCGTTCATCGCAGCTGAATCACAGGCCGAGTCTTCAACTTTTAGCAATCAGCATTGAGAAAGAAAACATTTTTTCCATAACATAATGTCTTTGTTTATCGTGACAATTACATTTTTCAGATTATGTTGTTCTATTGAAGCCGAAACGACCGTAAAAAAGAAGGCTTCAGCGTCAACTTTCGGCTTCAGCGCTACTTCTCAGCTTCTGCGCCACGTCTCAGCTTCAACGCCATCTTTTCTACCGGCTTCAGCATCACCGCTTCACCAATCTTCCGTGTCAATTCGTCATCTCATCCACCAACGCTTCGGGCAACTATCAACGACTCCAACAGAACAATATCCGAGGACAATATTTTCACATCGAGACACGTAACTGATTGATTAGTTGATTTATAACAATAAAACTTTGAGAAATAAATTTCTAATCCACTGCCTTTGCCCAGAAAACAGTGGTACTACCGCGTGGCAACTCCACAAGAGTTTTGGCGAGCAAACTACGAATACACTATATCTGTGTAGTTGACTCTATCTGGAAATTGCGGTGATTTCCTAATGTTCGCGTGTTGTGTTGTGTCTATGTTTGACCGGAAATCCAATGTAAATGTGTTGCGTAGGGTCTAGACAGTCAGATCTAGGAGATGTTCAATTAAAGTTAAGACGAGCAAAAAGAACTAGAAATAGCCGTTGAGGATTGCGAGGAATCTAAGGTGACAAGAAGAACGAGATCCATGACGTAGAGCATTACCTTTTTGGTTCAAGATAATCAATGTGCGAACATGGTAGATGGAGGGCTAAAAAAGGGCCAACAACAGTGGTGAAGGCTCATTCAAGCTACAGTAAGACAGTACTGTACAGAGAAAGCAAATTTAGGGTAACTCTGCTTATTAGACCACAAGACCCCTAAGCATCAAATGCTGCACCGCCACCTTGAAGCGAGAATCACTTTTCTATCCACTGTACACAAGGGCTACCTGGGCTCCATGGACAACCGGGAGCGCCATACCCACCATGATTTACCGCACGTGTTTTACGACTTGATCATTCTTCTACCCTTTCATATAAGACACGAAGGTGGGCATGTCATGAGGGCTAGATTGGAAGAATTCATGTGTGCTTCAGAATGCATTGAATATTTTTTTTGAACGTCAGTGTTCTCTAATCTTCTACTTGGGGCTGATGGATCATCTGCGGGGAAGCTCCTTCATCTTTTGTAGCCAGGCGAAATGTATCCGATTCGCTACTACTCTTTCATATAACACCACAATTCAGAATGCTCATCATTTTCATCAAGCAATTGTTCAGTGTTGTCTGCAGCAGAAATTGTCGTTAGGATCTACTATTTCTCAACATAGGAAACATTCACTTAAATTTACGTATTACTGCTAAGAGGATGTTCGTTCGAGTAAAACTCTGAACACTTTGAAAATATCTCTTGTGGGATGTATGTGTTCTTGTAATTACACTGAGTTTTCAACTTTTTAACCACGTGGTATCCTTTTCCTTCAACTCGACTACTGCTTGAGGTTCACTTTTTAAGCTGTACAACCGAGATTGTAACAATGCTTTATTAGACTGGCGTTTCGGTGCTTTCACCTTCCGCGGCAGACCGCAGAGGTCGACTATCCAAAAGTTACTTAACAACTTCTGACTTCGTAGTTCACGCCCTTTGAGCTTTCTCTGAGATTGAAATAGTGCTTGACCGAACGGTTTGTTGAGCGGGTTTCGCTTCCCAGGCTTCAAGGAAGGTGAAAGCACCGAAACTCGGTCTAATAAAGTGCTGTTACAATCTCGGTGGCACAGCTCAGAAAGTAAACCTCACAACTGGAACGAAACACGCTGAGATTCATAGACAGTCGCACTTGGACACAATTTTTGGTGTTCAAATAAAAATGAAAATGAAAATAGTGCTCAAAAACGTAGAGAAGCGAACGCGAATTCATTCAGCAACACGCACAGCATTCGAAGCAAAGCGTTTTTCCAGTATTGAATGAGAAGCCATAAAATCACTTTTCTCCTCTTTATCGCTCAGTGATATTCAAGATGCTGGGAACAAGCTCTCTGCCAGGGGACACCTGTCATTAGTCGTGCTCCTTTCCAGCTCGTATATGTGTACATCAGGATCCTTTGAGTAAGAGAACATCGATTGAGTCGCCTCGTAGAAATAACAATGAAGCTAAAAGCAGAGTTTTGGCTTGGCAAAAACCCACGAACGGTTTCGAAAATCGAAAGCTTATGCTGGTAATAACTGTTGTTGCCTATCCATACACTAAGCTTCACAGTGGAGAGCTCTAAGCTCATAGACAAAGGTTACAAACTAGACACATACTGGTTCTTAAACGTACAAATTCAATACCGGGACAAAATCAGCTTAATACCAGGGAAATGGTTATCACTGTTAGCAGCTGGTACAATTACATCATTAAAAAAATCTATGTCCCCATCAAGTTTACACCTGCTTGCCACCTCAGCGAAATTCTGGACCAGCAGCGGGGCTGGTTTTGTTATTTGGAACCCCCATGTGAAAGATCCCTGGTCTACAATACGAAGGTGAATTGGGAGTGGGGAAAATCATATGTATTAGTGCTAACACCAACAACAGTTGTTATCAAGAGCAGCGATAGCCATTTTATCGTGAAATATCACTCCTTTCATATCACTTCCAACCTAGAACATGGTGCAAGGGATTAAAGAGCAAAATTGATTTTATGTAAAAAGGGACTTTAGGATCGATAACATTATCTGTCAGTTTTTTTATATTATTTTCTGGATTTGATACCGAGAAAGGGCTGTTAATCAACACACCCTATAAACAAACTCTCAAAGCTGTGAAGTGGTGCAACATAGCCTATCTTGTTCACTGATACGGAAACTCACCATCTCTCCTGCTTTATGAATAGAGATGCTAATACACTCTGGGATTTCTTCTACGCACATCTTCATACAGCTGCCAGTGCTGTTAGAAATTTTTTGCACATTATGCCGGCTCTGATTGTTCGAATAGATTCCCTGAGCAGGAATAAAGTGCGTGAATGTGCAGAAGAACATTTGGTCCACCTGAAATGGAATGAATCTGAAAGGTGCCACACAGCTTCTTGTGAGAAACGTTGATCAACTTTAATGTAATAGGCTTACGCTCTTGATTATGAGGGGCAAGTCATGCCAATTAGTTGTGCCCAATCCTAATCAAAACTGGAGATAAAAGATGAACGCTTTGAGATAGGGTTACTGAATTCGTATTAATAATTCATTTTTACGGCCCATACGGTCGGCAGTATTGCTGCGTTTGAGTTTTCATTTTATTAGGTATGATCGGGATATAATTGACAAACCTCGGAAAATAATGCTTACTGATGAAAGAGAGAGAGCTGTTAAAGAAAGCAAGTAAGGAAAATGAAATAGACCTTTTTGAGTTGAAAACATGGCATTTGCAACTAGACTTGTCGTGTAGCCATTTTAAAAGTTCAAAGGTTGAAAGGTGGGAGCAAAAATGTATATATTGCGGTGTACTCCTGGCTTGACCTGCGGAGATTGTTGTTTCACGAGTACCCTTTCTGATAGAGCTCATCGCGGCGTGCTACCCATTGTGATATATGCTGCAGTCTCTGAAATACCAATTACGCCTACCTTGATAAGAATCCCTCCCTCTCTAATTCACTCGTCTGTACTTTTGCACTTTCCAGGAAAGTTTTACGCTGTTTCTCTCTACTACCAAGCTAACGCTTTCATCGCGCGATAACTTTGATTGGATTGAAATGGTATTGGCGAATACATTTGAACGGACCATTGACATATAGTGGAGCCGATTCCATGAATCGGGCATTCAAAGTCTGTTCTAGAAACACTGCATGAGTATAGCCTTCTGAGTTAGTTCACTGTTTGTTGTGGCGTCGATTTCAGAAAAGGAGAATAAACTTCGCTCAGACTCATACATCCTACTAAGGGTAAGATAAGTCTACAGTTTGAATGACAGCGATCAAGCAACATTCATAGGGCAATTTGAGTTGGGTGGTTCCAGATTGAGCTGTGGTGTTTTTTAGTCACAGTTAGAAAAAAGTTCAATTATTCTTCGAGCACGACAGCGTTTTGAATTAACAAGTGCAATTTTCATCAAATTACAAAATGATGTACCATTATCACGGAGTTAGAACTTAAAAGTTCGGGCTCTTCGCTCTGGGTGAATGGTTCCACTGAAGCGGACAAATGAGTTGTCGATGTCGAAATCGATTTGATTAATCTTAAATATTCTTATCCAGGCCTTCGGCCTTCGACAACCACGTCGAGCCAAGGAATATTTTTCGGGTGACGTGCTCGCATACGTTGTGAATAGCTTCATTTCTGGTGAATAATAGCGGGAATTTAACGGAATTTTTGATTTTTTCTTTTTTAATTTTTTTCTTCATCTTTGCACTGCATTAGAATCAAAATAATCATACCTGGAGAACGCAAAGAGGTAACACAAGTGATGCCCTGCAGTCTTGAGGAAGAAACTTCATTCCTGAACACACTACAACCTGACCCTTCTTATTAAAATTTCATTAAGCATAACCAATAAAGAGATTCGTACTGTCATCTCTGACTTTTATTGAAAGATGATGAATTGTGGCAGTGGCTAGCTCCAAGACTGAAGGCGAAATTAATCAACTACCAATGAGCAGTTGTCCTGCTATTATAGAGAGTCGTCTATTCCAACTAAGTGACTACAGTAGACAATGAAAAGACTATTCGTTTCAGAGATTGTCTGTCGCAGGATCCCTTCGCAGGTTCAACGTGAAACCTGCTAAGGAGATTCACTTCGAAAATCAAACTTACAAAAACGTCTTCTTCGGAAACTTCGGAAAATACTCAACCAAATCCTGCCGGAGAGAACGCAAAAAGTCAACAGTGAAGGATCTTTGCACTGGCTTCTATCACCTATGAAGCCCTATGAAGTTGCCTTATAAAGTGGTGTGGAGCGGGCGGGAGGAAACCGGTGATTAGTGGCGAATCTCTTCTAGTGAGAGCGGTCTTGCGGCTACAGTACACCTCGAATGTGCAGCGCTACCCCAAGGCTTGCGTAGTAGAGTGAAGTTGCTAGGGTTTCGATTATAAATTTCTTTGAAGTCAACGAAATAATATAATTGGATTTGGTTATCAGTGGTTATGAGAATAGAGGTAACCGTGGGACATGAATAATGGGGAGGTCTCCGTAGTTACGACAAGAGCGGTATCGAGGAAACATGGTAAATTGCCAAAACTTAATTACTCGATTCTCTTAGGAATTCTTGCTGGGCTTTGATAGCGCTCAGCAGAAAAACAACATTTGCATTTGGATGCAATCCATATCCTTGTTTCCTTGACATAGAATGTTTCCTCAGTTTTTATCGAGCTTTTTCCGTTCTTGTAACAACCAGCATGGAGGACAAAATTATTAGATGGATCAAGGAATTGCAGTGTCCCGATGACGACCACAGCTTGAGCATGGTTGTAGAGCCTCGTTTGATTTACAGTAGCGCTCAAAAGTCTTTGGTGAAATGGCTTTTCAGCCATACTACTCAGTCGTAACTCCTTTCCTACTGGATTTAATCATGCGAAATTTCTATATTTGGAGCGTGGGTGTATTGCGAATATTTACCACTATTATCCCAAAATCTGATCGTGTTCCAGATATTCCAAAGAGCATGAACTCAAAATCGACTGAAAATACAGATGATGGTTCTTGTAGAATCTCTTCCCTTTTTGTCATGTCTAAAGTGTACGAGCGGTAGCGCCGAACACAATAGATGAGAAAAACGCACATAAGCTGCGATAAAATATAATAAGTGCAGACGTCAACAACTTTAGTTTCAGCAAAATCTGCTACCACAACAAACACCTTGCTCTATCTGTGGATGTTGCAGTTTTTGCAGTCAAGTAGTGTTGGTTAGGATGAAATATGCTCTAGTTAAATTATTCAAATTTTGCGCGGTTTGGTCTACTACGAAAAAAGTTATGAACAAAAAAGCGCCAATGCATTTCATCCAACACTTTTGAGCGCTACTGTAGCTTGCTTCATGGAACCGGTTGAATTACAGGGACAAAACACAGCCCAGAGAGCACATTATAAAGAGAGCGAACCTCCTTTTCAAATGGTGTCAGAATATGACAAATAGAATGTGGCTGAACCATCAATAGTGACGTTTACCAAAATAAAACTCGGGATAAGTTCTGCGTGTCACAAATGTAGAAAGCAAACGGTAAGGATTCAGCATTAAATTGACAAACATATCTCGTTGGATTACAAGTCTTTTCAAGCAGATAGTTCTTTCTCTTCTTGCTTGCTTCAATCGGCGGATCTCCTTTCACGAGAATTGTGCCCACAGAAAGATCTCTAACCTGTAGGTGGCAAGGCTTCGAGGAGTAAGCGTTTAGTCTATGTGCGAGTACCGCTGAGTCTTGGCCTACCAGTACAGTTCCTGATGCGTTGGTTCTATTCATTCCATCCGCCTTCTCGTAGGCATACCCATGCATGCGAGCGTGATTTATATCAACCGGAACGTCTGAACAGCATTTCGCCAGTAATCGTTGGAGCTCTGCATGGGTCTTTCGCGGTACCTATTGTATCGAATAAATTAGTTCCACTGTTGAAGACTGGTAAGACTGTTGCTCCATAAGAATACGATATTGGCAGGAGGTGCCTTATTTCTTTTCTGTTAGTACTCTTCGAGCTCTTCGCAGAAGTCTATCAGAGGAATTAAGCGGAAGAGGAACAGCCATGTGAGCACGCAGGGCTTTCCGAGGTGTTCATGACTATCGGCTACACCCACACGGTCCCAGCTCTCAATGTGTTTCGTGAGAATATGAGACACATCATAGTGCTGAACATCAAGAGGTGGAAGGGAACCAAACCCTCCAACGCTCCTAGGGGGATCGGCTTGTTAGTGAACCTAACGAAATCGTTGTTCACGAGAAGAACATTGTTTCCTGGTGCTCCCTTGACGAAACGAACATCTCATGGTCTAGCTATGTGTTCATCTATCGTGAAGTCAACATGGCAGTCTGCTTCGCGCCACCTCTATCGATGCTGCATTCCTTTCCGTCTAGTAATACAGTGTGTTTCAAAAGTATGTGCACACCCAACATTTTGTGTTTTTGGGAATACCATTGCTTTCTGTAACCTGTGACCTTCACCATTCAATTCCTTGTGTGCGATAACCTCCGAACACTTTCTCTGAGAAAACATCGCAGCTGCTAACACAATTTTTAATCAAAGAAAAACTTTTTCTTTGTTTCAAAAGTATGTGCACACTTAGCAAAAAACAAAAATATAACCGAGATTAGAAACCAATAGGGCCTATTAAATTCCTGTATAGGTTATCGACTACGAGGAGTTGTTTGAGAATGGTTTCGTTGCGGTAGGTTCCTTAGTTACCTGTGAAATGAAAATTGTTGAGTATGCACGTCCTTTTGGAACGGCAACTGGGCCGCTCTTTTTCATACAATGC
Organism: Haemonchus contortus; assembly: GCA_000469685.2. Lineage (NCBI taxonomy): Eukaryota > Metazoa > Nematoda > Chromadorea > Rhabditida > Trichostrongylidae > Haemonchus > Haemonchus contortus. Next base: position 33,249,940 of record LS997563.1, on the reverse strand, counting down.
TAGATTCACTCGAGACCCTGGCAGCTATCGCTCACAACCTATTCCTGACCGTCCACGTATTTTGACTGCTCAGGACAAAAGGAGAATAGCCCGTCCCATGGTGAATACTTCTTTGTCTGTGAGTCAGATCCGAGCTCGTATGGGTTCATCAGTCTCGCGTACGACCGTTTGGCGCTCTATCCGGTCTAATGAGTATATCACACGAGAGACGATGAAGAAGGCTCTTCGACTCAATACTCGGCACAAGCGGACAAGGCTGGAGTTTGCTCGTAGGAACGTGGCAACTTCATGGGACAAGTTTCGGTTGTTCGGGAATTTTCAGGATTTCCCTATTTTTAGAACAAACAAAGTGTTGCACCCATTTTGTTCTTAGGTGATCTTCTCTGATGAAAAGAAGTTCAATCTCGACGGGCCGGGTGGATTTCGTCAGTACTGGAGGGACCTTCGCCGAGAGCCACTCGTGTTCCCGAGAAGAAATTTCGGAGGCTCTTTGATGGTCTGGGCGAGCAAACTCCAGCCTTGACAGCGTATGTCGAGTATTGAGTCGAGGAGCCTTCTTCATCGTCTCTCGCGTGGTATACTCATCAGAGCGGATAGTGCGCCAAACGGTCGTACGCGAGACTGATGAACCCATATGAGCTCGGATCTGACTCACAAACAAAGAAGTATTCACCACGGGACGGGCTATTCTCCTGTTGTCCTGAGCAGTCAAAATACGTGGACGGTCAGGAATAGGTTGTGAGCGATAGCTGCCAGGGTCTCGAGTGAATCTAGCATTGTATGAAAAAGAGCGGCCCAGTTGCCGTTCCAAAAGGACGTGCATACTCAACAATTTTCATTTCACAGGTAACTAAGGAACCTACCGCAACGAAACCATTCTCAAACAACTCCTCGTAGTCGATAACCTATACAGGAATTCAATAGGCCCTATTGGTTTCTAATCTCGGTTATATTTTTGTTTTTTGCTAAGTGTGCACATACTTTTGAAACAAAGAAAAATTTTTTTTTAATAAAAAATTGTGTTAGCAGCTACGATGTCTTCTCAGAGAAAGTTTTCGGAGGTTATCGCACACAAGGGATTGAATGGTGAAGGTTACAGGTTACAGAAAGCAATGGTATTCCCAAAAACACAAAATGTTGGGCGTGCACATACTTTTGAAACACACTGTATGCATCAGAAACAACATGAAAAACAGAAACAATGAATTATGCTGACTGACTGCGTGCTCTTCACCATGAGCCATCCAGAAGAGCTCGCAGTGTCAACATAGTTCACTGCTTTGTGCAATGATCGATGTTTGGAGTTTTCCTATACATGCAGTCGTCAAGAGGGTTCCGTAGTTCCGCGCTCCGTCATAGGACCTAAGTTGGGATGCGTCGCTTGCGCCAGCGCATCGAAGATCAGATGAAACAAATACGCTCTGCGATTTTGTAATGACAGGTCGACAACGGCGCTTACTGTGTGAATCTCTCGGAATGTTAAATGAACATCAGGACATCCTCGAGCATGAAGATCAGATTTTCTTACGGTATGAAAAGAAGGAAGTGCTTCTCAAGCAACGAAGATTCTAAAACACATTGGCTGCAGCAGGAGCAGATTGAGAAGTTGCTGGCGCTCGCTGTAGAGCAGGGACGATGCCAAGATTGGTGATAGAGGAGAGATCGTTTTGGCACAGCGTCATGGTTTTTGAAAGTGATCGGAGGTCAGGAGCGCTACGTGGGCGATCCTTTTCTTTTCACATGGCTCTTGCTTTCCTTTGTTTGATCCCTCTTCTTTTGGTAGTATTGTAACTAACTTTTGCCTTTGAGACCTCCCTTTGTGACCCTATCACCCTACCCCACATGCTAAATTTGCTATTGTTCGGCTTGATCTGGGCTGCTTTCAAACTCTACTTGACCCAGTCCAACTGAGCAGTTCCTGAAGATCGGTCCCAGCGGAAGGTAAGAACAGACACACGATATGGAGCGATGAGATCGCTTCAAAAAAATTTTTAGCTCTGTTTCTATACTGCTTCTATAACGGCAATTCCTAAAGTCAATTTTTCACACATCCAGGCCGATTTCTGCCGAGGTTTTTGAAGTCAATGGAGCGAGCAAGGTGTGCTGGGTATAGGTAAGCATATCGAAGCTGCGACCGCGATGGGCGGGACATGCAATCGGATGCTAGGTTCTTTATTTGGAAAGTTAATAATTCTCTTCATTAATAACGCCCCTTAGAAACTTTCTAGAAGACCTTAAAAAAGTGGCTGGGGCCATAGAAAAAATGTGGTAAATCCTCGATGAGGGAGGTGCTTACACTAAGGTGGGAGGAACTATATCAAGAGCCCACGATTTTTCGCAAGGGTACCTTGAGATTCCGAGATCGTTATATATTTGAAGTCGTCATCATCACCATTTTCTATTCCTACTTTATATAACGGGCTCGCGTCTGCCTGTCTGTCACGAAATTCGAGATAACCTGAAGGAAGACCTGGAGGGGCTGGGTCATCCTAGCCAAGCCCCGCCCGCAAAGGCACCGTTCACAAAAAAGTTAGGGTACCCTTTTTTGACGGGAATTGATAGAACTGCTCTAGAATAAAGCGATTACAACGAAAAAAGCGCAAAAAAATGAGGAACGAAAAGAATTACAGAGGGCCAAAAAAGAGCTGGAAAGGGGGTTGGACGAGTTTCACATTGAAAGAACGTCGGTTAGAGAGTGTTCGGGCAAATTGGCAAATTGCCAGATACGGCAAATTGGCAACTTGCCAGAGACGCAATGTGTTGTCTGCAATAGCAGACACTGGTTCGTCTCGACCTTCGTCTAACGTGACACCGATCGAGGGGCGGAGACGCGAACTACGGCAAAAAGGGAGCTGCCACCATGCCCTGGACGTCGAGATTGGGGAAGTGAGAGGGTCCATTTTACAACCCATGGGAGCCGCTGAGTATTAATAAGGTAAGAACTTAATAACTTTTTAATGGTGAACGGTGCCTTTAAGCGGGGAATGCGCCGGAGTTGGGCGGTGTCACGGGCAAATCTTTTCAATTTGTTCTTGTAACAGTCCAGACGAAAGGAAAAAGTGAGCAGAGGTGAGGGATTGGTCAACAAATAAAATGAGAAAGGCTCACGGCCATGTTCGGGGCGTTTTCGCAGCGGGCAGTACTTCCCGCATAAGTTCATAACCTGATTCAAGGAAGGCGTGGAGGTCAGGAAAACTAAAAGGAGTGAACAAAGCCCACGTGTAAATACGAAGCCCTGCTTACGATGAGCTGGGCTTGCGTTGAAATGGAGGCTGCGTTTTAGGAGCAAATATATCTCTGTCAAGAGACATTCTAGTAAGCAGAAAAAAGTGGTAGAGGCAACAGAAGAAAAATATCGGGATACCATGAGTGGGTGTGCTTTGCACCGAGGTGGGCGGAACCATGAACGAAAGTGTATATTCCTGTTCAGGAACGTTCTAAAATACAGAAAAATGTTGTTTGAGACTACTAGAGAGAGAATGATCAAAAGAATGATCAGTGCGGAAAAAAGTAGAAGGAGGTAGTAGAAGAAATGAGGTAAAATTATCGAAGGGGTGGAGCTTGTGCTGAATGGGCGGACACTCAGAATTTATAGCTTGTTCGAGAACACTCTAGGATGCTGGAAAGAGGGCTACAGACCACCAGAGGCTAGATCAACTTTTGTCGGTGGGCGGAGCTTGCATTGAGTGGGCGGGGGTGGAACGAAATTTCATAACTCTGTTCGAAAATATTCTAGAAAGTGTCAAAAGGTGGTTAGAGGTCATAGAAGAAATGTGGTGGAATCACCGGAACGAGTGGAACATGGACAAATTGAGTGAGACCAAGATAAGAAAGTCATAATTTTGTTTAGTGACATTCTAAAGGAAAAATGGTGCTTAGATGTTATAGAAGGGATTCGGATTCAAATTCTCACGGTTTGCGGGCATTGCAGTAGAATGGGAAGGCCGAGATCAAGGATTCATGTTCTGTTCAAAACATTCTAGAATGTGGAGGAAATTGTTGGGGGTTCCTAAAGAAAGGATTGAGATTATGAAAGAAAGAAGCTCAAATCTAGAAGGGAGTGTTCTGCACTAAAGTGCGCGAAACTAACCAAAAATCAACGAAATCAAAAAATTACAGTTAAGCCCCGAAACGTCCTCAGAGTTCCGAAATGATTCAATATATTAGGTGATCATAACTCACTTTAAGAAAAGAATCCGAACCTTTCTGTCTGTATACCCTGAAATCCGTATTCAACTAAAGGGATAGCAAAGGTAATTTTGCTCCAAAAACCCATGCACCGGGTAAAATGGGCAAAAGTTGGTAAGAGGGCTGGAAAGCGGACGGACACTCCTCCGCAGTGAGCGATCTCAGACATTTTGCCCAAAATCATAACTCACCACAGCCTTTTTACTAGATTCTGCTGGTGATGGAGCTCACGATCAGATCGAAAAACTCATTTATGTTCGATGCATTCTTCATGGTGACGCATGCGTTAGTGTGTGGACTGGTGATAAATGTATGATACGTAAGTGCCAAGTTCGGTTGGAGCACATCATAACCAGCTCAAAGCTAATTAATTACACCAGTGGTGCCCTTTATTGCAACGTTGGAGTCGATTTTTCCAAATTCATGCGAAGTTATCAATTCATATCAACGTCCTTCAAGACATTCACGACGTTTGCGAGCCCTGAAAGAAAGGAATTTCTACAAAATTCAATCTATCAATGGAATTTTGCCTGAAGCTCAATTATGTGCCCTTAATTCCTCTTTGAGGTATCAAGAAGAGAGCTTCGCAATCCTCGGCGTATTAGTTGGCCTACATTGGCAGTGAAACATCATTTTTGACAGCAGCGTAAACAAGGATCTGTATGGTTGACTCTCCGTGGAAAGGGCAGGGATCTAGAATTGTTTTGTTTGTTCGTTTGTTTGTGACATGTTACATGTTCGACTGAGATTCTGGAGATACAGACTCGCCGTAAGAACTCAAAAATTTACGAGAATACCGCGAACTCGCGTTTTTTGTCTTTTCTTCGTGAATCGCTTCGAACTCAGCTCATCGAGCTCTACAGGAAGATACCCTAAATTTGAAAATGCTTTGTTTTGGATTGCGCCATGCACTTGAGCTCCATCCGAAAAGTGATTGCATGTACATGGGATGCACGCTTTAGTGCTTGTAGGGGCTCAGTGGTCTCTGAAGATGATCTGTTCAGAATTTGCTTTGGATTGCGACACGTACTCGACTTTGCTCAGTACAATGTGAAAATGATTGCTGGTTTTGTTAAGTCTCAATTGTTCTTTCGTTCTTTTTTTGGTTTTGAGGCCGGAGATAAGTGCATCTACGGTCTCTGCACTCCACACTCCTCTTTACTGGTTCCATAGAGAATATACATCAATTCACGTCAAAATAACGGAGTCGATTTTTTTGGCATTTTCCCTTCTTTGGAGGAATTTTCCTGTGGAATCGGAAGAGATGGCGTTCAGGCACTCCACTGTCGTAGACTTCTCTTTATTGTCTGCAAGTTTGTAATGGCACACCCTATCACAAATCAAAATTTCTACTTGGTATGGCCCGAAACTTCGAACTTCGTCAAGCCCAAATCATAAAACAATGTTTTTTTCCCTTCCCGTTCCTCTTTTTGCAACTGCGTTGTACACTGTTAGATTCCCCGTGAATGATCCTATCGAACGATATATAGGTCGACCCGTGACGAAAACCTCCCTCCACAACCACTTTCTGCAGTAGGCCTGTATCTGAGCGGATCTCTGCAGGGCGTGTTTCGATACGCATGCGGCCTGGTACTGTAGTGGCGGGAATTTGGAGGCTTTCGAATGATAATTATTTGAATGGGGGCTTAGATCTGCTGGTGGCGGGGTACTGAAGTGGCGAGAAGGGGGGTTGGATCGATTAATGATTACTTTAGTGGGAGCAAGATCTGCAGGAGAGGGGCTACTGTAGTGGCGGGAATGTGGGGCAGTTTGAATGGAAGTTTTGAGACGGTCTGAAGGGGCGGTGGTGAGAAGATGGGGAGGGGGATTCAGATAAGATTGTTTGAGTGGGAGCAATATCTGCAGGAGAGGGGCTACTGTAGTGGCGGGAATGTGGGGCAGTTTGAATGGAAGTTTTGAGACGGTCTGAAGGAGCGGTTCATTGTTTTTCCCTTTGCCGCTTGAATTTTTGCAGTTAAATTGTATAGTTTTAGATTTTCCGTAAAAAGTGCTATCTAATGATTGTATTTCCCCCAGCGAAAAGGGAAAACGTTGCTTTATGATTTGGGTGCGACTGTGAAGTTGGCTCCAACTGTGAAGTATGGAGCCATACCAAGGGAGAAATTTCAATCTATGATAGGGTGTACCATAACACTCTTGCAGACAACAAAGTGATGTCTACAACAGTGGAGTGCCTAAACGCCATCTCTTCAGATTCCACAGGAAAATTCCTCCAAAAACTGGAAAATGCCAAAAAAATCGACTTTGTTATTTTGCCGTTAATTGATGTCATATCCTCAATGGAACTTGTAAAGAGGAGTGTTGAGTGCAGAGATCGTAGATGCACTTACCTACAGCCTTCAAATCAAAAAAGGAACAATGGAGACTGAACAAAACCAATGATCATTTTCACATTGTACAGAGTAAAGTCGAGTGCGTGGCACAATCCGAAGCAAATTCTGGACACGTGATCTCTAGGGACTAATCAGCCCCTACAAGCACTAAAGCGTGCACCCCATGTGTATGCAATCACTTTTCGGATGGAGCTCAAGTGCATGGCGCAATCCAAAATAAAGCATTTTCAACATTTCAGGATATCTTCTAGGGCATGTAACGAGTCCAGTATCATGTTGTTGACAAGTGCACAAATTCAGTAATCGTTCTGCAGCTGAAACCTAATACATCTGACGCGGATGCGACGGTTGTCGCTGAGCGCACCGCGCGCGCCTCGGCCCATCTTTGCTCGCCCGCCACATCGCGTCGCGTATGCGCGCGTTGTGCGCGCTCCTTCACTTAGCCTAACCAGTCGGCACCCGTCCTGCACCGCAATCGGCCGGCTGTGGGCTTTTGGTCGGTATAGCCGGGTAACGCTGAGATGTTGTCTATAAGGCAACGGAGCGCCAGTGTAAGCCCGACAAATATCCAAATGCCACTCTCCGACGACGCATAGTTGTCACCTGTCGAATACTAAGGAGGAAGGAAGGCAGGAAGACCGCCGAGGCCAAGGGGGACCTAAATTGGACAGCTGAAGGAGCTTGCCTTGGATGGCGCCTGAAGAACGAGGGACAGGTGAGTGTCGTGTGATTATTCTTTGTACACATGCATTTTACTCCTTGTATATATTGCGTCTTCGGTACATTTAATTGTGTGCTTTTATTCATAGTAATCTCTCTCCTCTCTCTGTGATATTCCTCGGCTCTAGCCCTTATGTTTTATCTGTTGTAGTGTAGTTCCCTCTTTAGTATCTCGTATTTGTAGTGTATTATGTAGTAGTATAATAAATCAGTGTCCCGTACTTTTTTACTGGTCTTGGGAAAGTAAGTAAGGTTGGGCACCTTGGTTGCGACGGGACGAGTAGGTTGTGTCGCCGCGTTCACACGGCTGGTCTCTGTGTCGGGGGGGGGCAGGAATCCCGTCGCGAGGTTCACGGCTGGGGTCGCTAGGCAAGGCGGAAGCCTTCTCCATCCAACACCCCTTGGTCCTCGGGGATTTGGTCCGCCCTCCTATTGGGGGCGCAGGTAAGGCGTGGTGGTTTGGTGAGCGTGGGGGTTTGTGGACTCGTACAACCGATGCGGATCGCGTCCAAATCGATGTGAATCGCGCCCAAAGGGTGTCCATAAATTTTTGACAACACCAGAGCGAACAACGCTGGAGGCGTTTTGGATTCCCAGCCGGAATCCACAAGCAAGAAAGAAGAATAAGGGTCTAGTCATTCTCTGCAAGGTTTAGCCTCCAGTGATTTGGAGAGGAAGGTAGATCTACGTTCTAGAAGCAGAAGTCACTTCTTAACTGTTCCACATTTCACTGCGGCAACTAGGATTGAGACATGAAAGTGAACGAGAGCCTGTCTTCACTCTCCTAAGCAAAATTTCATGCAAGGTTGAACAGTTGGACTATCATAGAAGAATAGATGATAGAGACGTTATATCCACGATCGGTACACGAAAAATCCGTTAGCCTACAGCCACATAACTCACCTTTGATTGTTGTACCATGAATTCAGTTTGAGAATTTCCCAGGTAGTTCGATACACTAAAAATTATAATGGCAGAAACCTCCATGAAGATAATGACATAGAACCATATGACGTTACCTGGAAAACTGTATAGCTACATAATGTTGAAATATACGGCCTGTTATATTTTCAGCTGAAACATAATTTTTAACTTGTTGCTGGTGCCACAGATTCCTTGCCCAGTCTGACATTCTGATATATGACGACGAAAGGATTGCAGGGAGCCGCATAGTTGCCAGTAAACAAGGAAGACCTGAATTTTTTATATGTTGAACTCAGTAATGCTCGAATGATGAAGTACTTGGAGTATGATCAACAAAGTTTCAAGTGAAATCCAGCCTTGTGCTTAACACCCTACAGGCTACGATTGCCAGGCACCTGCTTCTTGTTAGTTTCTACGGACAGATAACTTTATATCAACAGTTGCGACTACCAGGCAGAAATTTTAGCCCTAGCCTGCACAACCTAAAAACTCCTCTCATTCCACTTTTACGCAGCACCTTGCACTGCGCTGTTCTGTGCTGACTTATGAGTGTGTATATTCCTCAAGGTACTGGAAAACGCTGCGTCTCTTCTCTCACTAGTCAGTTAATGAGAAAAAAATTAAAGATCTCTTAGTGACATTTGAGCTCTTAATTTGTAGGTTTACAGCAGACTCTTTAATTTTTTTGAACTAGTTTCATCCAGATTTAGGGGTGCGGCGATTAAAACCAAAATCCCACCGGCGCGAACACAAGTCTGTTCCAAATATTTCTCAACAAGAGTGATACCTCATCTAAACGAAATGTTACGTGATGACATTGTGCGCCTTCCTCTTAACTCCTTCAAACGTGTGGTCATCAAGGCTTTACATGCAGAAAGGAACTGCGTGCTTCGTGATTAAGTTCGTTGTTATTTTCATTTGATTTACTCTCATTTCTCAACTTCCATGCCATTAATTTTCAATTTAGCTGGCAAATAGATTTTTGTACTCATGAACTTGATATGTTCGTAACTGTCATTTCATCTGAATTGCAGGCTCTTGTCCACGTGGTTAGTTTGTTTATCTGCGTACAAATAAATAAAAAATAAAAAAGTAATGTCATACCGAGGAGACTTTTGCCTGCACTGCCCAGCCAATGAGCAACAATTTTGACGACATGACCATCGGCGAAAGATTTCCAGAAAGTGTAAGATTTGTGGTGAATGCCAAACTGTAGCATGCTGCAAAGATCCACTCTTGTGAACCACTCTTTGTGTTCTTCGAGGCTGTCATGGTACACCTTATCAAAGATCAACAGTTCTCGCCTGATGTGGCTTCAAACCTCGAACTTCGTCAAGCCCAAATCATAAAACAACGTTTTCCCCTTTTCGCTGGGGGAAGAACAATCATTAGATAGCACTTTTTACTAAAAATCTTACAGTATACAATTCAATTGCAAAAATCCAAGCGGCAAGGGGGAAAAGCATAATTTTGTAATTCGAGCGTGACGATAAGCGAAGTTTGGAGCTATACCAAGAGAGACCTGTTGACCTTGGTAAGGTGTACCATAACAGCCTCAAAGAACACAAAGGTAGTCTACAATGGAAGATTGCCTCGCTGCCGCCTCTTCAGGTTCTGGAGAAAAATTTCTTCAAAAATAGGAAAATGCCAAAAAATCGGCTTCGTTATTTTGCCGTGAATCGATGTCATATTCTCTGTGGAACATGTAAGGAGGAGTGTTGACTGCAGAGACCGTAGGTGTACTTATCTACAGCCTTCAAACCAAAAAAGGAACAATGGAGACTGAACAAAACCAATAATCATTTTCACATGGTACTGAGCGAAGTCGACTACGTGTCGCAATCCAAAGCAAATTCTGAACAGATCATCTCCAGAGACCAATGAGCCCCTACAAGCACTAGAGCGTGCATCCCATGTACATGCAATCATTTTTCGGATGGAGCTCAAGTGCATGGCGCAATCCAAAATAAAGCGTTTTTGTCATTTTAGAGTATCAACTTGCAGAGCTCGATGAACTTAAATCAATGATTTTTTCTCCTCGATTACTTTATTTTGAAGCGATTCACAAAGAAAAGTCGAAAAAGACGCAAATTCGCGGTATTCTCGTAAATTTTTGGGTTCTTACGGCAAGTACCGCAGTTGTTCAGGGTCTAGACAGTCAGATTTGGGAGGGGTTTAAATGAGATAAGGACGAGCGGTTAGGACTAGAAGAGCTGATAATGGATTGCTGGAAGTTCAAGGTGACAAGAAACACGGATCCTTTTGCACCATTTGTGGAGTGTTAATAGATTAGTTCAATAACAGTGTGACGGCGTAGCAAGTGGAACAGATTAGAAAGCGTTAACAACAATGGGGAAAGCTTGTGCAAGCCAGTATGTGCTATACGAAAACAACAGAGTTAGGTTCACCTCCGCTATTATACTGCGAGATCAACAGACATCAACTACTGCATCGCACCTCAGCTAAGGGTCAATTTCCCAACAAGTGAATAATGGGCTACATGTGCTTCATGGACATCCTGGAAGACCTGATTCATTCCCCATGAGTATACACGTCAGAGTTTTTTCAGAGAATGGATCAACGCTCTTCCACCAATCTATAGTAGGTAAGAGGGTGAGTATCTCATGAAGACTAGATTACACTAAGTCCACTGTGCTTCTGGATACATCGAATATTCTTTTTGGACGCCAGAATCTTTGATCCTTCTCTCGAAGCCCGAAAAATCTCAGGGTAGGGAAACTCTTTAACGCTTCTTAGCTAGGCGGTGTTTCTCCTTCACCTTCTGTAACCACACGGTGTTTTTTTCGTACAGCTGATCCAATTTCACATAAGTAAGCGCTCCAGAGTTTTGTCAGCAAACGAGAGATCACTCTCCTGCCGTGCTACGCTGGACAAGATAGTGGAAACACCGAGAAGATTGGAAAACCCCAGCTGTAATGTGATTCAAAATGATCCGTTCAAACTTCGGAACTATTTGAAGCTTGTCATGGAGCAGGTGAAACTCCATCGCTTGAAATTTTCTATACGTTCCACATCCTGGAATAGGCCAAAATTGCTTGTACGGTTATGGTTCTTTCAAGTGTTTTGTTTTCTTTCAAGAGTTCACTACTCAGGATCGAACAAGGATGTATTGGTCATCTGTTCTATAGAAGTTGTTCGTTGTTGCGTGGTGCGAGAGGAGCCATAGTTCAAATTCGCTGGTATTCGACATACAGATACATTGATTTGTTTTTATGTAGTAGTGCTGAGTATGTTTGCTCGACTGTTTTCCCGAACTCTCGGAGAGCATTTTTTTGGTATGCGGGAACATGAAATTTCGGGACTCATGAGCCATTCCTTTAGTTCACCACGCTTACGCATAACATTCGTGATTTATTTTTTGTGCAACGTACACTCCCTGTGTAAGAAGGAGTGGACAAATACGAAATTACTCTCCAATCACTCCAATCAATTCCAAAAGCAAAGCATTTCTTCAGTTTTCAATGAGGATGCCTCTCAATTCGTTTTCTATCGCTCATCTCTCAGCAATCTTTATAATGCTAGACACACGCTCTCTGGTAATGAACACTCATCAGTCAAACCTTTCCATAAATATGTATAGTCAGAAAAATTTCAACAGAGACCACCGCCTCGCTTGAAATGTAGATAAAGCTCGGAATGTAGATAAAGCATTCATATCGAAAAGCTTACATTTTATTCAATATCAACACAAAAAATCTCGAAAGTAAAGTTTTCAGAGGAGAACAGTCTCCGCTGAAAGGAGCATGTGCGGACCGTGTTCGCAAGACTATGACCCCTTCCGATGACAGTTCTGCAGATTCTTGTGGTTCTAGGTTGAAGATATTCAGCAGTGAGGATGAACACAAAGACTTTCCATAATGTATGTCGTTAAGCCATCTTTTTATTGCATCTCTTCTTAGCTCATAATAATTTCATATTCTAGTGAATGATGTGCATGGCTAACAGCGGATACTAGTCATCAAATATTCACCATGTGGGCGAATAATAGCAACTTGTGGAGACCGTGTATTCCGAAACATACCTGAGTATCACAGCCAGGCGATGCGGCTCACTTAGGGAAGCTATAATTGAATGTGTTGAATTATGTACGATTTTATTAACATTCAAAAATATCCAGAATCTGAAGGATGTCATTGGTGACGCTCCAAGAAGGCGTACGCTTGAGCAAACTGAGGAGGCTAAACAGATTTTGGAAAAGTATTGTGTGTAAACAAAAGGGGTTAGTCGTTGCTCGGGAGGGTTGGCGGTTGAATTGTATTCATTATATCCCCTCACACATTGGTGTAGGTGATAAAGAAAATTGAATGAGGGTAACTTTCTGATAGGCGGTCTCTTTGAAGAGCTTGCTATAATCAGGTCGTAAAAATGCGATAAGACCGATAAAATAATGCAACACAGCTCACTCACCTATTGATCAAGGTGAAAGATGAATGGCGCATGGGAACCTTACAAGATCTAAATTTCAACGTGATTCGGGCAATTTCCGTTTAAGTTGAAAGAGAACATGAGTTGTTCGAATACTTTGTTCTTGTTGTACAATGAAAGTAAAGCACTTCTTTCGTGCACATTGATGGAACGGCGTCATTCACTAGATCGCTGGAAAATTCTACACATATCGACGTTGTAGGGGCGCGGTCGTATTGTTCAAATGATGAAATGATTGGCTGCTTTCATAATCCGTCAGCCGGCCGGCCGGCCGGCGCGCCGGCGGAGACAGTGCTAGGGGGGAGGAGGGAGGCAGACAGATAGGCAAACAGTCCACGCCCCTTCCAGGGGCTGAAAAAAACACCCTTCGAAGGGGCGTGGACTGTTGGCCTAACACTGTCTGCCTCCCTCCTTCCACCTAGCACTGCCTCCGTCAGCACGCCGGCTGGCGGACTATGAAAGCAGCCATTGATTAAGCTTTTTCGGCAACCGTCTTTGCATTCTATGAGTTATGAACAAATGCTCATACATCGTAGAGAATCCTGCCATAGCGTAGTGAACGCTTGGGTATTTTGTTTATTACTAATGCCTACTTCTTTCAACATTGTTCATACCGGTGTTGAAAATTTATTCGTTATATTTTCTGTTTGTTGAATTTGTTGTAATGAAGACTTCTTGCACAATGGTTTATAAAACTTGTTTTTATTTTTCCTTTCTTTGTAATATCTCTGTCCCTGGTCGCTGGTTGGTGGTCGCTGTAGTGGATGTACGAGCTCTTTGAAATGACGTTTGTAAGGAAAGGCTCACTTATGTTAGGCACTACATCTATTATACTTAGTTGGTCGTTTTGAATTTAGATCGAACAGACCTTCGGTGAATAACTGGCATGGACTACGGGGGATAATGAACCTAATTTTTTGTCGATCTAGCCCTTGAAAAGCGAACAAGAAATAATAAGATAAATTATTATAGTTCTATCCAATCCTGCTTTTAGGGGTGCCTCAAACAGCCTCCCATAACAAGCGGTCTCCGTTCGTTCTACTAGCCAGGGATTCCATCACAGGCCTGATAATTAGCCGACCACGGAAGAATGGAAGGACTAGTTGGTAAGGTGAACATCGATCCAGGATGCAATTCCCGGTTCATACTAGTGATGGTATGCGCCATTTGTGACGGCACTACGTGCAACCGGAAAAGAAAGGACCCAATCATTCTTCGAAGATCCAGTTCCCACTCTAAACTACGCCCTGCCATCGTTCTGAAAGCATTGTGATCCAGCTGCGATTGGCTGCTTTCATAGTACGCCGGCTGGCGTGAGCGAGGCAGTGCTAGAGAGGAGGAGGGCGGGAGACGGTCGGTCAGCCACTCGAAGGGCTGTAAACAAGGAGAGACAAGATCAAAAACCATTTGTACAAGCCCCTGGTTGTTTGGTTTTTGATCTTGTTCTTCTTTGTTTTCAACCCCTCGACCGACCGTCTGCCGCCCTCCTCCCCCCTAGGACTGCCTCGCGCACACCGGCCGGCGGGCTATGAAAGCAGCCATTCCGTATCTCGTGCTCGGACCTTGCATTGGGAGGCCTAAATCGCATTTTCTTAAGAAGTCCGAATAGCAAAAGGTTCCGAACTTCTAGAGAGATTAGCTGATCGAGTAATCACTGCGGACTGATTGATTCCGTAAGGTATGTTTACGGTAATATATTCAACGTAAAAGGTGGATATTGGTGTGATTGAACTGCGGTCAGTGAGACGTGGAAGATGGTTAGCTGAAAGGTTTAGATGCAGCGAGACAGCGACAAATTTATTTCCTAAGGAGAATGGAAGCTCTCAAGCTTGACAGCTAGCATTTTCAATCATCTGGTCAAAATTGTGCACTTATAGTAGTCGGGGCTAATTTCAGCTCGATCGGAGACCATCTTTTACAGCGAACATTAGTTAGTGGAGAAAAACTCCAGAAAAGGCAAGGAAAATGGCGTACTGACAGAGAACAAGCTCTGGCTGATCAACACCAATTTCCTCACCTCGAAGGAAAGTAAGGAGCCAACTTGTGACGATTTTGGTGAAGCCGTCGGAGGTGGTTAATACTTACGTGGGCAGTGACCTAGGCGCTCATAGTAGCGTGAATCAGGCCGTGGAAGGTCGGGTAGAAGCGAGATGGATGACCTGGAGAGCGCTCGGTGGTGTACTTCTTGATCGACGGTCCTGGAGGACGGCTAAAGGAGCAGCACACTCGACAGTTCAAGGCCACGATGCACGATGCAGCGAGGGTTGCTCCGTAGGCAAGCGACGTGAGGGGCAACCCTATTCAGTAAATTCAGTGGTGTTGAGGTAGGTCTGCGGCGAAATCGTAAATGGAAGGAACTGAGAGAGCACGAAGGTAGGCATGCTACGAGGACTGAATTGGATTCATGCGATTGTATTTCGGAATGCATTGAATATCATGTTCGAACGTCAGAGATCTCTGCCTTTTCTTGGAGCTGATCAATCATTTGAGTGGGGAACATTCTTCATGTTCGGTAGTCATGTGATATGTATAGCAGATATACATATATCACATGACGCACGATGATCACACAGTATATTCAATACAAAAGCTGTTTACTTTTATTCATGTAGTAATGCAGATGAGATGTTTTTTCGAATTGAACTTTGAGTTCTCGGAGAGTACTTCATGAAGGGTGTATGGGCTCTTGTGCAGAGGTTTTCAGAAACCATGAGATATCCCTTTTTTCAACACGACTACTGCTGAAGTGTGGTCATACAGGTTCCTAGTGTTTTGCAATGCCGAAGATACTGCTCGAAGGCGTAGAGAAGCAAACGCAACTTCATTCAGCGACACAGCATTTAAAGCGAAGCGTTTTTCTAATATCGAACAAAAGACCACGGAATCGCTTTTCCTCTTTTCATCGTTCAGTGATCTTCAAGATGCTGGAAACAAGCTCTCTGCTAGAGGACAGCCATCGTTGGTCGTGCTTCTGTCCAGTCTGTATATGTGTTCACCAGGTTCCCATGAGTAATAGACTGGTTGGGCTCGTCCCCAGAAATAACAAAGAAACTAAAAACAGAACGTTTGACTCAGCATGAATTCAAAAGTCGAGAGTTTACGCTATTATAATAATCACTATTGTTGCTTGTCGACACATCAACCAGTGATGAGCTCTAATCGTGAGCTCATAGACAGTAGTTACAATGGGTACGTGTACGAACGTGCGTCCGAGGATTCGCGCTTCAAATTGCGCGGCGAAGTTCGTAACGATTTGAACGACTTCGGCGCCTATCATTGGGTCCCAAATCCGAAGTAGAGTAGATCCGAAGGATCATCTAATTCTACTAAACTACTCTCCTTTGAGTTTGTGCCCCGAAAATTGGCGTTAGAGTCGTACAAATCATCACGAACTTCGCCGCGCAAGTTGCCGCGCGCATCCTCGGACGCACGTTCGTACCGTCCCCCAGTTACAATATAGACGCATACTGGTAGCTGAACACAAGTTCAGTCGGGACAATATAGGCTGAATTACAGGAAAGTGGCCATCCGCGTTAGCAGCTGCTACAATGACATCATATGGAAAATTATGTCAATATCGAGTTTATATCTACTCGTCACCTTAGTGAACCTCTGGCCCACCAGCGGAGCTAGTAATTCTTGAGAAAACCCATGTGATGATGTCTACAGGGTGGGCCAAAATTATGATTACAGCGCGCGCTGACGCTTATAGCGAATTTTTTCTGAGGTCATAGCAATTTGTTCGCTCTCTTGTATTTCACAAAGTAGATTACATTATCACCCCTGATGATGCTAAACTTTTGGTAGATTTTGAGAATAATGTAAGCGTAATTACCCTGAGATTAAATTGTCACATTGCATTTACGTGCACTTTTGGCACAGTGCATCTACAGACGACTCAGCGCAACAAGGCAGGAGGTACATTCGATTATAAGACGCTTTCGAGAGCTAGGAACAATTGCAGATAGGAGTGGTACACCTAAGAGGCCTGCGTTTATATAAAGTGGGAGTTTTAATGAAGCAGGGCGAAGGTCTGCGTGGCAGCGAAGTTCATTCTGAGCCCAAAGTGACTAAGTGAATGGATATCTCATGAAGTTTTCTGCGCGAAATCGTGAAGCATCATCTGCTCGACAAGGAATTATACGATCAGAAAGGATTCCTTCAGTGAGTAGACTAAAAAGAAGAGAAATGTTGGCTCACCAAAGCTGCCCCGTCGCATACAAAAAATTGTCGTACGGGATTTCTGTTCACCGGCGGAAAGATATCCGCAGTGAAAAAGGTGCTCAATAAGCAGGGCTACAAGATTTGTATAAAGCTGAAAGAAATGGAGGTGATGCAGCGCAAGGCTTGCTCACTTTCTGCGATATCCTTTGCGAGCGTCAAAACATCGATTATTCTTGTGAAGTAAGGAGTGAAAGTTGATTTGGAGACCTGTTCGATCTCTTCGTGCGCAATAGGACACTTTGGCGATTCAAACCGGACACATTGTCAAGATGATGCTCTTGACTGCAGATCAGAAACTGTCTAGGAATTCCGTAAGAAGGGGCTCCCTGACTTCATAACCTTCGATCAGTGACCAGTCTAGAGCCCTGACCTGAATCCCGTGGATGTCTCAGTGTGGTTAGCCTTTGAGATGAGAGCATCCGTTAGCCCAAACAAGAAGAGAAATAATCTCGAAAATACTTTGCAAAAAGCTTGGATCAACTCGATGACCTTAGCTGCGTGCCACCGTCAATGACGTCCATCGTCGTCTCTGGGGTTGGGTGAATGCGGAAGGCAACAGATCCCAGTCTCAATGTACTTTTTTGATACGAGATTAGTGATAGACACTTTTATGAAATTGGTTCGCTTTTTTAGCTTTCTATTTGTTTTCGGGGATGCGATGTCTGTATAATCATAATTTCGGCCCACCCTGTAGTGTATGATACAGAGGAGAACCGGGAGTGGGGAAATACATGTGGTTATGTTAACACCAACGCACTCGTTCACAAAACAGCCACAACCATAGTTCATCGTGAGCTATCCCTTTCCCACCATCACCTTCAACACCGGAGCCTGGTGCAAGGAGTTCAAAAGCGAAACTCGTCTTTTTACGAAAAGAGGGTCTAGGACTGTTGAAATTAAACGTCAATTATTTTATATCACTTGCTAGATTTGATTACGAGTGAGGGCATATCAATGAAGACACTCCATAAACGAGCTCTCTATGTTCTGAAATGATGCAACACAGCCTTTCTTATTCACTAATACAGGAACTCACGTTCCCCGATGTATTATGGGTTGAGACGGCCACGCACTCTGGCATTTCTAGGCACATCTTCATACAATTGCCAGTACTGTTAGGAGTCTTTTGCGGATAAAGTTCTTGGCTATTATTGCTATAATAGCCTTCCTGAGCAGGATGAAAGCGTGTGAATGTGCAGAAGAGCATTTGGTCCATCTGAAACATAATCATTTTGAGAAGAGCCTCACTGCTTTTTGTTAAAAATGGTCATCAGCTGAAGATTGGTGTGGTTACGCTCTCGATCATAAGTGGGGGGGGGGGACATGCCAGGGAATTGTGCCCTATCTTAATCGAAATCAAAATCGAAAACCAAAATGAACGGATTCCGAGATAGGACTGATTGAAGTCGAAACGAAAATCAAGTTTTTACGGCCCCGTACGATCGATTCGGCAGTACTATTTTTGTTTGGATGTTGTCGTGTATCAATATATTAGATGAGACCGGGATAGTTTCGATGAATCTCAGGAATCAGTGTTTACAGGAAAGAATTCTTAAGGGAGAGCGGCAAGAAAAATGAGTTCGGCCTTTTCATTTCGACAGCACGGACTTCGCTACTCTTTGGTCGTGCTGTCATGAGAATAGCTCATACCTGAGAGCAAAAGTTCTATATATTGCGGTGTACTATCGGCTTTATGTGTGAGAATTGATCGTGCTTTTCATAACACATCTCACTCGCAGTCACAGTCTCTAAAAAAGTAATTACGCCTGCCTAAAAAAAATCCTTGTTTGCTGATTCACACAATAGCTTTGCCCTTAGCATAGGGATCTACTTTGTCCTCTCTCTGTTTTCGAGCGAGGCCTCTCATCCCAAGGAAATTTGATTGAACCCCAGTCAAATTTGCAAATAAATTTTACCAGATCGTTGACTTTTCTGAGACCGCATTTATGAATCGAGGAAGCAAAATCAGTTCTGAAAATCACCGCAGGCGCACAAACTACTAGTCAGTAGCCTGTCTTGCGTCGATAGCAGAAGCCAGAAAAAAGCTTTAAAAAAACTCGAAGTTGATATTATCTTTTCAAAAGTGTATCAAGTCTATATGTTGATTGACAGCGATCAAGCATTGGTGATGGGTGAATTAGAGCTGGAAGATACCATAGAATGCCGCGTCAGTTTTCTATGCCGCCATATCAGGACATGACTAGAAAAGTGCTTGATTTACTCACTAGGATGGCGAATTATAGACAAATCTTCAGCCTCGGACGGGACTCTAACCCGTACTTGTACTTTCCGGAGATCGTGCTTTCATCCTTTAGATTGCTTTCATAGTCTGCCGGTCGGAGGGAGTGCCACGAGGCAGTGCTGGGGGGAAGAGGGCGGCAGACGGTCGGTCGAAGGGTTGAAAACAAAGAAGAGCAAGATCAAAAATCAAACAACCAGGGGTTTGTACAAATGGTTTTTGATCCTGTCTCTCCTTGTTTACAACCCTTCGAGGGGCTGACCGACCGTCTGCCGCCTTCCTTCCCCTAGCACTGCCTCGTGGCACGCTGACCGGCCGGCCGGCGGACTATGAAAGCAGCCTTACACTACCGGGACCGCTCCTGCCCTCGCCTTCTCAATGGCCTATATGCCATAGGTTAGCACAAGTACGGGTTCTAGTCCCATCCAAGGCCGAAGTTTCGCCTACAAATCGCTATCCTTGTTAGACTTTGCATCGCGTACTGCATCGATATCACCTGTATCACCTGTCGTCCTATTGATCATCGACTTCCTCGAGCGGGCGCCAGTAACGTCTCCATTCGTCCCTGTCACGAGCCAGAGTGGTCCAATGAATCCATCTCGCTTGAGGGACACGAGGTTCAACATTCCTTTCGTTCAGAGCTTTCGTGTAGAAGCCTGACCATCTTGTTAGCGGCCTTCCTGGAGTTCGTTTGGTGTCCCGAGGGATCCAGTCAGTAACCGCCCTGGTCCAACGGTCATTACTATCGCATAACGTGTCCGGCCCACCTGATCTTCGATTTCTTGGCGTAGTTAACGGCATCCCTGATCTTCGTTCGTTGACGGAGCTCGGAACTCCAGATTCCCTTTTGCACTTGCGTGTACAGCGGAATTCCGAGCATCGTCCTTTCCAAAGCGCGTTGAGCAACGCTGACAGCATGCTCATCCTGCTTTCGTAGAGTCCAGCTCTCCGAGGCGTACGTCGAAGCAGGAAGGACAGCAGTGTCGAAAAGGTGAGCGCGGAGCCGGATGTTCTTTGTCTTCTTCACTACTCCCTCAATATTCTTAAATGCTCCCCACGCGGCGCGTTTCCTTCTGCACAGCTCCGTGGCTAGGTCGTTCATCATCTTGACCTCCCGACCTAGATACACATAGCTAGAGCATTCGGAGATTTTCGTTCCGTTTAGCCAGGAGGGAGCATCATATACAAATTCGTTTCTCATGAACAGCGTCTTCGTTGAATTCAGTTTCAATCCGATCTTTCCACAAGTATTATCAAACTCGAACAGCATTCATTCCGCGTGCTCTATGTACGGTATTATCAGCACGATGTCGTCTGCAGAGCGGAGGCGATGTAGATAGCGGAAGTCGACCTTTACTCCCAAGTCTTCCCATTCTGAATGACGCATGATATTCTCGAGAGCGGCACTGAAAAGTTTTGGCGGAATGGTATCGCCCTGCCGGACACCTCTCTTCACGTTGATAATAACTTCGTTGTAGAATGGCAAAATCCTGGGCGTAAAGTTGTCGTAGAGCTCACGAAGCATCCTTATATATTGCGTAGGAACACCCTGGTTGCCCAGGGCTCCAATTACCGCTTCTGTCTCAACGGTGTCAAAGGCTTTCTTCAAGTCGAGAAACGTAAGACATAGCGGCATTTTGTACTTTCGCGATACCTCAATGAGCCTTGTTAGGGCGTGGATATGATCGATTGTACTGAACTCTCTCCGAAACCCTGCTTGCTCGCATGGCTGTCCTTCATCTAATATTCTGCCAATCCTGTTTGGGATGACACGAGTGAAAAGCTTGTAGATTACGGACAGCAGGCAGATTGGGCGATAATTGCAAACATCGTCTGGATCTCCCTTTTTGTACAGCAACACAGTCTTGCTAGTTTTCCACGACGTGGGCATTTTGCATTCCGACAGGTACCGTGTGAAGAGCCTAGCCAGAGTTTTGATGATGACTGGTGGTATACTCTTCAGATGTTCTGGTTTGATCCTATCGGGACCGGGCGCTGTACAGCTCTTCGTCGACGTGATGGCATGTCGTATTTCGGAAGGGAGAACCGATGGAGCGATATATTCGCCTTGCCTAAGATGGTGAGTAGGCCTACATCTTCAGAGTCACACTTACAAATGTTACGTCTTATTCTTTGCAACCACCTGTAAACGTTCAAATTTTTTCAAGCATAGCAGTTTTTTTTAACGAGAATTGTAATTCTCGATGAATTGAAAAATGAAATTCGAAATTCTTGTCGAATAGGCAAAAATCCTTTTGGAGTTTTCGCTTATGCAGATTAATCTACTGGAACCAGAGAAATGAGCTTTCAGGAAATCCAATAACTATAGTGAATTGTTCATATCCGAGCCTTTGCCTTCGATAGCCATATCGAAGCAAGGAATTCTTTTCGAGTTGAGTGCTCCCATATGCTGCAATGAGCTCCGTTACCCCACAGCGAAATTTTTACGGCATTTTTCAATTTGCATTTGCAACTAACACTCAGAATGATCATACCTGGAAAAGGACGAGAAGTAACACAAATGATGCCCTGAAGTTTTGAGGAAGAAAGTTCATCCCTAAATGCACTACAGTCTGACTTATAAATTTTTCATTTAGATTCAAAAGTAGAGAGATTCGGAGTGTATTCACTTTCTCATATAGAGAGGCGATAAAGAGAGACTGGCTACAAAACGAAAGGAGAGATTGACCAACTATTACTGAGCCGTCGACGTGCTTAATAACCGTCTATTTCAATTGGATGGTTACTATAGATAATTGAAGAAATTGATTACCTCAAAGACTGCGTCTAGGAGGCTCACCGTAAAACCTGCGAAAGAGATTCGCTTCGAGTATCGAATTTAAGTAGCTGTTTTCTTGATGCTGATTAACGGCGAACCTCTTAAAATGAAGGCGGTTTTGCGACTACCGTACATCTCAAACCTACCTGCCTTACCTCACGACTCGCGTAATAGAGTGAAGTTGCTGGAATTTCGATCATCAACTTTTAATTCGACGAAATACAATTCGATTTGGTTAAACGTGGTTACGAGAATAGCGGTAACCGTGAGAGAAGGGCGGTAATCGAGGAAACATGGTAAGTGGGTTCACGGTTACCATCAGGCGAAAACTGACAAGACCTTATCCCAATTATGCTAGGTTTTGGTTTTTTCCTTGCTTTTGAAGGCGTCGTGGTTCCACTGATATCTATAGTGGAGAAATTCGTGAAAACTGCATTGTTCATGGGAAATTTCTCACAGGAATTCTGATTTTTCCTTGCTGTTATTTTACCCACTGTTTTTTGTCGCAGTACGCGTCTCACAGGGTTGGCGGTTTTTGGGCGAAATTTTGACCTCGGACGGACTGTACTTTCCGGCAACCGGGCTCTTTATCCCTTACACTACCGAGACCCCCCCCCCCCGCACTCCCATGTACAATGTGTTGAGCCGGTCGACCAATATCAACCGTTGAGCTGAAAGCTTATGTAACTTCTTTTGACTTGATGTTTTGTTAACTGCTGTTATCCTACTTTGTATAATTCGCTAAGTGTGTCTGTTGGTGTGTCGGTGTGTTTGTGTGTTTGTGTGTGTGTGTGTCGGTGTGTGTGTCTGACCGGAAATTCATAACTCCTGTTCCCGTATACCTAGAAAGCTCAAATTTGGTAGGAGTACAGGGGACAGGGTTGGAACACTGATGGTATATGGTAGCAGTGATAACAGCTATGAGGACCTGATAAAGCACCTTATAAGGCGAGAGCTGCATGATCCGCTACCTCCTTAGTATTGACGGTGGAGCATTGGTGCTTCAGAAAGAGATATAGATTAAGAAGAGACCGTCCGTAGATGTTCAGTGATAAAGATTGGTAACAACTGTTAAAGATAATGAGCCATAGAAGACGAGCGTCGTTAAGTCTACAACGTCTTTCATATTAAGGGTGGAACACTTCAATAGGTGGTATGGGATACAAAGGAGCCGAAGGTGATTGGTGACAAGGACTGATAACAAACGTACAAGGGCTGACAAAGAGCCTAGAAGGCTAGAGCGAATAGATTTGTGACCAACTTCATGTCAACAGTCATACCTTGGTATCTTTGATATTTTTCATTCAATTGGACAGGTAGATGCAACGATGGGAACCGATCAAAGGCAATTCTCCACTGATTTATTTTTCGCTGTTGGACTACGACCGCTATCCGGCAAGATTTCTGACTCAATGACACATCAAGGTATGTTTTTGTTTTGATATCTTTTGTGACTAAACTCATCTGACCGCCAGTGCTCTGGGATTCCCAATCCTACTATATATAATTCGCTATGTGTGTCTGTTGGTGTGTCGGTGTGTTTGTGTGTTTGTGTGTGTGTGTCGGTGTGTGTGTCTGACCGGAAATTCATAACTCCTGTCCCCGTGGACCAAGAGCGTTCAAGTTCGGTAGGAGTAAGGGGGGCAGGATGCGAACACCTATGGTAGGTGGCAGAACCAGACTCCGTTCACAGGGAGCGCGGCGTGCACGTTAGAAATTTTGGGCCGCAAGTTCATAACTCCTGTTCCCGTGGACCTAGAAAGCTCTAATTTGGCAGGAATACAGGGGGCAGCATGGGAACACTCATGACAGGTGGTAGGAGTAAACTCCACCCACAGGGAGCAGGTTGTGCGCGATAGAAATTTTAGGTCGCAAATTCACAGCTCCTGCTCCAGTGAACCCAAAGCGTTCAAAATTGGTAGGAGTACAGGGGGCGGCATGGGTACACTTATCGTGGGTGGCAGGGCCGAACTCCATGCACAGGGAGCGGGGCGTGCGCGATAGCAATTTTGGGCCGCAAATTTATAACTCCTGTACCCGTGAACCGAGAGCTTTCAAAATTGGTAGGAATACGATGGGCAGGATGGGAATACTCATGGTGGGGGCGAAACCGGATTCCGTGCACAGGGGGCGGGGCGTGCGCAATAAAAATTTGAGCCGCAAATTCGAAACTCCTGTTTACGTGTACCTAGAGCGTTCAAATTCGGTAGGATCACACTTTTCGTATTACCAGTGGGACCTCAGCATTCTGATAGGTGATGCGCGATATGACGGGATCGTAGGTACCCGGTGACAGGAACTGATGATAACTGATAAGAGAAAATAAGGGACCTAAGAGAGGCCACCTACCGATCAAAACCCTAACATCTTCGGTATCTACGATGCAGCTTTGACAGTTCAGTATGTTTCATTCGATAAGACGAGATGGTAGAGCAGGGGGGTGAGAAAAGTGAGTGGTAAGTGCAGAGATACATTAAGGCAATACGATACGCAGATTGGAACTCTGTTCATTTCTTACTATTAGATTACAACCACTACCCAGCTAGGTTTGTGATTCAATGAAAGATCCTCTTTGCTCGACGTCATTTGCGACAAAACCTATTCGACCGCCTATAATCTGGAATTCTCAACTAATGATATCTCCGTGAAGAAAAAGGTCCATTGATAAAAAATATCTGATAACGGTGCCATCATCACTCAAAACATCAAAGCATCATCTTTGATTGTCTAACAGTTGGATTTTTGATGATGGGTATTTATTTCTAAGCGAGCAAAGGTTTGAGACTTCCGAACAAGGGCGTAAGCACCGACTTTAACTGAATACCATTCGCACTGCCCTGTTAGTCCCGTGTCAAATTTTGTGTACAGGAAACTGCCAATTGTTTCAAAAAAGGAATGGAGAATCACACTTACTACAACTATCAAAGAAAGAGGGAAACAACCGATTTCTGTTGTGTTAAAGAAGGATTTCGAGCTCTATTCCAGTTTCATACTCTCACTCAGCTAAGCACGGAGAACTCTTAAAAACTATAAACTTTGGGAAAGGGAATAAAATTCTTCAGTTCAACATTTCTCGGGATAGAGTGTTTGGAACAAGAACGAGGAGAGCCTAGCGTTAGTCGTGCAATCCGATATCTGTACATTTACCAAACTTTACTGTCATTCATTTTGCCTTTTTTTAACTACTTCCACTTCTGCATTGCAGAATGTTGTGCTATTAGTGCCGGATCATTCCAATTGCACTGAAACTTAATGGAGATACGCCTCCTTAGCCCATCTCTCTTTTTTTCTCTGAATAATCGCCTTTTTGGTACTATACGATGTTTTATCCGAACACAGCTAAGATGGTTTACAGAAAAAAGCTGATAATGAGGGTGTAGAGCTTTCAAAGGAAAGGAGAATACGAAGTGTTATTTACACATGGCAAATTTCTCACAGGAAGGGAAAGCGCCCGGCGTAGCCGGGCGAACCCATAAGAAGGAGGAGAGCCTGGCGTTAGCCGGGCGATCCGACTGGTATCTCCAATATTGGCCGACCGGCTCAATACATTGTCCGTGTGGGTGCTGATAAGCTATCTCTTTCATTTATGAAGCAGAAACTTGGTGTGTCGGTATGTTGTATTTTTGTCGGTCTGTCTGCCGTGAAACCTATGATCACAATGAAGGTAGTGTATGGATAATCCAGCTCTACCTTACATCCCTCTAATATAACTCGCTAAGGGTGTCTGTTGGTTTGTCGGTGTGTGCCTGACCGAAAATTCATAACTCCTGTCTCCGTGGACCTAGAGCTTTCAAACTTAGTCGGAGTATGTGGGCAGGATGAGAACACTTATGGTTACTGGGAGGATCGGATTCCGTTCACAGGGGGCGAGGTATGCACGACGAAAATTTCAGGTCGCAAGTTCATAACTCCTGTCTCCGAGGATCTAGAGCGTTCAAACTTAGTACAAGCACAGGCAACGGGACGGAAACATTGATGATATGTGATAGAGGTGATAACAATTAGAAGGAGCTGATAAAGCACCCTAGAAGGCAAGAGCTGCAGGGTCCGCTACCTCTTTTGAATTAACGGTGGAGTATTGGTTTAGTAAGGGATATGGATTAAGAATTGACCGTAGATGTTCAGTGATTAAGATTGATAACAACTGTTAGAGATAACGAGCCGTGGAAGACGAGGGTCATTAGGTCTACAACGTCTTTCAAATTAACGTAGGAATTCTTTATTAGGAGGTGTAGGATACGAAGGGATCGAAGGTGACTGATGACAAGGACTGATTACAAACTGACAATGGCTGGCAAAGAGCCTAGAAGGTTAGAGCGAATAGATCCGTTATCCCTTTATGTCAACAGTCATACCTTGGTATTCAAACATTATTCTTTGATATTTTTAATTTATTAGGACAGGTAGATGCAGGGGCAAGAACCGATCAAAGGCAATTCTCTATAACGAGATGGTTTCTGACTCAATACTCATCAAGATTTTTTTTGTTTCGATATCTTTTGTGATTAAACTCCTCCGACCTCCAATGATCTGTGATTCCCAGTTAGTGATGAATCCTTAGCGAAGAAAAGTTCGCTGATGACCAAATCTGATAAGGTGCGACACTCGACAGCATTTGTGAATACCATTCAAGACTTCAATTGTCAGTCAGCGAAGCCATCATCGAGACATATCTTCGAGATGAATTTGATGTCTTGGTTTAAGATGATGTCCGATTGTCAGTCAGTAAAGCCATCATCGAGACATGTCTTTGAGATGAATTTGATGTCTTGGTTTGAAATGACGTCTTTTTAAAAAAAAAAGCTTGTTTTATGCTACGACGACATAATCTATTCGAGCTCCGTTTCAGTTTCATACTTTCACTCAGCTGAACCGACGCGGACATAAACTTCGAAAAAGGGAGAAATTTCTTCAATTCAACATTTCTTGAGATAGAGTGTTTAACACAAGAAGGAGGAGAGATCAGCGTTAGCTGGGCGATCTGACTGGTGGCATATAAGCCACTAAGAAGGAAGGGGCAAACGGGGTCTCGGTAGTGTAAGGAATAAGACCAGCAGTCAGCAAAACATCAAGTCAAAACAAGCATGATTTACCTTTCAAGGCATGACAGCATTCTGAGCTGAGAAGTTTGATTCTCGATGAATCACAAATTATGTACCGTAATAATTATGTACCCCCAAAAAGGCAGCAGTCACTCTGGGGAAGGATCAGCAGCAACACAAATGATGCTCTAAAGTCTTGAGGAAGAAAGGCGGTATCTAGCTTTAAGACTGAAAGAGTAGTTAATCAACTGTGACTGAGCAGTCATATTCCTAAATAACTGTATACTTCAAGTGGGCCATTATAAAAGATAAATAAAGAGACTAGTCGTCTCAGAGATTGCATCGGCTCACCTTGAAACTTGCGAAGGGGAATCATTATAAAGATCAAACTTACATAACTGTGCTCTGCGAGAAACGCTCAATTATCCTATCAAAAGGAAACGCTAAAGATAAGAGTGAGGGGTCACGCAAACATTAACTGAGTTGTTACACCCATGAAGTCGCTTTATATAGTGTTGTGAGGAGGAAGGGAGGGACCGCCTTTAATGACCAATCTCCCCGAGTGAGGGCGGTTCTGCGGCCACAGTACACCTCGAAACTATGCCGCCCCACCCGCAGGACCTGTCCAATTGAACAAGGTTTATAGGGTTGCGATGGTACATTTTCCTCCAATTTGATGTTGATTAGAGAAATTTATGCGAGGATTCCGTAGTTACGGTTGTGCAATCGACATGTATGACCAATGGGGTTCTCAGCTTACAATATGGTCAAATTATAGACCGCTTAATGTCTCAACTCTCATTGGAAATCATACTAGGCTTTGACAGCGCTCAGCAGAAAAACATTTATATCTGGATGAAATCTATACCATGGTTGTCTTGACATATAAGTTGTATCCGCAGTTGTTTACTGTAAAATTCTTACAAGGGAAGGATCCCAAATCAAAGTAGCCATTTGAAATGGGACCTATACTGCTAGACGTATTTTTTGATGCTGATTTCAAATCTGCATTCAAAATCTGCCAACGATTCTCGATAAACGATTCTCTGAACGAAATTATGGAGGTGGTCTCCGGAGAGCGCTCAACAGGGAAAGCACAAAAGCCATGGTCGCCGGCCGTCCAGCAGTGGCGGCTTGGAATGGAGGTAAGCGTGACGCTGCATAGGCACGGGACCAGTGATTGGGGCTAATGAGCGGCGGCGTTTTTGCATTTTGCAGCACTTTTTTATTCAAGTGGGAAAAACCCTTTTGTGTTAGTTTTACCGCCTTCAGCGACTTTTTAGTTGCTGGAGGCGAGTCAATTCCTACTTAAACCGTCTCACATCTACTCCAACCACCAGCATTACAAAAATTCTATTTTTATTATTATTCATTTCAAATTCAATGTAGGACAACTTTTACCTATTATAAGCGGATGCAATAGTCTAGCACGAGGTATTTAAAAAATGTCTTTCACAATGAGCGCAACGAATGAAAAAATTCACATTTCTCATGGCGCTTTCCACCTGGATTTGTTTTATCTCGCTTTAACGAATGACCTGGGAAGAAGAACCTGCACTTGCTCTTTGGACACTTCCACATTACCAAACATCAACGACCCTCTAGATGTGGTTGCTGTTTCCTCTTCATCATCCGGTCCCTACAGTGGATCGACCTCTTCGTCCTCAATCACGCATTCCTCTTCGCCCTCAATATCGAGGTCTTCGTAAAAGGGACTCTAAAAGGTAGAGGAGAAATTATCTATCAACTTGTGCTCCTTCCTTGTGAGGGCACGTTCAACGTCACAGGATCCAAAATACTCCTTGTTCTTTAGTGTTGCATCCATCCATAAATACCATTCTTTGCCGTGTTTGCCACATAGCAACCCTTACCTTTTTTGAAAACTGACCACAACCCCCCACCTTCTCAGAAACTAATCGATAACAGTGGAAGACGGTTCAAGTAGGAATTGATTGCCTTCAGCAACTGAAAAGTCGCTGAAGGCGGTAAAACTAACATAAAAAGATTTTTACAACCTGGGGAAAAAGTTCTGCAAGATGCAAAAAAGCTGCCGCCCAACAAACTCGACCCTTGGTTCCTTGCCTGTGGAGCACACTTACCACCACTCCAATCCGCCACTGCTAGACTGTCGGCGATCATGGCTTTTGTGCTTTCTCCTGTTGAGCGCTCACCGGAGACCACCACCACAACTTCGTTCAGAGGATCGTTTGGCAGATTTTGAATGAAGATTTAAAATCAGCATCAAAAAATATGTCTAGTAGTGTTGGTCTCATTTCAAATGGCCACTTCGACTTGAGATCCTTCCCTTGTTAGGAGGGTTGAGGTAATGCGGTGGTCATGCGAGTTGATGGGCACAACTTGGGTATCATTTCATTTGATTTACTACATGAAGCGATTGTGTTGGTTGGATCAAATCACAATGACCAATGACAGCTCTGAGAGCGCATCATAAGCCGAGCAAGTTATTTATTGAGACCTGATTGAATTTTCAAGAGCGACGGGTAACGAAATGGAATCTGAGATTAATTTAGCGAGTCACAGAAAGCAAAACGTAAACGATTTGCCACAGGGGGACAAACCTATCTCACATGTTGAACTGCAACGTCCTTAGACTGAGCGATTTTTTCGTTTTTCCTTACTTGCATTAATTCGCGGTTTCTCCGTGTACCCTGGCGAGTAGCGGTCAATTTCGACCCAATAGTACTGTCCTAATGTGTAGTTCGATTCGCCCCAGCTGCCTCTCGTAGCCTTATCCATGCATGCATGTGTGGCTGTTTGGGACTTGTAGTATAGATCCACACATTCCTTGTGAGTCATGCTTCAAAAACTCTTTCGTCAGGAATCAACTTGGATGTAACATTTCAGAATGCTTTGCCGTACAGGTTTGTTATGATGGAACCGTTTATTAGACCGACGTTCCGACTAACTCGTCGTCTTCAATGACCTGAAAATAGTTCGGAGCTCTTGGTCTGTGGCTTACCTGACCGAGCGCCCAAACGCACTAGGCCAGTTCCAACTACTCCAAGAAACTCAAACACCGAAACATCCCTTCTGCGGTTCCACCAGCGTTGTCTTCCCACTCTAATTCATGAACAACAAGGGAACAATGAGATACCATTGACGATTGTGAGATAAGAATTGCGCGGTGATCTCAAAGCCCTTAAAAGGGAATGAATGGCAGAAGTTCACTTGTTATGGCAATGCACTCATTTCGGTTGTTCGGCTTAAGATTCCGCTCGCGGATATACAACGCTTCCAATATCTTTCTAGCACCGATCTCGTTCTCGCAGGCTAGGATTTTGCATTTGATATCAAAATCTTCGCCTTGATGCTCTTCTAATCGATGCTTGCCGAGTGGCGTTGGTAGGCTTCCTCGCCTTTTACCTGCTAGATGTTCTTTGACGCGTATGCCCAGCATCCTTCCCGTCTCACCAATATATATTTATGTTATTTGATGTTTTTGTGGGCTTTGAGATCACCGCACAATTCTTATCTCACAACCGTCAATGGTATCTTATTGTTCCCTTGTTGTTCACGAATTAGAGTGGGAAGACAACGCTGGTGGATTCGCAGAAGGTTGGTTTCTTGGCAGGGATGTTTCGGTGTTTCAGTTTCCGGGAGCAGTTGAAACTGGCCTAGTGCGTTCGGGTGCTTGGTCAGGTAAGCCACAGACCAAGAGCTCCGAACTACTTTCAAGTCCTCGAAGACGGCGAGTTAGTCGAAACGTCGGCCTAAGGAACGGTTCCATCATAACAAACCTGTACGGCAAAGCATTCTGAATTATTATATAAGATGCCCAGGTTTCAAGAAGGCCGAACTTGGAAACGACTTGGATGTCATCAGTAGACAGTTCCATAATGGCAGATCACATCTTCTCTAGACGTCGCTGTTGTTACAAACAGCGACGTCATTCAAGTCAAGTTTACGCTGGACCACGCCAAAGTTTTGTCCGCGTTGAATTTTGTATCCCATTGTCCAGACGAAGAACCGCGAAGTCCAAGTAACAAAGCGTTAAGACAAAAATGACCCTGCTTCGAAATCTTGACCTTCCCAGAATACACAAGGAATGCTACGGAAATGCAACCAGTTTGGGGTTCTTGGAAAAACACGAATACACGGCGTAATCAGATGTTAGCAACCACCTGGCCTTCCGAAAATTACGCCACAGAAGTTGATGTATTGATAATATGTACTATCAGTGCAACAAAACTTGTTAAATCACCGTGATCACTTCATTAAGACCGATCACATGAGTTACATGCTGGCGACTTCGTCATCAACGACTGGTGGTGCACGCTTGGTTTTTCTGAGCCATGTTACGGAGGAAAGGCTACTTTGAAACCTCTTCGGAGAACAACTCCTTTAACCACTAACTGACGTTCAGACTCGTTCATCCATGTCACCGTTGTCATCTCGTACTTACAATCAAACGAAATATCCTTCCAACATGAGAGGATGTCATTAGAAAATTGTAGAAGAAGAAATCTTTTCAAATATTTTAGAGAGCATCACATCATGAGCTGAGCACAGTCGCACGAGTGATAAATATAACAAAACCAACTTTCGAACAAACCTCCAACAAACCCACAAAAAGTTGCTTGCTATCGATTTGACTCTGCTCTATACAGCGTCGAAGTACATCGAGAAGGAATGCTCGAAAAGTAACGGCGCTGATCGCAATTCCATCCGGATTTGCCTTATGTTACAGCATTCATATGCTGGATGGCTTCAGAACTCGTGGCATAGACTCACGAAATGTTTGATCCTGGTCAAAAGAATACAATCTTCTTCTTCTTATTCTTTAGCGTTTGTCCTACTTGTATGCGGGGCCCGCTGTTCTGATATGTTGACGATCTCCACTTCTCCTGATTAAACGCTTCGTCGGGGTGGATGTTAACCGCTTAAAGGTCTTCGTACAACGTATCGAGCCACCGCTGCTTTGGACGTCCTCTAGGTCGCTTTCCGGACACATCAAGGTTGAAACCGATCTTACGGACACTGTCGTTCTTTGCGCGAAGAACATGACCATACCATTGTAGACGGGCTTCGTGCACTTTATCGACAATGGGCGCTACACCGGATCGCTCCCTGATGGCATCATTACTTATACGGTCTAAGCGTGTTTCTCCGGCTGTCCAGCATTTTGGTCTCCATCACTCTGAGACGGGCTTAAACTTCTTTGGTTGCAGGCCAGCACTAAGCGCCGTACATTGCGACCGGCCGGATGACGGTTCTGTAGATCTTGGATTTGAAACGCTCAGGCATGTTCTTATCGCAGAGTACGCCAGTCATTGAGCGCCACTTCACCAACGCTGCATTCACGCGAGAATTCGTTTCAAAAACCAGGCTGCCGTCGGACGCAACTGCCGATCCAAGGTACATGAATGTTGTTGTCCGTGTGAACTCAGTACCATTGATCTTAATAGAGTCTGTTTCACTCGGATCGGTGGTCAAGTACTCAGTCTTTTTGGCGTTGAACCCAAGCCCCAACATAGCCAGACGCGGTCAAACTAGGCTTGCTCCAGTTACCCAAGCTCCCTTTTGTCTTCGCTGGCAAGCATCGTGTCATCGGCGTAAAGAGTCTATGCCGCCGGGTCCTGGAGGTCTCTTGTGATGGTATTCATGACGACAAGAAGTAACAGTGGGGACAAGGGAGCAGAGCCTCGGTGTACTCCAAGGGAGATGAAAAAGTTCTACGATATGCACGCTGCCATTTGCACTCGGCTCCTAGGACTAGAGTAAAGGATAAGTACCCACTCGATGAGCTCTTCAGGAAAGCCACGCTGTCGTAAGGCATACCATGTAATGTCACGCGGAACGCGATCGGAAGCCTTCTCCAATTCCAGAAAGGCAAGATGTACCGGTCTTCGTTTCCCGCGATGCTTTCCTAGAAGAAGGGGAGTGGCGTGAATGGCATCGATGGTGCTACAACCAGCCAAGAAACCACACTGGTTGGTGGTTAGCTCAACGATATCACGGATGCGGCTGTCTACAATTCGCTCAAAGATTTTCATGCTGTGCGAGAGCAAGCTAGTTGGACGGTAGCAGATGCAGTAACCATGACTGCCCTTCTTCTTCCAGACAGGAATCGTCGTGCTCTTTTGCCGGCTCTCAGGCACCTTCTTCTCTTCAGCGACGTGGCTGAAGAAATCCATCAACCATCCTGCAGGATTCCAGCCTTTCAATTTCCACAGATCCGCCGCTAAGTCGTCAGGACCAATTGCTTAGCCTGATTTCATCTTCTTTAAAGTCGTGATGGTCTCATTCACGGTAATCTTCTGGACGTAACCGTGTGCTGACGGAGCGCAGGGGATGGCGGGATAAGCGAATCCAACTGTTGAGATATTTGCGAAGTCCTCTAGCCATAGTTTCAGCGTTTGCCTTCAGTCCGTCAAGAGTGACCGCTCTCGTCATTCATGTCGAAGAACTTTTCTGTATCCTCAGCCTGGCGGTTGCGGGTCTCTGCGAGTTGGTCAACATACCGCTCACCATCGCGAGATCCGAGTTTCTTATTAAGACCGGCATAAAGAGCTGCCTTCTCGAATGCAACGGCCTTCTTCGCCTCTTTCTACGCTATCTGATAGCGTTGCCAGCTGTCAGTCGTCTTTTCGATAAGGAATGTGTGGTACTGCTTTTCCTTATCACGGACTTTATCCCCTAACATGGTCTGTCCACAGTCATGTTTACTTACCGAGCTCTCGCCGTCCATGCTTGGTCATGCCAAGCTTCGACCGCGCAACCCGGGTTATCGATTCCGCAGCTCTCTCCCAAGTTTCGTCGACAGCCGTTCTCGCCGATAATAGGATGTTGGAAACGACGGCCGCTTCTTTCTCCTTCAGACGCCACCACTTGATTCTCTCTGGCCCACACCTTTCTGCTAATTTCGGTTTCGGCGGGGTCATATTTAAAGTACCAATCAGTGGTCGGTGTTGTGTTGCGGCCTTCGCGTCCATTACGAGCTCCTGATTGCGGTGACTGACAGAACAAAATCAATTTGTGTTCTGTTCTCACCGCTAAGAGTTGAGATAAGAGTCACGTCTGCTAAATCTCGGATTTACAAGAGCGAGATTGTGCGAGTCTGCACACTCGAGAGTTCGCTCGCCATCAGTGTTACGTGACCCTTAAACAAACCCCCATGACAGCTACTACCGTCTCTGGTAGCGCCCATGTGACCGCTGAGGTCACCCGCGACAACTACTGCCCCTTGTAACGGTAGTTCAGGTGTCTTTTCATCGAGCAGGTTCCAGAACATGTCCTTGGTTTGCTCGGAGCATCCAGACTGCGGAGCATACGCTCAGAAAAGATGGTGTTTTTGGCGTTCGATGACTAACACGATCTTCAATAGGCGATCATCGAAGCGTTCCACGCATACTGTCGAGTCACGAATAGACTATCATCCCGACGCCGTTGGTGGTTCTGGAGCCACCACAAAGAACAGAAACCGAGGCCAATGTCCCTGGCTTGCAACAGGACCACCTCGTTTCCTGCACGGCACAAAGTAAATTCGTCGACGCCCTAGAGCTTCTCCTAACTCTCGCAAGCGCCCCGCTAACGTGCCAACATTTGCCGTTGCAACGCGGGTCTTCCATACGCTGCATGGCTCTCGGATTAGCTCAGTTGCCCCCGACGCCGTCCTTGCACCGGAGACCCTCGCATACTTTTCACACTCACCGGGCCTTGCGAGTGCGTGTCGGCTCTACATCGAAATTCTCGAAGGACATTGACATTTCTGATGCGACGGAGGTGTTCGAAGGCCGGCCAGTCCCGGGGGCCTGTCGCCTTCATTCGAATGTCCGTGGTCAGCTCAGCCCACAAGTGGGCAGCTTCCGGTGACCTTGAAAGAACGGACATTGCCAGAAGATTACGGTATGGGCTTTAATTGATGTCCACGGTTCCAAAAGTTAGCGGTAGACGTGATGAGAAGATCGTTCCTCAGCGATGGCTGCACGGAGCCATGTCCATCTCGCGTACGAATTAATGGAAATAACGTTTTCGTTGATTTTGTAGTAAGTTTTGCTAGGAGCCACTTCTGGGCACACGAATTCGTGGGACAATAAACTACGACATCTTGCTCAATTAGAGGTCCAGTAGTTCAAGTAAAAATTTATTGCATAAACGGATAATGTTTGATAGTAGGTATGCATTAAAAGGGTGGCATACTGTAAGTTGACATGAAAACAATTTATATAGAGGGAGTCGGCGATCAGGTCAAGATAATGTTATAGACATACTGCTTGACTTTTGTTTATAACAAATACCTTCAAAAAGACGAAGGTCTGAAAAGATCAGAAACACTTGGAGTTCCGATGTTATCAAGAAACGGTTCATAAGTTGTCATAAATGAAATAAAGAGGAAATGATCTGAAACCGCAAGCAACCGAACTCGTATGGATGCGAGAGTGATCCAGTAAAACAACGTTACAGAAATTCACGAATATAGTACATAAAACTGTTTTACAAATGTTCTATGAGCTCTGAAGCACTCAACAGTTCAATGAAAAACAGTTTTTTCAGGACAGTAAACTTGGCGAGACCTTTCTGTCGATGGACATGTAGAGTAAATAGTATCCATGACAGAATAATGACATTATGCACTCTGACACGTGATGTTTCACTAGTTGTGCAGCTTTTTGGATCTCCCTAACTACTTCAGCGTTCGCCGTTTTTGAGCGCATCCTAGACGACATACTGCGAAAAGTTTGAATCTTCTTGAAGAGCATAGTCCGTCTCACAACCAAGCAGCTATAAGAATCGGAAATTAACAATAAGCAATTCTTCGGATAAACAACTTTGTGAGAAATACGGAGTCTGTGTGCACAGTACATACGAGGGGTACAATTGTTAATTATAGTATTATAATACATAAAAATGATATAATAGTGGATTAGCTTTGTTCTGCGCTACAAGGATGTGACGTGATCGGGTATCCGAATGCTACCAGCTCTGAACAGCTGCTTCTGTTCTACGTAAGTGGACAACGCGTAATTCATACGAACTAGCAAATCCGTTTGGGCTTCCCTCTCTATCTCCCCTCTCCCAGCGGGAATTAGGTCTATAAGGTAATAATTTCATACACCAGTTGGGCTACGCACGCTAATGCGTGCACCACATGCCCACTACCGCTTACCTACGACTTGTTAGAGGACCAGTATGATCAGTATCGGTTGACTTCCCATTTCATTTCTGTTTCCGCCGGCTTCCCTCCTTCTTATGATAGAGCTGTGACAAACGGCAAACCGCACACTCCTTCTTTGGGACGAATGGTAATTTTCGGAACACGAAGTTCGATAGAGGAACAATAGGGCATGCAAATGATCTTCAAAATGTGTTGATGCCAATGCCTTTGATTAGAATCTGTCTGTCTCGATCTGTCGCTTCTG
Organism: Haemonchus contortus; assembly: GCA_000469685.2. NCBI lineage: Eukaryota > Metazoa > Nematoda > Chromadorea > Rhabditida > Trichostrongylidae > Haemonchus > Haemonchus contortus. The sequence goes on along the minus strand of LS997563.1, from coordinate 33,213,644 downwards.
ATGGTGAAAATAATGACCCATTCAACATTTAACTGGTAAGTATCAAAGCCTTGAATGGTACTCGCAAATGTTGTTAAGCCATAACAGTACCGTTATCAAATGTGTTTATGAGTGTAGCTCCTTTTATCTACTGAGACATCATTAAGTAAAAATCCAATATTGTTAGCGGTCGGATAAGTTTTGCAATGAATGATATCGAAACAGAGAAAAACCGTAATCCTTCAGTGAATCGCATGCTTTGCTGTGTAGCGGTCGTAAGCAAGAAGTGAACCAAATTTCATAATCGGTTCCTGTCAATGTACTTACCCTTTTTGAATAATTCTAATCAGGTCCAAACTGACTATTTTTGAGGAAGCTCCGCCCCCACTGGGCGGAACATACACCTGTCACCTACCATTAGTTTTCCCATCTTGCGGCCTACACCTCTGCCAAATTTGAACGACTCCGATCCAATTTGACTGTTTTGAGGGAGCCCCACCCCCAGTGGGCGGAGTCTATGCCTGTCACCCACCATAAGTTTTCCCATCTTCCCACCTACATAACTGCCAAATTTGAATACTCTAGGCTCAGGAGCAAAGGAGTTACAGATTCCTGGTGAACTACGCTATTCGCGTAAGCCCCGCCCCGAGTGGACGGAGCCTCGCTTAGATCACGTGTACCCAAGGAGTTCGGCTCATTTCCCACTTGTTCATCCCCAATCCCACTTGTTCCAACCTGTCTGAGCTGTTCCATTTGATTTCTAAACGTTGCCGTAGATCTTATCTTACAGTGAAACAGACATACGAACATACAGAAAAACGACCATTTGTGGTTTACGAATCCATGTAGGTGTCGCTGTTGGCCTTAAAGGGCTCTTAAAGGTTAAGACCCATTGAAGGTTTAACTGGTAGGCATCCAAAGCCTTGAATGGTATTCGCAAATTTGTCGAGTCATAATAATACCATTATCAAATGTCTTTATGAATGTACAGTAGCGCTCAAAAGTCTTCGGTGACTTGGTTCTTCAGCCGTACTACTCAGTCGTAACTCCTTTCCTACTGGATTTAATGATGCGAAATTTCTATATTTGGAGCGTGGGTGTATTGTGAATATTTTACCACTACTAACCACCAATCTGATCATGTTCCAGATATTACAAAGAGCATGAATTCAAAATCGACTGGAACTACAGATGATGGTACTTCTAGAATTTCTTTTCTCTTTGTCATGTCTAAAGTGTACGAGCGGTAAAGCCGAACACAATAGATCAGAAAAACGCACATTAGGTGCGAATAAGTGCAGACGTCAACAACTTTACTTTTAGCAAAATCTGCTACCGCAACAAACACCTTGCTCTATCTGTGGATGTTGCAGCTTTGCAGTTAAATAGTGTTGGGTAGGGTGAAATATGCTCTAGTTAAACATATCCAAATTTCGCGCGATTTGGTCTACTAACAAAAAAGTTCTGAAAGAAAGAGCGTCAAAGCATTTCACAGAAGACTTTTGGGCGTTACTGTAGCTACTTTTCTCTACGGATACATCATTAAATGAGAATCCAAGATTATTAGCGGTTGGATAAGTTTTGCCATGAATGATATCAAAACAGAGAGAAACCGTAATCCTTTATTGAATCGTAAACTTCGCTGGATAGGCAAGAAGTGAACTAAATTTCATAATCGCTCCCTATCAGTGCGCTTACCCTTCTTGTTGAATGGAACATATCAAAGAATCAAAGCTAAATCGTAAATAACAAATAAATGAATAATAAATAATGATAAAATAATAATAATAGTAATAAATATTAGGTCATCTCATTCAGAAGTTCGCAGACATCCATAGGGATGGCGGGATTAGGAAGGAGGCTGTCGCCATCCACAGTGTTTTGATCAGAAGCGAGTACCGTCAGCTACGACACTGCCCGATTTCGACATCATGGCTGCAGCAGAATGCAGAACAAAATTTTGACAATTTAAAAGGAAGTATTACCGAACAGAATCAACGCGAAATCATCAAATGGGGCACTATACAAGGAGAATCCGCCGCTCAAACTCATCGTGAGCTCAATCAACAAATGGACGGGACGGAGTTTTTCAAGCGTAATGTGCAGAAATGGGTGCGAATTTTCAGAGAAGGAAGAACGGAGACAAGTGAAGGCCGAGGTGGCGCTCACAATGTTCACTCCGTACACGAAGAACGAGTTGCTGAAATCGAGCGTCGAATGGCTGAGCGCAGAGACTGCACCATTGCCGAACTTGCCCGCGAGAACGGCATTCCTGCTACTACCGTTGGCCGAGTTGTGTCCAAAGAACTGAAGATGGTCAAGAAGATGTGTATATGGGTACCTCATTTGCTTACAGAAGCAAAGGTCCAAAACCGAATTGAGCCTGTAGAAACAATCTTCTTCGCCACCGACGTCACCCACGACTCTTGAAACGAACGTTGACCATAGATGAAACATTGGTGGGTTTATACACTGAGCCCGAAAGTCACAAGCGTCGGGTTTGAATGGACGCCGATGAGGAACCGCCCGAATCGGTTCATAAAGAGTCACGTGGTTCCAAGTGGATGCTGATCATGGCAATGGATTTCTGGGGCGTGGCGTTCTGGCGACTCTGTCCTGAAAAAGTGACCGTCACTTCTGAAGTGTATTGCTAGTTTCTCGGCGATAATACCGACAATTGGATGGCAGCACACAACTTCAAGAGGGCAATTATCGCTCATGACAATGCCAAGCCCCACCCATCTCGAATTGTGCAGCAGTTTTTTGAAGAAAAGAACATTGAAACCTAGATTCAACCACCGTATTCTCCCGATCTCCAACCGTGCGACTTCAACTGGTTCGGTCAAATGAAGATACGTCGCAGTGGCAAACGCTTTGACAACTGGTCGATCGCCGAAATGGACATCAACAGCATTTTATCTGCACATGTTAAAGGAAAGAAGCTACTTGGTGTCCAGGTGCTACCTGGACGCTGCAAGAGGGTCGTCCACAATGATGGAGCCTACCCGACAGAACACTAGAATATTAGCTTTTTATCTTGTCTGCTGTTCATTTTATTCGAGTAAAAGCTTGCGAACTTTTGAATGAGATGACCTAATAAAATAAATAATAAAAAATAAATAAATCATGATAGGATTCAGTTGGTGATTGACTTGTTCTTCAAGGCCTCCTCCATCGTCAGTATCCACATCCTGCCCCCTCTGCTCCTATCGATTTTCCTCTCCAAGCCCGCGGGATCATGAGTTACGGATTTTTGCCCAGACATTTATTTCGCGCAAACCCCGCCCACTGCGGGCGGAGTCCGGTCCTCCCACCTACCATATGTGTTCCCACCCTGCCGCCTGTGTTTCTACCAAACTTGAGCGTCCTAGGTCCAAGGGGACAGGAGTTATGAGTTTCCGTACGAACAAACAAACAGACAGACAGACAGAGGCGAGCGCATTATATAAAGTAAGGATGTTATAAGTCAGTGCAGTGCTGGATAGTCTCATTCCAGATAAGTGGAAAGCACTGCTATGGGTCATGCTTAGGTCGTTTTCTGACACTTTTACGCTGCGGTCGATAACAAGGTTATTTATAAAACAAGTAGAGTAATAATAAAAGCTTGGGTCAGGGTCTGAGGTAGTGGCTTTTGACGGGGGAGGGCAAGGAAGGAAGGGGCTCTCTGGTGTATCAATTCACACTTACAATTATCTCTGAATGGAAATACCGGATCTGGTGCTTAGAAGGAAGCATAAAACGAGTCCGACACAGAAAGCCTCAACCAAACTTTCCTTGGCAAAGCTTTTTGCTGGCTTTCCGATTAGAGCTCTGCTACAATCCTATTCAACTAATTCTATGACAACAATGAAAGTAAACACAGCGAACTAAACAATGAACATTTCGAATTCGGTCCTAATTGTAGACAAACTGGACGTTTAGTTAAGCATTTAAGACCTCTTTTATCAGTCTACACCCTCTACTCCTATTGATTTTGCTCTCCAAGTCCACGGGATCAGTAGCTATAGAATTTCGCTCGGACATTTATTTCACGGAAACCCCGCTCCCTGTAGGCGGAGTCCGGTCCTACTACCCACCATAAGCGTTCGCATCCTGCAGTCACATCTTCCTCCGATGATGCTATCCTGAGGAGGTTGATTTGCCCCAAGAAGCCTACAAGTATGAATAGGGATTTCAATTATGTAGTTGAATGAATCAACCCGAAAAATAAGAACTCGCTGTTTTGGATCAGGATATACCTGTCAGACGATCAAGTCAACGCGAAACTGTTCTGGATCAGCGTATCTCTCTCAGAAGATTGAAGTGACCCGATAACGAGAAGCCCACTAATTTGGGATTCACTCGACTAATTGAATCTAATCGAAAGGAAGAAGCCGTTGATCTGAATCTAATGTGGTAGACAAAGCTTCTTTTGCAGGCCTCAATGAAAATATTGAGAGCTAGTCATGCCCCAAATCAACATTTCGGAAGCTCTTGTGCCCTCCTTTCTTCCCGATATTCAAAAGACAGAGCTAAGTTTGCTTTAGAGCACGATTTTCTGACGTAGAGGTAAATAATTAATCCAATATATAATCCCCTTGATATGGTTAAAGGTGCTGTAATGGATAGTGACGGCGCACCACCACACACGCGTGATCCCAGGATTGCTACTTGCCAAAGCCTGCCAAATCTGTCATAACTGGAGCTGGGTGAGTGTTGCCAGACTCGTCTGGGAACACGAAGTACTGAGCGTCGGCGGATCTTCCCACTTCAGTGTATAGACCATGTATGCACTCAAGCCGCCACTGCGATTCTGAATAGAGGTCGCATGCGGGGTGTTTTCATGACGTAACGGATGAATGTCATTGGACATAGGCCATGGAACCGGAAATGAGTCTGAAGGAATGTGCCGGAACACTTGCAAGAACTTTCAAGGGCCCACTACTTATATGAGGTGGGTTTTCTACAAATCCAGGCAAAAGCCTTTGCGAGACCGCCTTGACTGCGGAATACTTTTGACTAAAAAGCACCGATTATGCTTCTTCTTGTTGGTTATGAGGCTGAAAGATCTGAATGCCATATTCGGGCATGTTGACTATATACCGCATTTTATTTTATGCCTATTTTGTTTTCTTGTTTACATCGAAGTGGTTTTGTGTGATAAGCAATTACGATTACATGAAGCTGTAATACCAATTTTATTGAATAGGTGACGCAGCTTTCCAGACAGATATTATTGACAACCTCCCAGCAAAGTAATAGCTCACATGCAATGAATGCTGTGAGATTCTTCTTTTTTGAATCCAAAAATGCCATATTTTCCATAAAAAGGGTACTCATCACAACAGTAGAACTTTAGGCACTATTTACCCTTTACTGCCCCACTTTGCCGAGAATGGGTTGGATTTCTATCGATTTTTCTTCAAGAAGATGAAACCGACTAGAAACTTCCCTAGAGGGGTAATTCGACTCGTAGAACACGAATATTCCAACCATTCGTCATAAAGATGCCTAGCGCTCGCGCAACAGACGCCTGCGCCAAATATAGCTGGGTCACTGGTTGTTCTACGGGCCAAAGCACCCCTCCTGGCGAGTTTCTAGCTGGTTTCATTTTCTTGACAAAAAAATCGATAGAAATCCAGCCTGATCTCGACAAAGTGGGGCAGTAAATGGTAAATAGTGCCAAACTTTATTCAAAGGAATTTTATCTTACTAAAATATAGGATCTCTAGAATTTCTTTTTGGCTTGCCAAACTTGTTTTTATAGCGTTTACACAAATGTGGGAGCATATGGTGTATTGAGAAGTGTCGCATTATCATACACACGGTACCGGGATCGAATTGCATACAGCTAATGACCCTAGCGAACCAAACGTTCCATACTTATAGGTCATGCAAGATGCCAGTGTTTGTCTGGGAGGGTGAAAGCACTGGTTCTAACTTCGGCTGATCACCTAGAGCCACTGAATGTGTCATATACACGTTCTCAACTACTACAGTTTCGAAGTGGGGTCGAAGCGGGAGCGCGTTTCGAAAGAGATTGACCAAAGTCAAAGGTTCAAGACTATAGAAGGTAACACGGGTCCAAGAGTCAAAATATGTTGAATTTTAAGACATATTTTTCACTTGTTTCTCGTCTCTACTGAGACCATTTCCAGAAATGATGTGATATGTAGTTCACAATGCTTGATCGGAACCATGTTTTCCAATCTTTCTAATCGGAGCGAACAGCTGAAGCACCCGGCATGCTCATGGCAACCTGTTGAGGGTCCGAAGAAGGCTTCGTTCCAGTGACAGCTCGAGACCACATAAAACGCTGGCAATGCAGAACCAGAAAATTCGAATTTGAATGACAGTAAGGATCTAAAAATATATGAATATGAATTTCTAAAAATAGAAACGGGAAAGTATTTTGGTCTTCCCTCACGGGATACGTTATAGCCGGCCCATGCTGATTAGGACTTTAATCTCGAAGGGTTCAGTATGAATATCAACATGGGCACCAGCAAGTTTCGCGCATGTAGTCGCCTTAACCAGCTGTTTAGTCGGAGACCTCAGTTCAAAGGTTGTTTTTTGCCCTTATGGGGAGGCTTGGGCTGATTGCTTGAGCATTCTTTCTACAGACACCTCTCTTCTGAGAACGCCACTGCTGGAGGTACCGCTGATTCTTTTGCTTTGTACTTTGACAGCCCATTTTTTCTTTATAGACTGGTTTGATCTCAATATGTACCGAGTCTTTGAACCTTGTACTACAGATTCCGATGCCTAAATACATGGGATTGATTATTTTAGGATAAGAAAGGTTAATTGCTTTAAAGAAAAATGTCTGGAAATCAACAATTCGGCGTTTGCAGAAATTTAGAAGTTTTTTCTCCTCAACTATCTCACAGTATAAAAAATCTTTTAGAAATGGACGTCAGGTGAAAGCTCTGGAGAATGTTGGAGTTTTCAATAGTCTCGTCAACCCTCTACTTCCACCCTCTCTCCCCCTTCCTCGATTGCCAACCTTTCCCCATAGGCCTCTCATGGGAGGAGGAGTAAGCTTTCATTACTTCAATGTTTCCTAGTCCATTCGGCATGTCAATTATCGTTGCAAAAAATTTAGAAAATCTTGGTCTTTTCGTTTAAAATTAGTGAAGCTATAAAAGGATAAAGTTTTTGGCGTTATTCAACCCCGTGTGAGGGATGCGCCCCCGCACTCGACTTCCATTCAGAATCGTAGTGGCGTAACGAGTGCGTATGTGGCCTATACAATGACTTGCAGTGGCCAGCCGATGTACAAGTCAGTGCTTTTATCCTCCCAGACGAGTCTGGTACCAATTTACCGACCCCGGAGGGATGGAAGGCTTGGTTGGCCTAGGCGGGCATCGATCCGGGATTCGAACCCCTGACCGTGCGTGTGATATAGTGCGCCACTTGCCACTACACCACCTCCGCTTTAATGAAGCTATGGCTAGAAAGAAAGCGAAATGATCAGAACGGAAATCTGCTTCCGAGTATAAACTGGAGGAGAATTCAGCCAAATATAAAGCGTATAAAAGTATCAACTGTGCAGAGTGATCTGAAGCAGTTCCAAATTTTCTGAGGTTGTACCATTTGTATGCCGCAATGCCCTAAGTGGTTGTTTCCGGTTCTGTCATGAAACCCGAATGACGCATTCTATGGCCTTTCGCTCTCTCAGAACTACTTAGGCTGTCTGGGACCGAAATAGAACGAAATTTAATCTTCGCACGCAATGGTATATTAAAGCGTAATTATGTTTCTTTTGCTTTAGGCAACCTCCCATACCCTCCGAGAAATAGGAAGTAGAATTAAATTTCCAGTAGGTGTTCATCACGTTCAATCTTCCCCTATGGATTTTGAACTCATAAATCCCTTGAAAGTAGTAGTTCGGTGAAGTCAGAGCCTGAGCAAATCAAGTTAGCCTCTAAGATTCAACACTCTTCTGGTTAATGAGATCCATATAGTGGGATTTTACAGGCAAGACCCAGTTTCTTGGCCAGTCGATGAGTGCACTTACCAGGTAAGAGTCCCAAGTCGAAGTGGCCATTCAAAATGAGACCTACACTGCTGGACGTGTTTTTGGATGCTGAGTTCAAATCTGCTTTCCGAATTTGCCAAGCGTTTCTCTAAACGGAGTTATGAGGGTGGTTTCAGGGAGCTTAACTTAAGGAAACTTAAATTACATAGATGTGCTTCTCATGCTTAAAACAAAGAAGATTCTCACAATGGGAGCAAAGGATGAAACAAGAACTCGTCACAGCCCATTGCTTTACACTTACCAACCCCAAATCAGAAGGAAAACAGAATTGTGTAGGCGTCTCAAAATCACCCGGCTGAGGTTTAAGTAGCCGGCGGCATACCATGAATACAAGAAGAATTTGCTAAGTCCAGCCGCACAGAAGTGAAAGTAGACAAGCGATAGTAAGCGAAGAATGGGGTTTCGTGTGTACACGCAAAAGTCGAGATCATGAGCTATTTCATATGAGGCGGTACGTTTGACCATAATTTTAGGAGGAAACAAGAAATAACCTTCTATCGGCTGTATCAGCCTCGTGTTAGCCTCAAACGGGGGTGTCATTCCCTTCACCTGCTTTTGTGGATATAAGGCGCACTTTAGGAGCCTTTTGGTGTTCGAGTTCACTATCAACAGTGCCGGTGTTAGTGAGTCCGGAGCTGCTACGCACCATCGCACCCAATCTAGCATCAGTACCCACTCTAGCATCATTATTGCTCATCGTATGCATTTTACTTACTCAGACCTCCAAATTTTGCGCACGGAGGAATCTCTCACCCTGCAACAGGTAGGTAGGTAGGAGACGGTTTCAGCAAAGTATTAAAAGGTCAAAAATAGAGATAAAAGTAGAGGTCAAAGATAAAATCGTCAAGAATATTCCCCAAGGTGGAGTAATTTCACCTTTACTATTCTTGATTTACACCCTTGAGTTGCCCCAAATACTCAAAACATGTAGTGATGTTCACGTACAAGTCTATGCTGATGACATTAAACTGTACGCGTCGTATGAATATTCGAATAGAGAAGTCATAAAAAAGGCACTGGAGTTGTCAGTTGAGAAAATGAGAGTATGGACATGTGACTGGGATATTCCCTTAAATCTGAGCAAATGCTTGGTGATGCATTTCGGGAACTCCCCTGCAACTGACTACATCGTTAATGGGATAAGACTCCCGGTTTGTGACTCGACTAAGGACCTTGGAATCATTTTTGATACTACTCTCAACTTTTCTGAGCAAATTGACGAGGCTGTAAAAAAGCATTCGCCGCTATGTTCGCGATGATGAGGAACATCAGATGCTCTGACCCGACCATACTACTACGTCTTTACAAAACTTATGTCTTACCGTATCTGGAGTATTGCTCGCAGGTTTGGAGCCCATCTCTCAAAAAAGATATCGTCAGGATAGAGCGAGTCCAGCGCGTATTCACGCGTATTCTTTGGATTAGGTCCACACCTTGTGTTGGCCGACCCCGTTTACCCTCGTACGGTGCGCGCCTCAAAAGCTTTTCCCTCAAGTCCTTGCAATACAGACGCGTAGCGGCTGATCTAGTATTCTGTTTCAGGGTACTTCGAAAAGAGTTGAAGCTGTGTGCCAGTAAATACTGGTGTTTCAAACCCTCAAGTGAAAGATTGGGTGGCTTCAACCTTCACTATGCCAACATTCATCCTAGACAGTACTCTTTAATGATTAACAATTTTTTCTATCGTTGTGCTAGGTGGCTTGAACTGCTTCCGTCTGAGGTGCTCCAGGCACCCAGCAGCAAAATATTCAAAAAAAGGCTAAGCAAGATCGATTTATTGCGAACATTGCGTATTCCAGAGTATATCTGACACCCTTTTACTGTTTTGTTAGGCAGTTAGTGCGTTGAAGTTTCCCTACAGGTTATCTGCTTCGTACCTTCGACGACATTCCCACAGTATTGACGCCTTGAATGACCTTTCTTTTCGTCGTTTTCGAGAACCCTAACCAATTTTCGAGAGCTTGGCGACTTTCTGTATTCTACGCAATGTTATGTTATGCAATGCATTCCTCTTCTCTAATTCACATGCAATCTTCTGTAATTCTATTTCTCCTGATTCGAGAACCCACAACGGTTCCGACTTCGTGTTGCTTTTACTGTATACGTGATTTATTTCAAGACTGATATTTGTTCAATTGATTACGGGCGTGCTAGTTCTACCTCCCAATGACCCTTCTGCAATTTATTTCCTTTTTTTCTGGAAGCAGGCAGGTAGCATTGCAAAGAGCAGTTTCTGTTTCGTCGTGCTGTGGGCTTTAGTTGTGGGTCCTAGTTGTTTTAGAATCCTTCGGTTTGATGAACCCCCTCGTTTGAGGTCCCCCTTGGTCTGCTCGCCCGGGATTCCGGACGAATTCGTTCGTAACGGACTAAGTTGTCAGCAAGCCTCGGTTCTTCTCTCTGTGCGTTCTTTATCAAGGACCAGGATCTTGCGGGGGGACCCCTCATCTGCTTGACAGGGGAAAACAACCTTATCGTCCTCATAATATAATGCCCTAGCTCCTCTCTTTTTTAATTGACATCTCGACATGCTCACCTATCTGCTCTTTTCATTGCTGTCCAATTCTACCTCTTTATCTTGTTTTTTTTCATGCACTTCACTTTTTCTTTGTTTATAGGCCAAACGAGACCATAGTTTCTAAATGCTTTTTCTTTGTGTTGTTAATGGGCACACCCTTGAGGTGTATTCGAATAAATAAATATAGTGGAGCCGATTCCATGAATCGAGCATTCAAAGTCTGTTCTAGAAACACTGCATGAGTATAGCCTTCTGAGTTAGTTCACTGTTTGTTGTGGCGTCGATTTCAGAAAAGGAGAATAAACTTCGCTCAGACTCATACATCCTACTAAGGGTAAGATAAGTCTACAGTTTGAATGACAGCGATCAAACAACATTCATAGGGCAACTTGAGTTGGGTGGTTCCAGATTGAGCTGTGGTGTTTTTTAGTCACAGTTAGAAAAAAGTTCAATTATTCTTCGAGCACGACAGCGTTTTGAATTAACAAGTGCAATTTTCATCAAATTACAATTGATGTACCATTATCACGGAGTTAGAACTTAAAAGTTTGGGCTCTTCGCTCTGGGTGAATGGTTCCACTGAAGCGGACAAATGAGTTGTCGATGTCGAAATCGATTTGATTCTTCTTAAATATTCTTATCCAGGCCTTCGGCCTTCGACAACCACGTCGAGCCAAGGAATATTTTTCGGGTGACGTGCTCGCATACGTTGTGAATAGCTTCATTTCTGGTGAATAATAGCGGGAACTTAACGGAATTTTTGATTTTTTCTTTTTTAATTTTTTTTCTTCATCTTTGCAGTGCATTAGAATCAAAATAATCATACCTGGAGAACGCAAAGAGGTAACACAAGTGATGCCCTGCAGTCTTGAGGAAGAAACTTCATTCCTGAACACACTACAACCTGACCCTTCTTATTAAAATTTCATTAAGCATAACCAATAAAGAGATTCGTACTGTCATCTCTGACTTTTATTGAAAGATGATGAATTGTGGCAGTGGCTAGCTCCAAGACTGAAGGCGAAATTAATCAACTACCAATGAGCAGTTGTCCTGCTATTATAGATAGTCGTCTATTTCAACTAAGTGAATACAGTGGACAATGAAAAAGACTATTCGTCTCGGAGACTACGTCTGTCGCAGAATCCCTTCGCAGGTTCAACGTGAAACCTGCAAAGGAGATCCACTTTGAAGATCAATTTTACGTAACTGTTTTCTTCGGAAAACGCTCAACCAAATCCTACCAAAGAGAACGCGAAAATCAAACAGTGAAAGATCTTTGCAGTGGCTTCTATCACCTATGAAGTCCTATGAAGTTGCCTTATGAAGTGGTGTGGAGCGGGAGAGAGGGAACCGACGATTAATGGCGAATCTCTTCCAGTGAAAGCGTTTTTGAAGCTACAGTGCACGTCGAATGTGCAGCGTTACCCCAAGGCTTGGGTAGTAGTGTGAAGTTGCTAGGGTTTCGATTATAAATCTTGAATTCTTTGAATTCCACGAAATATAATTGGATTTGGTTATTAGTGATTATGAGAATAGAGGTAACCGTGGAAGCATGAATAATGGAGAGGCTTCCGTAGTTATGACAAGAGCTGTTTCGAGGAAACATAGTGAATGGGATCCCAGGTTATCCTCAAACGAAAATTCCAAAACCTAATTTCTCGTTTCTCTTAGGAATTCTTGCTGGGGTTTGATAGCGCTCAGGAGAAAAACAACATTCGGTTGAAATCCATATGCTTATTGCCTTGACATAGAATGTTTCCTTAGTAAATCTCCGTATCATAGATACGCCTTTCATGCTGGAATATATCGTTTTCTGTTTTGCAGGAATCGAAAGGTATGGCCAGTAGACCCAACCTTGCTTCCCTTTGTGGACTGGTTTCTTGTGACTTAGCTTTTAGGCGCAACCCACCCTGCAATATTTGCAGAAAGCCTAAGATTTTACGCGATATTCAGGGGAGACTGGGCGACTTCTGTGGGTTAGGGTCAGGGAACATCTGGAGAGTATAAATCGAGCAAGGGTGCTCACCGAGTAGAGTCCCATGAAAGTGCGCTATTTGAAATTACAGTTAGGATTCTGTTACGAGAACCCCTCACTTCGGCGCGGAAGACACTTCAAGCATTTTTCCTCAACATCGGGTCACCAAAAATGATTAGGAAGGACGAGTGCTGGGTTTTTTACGCCTCCGGTATCACGCGAGAGGGGTAGGGCATATCATCAAAGTTTTCGCCAAGTATCTATGGGTCAGTTTAGCGGCGGTTGTCCAAACGACCACTTGTTGCTGGAGGTAGGTTGAATGTTTTTCAGGGTCGTCATACCCATTTGGAAACATTAGGTCTAGATAACCAGTTTTTGAAGTTGAATTGTTGAATGAGGGATGGATAGCGATTATCTTCGTGTTTCCAAATTCTGAAGAAGGCGATAACGCCGAAGAGTAAGTTGATGAGATCCTTTTTACATCTTGCTGAATGGTTTTATAAAAAACTTGAGAATAAAGTTTTTCAAAGCCATGCCGAGGTTCATGGAGAGTCGAACGTGGCTTCTTTCTGAAGACTATTTTCGACCAAAGGTTCACAGATGTCCATCTGGGACTTAATCGCCCATTGCATCACAGTTATCAAAAACGTGATAGAGTTCTTTGTATTATAGGCCTCGGTTAAGCTTAAAACCATGGAGGATTTTTTCTCCCAAAAAAGACGAGAGGGAAGGGTCAGTCCGGCACAAATGTGAGGAGAGTGTTTCTGTGCATAGGCATTCATCAGTATTCACTAAGCGGCTGGTCCCGTCGGCCTACCTTCATGAGACTTTGTTTGATTATTTATTCGTTCATTTGCTTAGTTACACGGTGATATCCTTGTTTATCAGTCAGTGTTTATTTATTTACTTACTTGTACTCCTGATTGAATGGTTGTACCTGGGAAATACATCTTGAAAGTCCGTGCAGTCAAAACATTTATATCTAAACAGCTTTAATGCAAGCTATAACAAAAGCTCCTTGGTGTGACAAGTCACTGATTATCTTAAATGCGACATACCGCCCAGATTGTTTGGATTTATCAAGAAATGTGATATCCTCTACTTATCCTTGAGCATGCTGACGTAAATCTCAAAGTCCCACCTGAGAAGCTCTGCTTCATAGGTTGACCATGTAATTATCAGGTAGATGCATAATTATTGCGATTTTTTTCAGCAAATTTTGCTTGAAGAAACGATAGAAATATGTAGCAAAAACGTGCTCAAATAATTACTACGGAACATATCCACCGTCCACACCAAGCATTGCTTCTCATTTGCTAGGCATTCGAATTCCACAGGCGAAGAAGTTTCGATTCTTGGAGGCGATCCACCCTTTAACGTCGGCCATCATCGTTAATCAATTTTTCAACGGGCGATCAAAGTGATAATCTATGGGAGTTTCCGTTGGTGAAGAGAGCGACCATAGAAGCAGATTCCATTCCTCATTCGGCTTTGACTGACTGTTTCATCTCTGAGAAGTTCGTTGAGACCACGTTATGCGGGTGTCAGCTTCCATCCTTTCTCGAAGTAATAGGGCATAGTGTGGGGTATATAGAGATAACTTTCTAGACATGCTTCTGTTGAGGAAAGCAATGAGATTATTTATATGAAAACCCGAATTCAGCATTCAAATTGTATCGAGAGAAGAGAAGCCGCGATAAAATCCGCAATCATTATGCATCAATCTAATATGTATTACATAACGCTGGGCATATCGAGACTTCACGTACGATCATGTTGTTGCGTTTGGCCCAATGGCTTCAATTCTGCGGAGTGCAGTCCCATCGTAACCGAAACAACCCTTCAATGCTGCTCCTGAATTAGTTATTCAGAGCTATATCTACGTGAATGAATTCGAACTTTAAATATTATTTGGAAGGAAGTTATTGAAAATTGCCTGCCTCGATAACCCAAAGTGATGGCACAATACGCACTGTCACCTTGGCTGATCGTGTCAGTATCCTTTCCCAATAACTTATTCCCAAGGATTGGGCAGCATTATGCATTCTCCTCATTTTTTCTTCGCTCTTTCCTTCCACCTTTACATTTTATTGTTATTTGGATCCATAGATGAAAGAAGCAACGTGAACGAAGCATCAATTTTTTTTCTACAGTGAAAATTGTGATGCGAGTTTCCTTAAATATTTGAGTGAGACCCTAATTTGGGTGAGACCTGCTGTCTAAGATTGTTCAGAAATGGAACGATTTATTTTGCACTATTCCTTATTGTGACGCGAGACACTCAAGTGCCACTTGGTAAAAAGAATTCAAGTTTCAAATGCCTCACACAAAATCATCTAGTTAAAATTCTCAACAAGTTGAAAAAAGTAATCCGTTCGAACAATGAGGTTAACGTTTCTCAGAAAAACATTCAACAATTCTTCCCTCTGAATCCTGATGCATCGTTTCCTAGATGCTTACTAATTTCTATTTATGCTTTGTTTAACTAGAAAACAGTTTAACAGGAGCAGTCTTGTGCTTGACGTGCTTCTAGAGAAGTGGCAATGGAATAAGACCACATAATATAATTATTCTCAGGCCTTTCGCAAACAAAAGCAAGTATGTGAGTCATGGTCTAGAAACTTTCAGGTATGCCTTGACGTTGCTTTATACGAAGGGCAAGTATGTCCTTAGGTTGCCTCACAATTATTGCGATCATGTTGTGGATGTAATAGAAGCAGCTCCGTATACAGTCATGGTTAGAGAAGCTATTGAGGGTAACTGCTCAGAGCTTGATATCTATATATGTAGGTACAATATATCAATAGTTTCAAGTATTATTTATACTTAACCAAGAGCACAAACACATAATCATTATGTATTCATTCTAGCATTCGTTTTAGCTTTTTTGGATTCGAACACTTTTAAACTCTTTCACGTCTCTTTTAATTGAAGGCACCGTTTAGGTTTGAAAAAATCTCCGAAATTGCTCCTTTGGATGAACCTTTGATCCCCTATTATGGCCTAATGGGTCGCGAATCAGTCTTCGTGGGGCGTAAAAAGGGTACCAAAGCCGGCTCAGCCGACGTACACACTTGAGGCGAACTAGCGTTGAGCTTTGCTGAAGCTGAGGAGATTGCACAATTCGCGCCAGAACTCACACCTTCATGCTGCAGATAGCTGTAAATAGTGGCGCTCACATTTGAACAGCTTTCTTCCATACGACTTCTGCCTTCCACTCTCTTTTGGCCCTAGTTTTCATTTCTGAGCTAAGGTTCTATAATTCCTTTCAAACGCTGATTCCTGCGTTTTCTTTACCACTTTTGTAACACTCTCTGGCTTATCACAACCACTACTCGTCTATAACAAGATATCCCAAATTTGTCGTTAACTGTGCCTTTCAGTTTATGATCCTACTAACCTTCTAAAACGAAATATCAGCAGTCCTTTCAGCTGATAAAAGCGACGGTTCATCGCTCACCAATCGCAGAACTTCACAAGGTTAGAAAGCACTTCGTTTTTAGATGGTTCAAGATAACGAGGAACTCGTAACACGTTAATGAATATCGTTCACTCGGTCGCCCATATGAAATTTTATGTCATTTCTAAACTGGTGAGAAAAACAAGGAAAGAGCATCCATGGTGAGTACTATGAGCTCTTAATCTTGATCCTGCAATGCTATTCTAACTGGACTGACAAATTAGAAAGAAAGCTTTTCGCCGTGCTCGACAAGCTGAACTAGAGCTAGATGGAAGCCAACGATTGCTGTCGACGTTTTGAACACATTTCTTACCGAGAACTGGTGTGATAACGACGTATGTATGCGACTCGCAATGAATTCTCTGCAGTAAGGCATGGTCACGAAGAAGAAAGCTCAGAAATTTCAAAACAAGAGGTACTCCAAGTTCAGAGCTGACGAAAAGACGCCACACAGCTTCTCCTACCTACATCAGATGCATTTCTTGAGGCGTTCAAACGGAAAGATGGAAAATTGAAGACTTGACTGGATCCTTGGCTCATTTCGGCAGAACATCATTAGCAATGTGAATACTTCCTTCCGTTGTCTCAAAACAAGTGCGGATGTTGAGAATGATAAATTTGAGTGTTAATGATGTCATGCATTGTTATATGACTGATAAAGTGTACATGCAATTCATGAATTCTATTAAGCTTGTATCCGTTCCCGGAATTATAGAATGGCATACAACATTCTTCTTGCCTAGAGAACGATGAGAAACACGAGCTGTTTTGGCACGCGACTGCCAGAAATATACATGCATCCAAGCTAATTATTTAAAGCTAATGCGGTGTGCATAAGTTACTTTTGGAAGGCACATGAACTTACAACAGCGCTGACAGTGAACAGTTTTTCTCTACGAACAGTAAACAAAGTAGTAGTAGTGGGTGTGAACAGAAATAAGAATGAGGGCAGGTATTCATTTTCACAGCGGAAATTCTGAAATTGTGAGCGTTACAAAATGTAGCTCATTCTGCAACCATAGTATCAGGCATTGGACCAGGTTTGTTCAGAAGAGTTCACATCGTCTTTGCCTGCATCCTGATTTTCGAAATTTTTTTAAACAAATAAATTGATCGTATGATGCTGACCTCTTAGTTATAAAAAACTCAAATATGAAACAATTTTGATCAGTTTTTTAGAAAAATTCGATTACTTGACCAAGTTATGACTTTTCTTTGTATGCAATGAAGAAGATTGCAGTAATGAGGCAATTTTCTTTTCCAGTGCGATTGTATTGTTTTCTTGCGATTGTATTTCTTTTCTTATGTTCTCTATTACATAATTTTACACCTTTATGGTACTTTTTCTGTACAGAGGAGATAGCATAAATGTTTTTGATGCCCGGAAAATATTTCTCGTCATATAACTTCCAATTATAATAAATCTTGAACAATTACTGGTCGTCAGCATACCTACGATGAAAATATATGGAATCGTTCAGCCTCCACCATTTTTTAACTTTTCGCTCATGAGGGCCTATGGACTCACATAAAGATGCAGAATTCTGTTTGGCTGTTCATTTTCGGTTTCACGCGGGTACTTTACTTACCACATTCTTCGGAATCAGCAGCATTTTCCCATTTTTATTGGCACGAGCTGCATGGCTCACAGACTCAGATAAGAGCGAAAAGGAAAGTCCAGCAGCCTAAGCTGTTTAAAATGGAAGTTCCACAAACTTTTTCTAAGTGAATGTGATATTTTGAAGAAATAGGCCTCTTTCGGTAGCTGTTCCAAACGCAGTGAAATTTCATGGACAGCACATTTCCTTTTACATCATGACGTTGTTAGAATATACTTATCTCCAAACTGCTACATGTACGGCACCTCGGAAAAGAACCCATGATGACTTTGTTTGAATGCACTAGTCTTCAAACCGCTACATGTACGGCACAACGGGAAAGGACCTCCGGGTAGGAGTCAAGGTTTAGGTGGGTAGTCAAGGGCTCCATTCCGGTATGACTACTCGTTTGAATCATGTTCTGCAGTAGATGACTTTAGTACCGACTTCTCGTACTGTAGTGCCCTTTCTGTCTCGTGCACAATTTTCGAAAAGTGAGATTTGTCACAAACGTTTTGAGTTTAGTTTTAGTTTTTGCATTGTTGTTTACTGTGAAAGTTATCCTTTTTTGTGTTCACCTGCTTTACGCCTACGCTAATTTTTGAGAGAGCTTGCGTTTTTGAGTCGAATGCAGTCTACTCAATTCTAACTTAAACTGGCCATGAATCAGCTCATTGCAATGTGATGTATTTCAGAATGAATGAAATAAATTTGTAGAGCGATTTAACGTATGCGATTCCAAGCGCTGTGATCTATCAACCTGATCGAGGTGGTGCGCTACCTGAAGACCTATATCCAGTGCACCATATCAAGTACAACATCTCTAGGAAAATATGTACTAAATAATCTTCGCCTGGTGTGAAGAAAAGTTAAGCTAGACCAATGACTTTCAAATGTTTATGTGTTGATATGAGTTGGCATTATTAAAATGACAAATCCTTCTTCCAGTGAAAGACCATCTTCCAGAAAATATTTCTGCAGTAGTATTCTATGATACATGATGACATTCTGGCATGTTTGCGCTGGACACTTTGGATTTCATGGTGGAAATAACTGCTCATCTGCAAATCTTTTGCATTCGACATTTGATGGCTGGATTCTTTGTCGCATACACCCACACTCCATTCTCATTTGGAATACAAGGGAAAGCAGTGGTGATGTCATAAATTCATGCTTGACATACGCTGCGAGATACAAAAATCATTGACATATGGAATCTGAATTCTGTACTCCTACTCAAAGCTCATTCTTATGCACAGTTTTCTAGAATGGAACCTATTGATATTCGTCGAAGATAAGTTCTGCAACACTAAAAATGTTTCTCCGGGAAGAAAACCAAAGCCCTTTTCAAATGTTTTCGCGCCTGATTGCTATAGAGTGTTCCTGAAGGCTTCCGAAAATAAATATAAAAGGGCTCGTGAAAAGGTTCCTCGCGAACTGACCTGTCTGACCATGGGCTATGCCTGTCTGACGAGACGAACAGGATGCACGTGGCTAGGTCTCTCC
Organism: Haemonchus contortus; assembly: GCA_000469685.2. Classification (NCBI taxonomy): domain Eukaryota; kingdom Metazoa; phylum Nematoda; class Chromadorea; order Rhabditida; family Trichostrongylidae; genus Haemonchus; species Haemonchus contortus. The sequence continues at coordinate 33,194,588 of LS997563.1, read as the reverse complement.
TGCTTCGTCTCCATCGAAAGGACTCACGAGACATAGCGATGAGATGATGAGAGCTGGGTGCTTTGCGTGAACCATACTCGTGAGTGCCGCTGGGTTGCGCGAGGAGAAAAGCTACCAGAGCCTAAAGCAGACCTTCCCGAGGAGAAGGATTTTTTGTGTTGGTGGTGAGGCTGCGGTGGAATGATCTACTGGAGTATGCTAAACAGTGGCACTACAGTAACGGCAACCGTCTACGCTAACCAGTGGCAAAAATTGGCCGACGTAATGCGAGAGTTCCGCTCGAAAAAACTCAACGTCTTTTTACTCCACGATAATGCACGCCTGGATGTGGCCAACGAAACGCGTTAAAGAATTATGAAACTCGGATAGGAAGTACTGTTGCCTCCGGCTTACTACCGGACCTAGCGCCCTGTGGTCATCATCTACTCAAGGCGCTAAAGCAATATCTAAGGGCAAAAAATTGATGATCGTCGGCAGCTCGAAAATGATATCGACCGCTTTTTTTCGTCGCGACCACTGGAATTTTGGAAGAGAGGGAGCGAGAAGCCGCTCGGAAGATGGGCGCATGTCCTGTATAACACTGGTGGTTATATTGTAGATTGAAGGTTTCGTTTAATAAAGAAACATAAAATTCGAAAATTCGTCCAAATCGTTGCAGGACTTATCTTCCAACCTAATAGATGTGAATCCTGGTTCAAGTGATGGCGACAGCAATCCGCTAATCAAAGAAGTTGCAAGAAATTTTCCTGGAGCAAAAAATAAATTTTTTACTGGTGCAATATAAACAAAAACAGACTGATGTACCATCAGAATTCCGGTTGGAAAGGAGATATCAGGTCATCTGATATGACCGCCTTTTTAAAGCAAGCATGTAAATAATATGTGTATCTATACATTCCTTCAACCACTCTGCGTTTCCTCCTTAGATAGGAAGCATATATGGCCCTCATCCCAATCTTTGGTAACAGCTGAGCGCGTCCCCGCCACCAACTCTTGCAAACGTTGCTTGACGTAGAAGCCGTAGTTACAACCCTACAAGATCTCTACAACACAAAAGGATGATCCCATCTACGTCAGTCCTTATCCATGATTTTTCGTAAGGCTTAAAAGTGATAAATAGCTCCAAGGATCACTCTTCAAATGAGGAATTCACAGGCTATCCAAGCTCATTCCAATGGAATGATGATCACAGAGGCTACACATCACACATCCCGCCTCCACGTTCAAAAGGAGAACTACAGGGTGCGGCAAAAGTTCTGGCAACGGTAAACATAATCGTAAAAACAGTCAAATCAATCGATTCATGATACAACTCCAACAGCATTTATCAACAGCTATATAGATTACAAAGACAAACTAGGTTTGGAAATAGCCCCCTTTTGCGCGAATACAGGCTGAAATTCTCCTAGGAAACGCGTCGACGGCGGCACGGAGGTAGTCTTCTTCCGAATCCTTCCATGCTTTAACGAGGGTTACGCGTAGTGCATCCGAATTTCTATGCTGGGTAGAGCAGGCTTTCCTATTAAGAACTGACCACACGGAGTAGTCCAATAGATTAAGGCCTGGATCGTTTGGAGGCCAATCCCTCGGCGATATGAAGTCTGGGAAGTGCGTTGCGCACCAGTCCTGTACCACCTTGGACCTGTGTGCTGGAGCTGAGTCCTGTTGAAGAGTCCAAGGCCGGTTGCCGAAATGGAATTGTGCCCAGGGGAGTACCTCCTTCTCCAACATGCCTTTTAGTTAGGTCTTGCTATCCACCTTGACTCCTTTCTCCCAGAAAATCAGGGACATCTTGCCGTCCGATGTGATTGCCCCAAAAACCATCAACGGCTTGGGGTGTCCAGATCGCTGAGCAATCCCTCCATGTTGGCTGGCTTCTGCAGGGCTTCCCGCTATCATCCTATCGTTTTGGGTGTTCAGAAATTGATTTGCTGAAAACAGGCATTCGTCAGTGAAAAGGATGACGTGCCTGCAAAAATCGCTGTAAACGCTCCCTAATCTTTTGAGCCTAGTTTTCTTCATACGTTTAGTTAGCACGTGAGCTTTCCTGATCTTATAGGAGCGAAGTCGGAGGTGGCTGGTGACAATCCTTCCGACAGATCGAGCAGAAATTCCGACCTCAAGAGCCGTTTATCTCTCGGACCTACGAAGGTAGCGGCGGATTTTCTCTCGAATGATTTTCACGATTTCCTTTGTCGTTGCACTCTTCGGTCTTCCATTTTTAGGCTTGTCCTCCATAGTTCCTGTCGCCTTGTACTTGTTGACGTTGTTGTACAGGGCTCTTAAGGGAATCTGGAGCTGTTTGAAGACGGTCTTTGCCGTGCATTCAGCCAGATGGAGGTGCAGGATGGAGGGTCGTTGGTCTTTGCTTGTCACTATTCTGTAAAATGTTATATTCAAGAACGGCCAGTTTATGGATTGTATAGAAGAGGACTTGCAGTAAATAGTGGCACAGATCCTGTCAAGATTGAAGGTCTGATTTTTTATAGAGAAGCTGAAACGGGTCTTTGCCAGAACTCTTGCCGCACCCAGTATTTGTGCATCCTATTAGGATCGCGACCGCCGTTTTAGCAATCATAATTTTGATTCTCAGTCAAGCCAGCTTTTGACAAACTCTTTTTCAGTTTTACAGCTCTTCTGCCTTTTGCCCAACTGTTTTCCCTTGTTCCTGTGACTCTCAGAATAGGCATTACCTAATAGTATTCAGAAGGCACAGAAAGCATAGACATACACGTCTTTTGACCTTAACAACTCTTCAGCTCTTTTCGTTGAAATCTGTTCGAAATATGCGACTACAACTCTGAATACTCGAAGAAAAAGGCCGCAGTTGGAGTTTACCAAATAATCTATCAACACTTATATAGTAATTGTGCAGTACGCTGGCAGAAAAATTTGACGCCTTTTTTGGTCTTCTTGTATGTAGCTTACTGAGTTTTCACCTAGTTTTCCCAATTGTTATCGCTGTGCGGAACCTCTTCATCACTAAGCTCTCCCGAAGTCCTACAAACTGAACGAAGGATCTTTGGTTTGTTATTCGTTACTCCAAGAAGGATTTTAAAAAGAAAGTGGAGATTTGCAGAAGACGTCTCGAATCTTGAAAGGGCCTATTAACACTTTCTTATAAATAATATAAACGAAAATGGAGATATAAATTACTAAGCTATCTGAAGACTCTTGCTGATTAGAGACCTAGACAAGTTATTTTCTTTTTTTTTGAACGGAGCATAATTCCCAACTTAACTGAATTCTGCCACAGAGTACCGAGACCTTTCTAGACCTTTCAAGCAGAAGGTGACATTTTTTGTGCTCTCAAGCGTTTTCATGAGAATTGAGCACCACATTACAGGGATTGGAGACTAGGAAACAAGCATCTAGAGGGGAAAGAAAACCTGGATCTGATACTCATGGAGAGCTTCTCGCCGGATGGTGGAATGTCAAGCTTCGCGGTTGTATGTCAAGGAAAATTTCTAAGTCAATGAACTGTTCAAGTTCCACGAAGTTTTCAAGCATCAGCTTACCTGTGAGCTTAAACACGGCCTTCAGAAGGAGGGGCAATCCGGTTGAGGACTATTCGGAAGGGTGTAGGAAAGTGATGATCCGACGACGCCGTTTTTGCAGGTTACCAAGACCTCTTTTGTGGAGGGGCTGCAAAAATGCAAACTCAAGCTTCTGTTATATATGCATTAACATATACACAGCCGAGCTAATAGTAGGTCGCCTTTATCATCTGATCAATTACTGAGTCCCTGCCGCACCAAATAGATTAGCCTATCCGGTGGGAGCATCCTTTAAGATGCCAAGTCAGAATCATCAGCTAAACGGTACTTCATTGTTAACAAGCAATTCATGGCTTTTACATCGCTCCATGATTAGAGCTTTCTGTAGATTATTTCTTCCATTATGCTTATAGCCTAAGCCTATCTGATGCGAGGGCGTCATAGGCTTAATACATAAGCCATGTCAACATTCCACAACTTTTTTTCGAAAATGACTTATTTCATCATGTTGATGTTTATGAGAAGAAATATTTGTAAGGATTGAAAATCACTTTGAAATATTATGTTCTAGCGAAGAGGAGTGACTCAAGGGCTATAGTTGGCTTTTGCAGGCATCGGATCCGTCCTAAGGCAAGCTTATAAGTCATTCTTTTCCCATTTACCTTCTGACTCAACTTTCGATACCTAAACAAGATCACCCAGCTCACGTAAGCTACTCATATTATTCGCCGGATGCTACTCAAAAGTTATTGCAATTATGACGGGTAGTCAACAACATGGCGCACTCTCGTAGGACAAAAACGTCATGAATTCTGAGCGTCAGAATTCAGAGTTTCATAGAAGTCATTCTAATTTCTGACTACTCCAAATCATGGCAAATCTGTCCAGACTAGTTGAGACATTTTGTCTCCGCTTTTAGATTGTGCCCATTCTGCTACCAATCTATAAAAGTTAGATCAACCAAACTATAAAATGGAGAATTCGGCAAAGGCTAGACCCTCTGACCTTTCGGTACTTGTTGATTCCGCGCTACAATTCGACCAACATAGACATAGCCACTTGTGTCTGGATTGGGGTTATAGCATGCTAGCGTACTTTATTTTACACACAAGAGTTCGGGCAACAGTTATTCACCAGTTTTCGTTACTAATTTTGTTTATTATTATTCACTTGTGTGCAGCGCATTTCCGAGAAGAATTGAGTTTCTTATTCCTTGAAGGCTCATAAGGAGCTTTATGAAGATCTATATGACCAAGGAAGTTCTACGTCCTTGCGTGATCTGGAAGAACCATAAAGCTATTTTCAGTCTGCAACCGTTCTGCAAAAATTCCATTAAGTTACTTAATGTTGTTACCTTTTTTAGTGTGTCGTAACTCTCCCAGACGGGCAAGTTATTGGATGGAGAAAGACAACAATTGTGATGTCAGATGTCGTTTCAGATGGCTCGGAAATGCTATCAGACAGCCATTACTCCAAAGAAAATAAAAAGAAACAGGAGGGGTCAGAAACAAGTCCATAGAAAAAGCCCGGGGTCCCCGTAGCGTAGATGAAGCACTACTCTCATACCATTGAGCCATAGCGAATTAACTTAAGAACTATAAATGAAGCGTCCTCTGTGTAGTGAGATATCAGATAGTACCGGAGGGACAGTGGAGATTTTCGCGAGTTTCTGATCGACTAGAGCAGCGAACTCAGTCATTGGAGGTCGTAATAGCAGCGCTCTTAACCACTAGACAATGAGTCAAACCCCCCCCCCCTCCCTCCCCTTCTTCGCACACCCCACCCCTGACCTTCAGCTAGCCGTTTCTGCCTTCCATAGGTCAAGATATGAGGTTCTGCTGATAGGTCAGTCGAGGCCTTCTTGCCACCGGTGACCCAGTTTCGACCTGACAACGATGACGGTGACATGTGACGACCCATAGAAGCTTGACTTCTTCCGAATTCTCACAAGATGTGGGCCCATTTCCGATTGTTTTCATGCATTTTGAAGCTTATGTATTACCCAGAAGATGCGTCATTTTCGGCTTCCCACATCATGTCATTTTTCTAATTCCCCGAGAGCCCCATCGATACTACAAAAACGTTGATTAACACATCAGTAGCTCTTTTGATGATGGAAATAGATCAGCCCAATTCCCAAGATTATACCGAGCAATGAAGTTCATTAGAAACCGATTTTGAAATGACAGCCTATTGTTTGTGAGTATTCTGCGAATGGTAAGCCAATTAACAACTCTTTCGCTGAGTTAGTTGTACTTCTCCGTCTTTGATAGCACTCAAATCCATGACGTAACTGAACGTCAAATTAGCTTTCATCACAAAAAAGGGAGCCGGTGAAAAAGTTCAAAGGAGTTCGTCATTTCGAATGGATCAGAGCTAATTTGACAGAAAAATCAAATTCATTTCTAGCTCCTGGAACATTTCTACTTTTCAAGAAGCTTGCCTTTAAAACGAATTCCCACCAAGCCTCATGCACTCTCATCAAAACACATAAGCCATAGATGAGTTGATTGTGAAAAAACTCTCCCGGTTCTAAGGCTGTGATTACATGAGAGTAATACTTGTTCCGGGCGAAAATGATGTCACAATTAGGTATGCATACGTGAACTGCATAAATAGCAAGATATGTGATTATACAGTACAACAATCTTTTTGGGTCGCTTACATTTCAAACCTTGTGCCCACACAAACCGGTTCTTCGGGAATTTCCATTTCTCAAATGTTGATAGTGGGTGTATTTGCTTGGAAAAAACAATGACAGTGGTGCCATTTACCCCATTCATTTGTCTAACTTACTGTTTTAGCAAAATACCCATTCCGGATATGTCATATGAGCTTATTAGGTGCTCCTAATCGGAAGCGGGCCTATAAACTTTTGCACCTTGCTCATGTCGGCCTTTATGAACTCTCTTCCCTTGTTGCATGTCGTCAAACACCGCAATATCCTGGCTCTGAATTCTTTTGAGTACTGTCGACGCCTTAGCAATAAAGCTCTTCATACGAAACATATGTGGAAGGATGGCACGTACTCCAAGATCGCTTTGAGTACATTTCTTTTTTGCATCTTTCAGAAATATTTATCTATGCACAACATGGACCATTGTCATCTGAAATATTTCGCTGTCGTAAAAGAATAAGTGATGTCAATTAAGTCTCGAATTATTGCCTGCAACTCGTAAATAATTTTAGGAAGTGGCTGGGTGGAAAAGTGAGGTAATCTGCCGGTGCAATGTTAGAGCTATAGAGTGGATGAGAAGGAATCGTTCAGCTCCTAATCAGAATCCTCAACTTCTCTGAATTCACTCAGCAAGGTTAAATGCATTGATATCAGCAAGAAAGTGAGCTCGGTCTTGATCCCCTACCAACCTATTGGCTACGCATTTAAGCTGTGCACAGTAAAATTAAGCGTAGGATTGCTGGGTGGAAATACCTCCTTTGGAAGAAGTCCGGTATTGACTTCTCAGGATAGTGGAGGCTGAGCAGTCCATCTCCTTGGCCAAACAGTAGCCAAATCCATGCTGTATAGCCAATCAAAGGTATGACGAAAAGGTAAAAGAGTCCCGACGATATCGAAACTTGGGTGAAGGAGCTGATGGCTCAGCACGTTTAGGACCCGATAGCTACATTTCCACATAGGTACTTCCGGTTCAGGAAGGTGGGTAGTCATTGTCGAGGTGCTGCATCAGATACCGACTAACCCACTGGGTATTCGGCCTAGAATGCTATTCAGGAATTAGCTCTTTGATAGAATAAGATTATCGAAAAAAAGGAAGCACTTTTTGCAGAAATCCAAAATGCTTATAATGGTGGCTTCCAACATGGCTTATATGATGTCTCATGTCGAAGCATTTTCCCTAATCTTCCACTCTCCCGTTAACGAGAAATCCATCTCGAAGAAGTCGCATTTGCTTAAAAGATTGTGTATTTGAGATTAATCTCTGATTAGAATAAAACATTTGGAAACTAGAGCCATAAGCCACAAGATAATTCTAAAATTTCATCAATGAAAGCTGCTTTTGATGGGAAATGGTTCACTCGTCCATCTCCACTCCATCTTCAATGAAATGGTTCACCCAATCAACTCCATTTATTAGTTTTCTATTGCTCATCTCTCAGCGATCTTTATAATGCTGGACACACGCTCTCTGGTAATGAACAGTCATCAGTCAAACCTTTCCATAAATATGCATACTCAAAAAAATTTCAACAGAGACCACCGCCTCGCTTGAAATGTAGATAAAGCTCGGAATGTAGATAAAGCACTCATATCAGAAAGCCTACATTTGATTCAAATCAACTCAAAAAAAATCTCGAAAGTAAAGCTTTTAGAGGAGAACGGTCTCCGCTGAAGGGAGCGTGTGCGGACCGTGTTCGCAAAGCTATGAGCCCTTCCGATGACAGTTTCGCAGCCCCTTGTGGTTCTACGTTGAAGATATTCAGCAGTGAGGATGAACACAAAGACTTCCCAGAATGTATGTCGTTAAGTCGTCTTTTTATTGCATCTCTTCTTAGTTCATAATAATTTCATATTCTAGTGAATGATGTGCTTGGTGAACAGCGGATACTAGTCATCAAATATTCACCATGTGGGGATTAATAGCAACTTGTGGAGACAATGTATTCCGGAACATATGTACCCTAAAATTCCATAGATAAGAGCGGGTGAGCCTACCGGTGAAAAATGAATTGGAAAAAATCGAAAGTGAATGCAGTCACCCCTCTAACTTGATGGATGGATAAATTAAACCTCGAGGAAGAAGTTAAGATGAAGCTCCGCCCCTCTACTCTAAACCCCGCCCACTTAATAAACAATTCATATAGAAAAAACAGCGATTTTTACGGATCGCTGTTTTTTTATATAAATTGTTTATTAAGTGGGCGGGTTTAGAGTTGAGGGGCGGAGCTTCTTCTCAACTTCTTCCTCGAGGTTTAATTTATCCATCCATCAAGTTAGAGGGGTGACTGCATTCAATTTCGATTTTTTCCAATTCATTTTTCACCGGTAGGCTCACCCGCTCTTATCTATGGAATTTTAGGGTATATGCAAGAAGGCGTATGCTTGAGCAAATCGAGGAAGCTAAACAGAATTTGGAAAAGTACAATACCCACCCTAATTATTCAAAAAAAAGCGAAAAAGACGCGGATTCGCGTCTTTTTCGTCTTTTCTCTATAACTAGGTGAGTTTGCACTTTTTTCATGTATGATGTTATATAGTTCGACTCAGCTCGTCGAGATCTATAAAATGGTGAGTTCAAAATTTAGAAAACTTTAATTTTTAAGTCCTCGGTCCACTGAAGCTCCTGGGGGTACGTCACGAGCGGCGACGCTCGCCATAATTATAACCAGAAGACATTCTCCTCCATTGAAAGTATTCAGTGAGTTCTAGGGAGCTGTCATATTTCAAAACTAGGCAGAATCCTTTGCATTTCTGATGATTTACTCATCATTTTGGTACCATTGCTTTCCGAAATGGACGAATTCAGTCGTGCACCAATCTTGAACTATAGCCACTTTTTAATTTGAGAAATAGCAAATATGAGTTGATTCCCAATGCTAGTAAATGATCTACCTACACTTCAGAATAGTGCAGTATACACATTGTATGCATGTGTTCAAGAGTAAAAGCGCTTTTATCGTCCAAATTCCGGTTTGCGGCATATTTTCGCAGAAAACACACGTTTTCTTGCTTTTTCAAGCAGGAATTTCGTTGTTCATGAGGAAGTTACGCCTATCATCGCAAGTATTCATACTGAACTTTATGTGAACAACCACGGATATAAGGCTTAGTTACTTGTTTGGATCCTCAGGCTTTATAAATAGCTTCCGATCTCAGCCCAAAGACAGGAGACTGAACCACATATTTTTTTATTTGAAGTGAACGTATGAAATGCTAGACCGTTGAAATCTGTTTCCAAAAAGCTATTCAGCGGTATGAAAATCACTTAACGAATCACACTTTGAATTAACACCTCTAGCACCATATTTCCATGCTACTCCGCCACTCGGCCACCCGATTAGGCATGTGGCTCGAGTGGCCGAGGCAGCATATTGATTGATTGCCTGTTTGCTTTGATGTGCGCCGTCAATCGAACATTCTTAGAAATTTGCTCTTGTGATTGAATGTGCACAACTCTAACACACAACGGTTTCACCTCACTCAATTTTGAACTCACCATTTTATAGACCTCGACGAGCTGAGTCGAATTATATAACATCATACATGAAAAAGTGCAAACTCACCTAGTTATAGAGAAAAGACGAAAAAGACACGAATCCGCGTCTTTTTTGCCCTTTTTTGAATGATTAGGGTGGGTATTGTATTGTCTGTAAACAAGACGAGTTAGTCGTTGAGCGTTGGCGATTGAATTGTATTCATAAATATCCCCTCACATTATGGTTTAGGCGATAGAGAAAATTGAACAGGGGTAATTTCCTGATATGCGGTTTCTTTGAAGAGCTTGCTATAATCAAGTCGTAAAAATACGAAAAGGCCGATAAAATAATGCAACACAGCTCACTCACCTATTGTTCGGGGTGAAAGATGAATGGCGCATGGGAACCTTACAAGATCTAATTTTTACAAGCGTTCACTACGCTATGGCAGGAAAGAGAATCCTGCCATAGCGTAGTGAACGCTTTGGTATTTTGTTAATACTAATATCTACTTCTTTCAACATTGTTCATACCGGTGTTGAAAATTTACTCGTTATATTTTCTGCTTGTGGAATTTGTTGTAATGAAGACTTCTTGCACAATGGTTCATAAAACTTGTTTTATTTTTTCCTCCCTTTGTAATTTCTTAGTCCATCAGACAGTTGGTGGTCGCTGTAGTGGATGTACGAGCTCTTTGAAATGACGTTTGTGAGGAAAGGCTCACTTATGTTAGGCACTACATCTGTTATACTTAGGGTCGTTTTGGATTTTGATCGAACGGACCTTCGGTGAATAACGGGCATGGACTACGGGGGATAATGAACCTAATTTTTTGTCGATCTAGTCCTTGAAAAACCAACAGGAAATGATAAGATAAATTCTTATAGTTCTATCCAATCCTGCTTTTAGGGGTGCCTCTGACAGCCACCCATAACAGGCGGTGGCCGTTCGTTCTACTAGTCAGGGATTCCATCCCAGGCCTGATAATAATTAGCCGATCACGGAAGAATGGAACGACCAGTTGGTCAGGTGAACATCGATCCAGGATGCAATTCCCGGTTCATGCTAATGATGGTATGCGCCATTTGTGGCGGCACTACGTCAAACCAGAAAAGAAAGAACTCAATCATGCTTTGAAGATCCAGTTCCCACTCTAAACTACGCCTTGCCATCGTTCTGAAAGCATTGTGATCCAGCTGCGATTCCGTATGCAGTGCTCGGACATTGTATTGGGAGGCCTGAATCGCGTTTTTCTCAAGAAGTCCGAATAGAAAAAGGTTCTGAACTTCTAAAGAGAAAAGGTGATCGAGTAATCACTGCGAACTGATTGATTCCGTAAGGTATGGTTACGGTAATATATTCAACGTTAGAGGTGGATATTGGTGTGATCGAACTGCGGTCAGTGAGACGTGAAACATGGTTAGCTGAAAGGTTGAGATGCAGCGAGATAGCGACAAATTTATTTCCTGAGGAGAATGGAAGATCTCAAGCTTGACAGCTAGCATTTTCAATCATCGTCAAGATTGTGCACTTATAGGAATCGGAGCTGATTTCAGCTCGATCGGAGACCATCTTTTACAGCGAACATTGGTTAGTGGAGAAGAACTCCAGAAAAGGCAAGGAAAGTGGCATACTGAAAGAGAACAAGCTCTGGCTGATCAACACCAATTTCCTCACTTCGAAGGAACGCAAGGAGCCAACTTCTGCCGATTTTGGTGAGGCCGTCGGAGGTGATTAGTACTTAAGTGGGCAGTGACCTTGATGCTCATAGTAGCGTAAAAGAGGCAGTGGAAGACCGAGTGAACGAGGCGTGGATGACGTGGAGAGCGCTCGGTGGTGTATTCCTTGATTGACGGTCCTGGAGGACGCCTAAAGGAGCAGCACACTGGACAGTGTAAGGCCACGATGCACGATGCAGCGAGGGTTGCTCCGTAGGCAAGCGTCATGAGGGGCAAGCCTATCCAGTAAATTAAATGGTGTTGAGGTAGGTCTGCGACAAAATCGTGAATGGAATTAACTGCGACAGTACGAGGGTAGGCATGCTACGAGGACCGAATTGGATTGATGCGATTGTATTTCGGAATGCATTGAACATTATGTTCAAACGTCAGAGATATCTGCCTTTTCTTGGGGCTGATCAACCATTTGAATAGGAAACATTCTCCATGTTCTGGAGTCATGTGATATGTATAGCCGTTATACATATATCACGTTACGTTGTTCACTTTTATTCATGTAGTAATGCAGATGGAATGTTTTTCCGACTTGTACTCTGAGTACTCGGAGAGTACTTCATGAAGAGTGTATGGGCTCTTGTGCACAGGCTTTCAGAAACCATGTGATATCCCTTTCTTTCAACACGACTACTGCTGAAATGTGGTCATACAGGATCCTAGTGTTTTGCAATGCCGAAGATACTGCTCGAAGGCGTAGAGAAGCAAACGCAACTTCATTCAGCGACACAGCATTTAAAGCGAAGCGTTTTTCTAACATCGAACAATAGACCATGGAACCGTTTTTCTTCTTTTCATCGTTCAGTGATCTTCAAGATGCTGGAAACAAACTCTCTGCTAGAGGACAACCATCGTTGGTCCTGCTTCTGTCCAGTCTGTATATGTGTTCACCAGGTTCCCATGTGTAATAGACTGGTTGGGCTTTTCCCCAGAAATAACAGAGAAACTGAAAACAGAACATTTGACTTAGCATGAATTCAAAAGTCGAGAGTTTACGCTATTATAATAATCACTATTGTTGCTTATCGACACATTAACCAATGATTAGCTCTAATCGTAAGCTCATAGACAGTAGTTACAATATAGACAATACTGGTAGCTGAACACAAATGCAGTCGGAACAATATAGGCTGAATTACAGGAAAATGGCTATCCGCGTTAGCAGCTGCTACAATGACATCATATTGAAAATTATGTCAATGTCGAGTTTATATCTGCTCGTCTACGTCTATCTACCTCAGTGAACCTCGGGCCCACCAGCGGAGATGGTAATTCTTAAGAAAACCCATGTGAAGATGTCTAGATGATACAGAGGAGAACCGGGAGTGGGGAAATACATGTGGTTATGTTAACACCAACGCTTTTGTTCTCAAAACAGCGACAACCATAGTTCATCGTGAGCTATCCCTTTCCCACCATCACCTTCAACACCGGAGCCTGGTGCAAGGAGTTCAAAAGCGAAACTCGTCTTTTTACGAAAAGAGGGTCTAGGACTGTTGAAATTAAACGTCAATTATTTTATATCACTTGCTAGATTTGATTACGAGTGAGGGCATATCAATGAACACACCCCATAAACGAGCTCTCCATGTTCTGAAATGATGCAACACAGCCTTTCTTATTCACTAATACAGGAACTCACTTTCCCTGATGTATTATGGACAGAGACGGCCACGCACTCTGGGATTTCTGCGCACATCTTCATACAACTGCCAGTACTGTTAGGAGTCTTTTGCGGACGAAGTTGTCGGCTATTATTGCTATAATATCCTTCCTGACCAGGATGAAAGTGTGTGAATGTGCAGAAGAGCATATGGTCCACCTGAAGTGGAATCAGTTTGAGAGGAGCCTCTCAGCTTCTGGTTAGAAATGGTCATTAGCTGAAGGTTGGTGTACTTACGCTCTCGATCATAAGTGGGTGGGGGGGGGGGGGGAGAGAGTCATGCCTGGGAATCGTGCCCTATCTTAATCAAAATCAAAATCGGAAATCAAAATGAACGGATTCCGAGATAGGACTGATTGAAGTCGAAATGAAAATTAGGTTTTTGCGGCCCCGTACGATCGATTCGGCAGCACTATTTTTGTTTGGATGTTGTCGTGTTTCGATTCATTAGATGAGACCGGGATAGTTTTGACGAATCTCAGGAATCAGTGTTTACAGGAAAGAATTCTTAAGGGAGAGCGGCAAGAAAAATGAGGTCGGCCTTTACATTTCGACAGCACGGACTTCGCTACTCTTTAGTCGTGATGTCATGAGAAGAGCTCATACCTGAGAGCAGAAGTTCTATATACTGCGGTTTACTATCGGCTTTATGTGTGAGAACTGATCGTGATTTTCATAGTACATCTTACTCGCAGCCACCGTCTTTAAAAAAGTAGTTACGCCTACCTGGAGAAAAATCCTTGCTTGCTGGTTCACACAGTAGTACTTTTGCCCTTAGCATTGGAATCTACTTTGACCTCTCTCTGTTTTCCAGCAAGGCCTCTCATGAGAGAGGCCTCTCAAGAAAATTAGATTGAGCCCCAGTCAGAACTGCAAATAAATTTCACCAGATCGTTGACTTTTCTGAGACCGCTTTTATGAATCGAGCAAGCAAAATCTGTCCTAAAAATTACCGCAGGCGCACAAACTACTAGTCAACTGATTATCTCGCGTCGATAGCAAAAGCGAGAAAAAAGTTCAAGAAAAAAACTCGAAATTGATACTATCTTTTCAAAAATGGATCAAGTCTATATGTTGATTGACCGCGATCAAACGTTGGTAATAGGTGAATTAGAGCTATAAGATTCCATAGAATGCCGCGTCAGTTTTCTTTGCCGCTAAATCAGGGGATGACTTGAAAAGTGCTTGATTTACTCACTAGGTTGGCGAATTATGGACAAAACTTCAGCCTCGGACGGGACTCTAACCCGTACCTGTCCTTTCCGGGGATCGTACTTTCATCCTTTAGGCTGCTTTCATAGTCTGCCGGTCGGCAGGAGCGACACGAGGCAGTACTAGGGGGAGGAAGACGGCAGACGGTCGGTTGAAGGGTTGAAAACAAAGAAGAGAGAGACCAAAAACCAAATAACCAGGGGCTTGTACAAATGGTTTTTTGATCTTGTCTCTCCTTGTTTGCAGCCCTTCAAGGGGCTGACCAACCGTCTGCCGCCCTCCTCCCCCCTACATCGTGGCACGCCGGCCGGCTGGCCGGGGGACCATGAATGCAGCCTTACTCTACAGAGACCGCTCTTGCCCTCGCCTTCTTAATGGCCTATATGCCATAGCTTAGCACAAGTACGGGTTCGAATCCCATCCAAGGTCGAAGTTTCGCCCACAAATCGCCATCCTTGTTAGACTTTGCATCGCGTACTGCTGGTAGTTAATAAAACACTACGTATAAACCTCGAACATCTCCTGTCCTAAGTGATCATGATGCTCTACTCTGATCCTCATTGAATAGATTAGTGTCATTTTGTGTCCTCTTTTCCTACATCTTCAAAGTCACACAAATGTGACGTCTTATTCTTTGCAACCACCCACAAACGATCAAATTTTCTCAATGCAGCACAGCAGTATTTCGAACGAGAAGTGTAATTCTCGATGAATTGAAAAATGAAAAACCATTCTCGTCGAATAGGCAAGAATCTTTTGGGGTCTTCGCTTATGTAGATTGTTCTACTGGAACCAGAGAAAGGAGTTTTCAAGAAATCCAATAATTGTATTGAATTGTTCGTATCCGAGCCTTTGATTTTGATAGCCTAATCGAAGCAAGGAATTCTTTTCGAGTGGAGTGCTCCCATATGCTGCGAGGAGCTCCGTTACCCCATAGCGACATTTTTACGGCATTTTTCATTTCGCATTTGCAATTAACATTCAGAATGATCATACCTGGAAAAGGATGAGGAGTAACAGAAATGATGCCCTGAAGTTTTGAGGAAGAAAGCTCATCCCTAAATCACTACAATCTGACTTTTCTTATAAGTTTTTCATTTAGCATCAACAGTAGAGAGATTATGAGTGTATTCACTGTCTCATATAGAGAGGCGATAAAGAGCGACTGGCTACAAAACGAAAGGAGAGATGGACAACTATTACTGAGCCGTCAAGTTGCTTAATAACCGTCTATTTCAATTAGATGATTACTATAGATAATTAGAGAGAATAATTATCTCAAAGACTGCGTCTGGGAGGCTCACCGTAAAAGTTGCGAAAGAGAT
Organism: Haemonchus contortus; assembly: GCA_000469685.2. NCBI lineage: Eukaryota > Metazoa > Nematoda > Chromadorea > Rhabditida > Trichostrongylidae > Haemonchus > Haemonchus contortus. Next base: position 33,179,005 of record LS997563.1, on the reverse strand, counting down.
TCGCTTTGAGTATCGAACTTAAGTAACTGTTTTCTCCGCAAAACGCTTAAAGGCACTGTTCACGAAAAAATGGTTTCGGAGATTTGCACATGGTTTGAATTCGAAGCCCCCTCTGATACCATTTGTGCAGGAATTAGATCGGAAAACGGCTGGATAGGGCACGATAAGGGCAGGAACTTTGGGGGACGGGATGCCTCCGCCCTCGCTAGGTTGACTACTTGTTCCAATTGTCCTTCACCACATTCGCACAGGAGCGAAGTTGGCGAAAAATCGATACGCAAGCTGGCAAATTGCCAGGAATGATCAGCTGGTCGACCGCCTCGCACAGGGGCTAGTATTCGGCTGTTATTTCTATTATTCGCGTATCGTTTGTTTTTTTTGTTATTAATTTTTTACGGTAGCATTCTTTAACTATTCTCGTAAGTTAATTGAAGATTTTAACATATTTTGTGTAGATTATTGCATGCAAATGTTTTTTTTTTACTTCAGAAACTCCGTTAATTTCGATGTGTTGTCTGTATTGCGGAAATTGCGTCGCGATCGTGCATTCTCGCTCGAACACTCCCTAACCGTCGTTTTTTCAATGTGAAATACGTCCAACCCCCCTTTCCAGCTCTTTTTTTGTCCCTTTGTAATTATTTTTGTTCATCGTTTTTTGCGCTTGTTTCGTTGTTATCGCTTTATTCTAGAGTAGTCCTATCAATTCCCGTCAAAAAAAGGTACCCTAACTTTTTTGTAAACACTGCCTTTAATCGAATTCTATCAAAGAGAATGCAAAAGGTAAGCAGTGAACTCCTTCTTCACTGGCTCCTCTCTCCTATGAAAAGTTGCTTTATAAAGTGCTGTGGAGCGGGAGGGAGTGATTATTGACGAACCTCTTCAAATGAAGACGCTTTTGCGACTACCGTACATCTCAAACCTACCTGCCTTACCTCACGACTCGCGTAATAGAGTGAATTTGCTGAGATTTCCATTTCCATTATGAACTTTTGATTCGACGAAATATAATTCGATTTCGGTTAGTAGTGGTTATGAGAATAGCGGCAATCGTGAGAGAAGGGCGATAATCGAGGAAACATGGTAAGTGGGTCCATGGATAGCAGACGAAAACTGTCAAGGCCTAGTCCCAATTCCCTTTGGCCTTTATGCTGCGATTATGCCAGGTTTTGGTTTTTTTCTTGCTTTTGAAAGCGTCGTGGTTTCACTCATATCTATTGTAAAGAAATTCGTGAAAACTGCATTGTTCATGGGACATTTCTCACAGGAATCCTGATTTTTCCTTGCTGTTATTTTACCCACTGTTTTTTTGTCGCACAGGGTTGGCGGTTTTTGGGCAAAATTTCGACCTCGGATGGACTTTACTGAATTTGTGCTTCCCGGCAACCGTGCTATTTATCCCTTACACTACCGAGGCCCCGCTTGCCCTCGTCTTTTTAATGGCTTATATGCCATAGCTTATCAGCATTCACACGTACAATGTGTTGAGCTAGTCGGCCAATATCAACCGTTGAGCTGAAAGCTTATGTAACTTGATCTGACTTGATGTTTTGTTGACTGCTGTTATATCTCCAATATTGGCCGACCGGCTCAATCCAATGTCCGTGTGAGTGCTGATAAGCTATCTCTTTCAATTATGAAGCAGAAACTTGGTTTGTCGGTATGTTGTATTTTTGTCGGTCATTCCGTCCGTAAAACCGATGATCACGATAAAGGTAGTGATGTGGATGACCCAGCTCTACCTTACATCCCTCTCATATAATTCGCTAAGTGTGTCTGTTGGTTTGTCGGTGTGTGTCTGAACGGAAATCCATATCCCTGTCACCATGGACCTAGAGCTTTCAAACTTAGTAGGAGTACGTGGGTCGGATGAGAACACTCATGGATACTGGCAAGGCCGGACTCCATTCACAAGAGCCGAGGTATGCACGATAAAAATTTCAGGTCGCAAGTTCATAACTATTGTCTCCGAGGACCTAGAGCGTTCAAACTTAGTAGGAGTACAGGCAACAGGACGGAAACATTGATGATATGGATAGAGGTGATAACAATTAGAAGGAGCTGATAAAGCACCCTAGAAGGCAAGAGCTGCAGGATCCGCTACCTCTTTTGAATTGACGGTGGAGTATTGGTTTAGTAAGGGATATGGATTAAGAATTGACCGCAGATGTTCGGTGATTTGGAATGATAACAAATTTTAGAGATAACGAGCCATGGAAGACGAGAGTCATTAGGTCTACAGAGTTTTTCATATTAACGGTGGAACACTTTACTAGTTGGTGTAGGATACGAGGGGACCGAAGGTGATTGATGACAATAACTGTTAACAAACTGACAATGGCTGACAAAGAGCCTAGAAGGTTAAAGCGAATACATTCGTTATCCCCTTTATGTCAACAGTCATACCTTGGTACTCAAACATTATTCTTTGATATCTTCGATTTATTAAGACAGGTAGATGCAGTAGCAGGAACCAATCAAAGACAATTCACTATAACGAGATGAAAATTTGGTTTATTTTACGGTGTTGAACTACGACCGCTATCCAGCAAGGTTTCTGACTCAATGACACATCAAGGTTTCTTTTGTTTCGATATCTTTTGTGATTAAACTCGTCCGACCTCTTATGATCTGGGATTCCCAATTAGTGATGAATCTTTAGCGAAGAAAAGTTCGCTGATAACAAAATCTGATAAGTGCGACACTCGACAACATTTGTGAATACCATTCGAGACTTCAATTGTCAGTCAGTGAAGCCATTATCGAGACATGTCTTTGGGATGAATTTGATGTCTTGGTTTAAGATGGCGTCTTTTTTCTTAAAAAAAGCTTGTGATATGCTACGACGACATAATCTATTTGAGCTCTGTTTCAGTTTCATACTCTCACTCAGTAAAACAGCGAGCATAAACTTCGAAACAGGGAGAAATTCCTTCAAGATTTTTTGAGATAGGGTGCCCCGGAGCGGGCACACACGGGTTCGAGCCCCGTCCGAGATTGAAGTTTTGTTCATAAATCGCCAACTCTGTGAGACTTTCGAAATGCGTACTGCGTTGATATAACAGCAGTCAGCAAATATCAAGTCAAAACATGCATGATTTACTTTTTAAGGCATGACAGCATTCTGAGCTGAAAAGTATGATTCTCGATAAATCACAAAATTATGTACCATAATAATTATGTACCGCCAAAAAGGCCGCAGTCACTCTGGGGGAGGGTCAGCAGCAACACAAATGATGCTCTAAAGTCTTGAGGAAGAAAGTTCATACCATATCAGCTGTTGTCGTCATATTAAATTTCTATGGAATCGTCACTATTGCAGAGGTTCATGATGGGCTTTTGGTCTCTAATAGAAAGGCGATGCGAAGTAGCAGTATCTAGCTCTAAGACTGAAAGAGTAATTAATCAACTGTGACTGAGCAGTCATATTCCTAAATAACTGTATACTTCAAGTGGGCCATTATAAAAGATAAATAAAGAGACTAGTCGTCTCAGAGATTGCATCGGCTCACCTTGGAACTTGCGAAGGGGAATCATTATAAAGATCAAACTTACATAACTGTGCTCTGCGAGAAACGCTCAATTATCCTATCAAAAGGAAACGCTAAAGATAAAAGTGAGGGGTCACGCAAACTTAAACTGATTTGTTACACCCATGAAGTCGCTTTATATAGTGTTGTGAGGAGGAAGGGAGGGACCGCCTTTAATGACCAATCTCTTCGAGTGAAGGCGGTTCTGCGGCCACAGTACACCTCGAAACTATGCCGCGTAACCCGCAGGACCTGTCAAATTGAACGAGGTTTATAGAGTTGCGATGGTACATTTTTCTCCAATTTAATGGTGATTAGACCAATTTATGCGAGGATTCCGTAGCAATGTTTGTGCAATCGACATGCATGACCAATGGGGACCAATGGGGATAGTCAAATTATATGACTGCTTAATCTCTCAATTCTCATTGGAAATCATACAGGGTGTCCCAAAATTATTTGCGCCAAAGTTATTTGAGGTAGAAATAATCTATCAAATTCACATTACCTGTTATTAATTAGTTGCATAAGAAGGTTTCCTAGCAATATGCACGGTTGCTGACGTGGAACTCCCATCATCTTTAAGATGGAGGAGGCTCATTCAATGCCACTTGCAATCATTGAAGCGCGATAAGTGGAAGGGCATTATGAAATCCCTTGGGATTTTTGTTATAACCGTATAGGAGGCTAGGTTAAACGATATAAAAAAAAGATTGAATTAGAGACAAACCAGGAAAGATAGAAAGGTAGAGTGTTTCTGAAGATAGGACTATTAAAATGGTCCGTCTGCCAATCGGTCGGAATCCTGGGTGAGCCAACAAAAGGAAGTCAACTTGCACGGCTTACAGGAGTTATCGCGATGGAAGAATGTCATGCAGAAGCCTCACTACCATTCCTATCGTTTGCTCCGATCCCGATCTCAACAGACTCTGCAGGGCCGAAAAAAGCAGAAAGTCGCAATCCCACTTGAGTGATGACACGCAACCCTTCGTCGTTTTCTCTGGCCAAAAAATTTTCTACGATAAAACCATCAGTCGACAACTAAATCGTTCGCGTTCCGGAAAGAAATATCCAGCGTGTAGTATCTCACAAAAAGGTTGCTATCAGAACAGTAAAATGATGTTTTTCGAGGAAATCACTGGCGAGGGTAAGCCGCTCGTGGTTTCTTCGGTGCAGGCGTTAAAATCGACCAAGACCTGTACTCAAACGGCGTACTAATGGAAGTAAATAAAACATTGATCCGACTACGTTTTTTAAAACATCTCGTAGTCCTTCCAGCAGAACGCTACTCCAGCCCACAGAGCCAAACTTGCTCGCGAGTGGTGCCAACAACAGCCGCCCGACTTCATTGGTGAAGAGGAATGGTCATCCTATTTTCCAGAACTTGACTCACTTGAATCCCACGAATGGTCCCTGATTAGAAGAGGACCTGACGAGTTTGTAGTCCCAGTTTGGAGTCCTAGAATGCAAAAGCTGGAGGACGGCTGGGAAGGAATGGAGAAGGATACCTGCGTGCCACATGCGATCAAGTCGAAAGCAAACTTTGACTTCTACTCGCGCTCAAGGGGGATATTTTGAAATGCGACTTTAGCATGTTGTAGCACATAGTGTTAGCTAGCGTGTATAGAAATTCCGTCGTCTTTCGCAGTTGAGTAGTTTCAAATATATTGCTATAAATCGGAGCAAATAATTTTGGGACACCCTGTACAAGGCTCTGACAGCGCTCAGCAGAAAAGCATTCATTTCTGGATGAAATCAATATCATGGTTGTCTTGACATATAAGTTGTATCCGCAGTTGTTATTGAATCCTTTCCCGTGTTGATAAAAACAACCAAAAACTGTAAAATTCTTAGGAGGGTCGAGGTAATGCGGTGGTCACTGTTGAGTTGATGGGCACAACTTGTGTATCAGTTCAGTTGATTTACTACATGAAGCGATTGTGTTGGTTGTATAATATTAGGTCACAATGACCAATCACAGCTCTGAGAGCGCATCATAAGCCAAGCAAATTATTTATTGAGACCTGATTGAATCTTCAAGAGCGACGGGTAACGAAATGGAACCTGAGATTAATTTAGAGAGTCACAGAAAGCAAAACTTAAGCGATTGGCCACAGGAGAACATACCTACATAACTCAAATGTTGAATTGCAGCGTCCTTTGGCTGAGCGATTTTTTCGTTTTTCCTTACTTGCTTTGATTCGCGGTTTCTCCGCGTACCCTGGCGAGTACCGGTCAATTCCGACCCAATAGTACTGTTCTAATGTGTTGTTCGATTCGCCCTAGCTGCCTCTCTTAGCCCTACCCATGCATGCATGTGTGGCTGTTTGGGATTTGTAGTATAGACCCACACACTCCTTGTGAGTCGTGCTTCAAAAATCCTTTCGTCAGGAATCAACTTGGATGTAATATTTCAGAATGCTTTGCCGTACAGGTTTGTTATGATGGAACCGTTTATTAGGCCGACGTCTCGACTACCCCGTCGTCTTCAAGGACCTGAAAGTAGTTCGGAGCTCTTGGTCTGTGGCTTAACTGACCAGCGCCCAAACGCACTAGGCCAGGAGGTAAGCACACCAGACGACCTTGTCCGCGTGCAGAGTGTATTCACACCATTTGCGGCGCTCGCGCGCTACCGTATCCGATGCCTTTTTCGTAGTAGCGTAGTGATGGCGGGCATCGAACGCACGCCGCGCAACACGCTCGCCTCCATCTCCACTCGGGACCCGCCTTAGCCGGCCTCTCGTCTCACCAGTCGTCGTCAGCCGGGCATCTCCATACCAGTTTGTAGGGTAGTTATCGTGGATGAATAGTGTTCGGGGTGGTTTCTAGCTACTGCAGCTGGGGATATCATTTCCGTTTCCGACTTCGCCTGCAACGGGAAAGTCATGCAGTGCAATGATCGACAGGAATCTGCTCTTGGAAAGGCAGCTGAATCCATGAATGTCTCATAACGCTTCACAAAAGCAGCTCTGTAGATGAGAAACCAGTCCATCGTGAAGCGTGGAGCTCAATCTATTTGTGTTGATGATGTCTTTGTTTTTCTACTGACTACTTGAGGGAATGATTCAACCTCGCAAACTTTAACTGCGCGGAAAACTAAATTTTTATCGAAAAAAAAAATGAAACGAGTACAATATTATACTAGTTTGTGTGGGAACAATCTGTTATAAAAGCCCGATGCAAATGAACATTCTGGGAGTCGTATTAGTGATTTTGTGGATGGGTGCGTATTTAAGGTCGAAATGAAGGAATCTAATGGTTTACGACCGAGAAGACGGTGGGAGCAGGGGTTAGTGAATGGTGGAGATGGTGTAGAAAATTTCTAATTTTATGTTTAAACTAAGATAATGCGCCAAATCTACGTTTAGCGCAATAACGAGAGACGCCGCTTTGAAGCTCCCGAACTGCACAGGAACTTTTTGGTTCGATCTCAGGGCGAGCTAATCTAATTCCTCGTTTTGTACGACATGACATACTGGTTTAAACTGGTTCCTCAGTGGAACTAAACGACTTGGAATTCCGAGCGTCCTTCGAAGTACGTCATGCACTTTGAGATCCTTACAACTTCGTGCGGGTGCTTGGCATGGCCGCGTGGCTGAAAAATGTTGACCAAATATTCGGTAGCGCGCGTGCGGCGCAAGTAGTGTGAATACACTTTGCACGCGGACAAGGTCGTCTGGTTTGCTTACCTCCTAGGCCAGTTTTAACTACTTCCAGAAACTCAAACACCGAAACATCCCTGCCAAGAAACCAACCTTCTGCGGTTCCACCAGCGTTGTCTTCCCACGCTAATTCGTGAGCAAAAAGGGAACAATGAGATACCATTGACGGTTGTGAGATGAAAATTGCGCGGTGATCTCAAAGCCGACAAGAGGGAATGAATGGCAGAAGTTCACTCGTTATGGCAATGCACTCATTTCGGTTGTTCAGCTCAGGATTTCTCTCGTGGATGTGGAACGCTTCTGCACTATCAAAATCTTCGCCGTGATGCTCTTCTAACCGATGCTTGCCAAATGGCGTTAGTAGGCTTCCTCGCTTCCGCTAGATGTTCTTTAACGCGTATGCCCAGCATCCTTCCCGTTTCACCAATATATATTTATGTTATTTATATGTTTTCGTGGGCTTTGAGATCACCGAGCGATTCTTATCTCACAACTGTCAATGGTATCTCATTGTTCCCTTGTTGTTCACGAATCAGAGTGGGAAGACAACGCTGGTGGAACTGCAGAAGGTTGGTTTCTTGGCAGGGTTGTTTCGGTGTTTGAGTTTCTGGGAGTAGTTGGAACTGACCTAGTGCGTTTGGGCGCTTGGACAGGTAAGCCACAGACCAAGAATTGCGATCTACTTTCAGGTCCTTGAAGACGACGAGTTAGTCGAAACGTCGGCCTAATGAACGGTTTCATCATAACAAACCTGTACGGCAAAGCATTCTGAAATATTATATGAGATGATTAGGTTTCAAGAAGGCCGAACTTGGAAACAACTTGGATGTCATCAGTAGTCAGTTCCATAATGACAGATTACATCTTCCTATCGAGACGTCGTTGTTGTTACAAACGGCGACGTCATCCAAGTCAAGTTTGCGCTGGACCATGCCAAAGTTCCGTCCGCGTTGAATTTTGTATTCCATTATCTAGACGGAGAACCGCGAAGTCCAAGAAACAAAGCGTTAAGACGTAAATGACCCTGCTTCGAAATCTTGACCTTCTCAGAATGCACAAAGAATGCTACGGGAATGCAACCAGATCGGGGTTTTTGGAAAACACGAATACACGGCGTAATCAGATATTAGCAACCACCTGGCTTTCCGAAAATTACGCCGCAGAAGTCGATGTACTGATAATATGTACTATCAGTGCAACGAAACTCGTTAAAACACAGTGATTGCTTCATTAAGACCGATCACATGTATTACATGCTGGCGTCGGCGACTTCGTCATCAGTGACTGGTGGTGCACACTTGGTTTTTCGGAGCCATATTACGGAGGAAAGGCGACTTCGAAACCTTTTCGGAGAAAAACTCCTTTGACCACTAACTGACGTTCAGGCTCGTTTATCCATGTCACCTTGTCATCTCGTACTTGCAATCAAACGAAATATCCTCCGAACATGAGAGGATGTCATTAGAAAATTGTCGAAGACGAAATCTTCTCAAATATATTAGAAAGCATCACATCATGAACTGTGCACAGTCGCACGAGTGATAAATATAACAGAACAAACTTTCGAACAAGCCCCCAACAAACCCATAAAAAGTTGCTTGCTATCGATTTGACTCTGCTCTATACAACGACGAAGTGCATCGAGAAGGAATGCTCGGAAAGTAACGGCACTGATCGCAATCCCATCCGGATTTGCCTTATGTTACAGCATTCATGTGCTGGTGCTGGATGTTGACCGCTTTGAGGACTTCGCGCAACCTGTCGAGCCACCGCTGCTTTGGACGTCCCTATGGGCCTTCCGGACACATTAAGACCGATCTTACGGACACTGCCGTTCTTTGCGCGAAGAAAATGACCATACCATTGTAGACGGGCTTCGTGCACTTTGTCGACAATGGGCGCTACACCGGATCGCTCCCTGATGTCATCATTACTTATACGGTCTAAGCGTGTTTCTCCGGCTGTCCAGCTTTTGGTCTCCATCACTTTGAGACGGGCTTAAACTTCTTTGGTTGCAGGCCAGCACTAAGCGCCGTACATTGCGACCGGCCGGATGACGGTTCTGTAGGTCTTAGATTTGAAACGCTCAGGCATGTTCTTATCGCAGAGTACACCAGTCATCGAGCGCCGCTTCAACAACGCTGCATTCACGCGAGAATTCGTTTCAAAAACCAGGCTGCCGTCGAACGCAATTGCCGATCTAAGGTACTTGAATCCGTGTCCGTGTGAACTCAGCACCATTGATCTTGATAGAGTCTGTTTCGCTCGGATCGGTGGTCAAGTACTCAGTCTTTTTGGCGTTGAACCCAAGCCCCAACATAACCAGACGGCGGTCAAACTAGGCTTGCTCCCGTAAGGAGTCTATGCCGCCGGGTTATGGAGGCCTCTTGTGATGGTATCCATGACGACAAGAAATAATAGTGGGGATTATGCAGAGCCTTGGTGTGCTCCAAGGGAGATGAAAAATTCTACGATATGCACGCTCCCGTTTGCACTCGGCTCCTAGGACTAGAGTAAAGGATACGTACCCACTCGATGAACTCTTCAGGAAAGCCACGCTGTCGTAAGGCATACCATGTAATGTCACGCGGAACGCGATCGGAAGCCTTCTCCAATTCCAGAAAGGCAAGATGTACCGGTCTTCGTTTCCCGCGATGCTTTCCTAGAAGAAGGGGAGTGGCGTGAATGGCATCGATGGTGCTACAACCAGCCAAGAAACCACACTGGTTGGTGGTTAGCTCAACGATATCACGAATGCGGCTGTCTACAATTCGCTCAAAGATTTTCATGCTGTGCGAGAGCAAGCTAGTTGGACGGTAGCAGATGCAGTAACCAGGACTGCCCTTCTTCTTCCAGACAGAAACCGTCGTGCTCTGTTGCCAGCTCTCAGGCACCTTTTTGTCTTCAGTGACATGGTTGAAAAAATCCATCAACCATCTTGCAGGATACAATCCTTTCGATTTCCACAAGTCCGCCCTAAGTCGTCAGGACCAATTGCTTTGCCTGATTTCATCTTCTTCAAAGTCGTAACGGTCTCATTCACGAAAATCTACTGGACGGAACCGTGTGCTGGCGGAGCGCAGGAGATGGCGGGATGAGCGAATCTAACTGTTGGGATGTTTGCGAAGTACACTCGCCATCGTTTCAGTGTTTGCCTGCAGTCCGTCAAGAGTGGGCGCTCTCCTCATTTATGCCGATCTCGGTCAAGAGGTGACCGTTCTCGTCATTCATGCCGAAGAACTTTTCTATATCCTCAGTATGGCGGTTGCGGATCTTTCCGAGTTGGTAAACATACCGCTCACTATCGTGAGATTCGAGTTTCTTATTAAGATCGGCATAAAGAGCTGCCTTCTCAAAGGCAACGACCTTCTTCGCCTCTTTCTTCGCTATCTGATAGCGTTGCCAGCTGTCATCCGTCTTTTCGATAAGAAGTGTGTGGTACTGCTTTTTCTTCTCACGGAATTCATCCCCTAACGTGGTCCGTCCACAGCCATGTTTGCTTACCGAGCTTTCGCCGTCCATTCTTCGACATGCCAAGCTTCGACCGCGCAACCCGGGTTATCGATTCCGCAGCTCCCTCCCAAGTTTCATCGACTTACCGCCGATAATAGGACGTTGGAAACGACGGCCGCTCCTTTCTCCTTCAGACGCCACCACTTGATTCTCTATGGCCCACACCTTTCTGCTAATTTCGGTTTCGGCGAGGTCATATTTAAAGTACCAATCAGTGGTCGGCGTTGTGTTACGACCATCGCGTCCATTACGAGCCCCTGATTGCGGTGACTGACAGAACAAAATCAATTTGTGTTCTGTTCTCACCGCTATAGAACGAGTTGAGATGAGAGTCACGTTTGCTAAATCTCAGGTTTACAAGAGTGAGATTGTGCGAGTCCACATACTCGAGAATTCGCTCGCCATCAGTATTAAGTGACCAATATACAAACCCCCATGGCAGCTACTACCGTCTTTCGTAGCGCCCACATGACCGTTGAGGTCACCCGCGACAACTATTGCCTCTTGTAACGGTAGTTCAGATGGTGGTTTTGGCGCTCGATTACTAACACGATCTTCATTAGGCGATCATCAAAGCGTTCCACGCTTACTGTCGAGTCACGGATAGACTATCATCCCGACGCCGCTGCTGGTTCTGGGGCCACCACAAAGTACAGCTTTGAAACCGAGGCCAATGTCCCTTTGGCTTGCAAAAGGACCACCTAGTTTCCTGCACGGCACAAAGTCAAATAGTCGACGCCCTAGAGGTTCTCCTAACTCGTGCAAGTGTCCCGTTAACGTGCCAACATTTGCCATTGCAACGCGGGTCTTCCATACGTTGCATGGCTATCGGATTAGCTTAGTTGCCCCCCGACGCTTCTTGCACCGGAGACCCTCGTATACTTTTCACACTCACCGGGCCTGCGTGTCGGCTCTACATCGAAATTCTCAAAAGACATTGACATTTCTGATGCTAAGGAGGTGTTCAAAGACCAGCCTGTCTCAGGGGCCTGTCGCCTTCATTCGAATGTCCGTGGTCAACTCAGCCCACAAGTAGGCAGCTTCCAGTTGCACCCCTTGAAGGAACGGACATCGTCAGAAGATTACGGTACGGGCTTGAATTGATGTCTACGGTTCCAAAAAGTTAGCAGTAAACGTGATGGAGAGATCGATCCTCAGCGATGGCTGCACGGAGCCATGTCCATCTCGTGCACGAATTAATGGAAATAATGTTTCTGTTGATTTTGTAGTGAGTTTTGCTAGGAGCCACTTCTGGGCCCACGAATTCGTGGGCCAATAAACTACGACATCTTGCTCAATCAGAGGTCCAGTAGTTCAAGTAAAAATTTATTGCAGAAACGGATAATGTATGATAGTAGGTATGCTTCAAAAGGGTGGCATACTGTAAGTTGAAATGAAAACAATTCACATAGAGGGAGTCAGCGGTCAGGTCAAGATAATGTTCTAGACATACGGCTTTACTTTGATTTATTACAAATACCATCAGAAAAATGAAGGTCCGAAAAGATCAGAAACACTTGGAGTTCCGATGTTATCAAGAAACGGTTCATAAGCTGAAACAATGAGGAAATGTTCTGGAATCGCAAACAACCGAACTCGTATGGATGCGAGAGTGATCCTGTCGAACAAGGTTACAAAAATTTACGAATATAATACATAAAACTGTTTTACAAACGTTCTATGAGCTCTGAAGCACTCAACAGATTTATGAAAAACTCTCAGGACAGTAAACTTGGCGAAACCTCTCTGTCGATGGACATGTAGAGTAAATAGTATCCATGACAAAATTATGACATTATGCACTCTGACATGTGATGTTTCACTAGTTGTGCAGCTTTTTGGATCTCCCTAACTTCTTCAGCGTTCACCGTTTTTGAGCACATTCTAGACGACATACTACGAAAAGTTTGAAGTCTTCTTGCAGAGCATAGTCCGTCTCACACCAAGCAGCTATAAGAATCGGAAATTAATATAATAATAAGCAATTCTTCCGATAAACAACTTTATGAGAAATATGGAGTCTGTGTTCACACTGCACACGAGGGGTACAAATGTTAATTATAGTATTATAATACATAAAAATGATATAACATGTGGATTGGCTTTGTTTTGCGCTACAAGGACGTGGCGTGATCGGGTATCCGAATGCTACCAACCCTGAATAGCTGTTTCTCGTCTACGTAAGTGGACAACGCGTAATTTAGATGAACTAGCAAATCTGTTTGAGCTTCTCTCTTCTCTACGGTTCCAAAAACCTCTATCTCCTCCACTTCTCTATCTCTCCTCTCCCAGCGGGAATTAGGTCTACAAGGTAATAATTTCATACACCAGTTGGGCTACGCACGCTAATGCGTGCACCACATGCCCACTACCACTTACCTACGACTTGTTAGAGGACCATATAAACAGTATCGGTTGACTTTCTATTCATTTCTGTTTCCGCCGGCTTCCCTCCTACTTATGATAGAGTTGTGACAAACGGCAAACAGCACACTCCTTCTTTGAGACGAATGGTAATTTTCGGAACACGAAGTTCGATAGAGGAATAATAGGGCATGCAAATGATATTCAAAATGTGTTGATGCCAATGCCTTCGATTAGAATCTGTCTGTCTCGATCTGACGCTTTTGATGGTGAAAATAATGACCCATTCAATATTTAACTGGTGAGCATTCAAAGCCTTGAATGGTACTCACAAATGTTGTCAAGCCATAACAGTACTATTACCAAATGTGTTTACGAATGTAGCTCCTTTTCTCTACGGATTCACCATCAAATGAGAATCCAAGATTATTAGCGGTCGGATGATTTTTGCCATGAATGATATCGAAACAGAGAGAAACCGTAAGCCTTTATTGAATCGCAAACCTCGCTGGGTAGGCAAGAAGTGAATTAAATTTCATAATCGGTTCCTATCAGTGCACTTACCCTTCTTGTTGAATGAAACATATCAAAGAATCAAAGCTAAATCGTAAATAACAAACAAATAAATAATAAATAATAATAAAAAATAATAATAATAGTAATAAATAAATTAAATAATAAATAATAAATAAATAATGATAAGATGCAGTTGGTGATTGACTTGTTCTTCAAGGCCTCCTCCATCGTCAGTGTCCACAACCTGCCCCCTCTGCTCATATCGATTTTCCTCTCCAAGCCCGCGGGATCAGGATTTACGGTATTTCGCCCAGACATTTATTTCGCGCAAACCCCGCCCACTGCGGGCGGAGTCTGGTCCTCCTACCTACCATAAACTACCAAATTACCAAATTTAAACGTTATAGGTCCACGGGGGCAGGAGTTATGAGTTTCCGTACAAACAAATAGACAGCCAGCCAGAAAGACAGACAGACATACAGAGAGGCAGACCAACAGACAGGCAGACAGACAGACGCATACACTTTATGGATAGAGTAAAGTGTGGATAGTTCTCTGAACTTCACTTCCTAAGTATCAAGAAAGTCACTCAATCTTAACAACTAAAAGATAGCGTCAAAGTTGAATTCGCCCAAAAGGATTGGGATGATGGTAAAGTCGTTTCATGGCAATTTCAAAGTACCTTATAAGTTCCTTCGGTACTAAGATTGTAGAAGCTATAAACCTAGTATCGGAGTTCTCTAGGATCATGACCAAAAGCATGATTCTAGAAAATTCCCTTGGTACTCGTATTATGAACACATGGAGAATTTTCTAGCATCATGATCAAAAGCAGTACACATGCCAGATCTGTACCCACATGGTGAAGATGTTGGAGATGGTTGCGCTTGGAAGTGTTATAGGTAAAATCAAGACTTTGTTGTAGACAGTCAAAATTAATATATTATATTCAAATATTTAAAGTACCAGCCGGAACGCCCAGCTGAATCCGGGCTTTCCTCCTTCTTGGGTCAAAGGTACTTCGCCCGAAAAACGTCGAATTAATCGAATTCTTTGCCCTTCTTCCGTAGATTATTTCGCCGTTTCGCTGAGCGAGGGTGTCCTACTTTAAATAATTCGCTAAGTGTGTCTGTTGGTGTGTCGGTGTGTTTGTGTGTGCGTTTGTGTGTGTGTGTTTGTGTGTGTGTGTGTGTGTGTGTGTGTGTGTGTGTGTGTGTGTGTGTGTGTGTGTGTGTGTGTGTGTGTGTGTGTGTGTGTGTGTGTGTGTGTGTGTGTGTGTGTGTCGGTGTCTGTGTTTGACCGGAAATTCATAACTCCTGTCTCCGTGGACCCAGAGCTTTCAAACTTGATTGGAGCACAGGCGATAAGACGGGAACACTTATGGTAAGTGGCAAGACCGGACTCCGTTCACAGGGAGCGCGGCGTGCGCGTCAGAAACTTTAGGCCGCAAATGCATAACTCATGCCCCCGAAGACCTAGAGCGTTCATATTTGGTAGGAGCAAGAGGGGGCAAGATGGTAACACCTCTGGTAAGTGGCAGGACCGGACTCCGTTTATAACGGGCGAGGCGTGCGCGTTAGAAACTTTGGGCCGCAAATTCATAACTCATGTCCCCGTGGACCTAGAGCTTTCAAACTTGGAAGGAGCACAGGCAATAGGACGGGAACACTTATAGTGGCAGGACCGGAATCCGTGCATAGGGGGTGGGGTCTTGCGCCGCAATAGTCAATTTGGCTGTAGGGCATTCAAACTCGGCAGGAGTACAGGCGGCAGGATGGGAACATTTATCGTAGGTTGGAGGATCAGACACCGCTTATAACTTTCAGTTTGCCTCTAGGGCGTTCAAACTTGGTAGGAGGCAGTATGGGAATACTTATGGTGAGTAGTAGGGCCGGACTACGCCCCCAAAGAACAGGATTTTGCGAAAAAAATTAGTGGAAATCCATAACTCCTGATCCCGTGGACTTGGAGGGTGATCAATAGGAGGGGGCAGGATGGGAACACTGACAATAGAAAAGGCCTTAGAGAAGAAGATCCACTCACAAATTACCTCCTAGCTCCTTTGTTATTTATTATCTATCTTTGACTTTTTGATATGTTTCATTCGACAAGAAGACGAGTTGTCTGATTATAAGGAGATGAATTCGATTCACTTCTTGCTATTAGATAACGACCGCTACCCAGCAGATTTGCGGTTAAGTGAAAGATCACGGTTTCTCTTTGCTTTAATATCATTCTTAGCAAAATATATCCGACCGTTAATAATGTTGGAATCACATTTAATGATGTATCCGTAGAGAAAAGCAGGTACATCTTTGAAGGCATTTAATAGTCTACACTCTCGCTCAGCGAAGAAGCGAGATAACATCTTAAAGAAGTGGAATTTCATTGATTCGATATTTTTCGAGCAAAGTCCCTTTGCCGCAAGTAGGAGGAGAGCCCTTGATGATGGCATTGAGGAACATTGATGGTAGCTATTATAGTAGCCTCAGCCGCGATGAAGTCTCTGAATACTTTTTTCTCTGAATAATCGCCTTTGTGATATTAAACGATGCGAGAATGGCTTACAGAGAAAATCGCTCCCAATTCTGAGCTAATACTGAGGGAGTAGAGCTTTCAAAGCAGAAGGAGAATCCGAAGTGTTATTTACGCATAGCAAATTTTTCACAGGAAGAAGGAGCGCCCGGCGTAGCCGGGCGAACCCATAAGAAGGAGGGAAGCTTGGAGTTAGCCGGGCGGCCCGACTGGTAGAATATAAAATGCCTTCAAAAGTATAGCTCTATTTTTTATGGAAACATTAATCTAACATTAACACTTGAGGAAATCATCCACAATGAAAAGTCCTTCTACAAATTCGTTGTTGGAGACTTCAACGCTAGGCTTGGCGAAGCACAAGAAGAGGAGTTCAGGATTGAAAAGTTCGGAATGGGGGACAGGAACGAGAACGGAAACCGCCTAGCGGGACTCCTGTCCGCGGCTCGACTCTTCCATGGAAATTCTTCCTTCCAGAAGAAGGAACATCGCCGCTGGACATGGGAGTCTCCAAATGGTACAACTCATGCTGAACTCGACCACATATTAACAAACAGAAAGTGGTGCTTACTAGATGTTGGTGTGGTACCATCTTTTTGCAGTGCAAACTGGAAAAGATCTCTCAACATTGCGCGAAGAGCTCGAAGCATGTTGTATACGACGGAGATGTTCTGAACGACGTCCTATCCCGATATGACTGGCAGGTCCTGGATGACCGAAGACTACGACGCGCTGGTCCGGGGTCTTCTCACTTGTGCTGAACAGGCTAAGCTTCCGCGAGTGGATACCTCCGCTCGCATTTCAGATGCGACGAAGGATCTTCTCAGAACAAGAAGAAGCTTGATGCTTGACCAGAACGCCGCACATGTCGAAAGGCTGCAAGCGAATATTAGCTGCAGAGAAGCGGTGCGGCGAGACCTTCAGCTATACAGGGAGAGGAGACTACTGGAGGCAGCACTGAACAGAACTAGTCTGAGAAAATGCCATCGGGATCTTCAGGACCACAGTACTCCACTTTCGTGCTTGAAGAAGGAGGACGGAACACTCACAACATCGAGATTTGAGATGGAGGAAGTTACACGGAGGTTTTACACCAAACTCTACCGATCCACTGCACACGTGCGAAAACCTAAAATCCCCACTGGCGGAACAGCACCTCGGATTCTTCCTTCGGAGGTGAGAGTTGCGATTGCGAGCATGGAAAGGGGCACAACTCCAGGCCCCGACAAGATCTCAGCCGACTTACTCCGTGCAGGAGGCTACGAACTTCATGCGCTTCTCGCAGCACACATGACATCCTACCTCCAGAAGGAGAAGATTTCCGACCAGTGGAGGAACTCGCGGATGGTCATTCTTCACAAGAAGGGAGACCGGGATGATCTTCGCAATTACCGCCCCAATAAGCTTGTTAAGTGTGCTTTACAAGCTGTTTACGAAGATCATTCTGGCCCGCATATCGCGAACGCTGGATGAAGCTCAACCTGTAGAGCAGGCCGGATTCCGGAAGGGATTCAGCTGCTTAGACCATATCCAAGCGGTCGCAATGGTCATCGAAGTGTGTCGAGAATTCCGAATGCCTCTTGTCCTTACCTTTGTCAACTATGAAAAAGCTTTTGACAGCGTCGAAACGAATGCGATCCTGTCAGCACTGGTCGATCAAGGAGTGGACCCTCCCTACATAAGAACACTAGCTGACTGCAGCAGTCGTTGTAGCGCGACGGTGAAGCTGTTCCAACGACCTCTCCCCATTCCCATAGGGAAGGGTGTGAGACAAGGCGACACTATTTCGCCGAAGCTATTCACAGCCGCGCTGCAGTGGGTTATGAAGTCGCTCGACTGGGACGAAAAGGGTATTCGTGTGGACGGACGGTTCCTCTCAAATCTCCGCTTTGCGGACGGCATCGTTCTCTTTTCAAGCAGCATTGCGGAAGCAGAGACCATGCTTGCTGAGCTTAATAAAGCAGGAAAGAAGGTAGGGCTGCGGATCAACCAAACAAAGACAAAGTTCATGAAGAATGCTTGGGCCGACGTAGGTCAAATTAAGATCGATGGTACACCCATCAAGGAGACCTCGTCATACGTTTATCTCGGGCGTTCCATGAATATGGACAACGACATGAGAGAAGAACTGGTAAGATGGCAGAAAGCAGCGTGGGCAGCATTCAGACCTCTGAAAGAGGTCACCAACCACCTGCCTGACCCGGTACGTCGTGCTAATCTGTTCGATTCCACAGTTCTGACTGCGCTCTGTTACGGTTCGGAGACTTGGGTGACCAGCGCATCCACGTCAAAGGCTTTGAATACAAGTCACAGAGCGCTCGAGCGATGTCTTTTGAGGTTCGACCGACTCACGCAATATCGAGCCGGACTCCGCAGCTCCGATATGCGCAGAATGTCTCGACTCCGCGATCCGGTGGAATACATGAAGAACGCAAAATTTCGGTGGGCCGGTCATATAATGAGAAGAGATGATGACAGATGGACAAGAAGAACAGTCGACTGGGCTCCCATAGGATTTACACGATCTAAGGGTGGGCCTGCTGCGAGATGGGGGGATATGCTTGTCGATCACGTGAAACAGCTGCGACAGCAGCTGAACGACTCCTCACATCGCCGTCTTCGTCGAATCCCGAATGTACCGAGGATGGCGATCGCGAAAGACAGAAGCGAATGGTTTGTTGCTGGTGCTCGCACTTGAGTGAAGACGAGCCGTATAAGCATAAGTATAAGTAACATTAATAAATGTGAATCCAACATTATTAGGGGTCGGATAAGTTTTGCCTCGAACGATATCAAAGCAAAAAGAAACCGTCTTTCACTTTATCGCAAACTTTGTAGGTCGCGGTGTAATCTAATAGCGAGAACTGAACCAAATTCATTTCCTTATGATCACTCCACTTATCCTTCTTGTCCAATGAAACATATCAGAAAGTTAAAGCTAGATCGGAAATAACAAAGGTGCTAGCATTCACTTAGTGAGTGGATCTTCTTCTCTGAGGCCTCTCCTATTGTCAGTGTTCCCATCCTGCCTCCTATTGATTTTGCTCTCCAAGTCCACGGGATCAGGAGTTATGAATTTACACTCAGATATTTCCATGTTCGGTCTTCTTGAAACCTGGGCATATTTTATAATGTTTTTTAATGTTTTGCCGTACAGGTCTGTTAAGGCAGAAACCGCTTTATTGGTCGACGTTTCGACAAATCGTCGTCTTCAGGACCTGGAAGCAGTTCGGAGCTCCTGATCTGTGGCTTACCCGACCAAGCGCCCAAGCGCGCTAGCCCAGTTGCAACAGCTCCCAGAAACTTGAACACTAAAGGATCCCAATCGAGAAACCAATCTTCTGCGGTTCCACCAACGTTGTCGTCCTACTCTACTTCGTGAACAAACAGGGACCAATGAGATACACCATTGACGGTAGTTGGATAAGAGTTGCGCGGTGTTCTCAAAGCCCACAAAAAGAAATGAACGGCAGAAATTCGCTTGTTATGGCAGTGCACTCATTTCGGTTGTTCAGCTCAGGATTTCTCTCGTGGATGTGGAACGCTTCCAGAATCTTTCTAGCACCGATCTCATTCTCGTAGGCTAGGATTTTGCATTTGATATCAAAATCATTGCCTTGGTGTACTTCTACTCGATGCCTCCCAAGTGGCGTAAACAGGCTCCCGCGCCTTTTGCCTGCTAGATGTTCTTTGACACGTATGCCTGACATCCTTCCCGTCTCACCAATATATATTCCGTCACAGACTGAACACTGAACTTGGTACACCGTCCCTCGTTGTGTGCAATCCCCGTCCTTTCCAAACGGACAAATTACACAGTTATTCGTAGAATATGCACGATTATGAAGTCTATTGCGGATAAGGTGGCATTTAATATTGTCCCTCGGTAGGTTTACCAGGACAACATCATTAGCCAAATCCGCTCGAGCAATGCATTGTCGAACTTCTGCGCTAACTATATCCGATATAAATGGAAGCCGGAGATGCATCACATTCTCACGGTTTCTCAGCGAATGCGCTTTTGAGCCTGACCATCTGTGTTGTGTCCCATAGCCATTCAAGTTTGCGATCTCGCATGCTAGCTTACGTGACTCCTCTCGTTCCACCTCGCCTGTACACACTCCTGTAGCCGTTCTGTATATGTTACGAACTACTGCACGTTTCACAGCTTCAGGGTGAGCAGACTTATGGTTAGTATGGAGTGAGATGTTCTTCAAGCTGTTCTTCCGATACCACTTCACATGATACCTTCCACCTGAGATCTTTGTCTGCGCGTTCAGATGAGGAAGCCAACCTTCGTGCGGAACTTCTCTCGTGAACCTGTTATGCTGTGACTGTCGGTTGAGGATGTCAAACAATACATCCATCTCTTGTTGCGTTGATGTTATTACGCAGCAGTCATCGATGTACCGACAGTACATAATGGGCATGCGCGCTATAACTGGCCTTTCTATCCTGCTCATGAGGCAGATAGCTAAGACCGGTGCTAGCCGCTGACCCATAGTAAGTCCTCGCTTTCGGGAGAAGTACTGCCCGCTCCACTCGAAGATATTACAGTTAAGGCACTCCTCGATCAGAGCCATTATGTGAAACTTGCTCAATCCGAACGTCACAATTTCTGCTTCATGCTCATCCAGCATCTCTGAGACCGCTTGGAGAGCTTCTTCATTGTTGACGTTCGTATAAAGCGCAGTTACATCAAACGACTCTACTGCGCAGTTTTCTTGAAGCCTACATGAACGCATGCGATCAAGAAATTCGTTGGTGTTAGGCAGGTGCGAGGGTACGTATCGGAGTAGTTGACCAACAATTTTGTTGAGGAACCAGGAAATCCGGCCCGTTGGTCCTCCTACACAGCTGATGATGGGCCTGTTTTTATAATTACTAGCATTAACTGACTTTTCAGCTCCCTTGGACAACTTATGAGTCAAAAAAAAACTCAGATCTTTATTTCGCGGAAACTCCGTCCTTTGGGGGCCCTACTATTCACCATAAGTGTTCCCATACTGCCGCCTGCCTCCTACCAAGTTTGAGTGCCTTAGGGCCCGATTGACAGTTTCGGCGCAAAACTCGCCCCTTGTGGACGGAGTCTGGTCCTGCCACCCATCACACATGTTCCTATCCTGCCCCCATCTCCTGCCAAGTTTGAACACTCTAGGTCCACGTAAACAGGAGATGTGAATTTGCGGCACAAAATTTGTATAGCGCACAACTCACCCCTGTGGGCGAAATCCGGTCGTGCCACCAACTATAAGTGTTTCCAACCTGTCCCCCGAACCCCTACCAAGTTTGAGAGTTCTAGAACGAGGACAGAATTTATGAATTTAAGGTTAGACACACACACACCAACACACACACAAACACACAAACACCGACAAACCAACAGACACACTTAGCGAACTATACTCTCACAGAAAAAGCCTATCTATTCCTTTTTCAAAAGGCATCCATATGCTTTGTAGCGAGCCATACAATTGTGGCATGGGTTTGGATCTCACTACAGCTTTGCAAACACTGTTCGAATATAGCTCGCCGTTCGGCTTCTGCGTTTAGTTCCGAAAAAAGTTTAGAAAATCTTCGGCTTCTCCGTTTAAAATTAGTGAAAGTATGGCTAGAAAGAGAACGAAACGATCAGAACGGCATCCTGTTTTCGAGTATAGACTGGAGGAAAATTTAGCCGAATATAAAGCGTATAAAAGTATCAACTGTGTAGAGTAATCTGAAGCAGATCCAAATTTTCTGAGATTGTACCATCTGCATGCTGTAATGCCCTAAGTGGTTGTTTCCAGTTCTGTCATGGAGCCCGATTGACGCATTCCATGGCCTTTCGCTCTCTCGGCACTACTTAGGCTGTATGCGACCGAAATAGAACGAAATGTAATCTTCGCACGCAATGGCGTAGAAAAGCGTAACTACGTTTCTCTTCCTTTAGGTAACCTCCCAGAGCCTGCGAGAAATAGGAACTAGAATAAAATTCCAATAGGTTTCCATCACGTTCGAACTTCCCCTATGAATTTTGATTTCATAAATCCCTCGGAAGGCGTAGTTTGGTAAAGTTAGAGCCTGAGCAAACCAAATTAGCCGCCAACAACACTCTTCTAGTTGATGAGATTCATATATGTGGGATTTTATAGGCAACACCCACTTTCTTGGCCCCTAGGGGTCGAAGAGTGCTCTTAGTTAAGGATATAATTAGATGTTTATGACAAGTAGATGTCTTCTAGTTGATGAGATTCATATATGTGGGATTTTATAGGCAACACCCACTTTCTTGGCCCCTAGGGGTCGATGAGTGCTCTTAGTTAAGGATATAATTAGATGTTTATGACAAGTAGGACCGTGTATGAAGCCTAGAATCAGAGTTCGAAACTTACGGTGGAAACATTTTGAACGACCTAATATGTGTAGGAGGTAGGAGGATGGTAGTAATACAAGCATATTGAATTCGTGATTGTGTGAGTGGAAAATGTAGGTCGGATTGTTTTCAAAGAGGCATTTCCAGGACATACTCCACTTCCTAAGCTTAGAATTCATCCCGCAACAACCCTAAAGATGTGCTCAAATCTTCTGTACACCAATCAGCTTAATTATTCCGACGAGATAAAGGACCAGGTAGTGGAAGGGATCAAATATCTCGTGAAGTGATTATCTCTGGCATGGCCATTTAAGTTTATGCTCCTGCCTCTTCTTCAGGCTAAAAAAAATTGTTATGTCAGGATTATCCATTTTCGATCTGGCATCGAATCACTGATCCACTTTATCCACTTCGGATCCCACTACCAGTCAGACTAGTACCAAATGATTGAGAGAACAAAAGGCTTGCTTAGCATGGCGGGCTCGACTCGAAATTCGATTTTTGTTTGAAGGTTGCATCAAACGAAAATCGGATCTCGAGTCGAGCCCACCATGCCAAGCAAGCCTCTTCTTCTCTCAATCAATTGGTACTAGTCTGGCTGGAAGTGAACAAACTACTCGAAGGTATGCTGATCAGTTTGAGCTAGTCAATCTATCGATGAAATTAGCATATAAATGCCATTGCGACCGTCTGCTACCACGTTCTCAACACTGTTGTGATTTTTTACCGCATAAGACTAATTTTGAGTGGCATATGGTAACTCGTAATTCACAGAAGAAGAATTGTCCTGAAAGACTTATGAAATACTCCTGAACTCGTGCTAAGGAAAGGTAAGAGAACTAAAAAAATGCTATGTCTTCGCAAGAGCCAAGAGAATGGACGCATTGGTCTTCGTTTCTGTTTGTGTTTCACCAAAACTATAAACAGAAGAAGTTGCTGAAGGAATTCTAT
The DNA here is from genome assembly GCA_000469685.2 of Haemonchus contortus. NCBI lineage: Eukaryota > Metazoa > Nematoda > Chromadorea > Rhabditida > Trichostrongylidae > Haemonchus > Haemonchus contortus. The sequence goes on along the minus strand of LS997563.1, from coordinate 33,155,585 downwards.
ACTTACCTTTTTCATAAAACCAGTCGCCATAATGTCGAACAGGCTCTTATCAACTTACGCTTCGGCGTTATCGCCTTCTTCAGAGTTTGGAAATCTGAAGTTAATCGCTATCCGTCCCTCATTCAACGATTCAACTTCAAAAAACGGTTAAGTTTACCTAATGTTTCCAAATGGGCTGAAAACCCTAAAAACATTTAGCCCAGCTACAGCACAACAGGACGACCGCCGCCAAACTGACCCATAGGTACTACGAGGAAACTTCAGATGATATGCTCTATCCCTCTCGCTGTGATACCGGAGGCGTATAAAACCCACAGAGTTCAAAAAGGCACGAGCTCACAAGCTACGGCTAGGCACTCGTCCATTTTGGGGGACCACATTGATAAAAAGGCTTCAAGAGACTTCCGCGCCGAAAAGAGGGGTTCTCTCAACAGAACCCTAATTATAATTTCAAATATCGCACGTTCATGGGACTCTACTCAGTAAGCACCTAAGGGGGGTCTCCGCCCTTGCTTGGTTTAAGCCCTCCAGATGTTCCTTGGCCCTAACGCATAGAGGTCGCCCAGTCTCCCCAATATATTCATGTTCGCATAGATTGCATGGGATCAGGTAGATCACGCCTGCTGTAGCGCTGTCAACCTCCTGTCCATTGAGGCGGAGCACGCAACCGGATGCCAGATCGTAGGAGCGGTTATAGACCAGCCGTTGCTTATTTTCAGGTGGATTCTCGACCACACGTACCATGTTCTTTAGGCCCTACCTGTGCAGCTTTATTTCAGTGCTCATAGCATCACTAATATAGGGGATTCAAAACGCTACTTCAGTCGAAGTATCGGTGGCGCGGACACGCTGTTCCTTTTTATATGATCCATAGCTGTTTTGAGGAGCCAGAGGATAATAGTTAGGAAGTGCGATCTTTCTTGCAAGCTTCATTGAGTCAGTTCTCTCCTACTTGCCGGATGACACCAATATAGACGTTTTAAACATATTACATGTGATAGCTCGCTTTGCTTGAAGGGAATCGCCGGATTTTCGATATTATTTGGTACGGTAAAAACACCTCCAAGCCTGAATTGTGTATCAAGGAAAGGGAGCCAATCAGTTTTTTGTTTCTCACGTGTAAATTTGATGTTTTCTGCTTGTCTGTTGAGCAGGTTATACATGTCCTTTTCCTCTTCCGTAGAACAGACGACAGAACAGTCGTCTATGTAGCGGCAGTACACAACAGGCCGGCGATTAAGCTATGGCTAGTACGGGTGCTAGCCGTTGCCCCATGGCCAGTCCCCTGACCAGCCTGTAATATTGCCCGGACCACTTGAAAACAGAGCACTCGAGACGTTCTTTCATCAGAACCATTATCTGGGTGATGGAAAGGCCATAGGTGTTTACCGATGGTTCATATTCGTTGAGCGTTTCCATAGTGGCCCCACAGCATGCTTATTCTAACGTTGGTGTAAAGGGATGTAACACTGAAGGATTCCGTGACGTAATTGTGTCTTAGTCTGGCCCCCGCAACCGGTCGAGGAACATATTAGTATTGGTGAGGTGTGCAGGAATATTATGTAGCTTCTCTTCTACGACCAGATTTAGCAGCCATGAAATCCTGTTTGTAGGACCCCCTAAACGGCTTATCATTGGCTGTACCCGGTAGTTAGCTGGATTGCTCGATGATAAGGAGGCATGGGAAAGGTTATGAGTTTTGATGAGTGTGTAGAGAACCGGGCAGGTAGGGAGGTCTCATTTCAAACGTGTATTTACCGTTTCAGATATTTGCAGAGTTCGCACTGTATCATTCCATACCCTGTTAAGGCGACGTTGCTTATTAAACTCTTCCAAAGAAGACGGTCTGTAAAGAGTCGCGCCCTCTGCAGACGTGTTATTGCACGATCTAGTTTTCGAGGCAGCACCACAGACTCCCCTCCCTTATCGCTGTCCGTTATTTTGATAACTTGTTGCTGGTTGCTAGACTCCTGAGTTCTGTTTTTGTACGGTGGTTAGATTTGTTGCAAGCCGCGTATGAGTGTTACGCCTGAGTATGCTAAATAGCGAAGTTGCCAAAAGGTGGAACTAGATATCTACTGCTACGTTAGGGTCTTGTGGTTTGAAAAACGGGGGAGGGAAAGGTATGGCTGGTATACTTAACCTTGCTTCCCTTTGTGGAGTGGTTTCTTGTAACTTGCCTTTTAGGCGCAACCCATCCTTCAAAGTTTGCAGAGAGCCTTGGATTTTACGTGATTATTTCGGGGAGATTGGGCGACCACTATGGGTTAGGGTCAAGGAACATCTGGAGAGCTCAAATCGAGCAAGGGTGGCGACCCCTTTGGGTGCTCACCGAGCAAAATCCCATGAAGGTGCGATATTTGAAATTACGATTCTGTTACGGAAGACACTTCAAGCATTTTTCATCAACGTCAGGACCCCAAAAATGAATAGGAAAGACGAGTGGTGGGTTTTATACGCCTCCGATATCACGGCGAGAGGGGTACGACATATCATCATATCTTTCGCCAAGTATCTATGGATCAGTTTAGCGGCGGTCGTCCGAACGACCAATGCTGCTGGAGGTAGGTTAAATGTTTTTTAGGGTTATGATGCCCAGGGTTTGGAATATTAGATCTAGTTAACTGATTTTTGAAGTTGAATTGTTGAATGAGGGATGAAGCCATCATCTTCAGGTTTCCAAACTCTGGAGAAGGCGATAAACCCGGAGCGTAAGCTGACAATATCCTTTTCAACATCTTGCTGACTGGTTTTATAAAAATGTAAAAATAAAGTTATTCAAAGCTATGCCAAGGTTCATAGAGAGTCGAACACAGACTCATACTTATGACAATTTTCGAACGAAGCGTTCGCAGATGTCCTTTTGAGACTCAATCGCCCATTGCATCACAGGCATCAAAATGCATAATCGGATTCTTCGTATTATAGGCCTCGGTTAAGCTTAAAACCATGGTGGCTGAATTTTCTCGAAAAAGACGAGAGGAAGGGGTCAGTCCGGCACAAATGCGAGGGGAGTGTTCCAGTGCATAGGTATTCATCAGTATTCAATAAGCAGCTGACCTCGCTTTGTTCGATTGTTTATTCGTTCATTTGCTCAGTTACTCGGTGATATCCTTGTTTATCAGTCAGTGTTTATTTATTTTCTTACTTGTTCTCCTGATTAAATGGCTGTATATGGGATTTACATCTTGAAAGCTTTATAGTTTAAAAAATCAGTCCGTGCAATCAAAACGCGTTTGTCTAAAATGCAAGCTATGACAAAAACTCCTCTGTATGACAAGTCACTGATTATGCGAAATGCGTCACACCGCCCAGATCGTCTGGATCCATCTAGAAATGTGATATCCTCTACTTATCCTGGAGCATGCTGACGTAATTCTCAAACTCCCAGCTGAGAAGCTTCGCTTCCTAGGTTGACCATGTAATAATTATTAGGTTGATGCATAAATATTGCGGATTTTTTCAGCAAATTTCGCTTAGAGAAACGATAGAAATGTTTAGCAAAAACATGCTCAAATAATTGCTACGGAGCATATCCACTATCTAGCTAAGCATTGCTTCTCATTTGCTAAGCTTTCGAATTCCACAGGCGAAGAATTTCCGATTTTTGGAGGCGATCCACGTTTTCACGTCGGCCATCAAGTCATCCACTTCGTCGGAAGTTCTGTTCGTTAACCAATTTTCAACGGGCGATCATCTAGGAATTTCTGTTGGTGAAAAGGGCGATCACAGAAGCAGATTCCATTCCTCATTCGGCTTTGGCTGACCTGTCCATCTCTGAGAAGTTCGTTGAGATCACGTTATGAGTGTGTCAGCTTCCGTCCCTTCTCGGAGTACTACATAGGGCACAATGTGGGGTATGTGGAGATAACTTTCTAGACACTTTTTTTTGAGAAAAACAAGAAGATTATTTCCATCAAAACACGAATTCAATATTCAAATTGTATCGAGAGAAAAAGTCGCGAAAAATCCGCAATCATCATGCATCAACCTAGTATTACATAACGCTATGCATATTGAGGCTTCACGTACGGTCATGTTTTTGCGTTTGCCCCAATGAATTCAGTTCTGCCGAGTGCAACCCGTTCATAATCAGAACAACCCTCCAACGTTGCTCCTGAAGTAGTTATTCAGAGCTGTAGCTACGTGATTAATCCGAACTTTAAATATCACTTGGAAAGAAGTTGTTGAGAAAGACCTGCCTCGATAACTCGAGGTGGCAGCTCATTGCGCACTGTCACCTTGGGTGATCGCAACAGTATCTTTTTTCAATAAATTCTTTCCAAGTATTGGGCATTATTATGCATTTTCTTCATTTTTCTTCGCTCTTTTCTTCAACCTTTACATTTTATTGTTATTTGGATCCATTGCTGCAATAAGCAACATGAACTAGAGAGCATCAATTTGTTCTATGGTAACAATTGTGCTGCGAGTTTCCTTGAAAGATTTGAGTGAGGCACAAATTTGGTGAGAACTGCTATCTTAGATTGTTCAGAAATGAAACAATTTATTTTGCACTATTCTTTACTGTGACGCCCACACACCCAAGTGCCACTTGGCAGATGGAATTCAAGTTTTCAAATTCCTAACACAAAATCTTCTAGTGAAAATTCTCAACAAATTGAAAAAAGTAACCGGTTCGAACAATGAAGTTAACGTGTCTCAAATAATCATTTTGCAACTCTTTCCACTGATTCCTAATGCATCGATTCCTAGACGCCGACTAATTTCTATTTATGCTTTCTTTGACTAAACAGTTTAACAGGAACAGTGCCTGACCTGAGAAGTGGCAATGGCTTTTAGTAGCTCAGTGGCTAGTGATCACATAATATAATTATAAAGCTGAGTATGTGAGCCACAGTTCAGGAACCTTCAGGTATGCCCTGATCTTGCTATATTCTCAGGGCAAATACATATGTTTTTAGGTCGCCTCCCAATTCTTGCGATCAGGATGTGGATGTAATAGAAGCAGCTCCGTTTACAGTCATAGTGAGAAAAGTTATTAAGGGTAACTGCTCAGAGCTTGATATCTGTATATGTAGGTACAATATATCAATAGTTTCAAGTATTATTCATACTTAATCAAGCGCACAAACATGTACTATTCGTTTTACTATTCATTCTAGCATTCGTTTTCTGCTTTTCTGAATTCGACCAGTTTTGAACTCTATGAAATCTCTTTTAATTGAAGGCACCGTTCAGGTAGAAAGAATTCCTGAAATTTCTCCTCTGGATGGACCTACGATTCCCCATTATGGCATAACGGGTCGTAAATCAGTCGTCGTAGGGCGTAATAAGGGTACCAAAGCCGGCTTAGCCGATGTACATTTGAATAGCTTTCTTTGATACAGCTTCTGCCTTTACACTCTCTTTTGACCCCAAATTTCATTGCTTAGCTAGATTTTATAAATGACATCATACGCTGATTCCTGCGTTTTCTTTTCCACACTTGTATACCTTTCTAGCTAGGAAGCGCTCTGTTTTTAGATGACTCAAGGTAACAAGGGAATTCGTAACACGTTTACGACTATGTTTACTGTGTACTGGTGGGAAACACAAGGAAGAAGCAGAATAGTAAGTACTTCAAGCTCCTAAGTTTGATCCTGCAATGTTATTCTAATTGAAGTGACGTATTAGAAAAGAGTTTTGACCCTGGTCGACAAGCTGAACTAGAGCTAGGTGGAAGTCAATGATTGCTGTCGACACTTTGAACACATTTCTCACTGTCTCACTGCGAATTGGTGTCAAGGCGACGTATTTATGCGAATCACAATGAACTCTCTGCAGGAAGGCATGGTCACGAAGAAAAAAGCTCATACGCCACACAGCTGCTCCTACCTACATCAGATGCATTTCTTAGCGCATGGAAAATTAGAGACTACTTGGCTCAATTCGGCGGAACATCATTAGCACTGTGAACGCTTCTCTCCGTTGTCTCGAAATAAGTGCGGATGTTGAAGATGATGAATTTGAGTATTAATGATGTCATGCATTGTTATATGACTGATAAAGTGTTCACGCAATTCTTGAATTTCATTAAGCTAGTAACCGTTTCCGGAATTATAGAATGGCATACAACATTCTTCTTGCCTAGAGAACGATGAGAAACACAAGCTGTATTGGCACGCGACTGCCAGAAATATTCCAGCGTTCAAGCTAATTATTCAAAGCAGCTAACACCGGTGTGCATAAATTACTTCTGGATGGTACATGAGCTTACAACTGAGCTAACAGTGAAAAGTTTTCCTCTAGGAACAGTGGACAGAAAGTAGTAGTAGTGGGTGTGAACAGAAGTGAGGATAAGGGCAACTATCCATCTATTATAAGAGTTGACATCGTTTTTGTTTGCACCCTGATTTTCAAAATTATTTAAAAAAACTCGGTCGTATGATGTTGCATAACATGCACTTTAATGTGAAGCTGGTGTACCTACTAATAACTACAAGTAGCTCTACTATCACCTAAATAACCTAACAACCAAGTTACTGACAGCAGGTCAATTTCTATCTATGTATCTACTCTCGGGTGAAAAGAGCACTGGACCTAATCATTTGCGGCAACACTTATCTGGTACTTTATCTACCTTTACAAGATATCCTTTGTTGTATTTTCCGAGCTGGAAGGAATTAATGATGAATACATAGGTGATGTTGTGTAATGTCTCTTAGCTATAAGAAACTCAAACAAGAAACATTTTCGATCAGTTTTTCAAAATATTCAATTACTTGACCAAGTTATTACTTTTCTTCACGCGCAATGAATAAGATTGCAATAAATGAGGTAGCTAAGGCAATTTTTTTCAATTATTGTATCGAATGTATTGATTTCTTGCTATTTGGTTCTCTGTTACATAATTTTACACCTTTAATAGTATATTTTCTGTACAGAGGGGAAGTTAGCATAAATGTTTTTGATGCATGGAAAAATTTCTCGCCATATAACTTCCAATAATAATAAATCTTGAACGATTACTGGTCGTACATATCTACGGTGAAAATATATGAAATCGTTCAGCCTCCACCATTTTTGATCTTTTCTCTCATGAATGCCGTTGAACTCACTTCAAGATGCGACATTCTGTTTGACTGCTCATTTTCGGTTTCACGCAACTACTTTACTTACCACATTCTTCAGAAGCAGCAGCAATTTCCCATTCTTCTAGGCACGAGGCTTCTGTGGCTCACAGACTCAGATAAGATGGACTAGGAAAGTTCAGCAGTCTATGTTGTTTAAAATGGACGTTCCACAAACTTCTTCTAAATGGATGTGATATTTTGAAGGAATGGGCCTGTTTCGGTAGCTTTTCCTTATTCAGTAAAAGAAGTCGCTACTTGAAGAGTTGCAATTCAGAGCGGAAACCGGGCTCCCACAGTCTACACTAGTCTTCAGACCGCCACATGTACGGCACACCGGGAAAGGACCGCGGGGAAGGAGTCAAGGTTTGGGTGGGTAGTTAAGGGCTCCATTCCGATATCACTACTCGTTTGAATCATGTTCTGCAGTAGATGAATTTAGTATCGACTTCTCGTACTGTATTGCCCTTTCTTTCGTGTTCAATTTTCGAAAAGTAAGATTTGTCACAATCGTTTCGAACTCGGTTTTAGTTTTTACGTTGTTGTTTACTATGGGTGTGGTCCTTTTCTTTTGTGTTCACCTGCATTACGCCTCTGCTAGTTTCTGAAAAAGCTCAATTTTCACTTGAATTAGCATTGATCGAGTTGCTTTTCCAAGCTCATTGCTATGGGGTGTATTTCAGAATGAATAAAACAAATTTCGTAAAGTGATTCAACGTATGCGATACTGATCGCTGTGATCTATCAACCCTGATCGAGGTTGGTGCACTACCTGAAGCTCCATGTCCAGTGCACCAAATCAAGTGCAACATCTCTAGGAAAATATGTAATAAATAAATAATCATCGCCTGGTGTGAGGAAAACTTAAGCTAGACAAATGCTTTCGAATGTTTATGTGTTGATATGAGTTGGCATTATTAGAATAACAAATCCTTCTTCCAGTAAAGGACCATCTTCCAGAAAATATTCACGCAGTAGTATTTTATTATACATGATGACATCTGGCATGTTTATACTGGACACTTTGTATTTCATGGTGGAAATCACTGCTCATCTGCAAAACTTCTGCATTCGACATTTGAAATGCAAGAAAACAAGGAACGAAGACTGTGTGGCTGGCTGGATTCTTTGTCGCATGCACCCACACTTCATTCTTATTTGAAATAATAGGGAAAGCAGGTGTGATGTCGGAAATTCATGCTTGACCTCCGCTGCGAGATATGAAACTCATGGACATAGAGAATCTGAATTTTCTACTCCCACTCAAAGCTCATTCTTATTCACAGTTTTCCTAGAATGGAACCTATTGATGGTCGCGACGGTATTATGCTTGCATAATTCAGGGAATCCTGGTGCAAGTGATGACGACAACAATCCGCTAATCAAAGTAGTTGCAAGAAATTTCCTTGAAGCAAAAAATAAATTTTTCAGTGGTGCAAATGATTCTATAAACAAAAACAGGCTTATGTACCATCAGAATTTCGGTTGGAAAGGAGATATCAGGTTATGCCGTGTATCTTGGTATGACAGCTGAGCGCGTCCCCGCCACCAACTGTTGCAAACGTTGCTTGAAGTAGAAGCCGTGGGTACCACCCTACAAGATCTCTATAACCCAAAAGGATGATCCCATCTACGTCAGTCCTTATCCATGCCTTTTCATAAGGCTTAAAAGTGATAAATATTTCCAAAAATCACTCCTCAAATAAGGGAATTCACAGGCTATCCAGGCTCATCTTATTGGAATGTTGATCACAGAGTTGAGCAGGTTACACATCATACGTCCCGCCTCCACGCTCAAATGGCGAACCATTTGTGCATCCTCTTTAGGATCGCGACCGTCGTTTTAGCAATCAAAATTTTGATTCTCAGTCAAGCCAGTTTTTGGAGAGCCCTTCTTTATTTCACAGCTCTTCTGCCTTTTGCCTGACTGTTTTACCTTTTTTCTGTGACCCTCAGAATAGGCATTACCTAGCAGTATTCAGAAGGCACAGAAAACGTAGACATACACGCCTTTTGACTTTGACAACTCTTCAGCTCTTTTTCCATGAGTCTATTCGAAATATGCAACTACAACTTTGAATACTTGAAGAAAAAGGCCGTAGTTGGAGTTTACTGAATAATCTATCAACGCTTATATTGTAATTGTGCAATTCGCTGGTAGAAAAACTTGACGCCTTTTTTAGTCCTTTTGCATGTAACTTACTGAGTTTTCACCTAGTTTTCCCCATTGTTACCGCTGTACGGACCTCTTCATCACTAAGCTTCCCCGAAATCCTATAAAATGAACTAAGGGCCTTTGGCTTGTGATTTGTTACTCCAAGAAGTATTTCAAAAAGAAAGTGGAGATCTGCAGAAGACGTCTCGCATCCAGAGCAGGCCTACCAACCTTTCTTTTTCGAAAAGCTAGATTGATTTACTATGGTTTATATAAACGAAAATATAGCTATAAATCTCTAGATTACTTAAGATTTCATACTCTCGTTGATCAAAAACTAAGTCAAGTTATTTCTTTTTTTTTTGATCGGAATATAATTCCAAACTTGACTGAATTTTGCCACTGAGTACCTTATCTTTTTTCGACCTCTCAAGCAAAAGGTGACTTTTTTGTGCTCTCAAGCGTTTTCATGAGCCTGTCAGCACCACATTACAGGGATTGGGAAATAGGAATCAAGCATATAGAGGGAAAGGGAATCTGGATCTTATACCCACGGCGAGCTTCTCACCGGATGGTGGAATGTCAAGGTTTGCTGCTATATGCCAAGGAGAATTTTGCTGCCAATGAACTGTTCAAGTTTCACGAGGTTTTCAAGCACCAGGCTTACCTGTAAGCTTAAATGCGGCCTTCAAAAGGAAGGGCAGTTCGCTCGAGGGGAAGTGATGATCCCGATAACCCCCATTTTTTGCGGGTTACCACGACCTCTGTTGTTGTGCATACTTAAGCTTCTGTTATATATGCATACACATATATACAGCCGAGCTAATAGTGAGCCCTTCTTTATGATCTGGTCAATTAATCCCTGCTGCACCAAATAGATTAGCCTATCCGGTGGGAGCATCCTTTGAAATGCCAAGTCAGAATCATCAGCTAAACGGTACTTCATTGATAACAAGCAACTTATTAGAATATGGCATTTTACATCGCTCAATGATTGGAGCTTTCTGCAGATTATTTCTTCCATTACGCTTATAGCCTAAGCCTATCTGATGCAAGGGCGTCATAGGCTTAATACATAAGCCATGTCAACATTCTAAAAATTTTTTTCGAAAATGATTTATTTAGTCATGTGGATGTTTATGAGTAAAAACATTTGTAAGGATTAAAAATCACTTCAAAATATTATATTCTAGCGAAGAGGAGTGACTCTATGGCCACAGTTGACTTTTGCATTATAAGCCATTCTCTTCCCTTTGAACTTCTGCCTTAAGTTACGCTACATAAACAAGATCACCCATAAATCAGCTCACGTAAGCTACTCATATTAGCTGCCGGATGCTTCTCAAAAGTTGATGCAATTATGACGGGTAATCAACAACATGGCGCACCCTTGTAGGACAAAGACGTTACGAATTCTGAGCGTCAGAAATAAGAGTTTCGTAGAGGTTGTTCTAACTCCTGGCCACTCCAAATCAAGACAAGTTTGTCCAGATTAGTTCAGACCGTCATTTTGTCTCCGCTTTTAGATTGTACCCATTCTGCTACCAATCTATGAAAGTTAGATCAACCAAACTATAAACATGGAGAATTTGGCAAAGGCTAGACCTTCTGGTTCTTGTTGATTCTGCGTTGCAGTTCGACCAATACTGAACATAGACATAGCCACTTGAGTCTGGATTGGGGTTATAGCATGCTATCATACTATATTTTAACCAGAAGAGTTCGGGCAATAGTTATTTACCAGTTTTCGTTCCTTACTTTGCTTATTCTTATTCATTTACATCTGTCCGGCGTTTCATTTCCGAAAAGAATTTAGTTTCGTATTCATTGAAGGCTCGTTGGGAGCTTTATGAGGATCTCTTTGGCCAAGCGAGTTCTACGTCCTTGCGTGATCTGGAAAATCCATAAAGCTATTTTCAGTCTACCATCGTTCTGCAAAAACTCCATTAAGTTACTTATTGTTGTTTCCTTTTTTAGTGTGTCGTAACTCTCCTAGACGGGCAAAGTCATTGGATGGAGAAAGACAACAATTGCGATATCAGATGTCGTTTTCAGATAGTTCCGAAGTGCTATTAGACAGCCATTACTCCAAAGAAAATAAAAAGAAAAGAAGGGGTCAGAAACAAGTCCACAGAAAAAGTCCGGGGTTCCCGTAGCGTAGATGAGGCACTGCTTTCATACCATTGAGTCATTGCGGTTTATCTCTAATGACTATAAATGAAACGTCCTCTGTGTAGTGAGATCTCAGATAGTGCCATGAGGACAGTGAAGAATTTCGCGAGTATCTGGTAAACACTGGACCATGAGTCAAACCCCCCCCCCCCCCCCCCCTCCCCCACCCCTCTCCCACACACCTCTCCGCCGACCCTCAGCTAGCCGTTTCAGCATTTCATAGGCCAAGATATTAGGTTCTGCTAATAGGTCAATCAAGGCCATCCCGCCAACGGTAACCCAGTTTCGACCTGACAACGATGACGATGGCATGTGACGTCCCATAGAAGATTGACTACTTTGGAATTCTCACGAGATGTGGGCCCATTTCCAATTGTTTTCATGCATTTTGAAGCTTATCTATTACCCGGTAGATGCGTCATTTTTTGCTTCTCACAACATGTCATTTCTCCAACTCCCCGAGAGCCCCATCGATACTACAAAAACGTTAATTAACAAATCAGTAGCTCTTTTGATGATGGAAATAGATCAGCCCAATTCTCAAGAATACACCGAGCAATAGAGTTCATTAGAAACCAAGTTTGAAAGGACAGCCTAATGTTTGTGAGAATTCTGCGGATGGTAAGCCAATTAACAACTCTTTCACTGAGTTGGATGTACTTCTTCGTCTTTAGGAGCACTCAAAGCCATGATGTAACTGGACGTCACCTTAACTTTCATTAACAAAAAGGAGGCGGTGAAAAAGTTCAGTGGAGTTCGTCATTTCGAATGGATCTGAGCTAATTTGACAGAAAAACCAAAATCATTTCTAGCATTTGGAACATTTCTACTTTTCTACAAGCTTGCCATCAAAATGACTTCCTACCAAGCCTCATGCACTCTCATCAAAACACGTAAGTCTTAGATGAGTTAATTGTGTAAAAACGCTCCCTGTTCTAAAGGCTGGGCAAACATGAAAGTAATACTTGTTCCGAGCGAAAATGATGTCACAATTAGGTATGCATATGTGAACTGCATAAATAGCAAGATATGTGATTATACTGAACAACTATCTTTTTGGGTCGCTCACATTTCAAACCTTGCCCACACCAACCAGTTCTTCGGGAATTCCATTTCTCAAATGCTGATAGTGGGTGTCTTCTTCTTCTTCTTCTTCTCCCTAGCGTTAGTCCCACGCCGTCGCAGGGTCCGCTGTTCTTATCAGTCGTCTCCATTTCATTCTGTTTACAGCATCTTCTGCCGTCACCTTGGCTTCGGCGAGGTCCTTCTTGATCACGTCCCGCCATCTCTTCTTTGGGGCTCCTCGTGGTCGCTTACCTTGAGCCTCGAATTCCATTGCTTCCCTTATCGGATGGCTCTGTGGTCTTCTTAGCACATGCCCGAACCATCGCAGGCGCTGCTCTCTCATCTTCAGTTGAATTGGAGCTGTCAGCATAGCCAACCTGACGTCTTCATTTCTGACCCGATCCAGCCGCGTCCAGCCGCAGGCCCATCTGGGCATTCTCAGTTCAGCGGAGTGGAGCTGTCTTTCATGGGCTTTACTTACGGGCCAACACTCGCTGCTGTAGAGCATCGTAGGCCTCACCACTGCCCGATACACCTTTCCTTTCAGAGTCCTGGAGCACCTACAGTCGCAGAGGATACCAGTGGGCTCCCTCCACTTCATCCATGCAGCAGTTATCCGGGATTTCACGGCCTGGTCCACGCTACCATCAACGGCTAGATCACTCCCCAGGTATCGGATCGGAAGTCCTGAACCTTTTCGATGGCTTTCCCGTAACCGTCGGTGATTGAATCCATGCCCTCCTCGGAGCTGAGGAATTTGGTCTTCTTCACGTTCAGCAGGAGTCCATTTTCCGCAAGCTTTTTCTGCCATTTCTGGAGATTGTCCTGGAGTTCTTCCTTGCTCTCCGCTATCAGAGCGATGTCATCAGCGTAGAGGATGGTCTTCAGTGGCCCATCAACGAGTTCTTCTGTGATGACGTCCATCGTGAGCAGGAAGAGGAACGGGCTAAGAGCTGATCCCTGGTGTACCCCAACAGTGACATCTATTGCTCCCGTTTGGCCGTGCGCAGTGCGTATTGTTGTGGTGGAGCCATCGTACATATCCTTGACCAAGAAGATGAGGTGTTCTGGCACGTTTCGTTTTCGGAGCGCACTCCATAGGACTTCTCGCGGAAGCCGGTCGAATGCCTTTTCCAGATCGAGGAAGGCTAGGTAGCAGGGTCTACGCTTTTCTCGATACTTCTCCATAATTTGCATAGCTATGAAGATGGCATCCGTTGTAGACCTCTCAGGCATAAGGCCGAACTGCTCCTTGAAGTTGAGACCAATTCTCTCAATCTTGAGTCGACTCTTGAAGATTGGAACGATAGTGCTCCTCCTCCACGCATCTGGGATTCTTCCTTCAGCGGTGGCAGTGTACAGGAATCGGGTGAGCCACTTTATCCCGTGCTCTCGGAGCGCCTTCCATGCCTCGATCGGTACTCCATCCGGACCAGTTGCCTTTCCAACCTTCATCTTCCCTATTGCTATGCGCACTTCATCCTCTGTCCAGAGTTTAATGGGGCCAGCCGTTGCCTCCAAATGGGAGCTGTTTTCACGGGCGAATACTTCGTTGAGGAGCCTGTCGAGATATTCCCTCCACCTACGCCTGTCCTCCCCATGCTTCCTCAGGATTGCACCCTCTCTGTTCCTGACGGACTTCGCTACCCCGATGTCCTGAGTGGCACGGTGACGCGCTTTCGCCAGGTGGAAGACGAACTTCTCCCCTTCTTGACTGTCAAGTTTTTCACACAAGGCGTCCATTTCCACGTTCTTTGCCCTCGCCACAGCAGCCTTGGCGAGCCTCTTGGAAGTTTTGTAGGCAACTAGTTCCTCTAAAGCTCGTGTCTTTTGCCAACGTTTGTAGGCTAATTTCTTCTCTCTCACAACTCGCTGGACTTCATCGTTCCAGAACCATGCTTCCTTGTCTCCTCGGAAACCACCTCGAGTTTCCCCCCAGCGTTTCTTTTGCACATTCTAGGATGACCTTGACAGCGTTGCTCCAGGTCTGCTGGATCGGTCCCTCGGGATCTGGAAGTCCAACTTTCAGTATCTTCTCTTTGAGATGTTCTCTTTCCAGTCGGTGCAGCTTCCACCACCGGATCCTCCGTTCCGTTCTTGTCCTTGATTTATTGGGAAGTTCGATGGCTATGTCTGCTAAGAGGGGCCTGTGCTGTGTAGCCTGTTCTTCTCCAGGCAGTACCTTGATGTATTTTACAGTTTTGAGGGACGACCTTCTTACTAGCACATGATCTATTTCCGTTTCGTTCCTTCCACTGCTGAAGGCTACCTTCTGAGACCTCCTTTTCGCGAAGAAGGTGCTGCAGACTGCCAAGTCATGGGCCATGGCCAGGTCAAGAACCCTTTCTCCTTCTTCGTTTCTGACTCCTATTCCTCTACCTCCATGTACCCTTTCCAGTCCCCTCCTTTTACTGCCGACGTGCCCATTCATATCACCTGCTATGGTAAAGCAGTCACCCCCCGGAACCGATCGGATGGCTTCGTCAAGGTTCAGATAGAACTCATCCTTTTCGTAGACGGGGCAGCCGGCTTGTGGTGCATACACTGATATTATTGTCCAATACCCCTCCTTCGTGTCTATCCTTACAGCCATGATTCTGCTACTGATCCTGCTGACGGCGGAGACGGAGTTTTTGAGGGACTCCGCTACTGCTATGGCCACGCCATTTCGTTTGATGTCATCTCCATTGTAGTAGAGTTTAACAATTCTCCTATTTCTCTGGCCTTTGTTCCCTTCCAGCGGGTCTCCTGGAGGCACAGGACTTGGATGTTTCTGCGCCTCATCAGATCGGCCACTTCTCGGGACTTTCCAGTAAGCGAACCCACGTTCAGAGTCCCAATTCGAACTAACTTCATTGACCGAGGTCGTTCACTCCTCGGTAGCCCTCGCATACTGTCCACAGAACTCGGGCGGGGATCCTGTGCGCCACTTCCGGGTGACGTCCTAGCTTTATCACTGATACCTTTTGAGACTTTAGACATGCTTGTTGTGACTGGGTTTCTCCATCAGCCGGCCTGTCAACCTGGCCTGACGCAACCATTTTTGCAATTTTTTGCAAGGCATGGAGTTGCCTTGGCAGGGATCGAACTCGCACTCCCTCTAAGTGCAGACGTGAGCCTACACTCTTATCCACTCGGCTATCCCTGCCTTTGATAGTGGATGTATTTGCTTGAAAAAAGAACGCCAATAGCGCCATTTATCCCATTTATTTGTCTAACTTACTGTTTCAGCCAAATACCCATGCCGAATATGTCGTATGAGCTTTTTATGTGCTTCTAGTCGAAGGCAGGCCTACAAACTTTTGCACCTTTCTCATGTCGGCCTTTATGAACTCTCTTTCCTTGTTGCATGTCGTCAAACACTGCAACTTCCTGGCTTTGAATTCTTTCGAATACTGTCGTTGCCTTTAGCAGTAAGACCGTTCATACGAAACATACTATGTGAAAGGATGGCACGTACTCCAAGATCGCTTTGAGTGCATTTCTTTTTTGCTTCTTTCAAGAATATTTATCTATGCACAACATAGACCATTGTCATCTGAAATATTTCGTTGTGGTCAAAGAATAAATGGATGTCGATTAAGTCTCGAATTAATGCCTGTAGCTCGTGATTAATTTTAGGAAGTGGCTGGGTGGAAAAGTGCGATTAGAGCTATACATAGAGTGGATGAGAAGGAATCGTTCAGCTCCTAATCAGAATCTTCAACTTTTCTGAGTTCACTCGGCAAGGTGAAATGCATTGATATCAGCAAGAAAGTGAGCTCGGTGTTGATCTCCTTGC
Organism: Haemonchus contortus; assembly: GCA_000469685.2. Lineage (NCBI taxonomy): Eukaryota > Metazoa > Nematoda > Chromadorea > Rhabditida > Trichostrongylidae > Haemonchus > Haemonchus contortus. The sequence continues at coordinate 33,139,339 of LS997563.1, read as the reverse complement.
AACCTGTTGACTACGCATAAGCTGTGCACAGTACAATTAGGCGTGGGATTGCTGGGTGGGAATTGCCAACACACAGGAGAGCCTCCCTTGGAAGACGTTCGGTATTGACTTCCCAGGATAGTGGAGGCTGAGCAGCCCATCTCCTTGACAAATAGTACCCAATTTTCGTAGCCAGTATCAATGTTAGATAGTCATACCCAATCTTTTGCTGGTATCCATGCTGTATAGCCGATCAAAGATGTGACGAAAAGGTAAAAGTACCCCGGTGATATCGAAACTTGTGCGAAGGTGATGATGGCTCAACACGTTTAGGACCCAATAGCTACATTTACAGATACTTCCGGTTCAGGGAGGTGGGTAGTTATTATTGAGGTGCTGCATCAGATACCGACTAACCCACTGGGTATTCTGCCTGGGATGCTATTCAGGAATTAGCTCTTTGATAAGAGAAGATCATTGGAGCTTTCTGATAGAATAAGATCATCGAAAAAGATGGAAGCTCTTTTTGCAGAAATCGGAAATGCTTACAATGGTGGCTTCCAACATGCCTTATATGATGTCTCATGTCGAAGCATTTTCCCTAATCTTCCAGTTTCCAGTTAGTATAATGAGAAGTCCATCTCAAAGAACTCGCATTTGCTTAAAATATTGTGTACTTGAAATTAATTCTCTGATTAGAATAAATCAGTTGGAAACTAGAGCCATAAGCCACGAGAAACAGTAGCGCTCAACAGTCTCCGGTGAAATGGTTCTTCAGCCGTACTTTTCAGGCGTAACTCCTTTCCTACTAGATCTAACCATGCGAAATTTCGGTATGTGTAGCATGGGTGTAGTGTGAATATTTACCACTACTAACTTGCAATCTGATCATG